>JARQOC010000001.1:629399462-630116962 GCA_033576535.1 Allobates femoralis
GAGGTCTCCTTCAGACACACATGGGCGTACCTATCTGGTGCCTCTACTTCTCTGGGGTTTTCAGGATGAACCCTCCTCGTTACTCATGGGTACGTTGCCTCCTATATATATGCCAGCTTGCACCTGGGCTGCTTGTCTCGTATCAGCACTCTATCTCCAGGATGTACGGGCGCTTCCTGAACCAATGTCATGTCCGGACAGTTCAGCTCCTGAAACTTTTGCTCAACGAGCCACCCCAGTGTTTGCAGATGATGCCGATGTTCTCGCACCCAGGTGGTCATACTAATTTCGGTGCACTCTTCCTCTGGGTCCAGTTCATTACAGCTAAACAGCATAGCAGTTGTTGCATGCACTGGGTTGTTGTACATCCACAGTAGTTGTGCGACAAACTTGGGCCACTTCATCTTATCATCTTCGAGTATTCATAGTATCTGCAGTAATGTCCTATTAAGGCCTTATTCCCCTGAGAATGATAAGACGTTGTTCGGGACTTATCAATGCCGTAGAGTCAATGTAGCTCTTCCATGACTCTTCCCTGGGAGCGTGCTCTCTAATCAGAATGGATCCTCTTCGGGCACCTATACACTCGGAAGAAGTCTTGGCAAGTGGCTTGAGCTGCTGATTCGATCGTCAGGTCTCGGGATGCGATCACGCCCGCGAACTTCCAATCATGAATTAGTCGACCATTAGCACGTCCAGTGGTTCAGATGTCTTTATCACGTGAGAGGGCGCCCTCTGTTCTGGAGGCTTAGTCAGCTCACACTGCCAGCACCTACAACTGTAACGTGTAGACTACTCCGCCGTAGGTCAGATGTGTTTATTTCTGTTGGTACTTTAAGGGTTAATATCAGTAGCTATAGCTGCAGTATAAGCTGTCTATGGCTCTGCAAGTGAGCTAGTGCTGCTGCTCCTCCTGCTTTTAAGTAGTCCCATAACCCGTCAGTTGGTGTCACTGATAGAGTTTATTCTCTGCAAAGACCGTGAGCTGTACTGACGCCAAGTGCTGTTCTGCTGGAGCTTTCTTTCTGTGTAACTTCATGGAGATTGCCATCTTTCTGGAAGTTGCTGTGCTAACCCTGGTCCCTGGCTGGAGGTCAGGAGGTTGTAGCCAAGGGCTGGTCAGGAGCAGAGCAAAGGTGGTGGCTCAGGCATCCTCACCTTTAGAAGTCCTTCTGGAACAAGTGTCAGCTAAGGATCCCCAGTCTAAGGGTCAGACTAGTTCCCCTGACAGCCTGGTACCTTATCCCCTTGTCCATTACTTCCACTCATGACACCAACAGATGTAGTAGAGGCCAATACACAATGCACTGCAACCGCTGGAAGGTCCTTTCTGCCTCTATGTGCACACCCTCTCATGAGCCTTCTTTACCAGGCTCTACACCATCCCTTCTAGCATCACTACTTGTCATGTAATCCCAAATTCTCTGGGTCTGGGCAGCTGTATCCAAATGTATAACAGGCCGTTCTTCAGAACTGCTCCCATTGGCCTAGTGAATATATTGCAAAGTTATTATATGGAGGCCTTGTACTTAGGAAGATAATTATATAGTAGTAGGATAATGTAGGCTAGGTATTTATAGGATGGTGAGAACATAGGGAATGCATAGATGGTAGGACGTGTATATATAATAATACAGTAGGTTGATTATATAAGATGACATTGGTGATAGACCTATGGAAGGGTAGAAGACGAGTATATACAGAACACGTTATATGAAGGTGTCATGGAGCCCCGGATCTGTTCAGCTTTACTGACAATATATGGGGTGGGTGTTGACAGCCGGCTATAGAAGTCTTCATGCTATGAGCAGAGCCTCATTGCTCAGGGAGATTCATCGGCTCCATCTTCTTGTGTGGCACAGAATATGATAGGTGTTGTGTGTTTTCCTTCAAAGTGCTGGTGTAATCCTATGACAGGGGTCAAATGTGAGGATAAACCCTGGGCCGCCCCCACCCCAGGTTGGTCTGCTTTCCTATCTCAGGCCACTTCCAGCCTCTCCTTATAATAAAATGTCAAATTTGGGTGATAAGGATGGAGCGATTGCAGATAAGCTCCGATCCCACAGGGTTGATGATGCATGAACTCGATGTGTCCACAGATACTGCAGAACTCCATAATGTTACTCAATGCAGGACGAGGCGTCGCCCCAGGACACTTAATATCCAACGAATGTTCTAAAATGACTACCATGGTTCTATATTTTTATGGGATTCTGATCGTCTCCTGCGCATTGTTGTATATGACGTTTTCCGACCTGCATTATGCAATATTTTACAATAAAAACTATAGGAGACGGGATTAATTATCATCTCTCATGGAGTGAGGCGCATTCTCAGAGCGCTTAGTCCGAAATGTTGAGATGGAGGAAGCAGGGCCGTAACTACAACAGATGTAGGGGTTGAAATCACACCCGGCCCTGGAGCTAAGGGGCCCCCCAAAAAAACTATTGCTTTTAAAGATTTGCAGTAATTGGGGGCCCCGTTGAAGCTTTTGCATCAGGGCCCATGAGCTTCAATGTACGCCACTGGCAGAAAGAGATTATCCTGGTGGACAAGTATCAGCAATGGAGGTGTAATAATAGCTAGATGGCAAATGCATTAGGGTATGTTGATGGGTTAATTAGTCTCTGAACTCCTGTAGAATGTAATCCAGTTTTGGTGCTCCTCCAATCGGACCCGAAGCTCCCAGACTGAGGTCATGCAGAGTATGATGACACAATGTTATCCTGGTAGCCGGACCCGAAGCTCCTAGACTGAGGTCATGCAGAGTATGATGACACAATGTTATCCTGGTAGCCGGACCCGAAGCTCCTAGACTGAGGTCATGCAGAGTATGATGACACAATGTTATCCTGGTAGCCGGACCGAAGCTCCAGACTGAGGTCATGCAGAGTATGATGACACAATGTTATCCTGGTAGCCGGACCCGAAGCTCCTAGACTGAGGTCATGCAGAGTATGATGACACAATGTTATCCTGGTAGCCGGACCCGAAGCTCCTAGACTGAGGTCATGCAGAGTATGATGACACAATGTTATCCTGGTAGCCGACCCGAAGCTCCTAGACTGAGGTCTGCAGAGTATGATGACACAATGTATCCTGGTACCGACCCGAAGCTCCTAGACTGAGGTCATGCAGAGTATGATGACACAATGTTATCCTGGTAGCCGGACCCGAAGCTCCTAGACTGAGGTCATGCAGAGTATGATGACACAATGTTATCCTGGTAGCCGGACCGAAGCCCCTAGCTGAGTCATGCAGAGTATGATGACACATGTTATCCTAACACCAATCCTAGGCTGAGGTTATGATCTTCCAACGGGGACCGAAGACCAACGATTGAAGCCATGTAGCATATGAACTCCTGGTGACTGACGCAAGCTCTCTTTATATATCTGAACACTCATCTCAGGCTACTGTATATTGTGGTCATACAGGATTGATGGAATAAGGCTGTGCTCTAATTGTTTGGCATCAATCCGAATGCATCATTTCCCATTGAGTAATGTAGACAGAGGGAGGCTGAGGTAAATTACATTTTGTTAGCAATCCACAAACCAACACAATAGGGCTCCGAGTAGTCTGGCAAGAAGCAATGACTTAAAAAACACGAGTAAACAAACAAAAGACCAAACCATCTGGTCAAATTAAGAATATTAACCCACGACACACATTAAAAAAAGGAAAATCAGATGACTGTTAGTGCCATCAGAAGAAGGGTCCTTCTGTAGCTGTCCAGATTCAGAAAGAAGTGTGGCCATGCAGGGAAATCGTTTTGAAGAGGGTTCATCTCCAACCTGCACTTCCTCACGGTTTTGTAGCTGTCTGGCACTACCATTTAGTCTTTTGCTTCTTAGAATTGGCAGCGCACGGGAACACGCTCACCGCATCCACGCTGACACACCGCCCTGTTACACTGGTGCACCCTTCCGGTTAGAACGTCACTTCCGGTACCACGTATTTGATAGAAAAATTAGCATTCACCGACCGGGGGTTACTTGGCAACTTTATTAAGCAACGATCATCAGGTTTACAAAATGGGGGTTGCAGGAGGAGGACCAGAAGAGTTAAACCCTGACGCAAGTCAAGTAGACACTCAAACTGACCAAGTACAGGACCAGGGACCATAGGAGAAACAGGGACCCCACAGAAGGACCTCATAGTCAGTTTAGAGAAAAGCCCTGAGAGGGAGAAGGAGAGGTGGGTTCAAGCACAGGCAGGACTCATCCCAAACCACAGAGCACAGACACAGAGGAAGCCTCATAACTTTCTAAGGTGGAAGTCCCAAGTTGCATCGGGGACCTGGTTACTTCTCTGGACTGTACCTGTTACTCTGTCACCAGTAAAAGGTACCGAAACAACGATCACTGTGTGTCTGTGTGCCTGCTTAACCGCCACAATTCACCGCCTTGACTGCAGAGACGCGAACTACTACTCCCCTCATCCATCCCCGCTGCCCTGAGGTAAAGCTCCACCTGTGAGGAGCTGTACCACACTCTGCTGCACCCACCATCACCTCAGCAGCCGGCTGCAGCGCTGGTATACCTGGTACCAGGTACCATAGGTGGCGTCACGTTACGAATCCCTTATCCCCCACCATTTCCCGCCATTGAGGGTCCAGGGCACGCGATCAGGACGACCAGCCATGACCCCCCATCAAAGTCGCCATCCGCCCCGATACCCGAGTACCCCCTACCCTGTCGACCGCCTCAATTCCATAGAAGCTTCAGAGGTATATGAATGAATTGTATTGCATGGAGGATACTATTCAGTGTCCACAAACACTTCAACCAATCTCCAGCTGTTCCTGTGCATTTTTGCTCTCTTGGATCTGGTATCACGGTGGGTCTTCTCTAGGATATGAGCTATAAGCATGCATCGCTGCTCATATGACCTTCTTGCTATAGGCTCTGGCAGTAACTCTGCCCCATCTCTGTTGTCCTGGGTTTTCTACTTAGTATCTGCGAAACAACTGTCACCTGACCTGACATCTCTTCTAATCTCTTCCTCTCAGGAAACACACACTTCACTCTTTAGTTCCTGTTGGTCCTCTGACCAGCAGATGGCGATGTTCTCTTAGACTGAATGATCTTAACTGAATGCATCTCCTGCTTCTTCTACTCCCTTATGCCATGTGTTAACTGCTTTGCAGTTCATGTAAAATGCTGCAATGATTAAATCACAGTTCATTTCCTATGGAACATTAAGTGTTAATGTGCAGATGCTGCTGTATTAATTGCAGTTTGGCTCTACATGTGTGCATGTAGGTGGAGGAGTGTGTCAGATCACTTTAGCCTTTAAACAGTTTGACGTCCGTCCACCAGTTGTCGCTGATACAGTGCACTCTGCCTTGACCGTGTGTTCTGTTAGGACGTAGTGCAGTGTGCGCTGATGCCTTCTTGCTGATCCCTGCCTGAAGTTTACTTTCCTTGGGGAAGTTGCTGTTTCCCAGTCTGCGGGTGGAGGTAGGGGCTTTTAGCTTAGGGCTTATCAGGAGCATTGGGCAAGGGTGACGACCCAGACCTCCTCACCTTCGAAAGTACCTATGGGAGCAGGATGAGCCAGGGACCACCAGTCTAAGGGTCAGACTAGCTCCCCTGTATGCCCTTTGCCCGTCTTACCATCCTGCTACTGATCCCCTTTACCGCTTTGCCACCCCGTGACACCTTACAGTAGAATCAGGCGAAATAACAAACTTCTTTCTTCTTAGATACAATCTATAATCTATAAAATTCATTACCTTGGCCTTTCTTTTGGTATAATAAAAAGTATTTTATTTTCTTACAATTGCCATTCTGCTGAATGACCGCTTCTCCAGCTGTCACAGATTCCGGCATCCTCCCTCTCTAAAGTGTCATGTCAACTTGAGATCTTGCTAATGGAAGGAAAAAGCAAACCTGTCCTGTCTGGTAGGAGACGGCGCGTTTCAGGATGGCTGTGACAATACACGTCAGTTTGCTGGGTTATTGCACCACATGGACAATGTCTGTAGGGAACTCCCTCGCATGCCTTTGGGGATTTATGAGGGCAGTGCCCTGCCACTGGTCTGTGGGATGCTGAAGCTCCAGGGTCATTGCTGCATACAGAACACTTAACTCCTCACCAGCACTTACAGCTGTTGGGGAAAAAGGCCCAAAGCAAACAAAATTAGATATATGACACAGTGTTAGCTGCCTTCAGATTTGCAGATGCCTCCACAGCGTTTTGCGGCTACATTGCAAAATTACAAACTGGCACGTACCCCAAAAAATGAGAATTTTGCCTTTAAATTCGACGTATGAGGGTGTGGGGAAGGGGGGTCTCCTTAGGGCCCCAATGCACCAATTTTAGTGAGATAGGCCATTTACTGTGCTTAGAGGCATCCTGAGTCCCCTCTAGCGGGCACTATGGGTGGCGGTGGGTGATCAAGTGATTTGCGTAAATCACCCGTCCCTTTTTTCCTACAAGTCACTGCCGGATGACTAGATTGCCGATCCCAACGGCGGTTGTTAAATGACGACAGCTACAGGTTTACCGATCGGCAGTAGCTAACTGTCACGTTTTCCTCTGCTCTGCAAGTCAGGCTGTGCTGGGTGATTGACAGCTTAGTCATCCGATCTGGAGCTGGGATGTGCTGGGTTAATGGTGTTCTGATTGACAGCTCAGTCGCCCAATCTCTTTCTGGGAAGTGCTGGTTTTGCTGGTGTTATCTGTTTCCAGTAATTGTTCTGACTCTTAACTGTACAGCTTTCCCTAGATCTCTGCCAGTCTTATGGTCGTGTTACACAATAGGATATCCTGAACGATATCCTTGAAATGTCACGGATTTGTGATCGTTCAAAAGCTATCGTTCGGGCGTCCTTGTGTGTAAACCAACGATATAGGAAGAAAAAATCGTTGGATCCTTCATCAAAGATTTGAGATCCGGACCTCAAATCTATCGTTCATCGTCCAATTAACAATGCTTCAGGAAGCCGCATCGTTCAGTGCGACACCATGATGAACGATATCGTTCAAAAAGCTCCTATTCCTGCCGCTAAAATAAATCGGTTCACTCCTTCGTCTCCTATTTAACTGCTGCATTGTCGCATATCGTTAACGATATTCTTGTGCGTGACAGCGCACTAATGATGTAGGAACGATCACGGTCATGTGATCTTCCAAGGATATCGCTAACGATATCCTAGCGTGTAACACCACCATTAGTTTCAACTCTGTTGTGCTAAATTGGTCTCTTGTATCTGTGCTCTGGGAACTGATCTTTTGTTGCCTGACCTTGACTATTTTTGACCACCTATTGTTTCATCCCTCTGTTCTGATTGCTCCTCTCCTGGTACCTGACCCCAGATTATGACTTTACTACGTCTCTGTTTATCCCCTGTCTTGATGTGCTCTCCTGGTACCTGACCTCACACTGTGACTTTACTACACCTCTGTTTTCCTCTGTCTTGATGTGCTCTCCTGGTACCTGACCTCACACTGTGACTTTACTATGCCTCTGTTTCTCCCCTGTCTTGATGTGCTCTCCTGGTACCTGACCTCACACTGTGACTTTACTATGCCTCTGTTTATCCCTCTGTCTTGATGTGTTCTCCTGGTACCTGACCTCACACTGTGACTTTACTATGCCTCTGTTTATCCCCTGTGTCTTGATGTGCTCTCCTGGTACCTGACCTCACACTGTGACTTTACTATGCCTCTGTTTATCCCCTTGTCTTGATGTGCTCTCCTGGTACCTGACCTCACACTGTGACTTTACTAGCCTCTGTTTATCCTCTCTGTCTTGATGTGCTCTCCTGGTACCTGACCTCACACTGTGACTTTACTATGCCTCTGTTTCCCCGTCTTGATGTGCTCTCCTGGTACCTGACCTCACACTGTGACTTTACTATGCCTCTGTTTCTCCCCTGTCTTGATGTGCTCTCCTGGTACCTGACCTCACACTGTGACTTTACTATGCCTCTGTTTATCTCTCTGTCTTGATGTGCTCTCCTGGTACCTGACCTCACACTGTGACTTTACTATGCCTCTGTTTCTCCCCTGTCTTGATGTGCTCTCCTAGTACCTGACCTCACACTGTGACTTTACTATGCCTCTGTTTATCCCCTCTGTCTTGATGTGCTCTCCTGGAACCTGACCTCACACTGTGACTTTACTATGCCTCTGTTTATCCCCTCTATCTTGATGTGCTCTCCTGGTACCTGACCTCACACTGTGACTTCACTATACCCCTGTTTATCCCCTGTCTTGATGTGCTCTCTTGGTACCTGACCTCACACTGTGACTTTACTATGCCTTGTTTATCCCCTCTGTCTTGATGTGCTCTCCTGGTACCTGACCTCACACTGTGACTTTACTACACCTCTGTTTATTCCCTCTGTCTTGATGTGCTCTCCTGGTACCTGACCTCACACTGTGACTTTACTATGCCTCTGTTTATCCCCTCTGTCTTGATGTGCTCTCCTGGTAGCTGACCTCAGACCATGAATTTACTACGCCTTTGTTTATCCCCTCTGCCTTGATGTGCTCTCCTGGTACCTGACCTCACACTGTGACTTTACTATGCCTCTGTTTATCCTCTCTGTCTTGACATACTCTCCTGGTACCTGACCTCACACTGTGACTTTACTATGCCTCCGTTTATCCCCTCTGTCTTGATGTGCTCTCCTGGTACCTGACCTCAGACAATGACTTTACTATGCCTCTGTTTCTCCGCTGTCTTGATGTGCTCTCCTGGTACCTGACCTCACACTGTGACTTTACTACACCTCTGTTTCTCCCCTGTCTTGATGTGCTCTCCTGGTACCTGACCTCACACTGTGACGTTACTATGCCTCTGTTTCTCCCTGTCTTGATGTGCTCTCCTGGTACCTGACCTCACACTGTGACGTTACTATGCCTCTGTTTCTCCTCTGCCTTGATGTGCTCTCCTGGTACCTGACCTCACACTGTGACTTTACTATGCCTCTGTTTATCCTCTCTGTCTTGACATGCTCTCCTGGTACCTGACCTCACACTGTGACTTTACTATGCCTCCGTTTATCCCCTCTGTCTTGATGTGCTCTCCTGGTACCTGACCTTACACTGTGACTTTACTATGCCTCCATTTATCCCCTCTGTCTTGATGTGCTCTCCTGGTACCTGACCTCACACTGTGACTTTACTATGCCTCTGTTTCTCCCCTCTGTATTGATGTGCTCTCCTAGTATCTGACCTCAGACCATGAATTTACTACGCCTTTGTTTATCCCCTCTGCCTTGATGTGCTCTCCTGGTACCTGACCTCACACTGTGACTTTACTATGCCTCTGTTTATCCTCTCTGTCTTGACATGCTCTCCTGGTACCTGACCTCACACTGTGATTTTACTATGCCTCCGTTTATCCCCTCTGTCTTGATGTGCTCTCCTGGTACCTGACCTCAGACAATTACTTTACTATGCCTCTTTTTCTCCCCTGTCTTGATGTGTTCTCCTGGTACCTGACCTCACACTGTGACGTTACTATGCTCTCCTGGTACCTGACCTCACACTGTGACTTTACTATGCCTCTGTTTATCCCCTCTGTCTTGATGTGCTCTCCTGGTACCTGACCTCACACTGTGAATTTACTACACCTCTGTTTCTCCTCTGTCTTGATGTGCTGTCCTGGTACCTGACCTCACACTGTGACGTTACTACACCTCTGTTTATCCCCTTTGTCTTGATGTGCTCTCCTGGTACCTGACCTCAGACTGTGACTTTACTACGCCTCTGTTTCTCCCGTCTTGATGTGCTCTTCTGGTTCCTGACCTCACACTGTGACATTACTATGCCTCTGTTTATCCCCTCTGTCTTAATGTGCTCTCCTGGTACCTGACCTCACACTGTGACTTTACTATGCCTCTGTTTCTCCCTTGTGTTGATGTGCTCTCCTGGTACCTGACCTCACACTGTGACTTTACTACACCTCTGTTTATCCCCTCTGTCTTGATGTGCTCTCCTGGTACCTGACCTCACACAGTGACTTTACTACACCTCTGTTTCTCCCCTGCCTTGATGTGTTCTCCTGGTACCTGACCTCACACTGTGACTTTACTACACCTCTGTTTATCCCCTCTGTCTTGATGTGCTCTCCTGGTACCTGACCTCACACTGTGACTTACTACACCTCTGTTTATCCCCTCTGTCTTGATGTGCTCTCCTGGTACCTGACCTCACATTGTGACTTTACTATGCCTCTGTTTATCCCCTCTGCCTTGATATGCTCTCCTGGTACCTGACCTCACACTGTGACTTTACTACACCTCTGTTTATCCCCTCTGTCTTGATGTGCTCTCCTGGTACCTGACCTCACACTGTGACTTTACTACACCTCTGTTTATCACCTCTGTGTTGATGTGCTCTCCTGGTACCTGACCTCACACTGTGACTTTACTATGCCTCTGTTTATTCCCTCTGTCTTTACATGCTCTCCTGGTACCTGACCCCAGACTGTAACTTTACTATGCCTCTTTTAAATAGCAGAAAAATAGACAGTGGCACTCACCATGATGATCTTTATTACTTTATTGCGGTATCCAAGAACACATTCCGGAAAAACAAGCGGTCAGAGAGGATCGCTCTGAATCTCACCGGTTGCACACCATGGATAGTGCCCAGTTTTCCTGTTCTTTTCTGAGACTATTGTTTTACTATGCCTCTGTTTATCTCCTCTGTCTTGATGTGCTCTCCTGGTACCTGACCTCACACTGTGACTTTACTGTGCCTCTGTTTATCCCCTCTGTCTTGACGTGCTCTCCTGGTACCTGACCTTACACTGTGACTTTACTATGCCTCTGTTTCTCCCCTGTCTTGATGTGCTCTCCTGGTACCTGACCTCACACTGTGACTTTACTATGCCTCTGTGTATCCCCTCTGTCTTGATGTGCTCTCCTGGTACCTGACCTCACACTGTGACTTTACTATGCCTCTGTTTATCTCCCCTGTCTTGATGTGCTCTCCTGGTACCTGACCTCACACTGTGACTTTACTATGCCTCTGTTTATCCCCTGTGTCTTGATGTGCTCTCCTGGTACCATTTGGTTTGCTTTTTTGCTCTGTTCTCAGGGAACACAGACAGACATACACAGAGACACACACAGGCAATGTCTTGCTTCTAGGCATGGGCAGGACCTGCAGGTAGTATGAGTTCTTACAGGACCTGGCACCATGTGACTCTCAGGTTGAGTCACATGGACAGGTCCTGCAGGTGCCCGGAAGGAAGACATTACCAGGGCTTGCCATGATATCGCTGTGGAGGGTAGGAAATGGAGTGTTGATTGTGTGGAGAGCGCAGCAAAAAAACAGAGCAATAATTAACCTGATCATGATTTTCTGGATATGTTTTCTGCTCCACAGACACAATAGTCAAAAACATTGATGTCCGCACAGCAAACTGAAAATCACATTCACTTTGCTGCAGACTCTGCCACTTATCTGTTTTTGGTGCAGTTTAAAAAAAATGAGAAAAAAAAAACAGCATAAAAAATGTATCAAAAACGTCCAGTGTGAACAAAGCCTCATAGTTGTAATGGTAAGTAGAATAAAATAAATGACGTCACAAAGCAGCGAGCTCTCGAGACTGCTGACATCTCTTCATGTTTTGATGAATAGACTCAAGCAGTCTCGAGAGCTCGCTGCTTTGTGACGTCAGTTATTTTATTTTTTTGGCTATTACAAGGTATCACAGCTATAAGACCATTCTTTTGATTGTCGCACTATGTGCTATCAGTCTTGTCTCAGGTGCATTGCACGCTGGGGTCACTTTAACTCACAACTTTCATTTTCTTGAACTAATTTGAAAATTCTTTCCCGATTGCAGAACCATGGTTATCATTGCAAGAGTCCAAAAAAGAGCAATCTACACAATTGTGATTGGGAGTGAATGGTTTTTTAATGATCTGCAGTAATATAACATGGGCTATGATTTCTCAGACACCTGGGAGGGGGTGCATCCCCTGAATACAGCGCAGTGACAGTGTGTATACATCAGAGCCTTGTTTTATGTAACCAGCGGCATGTGGTGGAGCTGTGTATGAAACGTCGTTTGTCATATTCTGCACAGCTCTGTTTATTCTGAGAGGAGAACATCAAAGTGATCGTGGCGGCCACATCTGCTGCAGCGTATAAACACACTTCTTACTTCATAAACATGGATTGTAGCTTCACACTAACAAAGCACATACCACGTGCATGGCGGCATCACACCGCAGGTAGATGGGGCACTTTACCCAGGCTCCAAAAGTCTTCCCTTTATGTGTCCCCCTCAGGTAACCCGTCATGAAATTACCAGCCACCTCTAAGGCTCCGTTCACATGACGTTTCAGCCTCCTCTCCGAGGTAAGCATCATTAGGATCTCCATCCATGGCTGTGAAGTCAGTAAGCCAAACATACGACTCCTCAATTTCCTTGAATCCGACTCCGACTACACCAAAGTGGGCACCAACTCCAACTCCATGACTTCGATTCCACCAACATGACTGTGAAGTCAGTAAGTCAAACATCCGACTCCTCAATACCCTGAATTCAACTCTGACTTCACCCAAAATGGGCACCGACTCCGACTCCATAACTCCGACCCCTAAACCATGGCTGTGAAGTCAATAAGCCGAACATCCGACTGCACCATAATGGACACCGACTCTTCAACCATGGCTGTGAAGTCAATAAGCCAAACATCTGACTCTTAACTCCTCGATTTCCCTGAATCCACCCAAAATGGGCGCTGACTCTGACTCCAAGACTCCAAGTACAAGCCCTGTCTCCATCAGAGGACTTTCTTCACATTGGTTTCCCCCCCAAAAAAAGTATATCTTGGGTATGGAAGCCATAACGGCACTTTTATGACCTTTGCTGGATGCATGGCGATGGAATGATACCTTTGGAGTCGGGAGTGTACCTGAACGTGAACTGAAGGCACAGTGCGGACAGGGAATTGTCACCTCTAGCAAAACTGAACTGGAAAATTAATATACAGAAAAAGAAATTCCTTAACGATAAAAAATAAATAAAACCAGTCAAAATCGGCTTAGACACCGGCTATGGCCCTGGTAGTAACAGGGTTGGAAGATTGTCCGCAAAACAAAAAGAACAAAGTAAAACAATAAGTAACACAATGTATGAGCAGGTATTACTATGTAACAACCTTTAGCCTGTGATCGAGCCATGGTGACTTCATGGATAAAAGCTCTGTAGAAAGATTGATGATGCACAGCCTGGATACATCCACCCGGGCCTTCTCTGCCATTATCCTGATTGTATCAGGTTTTCCTCTTTGCTGTATTCCTCTAATCTTCTGACCATTATGTCCTTCTCCAGTGATTGCTCCCTTTGTATGATGTGACCTACTCGATGGATGAATGTTTTGTAGGAATATCGATCTTGTGCAAGCCTAGATAGGATTATCAGGGTCTTCTCCAAGCCTAGATAGGGCCACCAGGGTCTTCTCCAAGACTAGATGGGTCCACCAGAGTCTTCTCCAAGCCTAGATAGGTCAGACAGGGTCTTCTCCAAGCCTAGATAGGTCAGACAGGGTCTTCTCCAAGCCTAGATGGGTCCACCAGAGTCTTCTCCAAGCCTAGATAGGTCAGACAGAGTCTTCTCCAAGCCTAGATAGGTCAGACAGGGTCTTCTCCAAGCCTAGCTAGGTCCACCAGAGTCTTCTCCAAGCCTAGATAGGTCAGACAGGGTCTTCTCCAAGCCTAGCTAGGTCCACCAGGGTCTTCTCCAAGCCTAGATAGGTCAGACAGGGTCTTCTCCAAGCCTAGATAGGATTATCAGGGTCTTCTCCAAGCCTAGAAAGGTCAACAAGGGTCTTCTCCAAGCCTAGATAGGTCAGACAGGGTCTTCTCCAAGCCTAGAAAGGTCAACAAGGGTCTTCTCCAAGCCTAGATAGGTCAGACAGAGTCTTCTCCAAGCCTAGATAGGTCATCCAAGGACTTCTCCAAGCCTAGATAGGATTATCAGGGTCTTCTCCAAGCCTAGAAAGGTCAACAAGGGTCTTCTCCAAGCCTAGATGGGTCCACCAGTCTTCTCTACCATTAACTATCAAGCCATTGGGTTACTGATCTTATTATTGGCCTAGTTTCTTTTCTTTCTACCATGATGTCTTCTCCAGTGATTGCTCTCTTTGTATGATGTATAGACAGTCGTATCTTGGTGATCTTCCTTCCAGTGACATGTCTGGTGGGTTCTTGTTCTTCTTGCCATCCAGGGTACTGATGACGTCCTTCTCCAGCTCCACATTGTGAAGGCGTTTATTCTTCTTCTGTCTTGTTCCTTTATCGTCCAGGTGTCACTTCTATATGTTACTACATAATAGACCAGACTATGGAGCCGTGTCTTCATCACCAGTGAAATGTTCTTCATGTGAAGACCTCGTCCAGTGACTTCATTGGTGATTTGCTCATAGCTTTTCTCCTATTGACTTACGGTGACGTTGCTGCATCTTGAGTGATCATTGATCAGAGTAGGGTGAAGTCTTTACCACTTCCAGTTCATCGTCATCCATCTCACATGTGTCCTGGTTGGACCTGGCAGTAGTCACATGTTCCCGGTTGTACCTGGCAGTAGTCACATGTGTCCCAGTTGTACCTGGCAGATCACATGTGTCCTGGTCTTACCTGGCAGTAGTCACGTGTTTCAGTCGTACCTGGCATAGTCACATGTGTCCAGGTTCGTACCTGGCAGTAGTCACATGTGTTCCCTAGTTGTACCTGGCAGTAGCCACATGTGTCCGGTCGTACCTGCAGTAGTCACATGGTCCTCAGTTGACCTGGCAGTAGTCACATGTTGCCTGGTTGTTACCTGGCAGTAATCACACGTGTCCTGGTTGTACCTGGCAGTAGTCACGTGTGTCTAGGTTGTACCTGGCAGTGGTCACGTGTGTCCGGTTGTACCTGGCAGTAGTCACATGTTTCCGGTTGTACCTGGCAGTAGTCACATGTGTCTCGTTGTACCGGGCAGTAGTCACATTGTCCCGATCGTACCTGGCAGCAGTCACATGTGTCCCGGTTGTACCTGGCAGTAGTCACGTGGTCTAGGTTGTACCTGGCAGTAGTCACATGTGCCGATCGTACCTGGCAGTATGTCACATGTGTCTAGTCATACCTGGCAGTAGTCACATGTGTCTCGGTTGTACCTGGCAGTAGCACACATGTGTCCCGTTAGTACCTGGCAGTAGTCACATGTGTCTTGGTTGACCTGGATTAGTCACATGTGTCCCGATCGTACCTGGCAGCAGTCACATGTGTACCGTTGTACCTGGCAGTAGTCACGTTGTCTAGGTTGTACATGCAGTAGTCACATGTGTCTGGTCATACCTGGCAGTAGTCACATGTGTCCCGGTTGTACCTGGCAGTAGTCACATGTGTCCGGTTGTACCTGGCGGTAGTCACGTGTGTCTAGGGTGTACCTGGCGTAGTCCACATGTGTCTGGTCATACCTGGCAGTAGTCACATCTGTCCAGTTGTACCTGGTCAGTATTTTTGTCTTCTTTGTGTTGAGTAGCCATCCCATTTAGGAGTTTTTCCATCTTGCTCTCCATATTAAGTCCTTCATTCCATCTACGTATGTTGCTAATCTCTGTCGTCTGTGTAATTTGAGATTGTATGACCAGTACAACTCCTAAAACCTGCAATGACCAACAACTACTGAAAACCTGATGGACTCCAGTATAGTCATGGTTCTATTGGCGAGGCTGATGTCGGCATATAAATATCATCCTGGACATAACAGAATTCATCATGTGAACAGATCCTTTTACTGAAATATATCTCACGTATTCTAAACGACAGCAATGAGGGGAGACATCGACATCTCCAGTTTCAATTCAGGAAATCTATGGGTAGATCTGTCCGTAGAGCACTCAGTACATGGGGGACTTGTACAACGTCCTATTATTTTGTTTTATGAAGCAGCACGTGACATGAGGAGATTGTCGTATCATCATTATTCATAATGAATTATCTTCAGTAACCATAACATCGATTCCAAGACAAAAGATCTAAGGACAGATGGAGGATAATGGCGCCGAAGAGATGTCATTAGCTCTCGTGCCGGTTAGTGAAGTGCTGACAGTATCCGTCAGGCTGGTTACAGGGTTTGCAGGAAACTTAGACACTTTAAATCTATCCTAAAACCTTGTAATTCAGAGCAACAAGTTTAGTAATCACTTTGTCGTTGCTTTTTTCTGACCCTGTGATATAGCAGACGCTCATGGACACATGGCACCGAGGAAAGCCAGCAACGCATGATGAGTGGAAGAACAAGTAATGCAACGTATGGAAGCTGAGCACGAGAAGAAGAGGACTTTGTCCCCACGTCACGTGAGCCGCGGTGAGAACCAGAAGTCGGCACACTTTTGGCAATGCATGCATATTAATGCATGCATAAAAAAAGTCAGGTGGATAATAAATACGGGATGACGTCATTCAGCACACCATTATCTAAGGGGATTCCTCAGTTCAACTGAAGAGAAGAAAAGTTCCTTAGAGCTAGTGTGGCGCCCCTGCGACCAGGAGGCCACAAGAGGAAGTGCAGCCAGTAAGCCAGGTTGAAAACACACCCACACAGCACAAGCACCGACCCTACGCCTAGGACTCTAGGTTGGGCAAGGGGTGGCAGGGTGTAGCACAGTGGGTGGAGTGTAGGCAGGACACTGACGAAGTGGGTGGAGAGACTCAAACAAAACCCATGAACACACAGGGGGAGTTAGTGAGTTAGAACAGTGAACAGTAGAAGAATAGAGAACAGCAGAGTGGACAGAGAGACAATTCCCAGAAAGTTGCAGGCTCCCTGGAGGCGCAGAATCCTGTGAGGCACAGACCCCTGGAGAGAAAGCCCGCTCCATAGCCTGGAAGCGAAGGGAAGGGGAAAGGCTGGAAAGAGACCCCACAGCTAAGGACGATGGGAGGACAAGGGCCCGGCAGCCTGAGACCCGTGCTGCGCGGAGGAACCCTTAGCACAGTGACTGAAGGAAAGAGCCTGGTGTGCCCAAAGACAGCAACCTGGGACACTGGAGGGCTAGGCCGACACCAGAGAACCGGCTCTGATGAAGTGAACGGGGTTCTATACTCTAATCATGAGACACACTGGTGGGGGGCAGAGACTTTATGTGCTGCAGCCTAACTTACCACTACGGCAGAGGAACACAGTTGTCATACTAGGACTGGTGACCCTGACTTTAAGGGAAAATTCTTCACCCGTGAGTCCGAGACAGCCAGACCAAACCCGTGAGTGAGGTACTACGTGAAAGTTGAGAGAAGGGCCTGAAAGGACTTAGAACGCTACCTGAGCTGCACAGTGTGAGTAACCCGGAGCAGTGCTGATGTGTAAAGTGTTAACTGGAAAGAACTGTAAACTGTAAAGAGCTGTGACCCGTTGTAACTGCTACTTGAGACTGAGTAAAGTACCCTGCGAGCTCATCCGTGTGTGCAAATTGGATTACTTTCACTCCTGCAAGAAACTGCTTTGTTTTCAGCACTGAGACACCCAGTGCTGTGGAGAGCTGCAGCAGCAAATGTTGCAATTGAATCCCACCTGAGGAGCTACAGACGGTCGTCCCTGCACACTGGCCATAGGAGCAGCAACAAAATACGTTACTTTTACCCAGCACAGCCCCTCACTACATCCATCCATCCATCCCAACTACTCCTGCCCTGGGGACTCTCAGCCCTACCTGAGGAGGTCTTACCATCCATGCTGCCCCAAGTCACCATCCCCAGCAGGAATACAGCAGCGGTGGCTCTACTAATCACATACCCCAGGTGGCGTCACGACTAATCATCCCTTGTAAATATCCCCTTTTTGGACTGATCCCAGGCCACAGGACCGGGTCACGACTACCGTGATCCTAGACAGCACCGGCCCGGTTCCCGAGTACCCCATAGCCTGGGGGTGCATCAGTTTTCTGGCGTCACAAACAGGATACCATGCCCATTTAACCAGGTACTGTGTGCCGTGAAAATACGTGTTTAAGACTGTACAAAAGACTTTGCAAATATGATCCCCATAATGGCGGCCCTAAAAGACTGACGCCATGTGCATGGCAAGGGACGTGCCAGTGCTCCTTATCGTGGGTCGAGCCAGCCAGGAGCAGGAAAAGAAATCCCCGTCCCTGCCATCCTTCGCTCTGGGGGAGCTCAATGCCAATCAACCTGATGTAGCCCCACCTGGGGTCAGGTCGGCCAACAGCGCAGCTAGAATCGGTGACGTCCAGGAAGGGAGGAACAGAGTGAACCACGAGGAGTACAGTGGCCATCTTATGTAGACATCCGGATGGACGTGCTACAGTACCCGGAGATGGACACTCGACGAGGAGTCTTAAGATTGCTCCCTAAGGGCCCACAGCGAGAAGCGTTGGTGGAGGAACCCAGCAGGGAGGATGAGAGAGTCCCCAAAGAAGGAAGCGGGTGACGGGTGGTCGCGGAGCAGATTCCCGGCCTGCAAGAGCGTACGCAGGGCCGATATTGAAGGATGATCTACTGGAGGCCTTGGAGAAAATTTGCCCAGGCCTGCCGAAGCCGTTGATTCCAGTGCCCTCAGCGCAGGAGGGGAACGGGGAGATCCTAAGGTGTTGGTGGCAAAACAGGGGAGCAGACATGATGGGCTTGTCTCCCATTGCTGCAGCATCTCTGCATTTATCTCCCCTTGCTGAAGTATCTCCTGAATTGTCTCCCCTAGCTGAAGTACAGTATGTACTGATTTGTCTCTCCTGGCTGAAGCATCTCCAGATTTGTCTCTAGTGGCTGCAGCATCCCCGAACTTGTCTTCTGTGGCTGCAGCATCCCTAGACTTGTCTCCCATGGCTTTCAATGTCCCTTGAATTGTCTCTCCTGGCTGATGCATCTCCTGACTTGTCTTCTGTGGCTGCAGCATCTCCAGATTTGTCTCCAGTGGCTGCAGCATCTCCGGACTTGTCTCCCATGGCTTTCAATGTCCCTTGAATTGTCTCTCCTGGCCGATGAATCTCCGGACTTGTTTTCTGTGGCTGCAGCATTCCTGGACTTGTCTCCCCTGGCTGCAGTGTCTCTTGGCTTGTCTTCCCTGGCTGCAGCATCTCTAGACTTGTCTCCCCTGGCTGCAGCATCTCCAGATTTGTCTCCAGTGGCTGCAGCATCTCCGGACTTGTCTCCCATGACTTTCAATGTCCCTTGAATTGTCTCTCCTGGCCGATGAATCTCCGGACTTGTCTTCTGTGTCTGCAGCATCCCTGGACTTGTCTCCCCTGGCTGCAGTGTCCCTTGACTTGTCTCCCTCCTCTGGCTGCAGCATCTCCAGACTTGTCTCCCATGTCTGCAGCATCTCCGGACTTGTCTCCTGTGGCTGCAGCATCTCCAGACTTGTCTCCTGTGGCTGCAGCATCTCCACACTTGTCTCCTGTGGCTGCAGCATCTCCAGACTTGTATCCTGTGGCTGCAGCATCTCCAGACTTGTCTCCTGTGGTTGCAGCATCTCCAGACTTGTCTCTCATGACTGCAGCATCCCCAGACTTGTCTCCCATGGCTGCAGCACATCTCCAGACTTGTCTCCCATGACTGCAACATCTTCGTACTTGTCTCTCATGACTGCAATATCTCCAGACTTGCTTCCCATGGCTACAGTGTCTCTGGACTTATCTCCTGTGGCTGCAGTGTTTCCATACGTGTATCCAGTGCTAGCGTCTCCTGACTCGTCTCCATTGAGCACATCTGGATGCCATTGGTCGGTGATCACACAGAGGTTTTCGGCAGTGAACGCTGATGATTTGTACAAGTGCATTTAGCGGCAGAACCTTCCTCAGACGACCATTAATAACCTCAGTGACAGTAGGCTACAACGGCTGAGGTTTCTGTGCTCATTTTTTATACTGATTAGTCAGAGATATTTAAAAAATGTTGTTTCCATTTTTTCATTATTTACAAATTATTCAATACTGCAACAATATCTGTTCTGCAAAATCAAGACCTCATCCAGCAGTGGGTTACAGTTTATCTGCAGTTGGTTGACGCCCTCACTATGATATGTGTTGACATTCTATGGCACACAATGATGTCCTCAGGTGCCCGGTATGGACAATCTGCGATTGCAGCGTTGGCTTGTCAGCAATGACTTTCTCCTTAGAGGCAGGAAACCACAAGTCCACAGTCACATTTCTGGGTAAAAGTCGAGGAAGTTGAGAGACCAAGTTCCTGCATCAGGTCAGATGATGGGAGTGATTGGTGCCAGAGGTCCTCCACAGTAGGCTGTGAACCGGAGGTGGCTCACTGTACACACAATCATCTGCACAGACCATAAAGGGTTTATAGGAAGGCACCGGGATGTTCTGCCATACCCTCTCCTCCACCCTGGTGGCCAAAACCCACACAACTGTTACCGGAAAATGGCTATTCATAGGCAAAGGAGCTGGTCAGCTGGAACCAACACTAGTCCTCAAGTAGAGATGTCCTACCGCCATCAAACTCCGTCATGTTCTACATGAGATGTAAGCAGCAGGCGACACAATCCCAATTAATAGAAATAAGTATACAAGTATTGAATTTCCACAATGTATCACTGACTGGAAGCACTGCCGTCACCTTTGCAATGCTGGAGCAGCAGTTCTGTGCACAGGCCACGGTCAGTAATACAGAACTGTAGAGCCCTGTCCTGTATTCATGGCCTCATCATTAACCTCACAGATATTATCATGACTGGAAATGACCGAATCTTCTGTACAATTAATTCTTCAGAAAAGTTCATATGTGAATATGTAAGTGATCCCCCATGATGTCCCCAGGTTCTGCCATAACATTACTACGTTCCACACAGCCCCATATAGAGCTGGGATGCGCTGCGTGTCCTGTGTGACAATACAACAGCTGCAGACTTATACCGGGGAATCATCTGGAGCAGGCAGCAGATGGCGCTCTGGTGGTTTGTTGATATGAGTTTAGATCCTCTCTAGAATGTTGTGTGACCTCTATGATTTGTGCTACATCTCTCTCGCATCTTCTATGTTGGTGTCTCTGAAGATAATGGCTGATAAACCATATGTCCAGAGCAAAACAGTTATCCTTCTTCTCTGCTCGCTTCCTTAAACTCAACATGGACAAAACTGAATTCATCGTCTTCCCCCCAAGAAATTCCACCCCACCTCCCAACCTATCCATCTGCATCAACGACTGCGCCCTCTCCCCAGTCCCCCAAGCCAAGTGCCTCGGGGTAATCCTTGACTCCTCCCTATCCTCCAAACCCCACATCGAGGCCCTCACCACATCCCTCCAGCTCCAGCTCAAGAACATCTCGCGGATCCGCTCCTTCCTCACCCACGACACCGCTAAAACACTCATCCATGCTCTTATCATCTCCCGCCTTGACTACTGCAACCTCCTTCTCAATGGCCTCCCGGCTAACTCCCTCACACCTCTCCAGTCTATCCTCAACTCCGCTGCCCGACTAATCTACCTGTCCTCCCGCTACTCCCCTGTCTCCCCCCTCTGCCAAGCCCTTCACTGGCTCCCCGTCTCCAAGGGATCCCAATTCAAAACACTAACCATGGCGTACAAAGCCATACACAACCTGGCCCCACCATACATCTCCGACCTGGTCTCCCGATACCTACCCTCACGCAACCTCCGCTCCTCCCAAGAACTCCTCCTCTGCTCCCCCCTCATCACCTCTTCGCACAACCGAGTCCAGGACTTCTCCCGGGCATCTGCCTTACTCTGGAACTCCCTGCCCCAACACGTCAGACACTCTCCTACCCTGAGTAGCTTCAAGTGTCACCTGAACACTCACCTGTTCCGTCAAGCCTACAACCTGCCATGAGACCCAGGCGACCGCCCCATACCTGACACTCCCCCATCCTACTGTATCCTAACCCACCCCTCATAGACTGTGAGCCCTCGTGGACAGGGTCCCTGCCCCCCCTGTACCTGTACGTCCCGATCGCCTAGATTTAGTGTACTTGTTCTTGTCTCCCTCATCCTCATGTAAAGCGCCATGGAACCTAATGGCGCTATATAAATAAATAATAATAATAATAATAATAATTGTTCCCAAGATGGCTGAGTGCCCAATAATTCTGCTGAAATTTACCCCCTCCGTATCTTGGTATCACCACACAAGATATGCTGTACACCTAAAACCTCTCACAAGACCCTCTGTATATCAGGAACACAACACAAGACCCTCTGTATACCAAGAACACAACACAAGACCTTCTGTATACCAAGAACACAACACAACACCCTCTGTATACCAGGAACACAACACAAGACCCTCTGTATACCAGGAACACAACACAAGACCCTCTGTATACCCAGAACACAACACAAGACCCTCTGTATACCAGGAACACAACATAAGACCCTCTGTATACCAGGATGACAACACAAGACCCTCTGTATACCAGGAACACAACATAAGACCCTCTGTATACCAGGAACACAACACAAGACCCTCTGTATACCAGGAACATAACATAAGACCCTCTGTATACCAGGAACACAACATAAGACCCTCTGTATACCAGGAACACAACACAAGACCCTCTGTATACCAGGAACACAACACAAGACCCTCTGTATACCCGGAACACAACACAAGACCCTCTGTATACCCGGAACACAACACAAGACCCTCTGTATACCAGGATGACAACATAAGACCCTCTGTATACCAGGAACACAACACAAGACCCTCTGTATACCAGGAACATAACATAAGACCCTCTGTATACCAGGAACACAACATAAGACCCTCTGTATACCAGGAACACAACACAAAACCCTCTGTATACCAGGATGACAACACAAGACCCTCTGTATATAAGGAACACAACACAAGACCCTCTGTATACCAAGAACACAACACAAGACCCTCTGTATACCAGGAACACAACATAAGACCCTCTGTATACCAGGAACACAACACAAGACCCTCTGTATACCAGGATGACAACACAAGACCCTCTGTATACCAGGAACACAACACAAGACCCTCTGTATATCAGGAACACAACACAAGACCCTCTGTATACCCGGAACACAACACAAGACCCTCTGTATACCAGGAACACAACATAAGACCCACTGCATACCAGGAACACAACACAAGACCCTCTGTATACCAGGAACACAACATAAGACCCTCTGTATACCAGGAACACAACATAAGACCCTCTGTATACCAGGAACACAACACAAAACCCTCTGTATACCAGGATGACAACACAAGACCCTCTGTATATAAGGAACACAACACAAGACCCTCTGTATACCAGGAAACAACATAAGACCCTCTGTATACCAGGAACACAACACAAGACCCTCTGTATACCAGGATGACAACACAAGACCCTCTGTATACCAGGAACACAACACAAGACCCTCTGTGTACCAGGAACACAACACAAGACCCTCTGTATACCAAGAACACAACACAAGACCCTCTGTATACCAGGAACACAACACAAGACCCTCTGTATACCAGGATGACAACACAAGACCCTCTGTATACCAGGAACACAACACAAGACCCTCTGTATACCAGGAACACAACACAAGACCCTCTGTATACCAGGAACACAACACAAGACCCTCTGTATACCAGGAACACAACACAAGACCCTCTGTATACCAGGAACACAACACAAGACCCTCTGTATACCAGGAACACAACACAAGACCCTCTGTATACCAGGAACACAACACAAGAACCCTCTGTATACCAGGAACACAACACAAGACCCTCTGTATACCAGGAACACAACACAAGACCCTGATCCAGCTAGATTTAACCAGGAACACAACACAAGACCCTCTGTATACCAGGAACACAACACAAGACCCTCTGTATACCAGGAACACAACAAAGACCCTCTGTATACAGGAACACAACACAAGACCCTCTGTATACAGGAACACAACACAAGACCTCTGTATACCAGAACACAACAAAGACCCTCTGTTACAGGAACACAACACAAGACCTCTGTATACGAACAAACACAAGACCCTCTGTATACCAGAACAAACACAAACCCTCTGTATACCAGAACAACACAAGACCCTCTGTATACCGGAACACAACACAGACCTCTGTATACCAGGAACACAACAAAGACCCTCTGTATACAGAACACAACACAAGACCTTGTATACCAGGAACAACCAAGACCTCTGTATAGGACAACAAAGACCTGTATAGAACAACAGACCTGTATCGGAAACAGCAACACAAGTCTGAAAGACAACAAGACTCTGTATGAAACACACCACCAAAGACCCTCTGTATACCAGAACACAACACAAGACCCTCTGTATACCAGGAACACAACACAAGACCCTCTGTATACCAGGACACAACACAAGACCCTCTGTATACCAGGAACACAACACAAGACCCTCTGTATACCAG
Source organism: Allobates femoralis (assembly GCA_033576535.1). NCBI lineage: Eukaryota > Metazoa > Chordata > Amphibia > Anura > Aromobatidae > Allobates > Allobates femoralis. The sequence continues at coordinate 629,423,839 of JARQOC010000001.1, forward strand.
GAACACAACATAAGACCCTCTGTATACAGGAACACAACACAAGACCTCTATGTATACCAAGAACACAACACAAGACCCTCTGTATACCAGGAACACAACACAAGACCTCTGTATACCAGGAACACAACACAAGACCCTCTGTATACCAGGAACAACAAAGACCTCGTATACAAGACAACAGACTCTGTATACCAGGAACACAACACAAGACCCTCTGTATACCAGGAACACAACACAAGACCCTCTGTATACAGGAACACAACACAAGACCTCTGTATACCAGGACAACAACCAAGACCCTACTGTATACCATGAAACACAACACAAGACCCTCTGTATACCAGGAACACAACACAAGACCCTCTGTATACCAGGAACACAACACAAGACCCTCTGTATACCAGGAACACAACACAAGACCCTCTGTATACATGAACACAACACAAGACCCTCTGTATACCAGGAACACAACACAAGACCCTCTGTATACTAGGAACACAACATAAGACCTTTCGTATACAAAAATACCTACAAGACCCTCCGTATACCAAAAACACCTGCAAGACCCACCGTATACAGAGAACACCCCACAAGACCCTCCGTATACAGAGAACACCCCACAAGACCCTCCGTATACAGAGAACACCCCACAAGACCCTCCGTATACAGGGAACACCTCACAAGACCCTCCGTATACAGAGAACACCCCACAAGACCCTCCGTATACAGGGAACACTCCACAAGACCCTCCGTATACAGAGACACCCCACAAGACCCTCCGTATACAGGAACACCCCACAAGACCCTCCGTATACAGAGAACACACCCACAAGACCCTCCGTATACAGAGAAACACCTCATAAGACCCTCCATATACAGGAACACCCCACAAGACCCTCCGTATACAAAGAACCCCACAAGACCCTCCGTATACAGGAGAACACCCCACAAGACCCTCCGTATACAGAGAACCCCACAAGACCCTCCGTATACAGAGAACACCCCACAAGACCCTCCGTATACAGGGAACACCCACAAGACCCTCCGTATACAGAGGACACCCACAAGACCCTCCGTATACAGGGAACACCCCACAGACCCGACTCCGTATACAGGGAACACCCCACAAGACCCTCCGTATACAGAGAACACCCCACAAGACCCTCCGTATACAGGGAACACCCCACAAGACCCTCCGTATACAGGGAACACTCCACAAGACCCTCGTATACAGGGGACACCCCACAAGACCCTCCGTATACAGAGAACACCCCACAAGACCCTCCGTATACAGGGAACACCCCACAAGACCCTCCTTATACAGGGAACATTCCACAAGACCCTCCGTATACAGGGACACCCACAAGACCCTCCGTATACAGAGAACACTCCACAAGACCTCCATATGCAGATGAACACCTCATAAGACCCTCCGTATACAGAGAACACTCCACAAGACCCTCGTATACAGGAACACTCCACAAGACCCTCCGTATACAGGACCCCACAAGACTCTCCGTATACAGAGAACCCCCACAAGAGCCTCCGAATACAGAGAACACCTCCACAAGACCCTCCGTATACAGGAACACCCACAAGACCCTCCGTATACAGAGAACACCCCACAAGATCCTCCATATGCAGAGAACACCTCATAAGACCTGTTGTATACCTGAAGCCCCCCTAAAGAGCTGCCATATACCGGGAACATCCCAAAACACCTAGCGTTTATCTGGTACCTGCTCAAAAGACCTGACTATATACCAGAATTCCCCACATGATCCACTGTGTATGGTGAACACCACATGACATGTCATATACAGGAACACCCCAGAAGACCTGCTATTTATGGGGTGACACCCACAAAACCCTAACAAGTCTCACTGTATATTGGGGACACCTTAGAAGACAACTGTGTACCGAGGTAAGTCTGAGCCACTGTGTGATGAGAACAAGCCACCTACCACCGGCGTACACCAGGACGCCCCACAAGACCCTCCGCATACAGAGAACACCCCACAAGACCCTCCATATACAGAGAACACCCCACAAGACCCTCCGTATACAGGAACACCCCACAAGACCCTCCGTATACAGAGGACACCCCACAAGACCCTCCGTATACAGGGAACACCCCACAAGACCCTCCGTATACAGGGAACACCCCACAAGACCCTCCGTATACAGAGAACACCCCACAAGACCCTCCGTATACAGAGAACACCCCACAAGACCCTCCGTATACAGGGAACACCCCACAAGACCCTCCGTATACAGGGAACACCCCACAAGATCCTCCATTTACAGAGAACACCTCACAAGATCCTCCGTATGCAGAAGAACACCCCAGAAGACCTGCTGTATACTGCGAACTCCTCACAAGACCTGCCATTTACCAGAAACACCTCATAAGACCTGTTGTATACCTGAAGCCCCTCTCAAGAGCTGCCATATACCGGGAACATCCCAAAACACCTAGCGTTTACTGGTACCTGCTCAAAAGACCTGACGTATACCAGAATTCCCCACAAGATCCACTGTATATGGTGAACACGCACATGACATGTCGTATACCAGGAACACCCCAAAACACCTACTATTTATGGGGTGTACACCCATAAAACCCAATACTCCTAACAAGTACTACTGTATATTGGGGACACCTTAGAAGACCAACTGTGTACCGAGGTAAGTCCTGAGCCACTGTGTAATGAGAACAAGCCACCTACCCCGGCGTACACCAGGGACGCCCCACAGGACCCCCAGTTTTGGAGATGATCTGACCCAATTATTGAGGTAAGATCTGCCGTACACCAGAAGTGATCAGACTCCTTCTGTTTCCAACATCTATTTACTTTGTACCAGATATATCCCCCGACCGTGTGATGGTCCCCAGGTGATGGCTGCACCTGTCAGCGGCATTAATGGTGTGAGTGGTGTGTGTGTGCTCAGAGGTGAATATCATCTGATGTAAGGAAACGCTTCTAACCTTTAGGATGAGCCCTGGGATATAAATGGCTGAGATAAAGCTGCGCGGTGCCGGACGCTGCCCTCTGATGAATACCCAGAAACGGGAAATTGGAGAGTGACGGGGAAAGTGGTCGGAAACCATGGAAACAGCGTTCCCTTCCCCCAATATCTGTTCCATATCAATGAGCAGAGCTAGACGTTGTGCTGACGGCCATGATTGGGGAAGGAGTCGCTGCATTATACATGATATCATCTCAGCTCCCGGCACAAGCCTCATCATCATCATCATCATCATCATGTACCCAGAATCACTGCTGAGCCTTGTAGTTCTACCACAACACTCACAGAATGGATTCTGCATAAAATCCAAGGGACGATGAATGTGAATGGGGTTTATAATGAATGTAAAGTCAGATAGACGTTACACGGGTCAAATAAAACAGCTCAGGCCCTTACAAGTGTCTGTTGCCTCCGCTTGACGAATTTAGCAATTGAGCTTCGATGTGTGATCCAGTATGACTACACTACATAGTGGCCGCGGGTCCAGCGATCAATGACGGGATAGTATGGCGCGGGCGCGGGGTCTTCGTAGACGTCTGACGTCATGTTGGCATCATAGTCCATAGTGAATAATCGCTATGAAAGGCCTCATTCACATGGAGCGTTTGTGCTCTGTTTTTGTTGCAGTTTTTGCACCAAGAACGGATCCTCTTTTTGCAAAAAAAAGCATCACAAACGCACAATCCATTTGTATTGCTTTATTGCTACGTTTTTAGTGGACACAGACAGACACAGACAGACACATGGACAGAGACACATACTGTCTTCCTTCCGGACATCGGCAGGACCTGCAGAGTACTGGCAGGACCTTGGTCATGTGACTCTCAGGCTGAGTCACATGGGCAGGTCCTAACAGTACCACACCCACAGTTCCTGCTGACGCCTGAAGGAAGACACCACCAGCTGGGGTAAGTAATGGAGTGTTGGTGATGTGGAAAGTGCCGAAGATAAATAGAGCAATAATGACGCTCATTATTTTCTGGATCCGCTTTGTGCATCACTAACGCAGCGTCTGCACAGCAAACTGAAAATCCCATTCATTTTGCTGCAGAAGCAGCGACTGATCCTATTTTGGTGCAGTTTTAAAAAAAAAAAAAAACAGCATCAAAAATGGATGAAAAATGTCCAGTGTGTACATAACCTAATAGCGGTACACACGGAGAACGTCTATACATATAGTGTTTACAATATCCTACAGGTGCATGTGACGGTGAGGTATACAGTATCGGTGGGCAATTACATCACCAGCAGATGGACCCTCCTGCTCCATATATATGTGGAGTCGGTAAGCCAAACATCTGACTCCGACCCCTCAAATTCCCTGAATCCGACTCCACCCAAAATAGACACTGACTCCGACGTCACAGCCCTGGATACTGCAGAAAGAAGGAGGCCGATTACATTATTCAGCCATAATATTTGTCACATCCCCACCAGAGCCTGCTCCTGCGACATCTGCTTCTGTCACCAGGCACTGCCTTATTTATCCTGTAGGAGGTGCTGGTGATAGAGGAGATGTCAGAGCCAGAAACTCTGGAGAATGCAGGCTAGAGTGGCTGGGACCTGCTGTGCTTGATAGTCTGACAGAATGGAGGTGTGTGTGATGTCCAGATAAAGTCATCAACTCCTAAGCTTCAGCCTATTGGAAAGCACCACACCCTACTAATACCTTCAGCCTATCGGAAAGCACCACACCCTACTAATACCTTCAGCCTATCGGAAAGAACCACACCCTACTAATACCTTCAGCCTATCGAAAAGAACCACACCCTACTAATACCTTCAGCCTATCGGAAAGCACCACACCCTACTAATACCTTCAGACTATTGGAAAGCACTACACCCTACTAATACCTTCAGCCTATCGGAAAGCACCACACCCTACTAATACCTTCAGACTATTGGAAAGCACTACACCCTACTAACACCTTCAGCCTATTGGAAAGCACCACACCCTACTAATACCTTCATCCTATTGGAAAGCACCACACCCTACTAATACCTTCATCCTATTGGATAGCACCACACCCTACATGTACCTTCAGCCTATTGGAAAGCACCACACCCTACATGTACCTTCAGCCTATTGGAAAGAACCACACCCTACTAATACCTACAGCCTATTGGAAAGTACCACACCCTACTAATACCTTCAGCCTATTGGAAAGCACCACACCCTACTAATACCTTCAGCCTATTGGAAAGCACTACACCCTACTAATACCTTGAGCCTATTGGATAGCACTACACCCTACTAATACCTTCAGCCTACTGGAAAGCACCACACCCTACTAATACTTTCATCCTATTGGATAGCACTACACCCTACTAATACCTTCAGACTATTGGATAGCACCACATCCTACTAATACCTTCAGCCTATTTGAAAGCACTACACCCTACTAATACCTTCAGCTTATTGGATAGCACCGCACCCTACTAATACCTTCAGCCTATTGGAAAGCACTACACCCTGCTAATACCTTCAGCCTATTGGAAAGCACCACCCCCTACTAATACCTTCAGCCTATTGGATAGCACCACACCCTACTAATACCTTCAGCCTATTGGAAAGCACCACACCCTACTAATACCTTCAGACTATTGGAAAGCACTACACCCTACTAATATCTTCAGCCTATTGGATAGCACCACACCCTACTAATACCTTCAGCCTATTGGAAAGCACCACACCCTACTAATACCTTCAGCCTATTGGAAAGCACCACACCCTACTAATACTTTCAACCTATTGGATAGCACCACACCCTACAAATACCTTCAGCCTATTGGATAGCACCACACCCTACTAATACCTTCAGCCTATTGGAAAGCACCACACCCTACTAATACCTTCAGCCTATTGGATAGCACCACACCCTACTAACACCTACAGCCTATTGGAAAGAACCACACCCTACTAATACCTTCAGCCTATTGGAAAGCACCACACCCTACTAATACCTTCAGCCTATTGGAAAGCACCACACCCTACTAATACCTTCAGCCTATTGGATAGCACCACACACTACTAATACCTTCAGCCTATTGGATAGCACCACACCCTACTAATACCTTCAGCCTATTGGAAAGCACCACACCCTACTAATACCTTCAGCCTATTGGAAAGCACCACACCCTACTAATACCTTCAGCCTATTGGAAAGCACCACACCCTACTAATACTTTCAACCTATTGGATAGCACCACATCCTACTAATACCTTCAGCCTATTGGAAAGCACCACACCCTACTAATACCTTCAGCCTATTGGAAAGCACCACACCCTACTAATACCTTCAGCCTATTGGAAAGCACCACACCCTACTAATACTTTCAACCTATTGGATAGCACCACACCCTACTAATACCTTCAGCCTATTGGAAAGCACCACACCCTACTAATATCTTCAGCCTATTGGATAGCACCACACCCTACTAATACCTTCAGCCTATTGGAAAGCACCACACCCTACTAATACCTTCAGCCTATTGGAAAGCACCACACCCTACTAATACTTTCAACCTATTGGATAGCACCACACCCTACTAATACCTTCAGCCTATTGGAAAGCACCACACCCTACTAATACCTTCAGCCTTTTGTACTGAAGCTGTCAGAAACAGCTTTTAGTTTCCCTGGCTGTCTACTGTCTTGTATTGGTGTTTTTCCTGTGTTACCCTGGACTGTTTTTTAGACGCTTCTCCTGCCTCACGATTTTGTACCTAGTTGCCATCTTGGTTGTGACCCACCTCCTGGACTCAGGGCCGGCGTCAGCACCCGGCGTACCCGGGCAAGTGCCGGGGCCCGACGGCTTGGAGGGGGCCCACCGGGCCCCTGAGGGCTAGGGTCACACTTGTGTTGTGACCCTAGCCTGACGCAAGTATTGTCTGCTGCAGCGCAGAGCGTTTAACGCTATGCGCTGCCAGCAACTGAGCCCATAGAAACCCGCAGTTTACATTGACAACGAGTGGTTGTCACGGTAAACGTCGGGTTTCTATGGGCTGCCTCCAGCGCATAGCAGCGTTGCAACATACAATACTTGCATAAGGCTAGGGTCACAATGCAAGTGTGACCCTAGCCTCAGGGGCCCCTGAGCACTGCCCCCACAGCCAGAGCCATATCCAGGGGGCAGCTGGGGGGTCATTTTCAGGCTCCTGCAGGCTGCAGCACCGGAGGTCTCCCTCCTCCCCCTCCACGGGAGCGACAGAGCTGCACACACTTTGTGCTTACAGGACCTGCGATGATGTCACATGGAGGGGAGGAGTCAGGGGTCTCATGATCAGCTCCTCAGTGTATCCAGGACTCTGCTGGCCATCAATGATGCTCAAATAAGGTGAAGTTTGTGTGTGGTCAGGAGGCATTTAGTGTGTGAATGTAGCAGAGGTGAGTGTGTACTAGGTGTATGGCAATTAGGTGAAGGTTATGTGTGGGGTCAGGAGGGATTTACAGTGTGAATGTAGCAGAGGCGAGTGTGTACGAGGTGTACGGAGCAGAGCCGTGTGTGTACGGAGCAGAGCCGTGTGTGTACGAGGTGTACGGAGCAGAGCCGTGTGTGTACGAGGTGTACGGAGCAGAGCCGTGTGTGTACGAAGTGTACGGAGCAGAGCCCTGTGTGTACGAGGTGTACGGAGCAGAGCCGTGTGTGTACGAGGTGTACGGAGCAGAGCCGTGTGTGTACGAGGTGTACGGAGCAGAGCCGTGTGTGTACGAGGTGTACGGAGCAGAGCCGTGTGTGTACGAGGTGTACGGAGCAGAGCCGTGTGTGTACGAGGTGTACGGAGCAGAGCCGTGTGTGTACGAGGTGTACGGAGCAGAGCCGTGTGTGTACGAGGTGTACGGAGCAGAGCCGTGTGTGTACGAGGTGTACGGAGCAGAGCCGTGTGTGTACGAGGTGTACGGAGCAGAGCCGTGTGTGTACGAGGTGTACGGAGCAGAGCCGTGTGTGTACGAGGTGTACGGAGCAGAGCCGTGTGTGTACGAGGTGTACGGAGCAGAGCCGTGTGTGTGCGAGGTGTACGTAGCAGATCCGCGTGTGTACGAAGTGTACGGAGCAGAGCCGCGTGTGTACGAAGTGTACGGAGCAGAGCCGCGTGTGTACGAAGTGTATGGAGCAGAGCCGCGTGTGTACGAGGTGTACGGAGCAGAGCCGTGTGTGTACGAGGTGTACGGAGCAGAGCCGCGTGTGTACGAGGTATGTGTACCAGTGGTAGCCCCCCGCGGATTCCGCTCCTATAGTCTCAGCCACCTTTGCCAGCAGCATTCTTCTCCATAGTCTCTTCTGCCGCTGTCTGCATTCTGCAGCTCAGCATGGAGGGGCACGATGTCATCACTGTGCTGATATGTGCAGAGCGACCAGAGGAGACCGGAACAGCGAGAAGAAAGGTGAGGAGAAGAGAGATCTGGACGGCCAGACACTCCGCTTGGCTGCGGTGCCACCATATGGCAGTGCGGCTCCATTGAGCTGCTTGCATTATTTGTGTGCTTGAGGATGCTTGTGTATATACCAAGCATCCTCAGACGCACAAAAATGCAACATTTTGCATTTGAAGGGTATTTTTAAAAGGCGCAAGGGAACGCAATCGCATTTTAGCCCGCTCCTAACAATGTGTAATATACTCACTGTCAGAAACAGCTCTTGCTGGATTCGGCAGTCACTGTTCCTGTAAGGCTGCCTTCACATAGGAGTTTTTTTTTAAATGTGGCAGTTGCGGTAAAAAAAACCCTGCATCTGCCGCATTTTCCGTCTAGCGGCTGCACTTGCTGCACGTTTGCGGCAAGCCCCATGCATTGTCTATGGGGCTTGCGGTAAGTGTGCGGCAATATATATATATACATATATATATATATATATATAGTCCGCGATATGTACTTAAAGGGGGCCCACTGAGACCTTTTCGCCCGGGGCCCACAGAAACCTGGAGCCGGCCCTGCCTGGACTCCCCTATCGGATCCTGATTTTGTCCTTCCTGACTGCCCGGTTTTGAGCCTGCTTGGTGACGTTCCTTTCTCCGGACTGCAGACCTTCCATAGGCAGCAATCTCCTGGACCCAACTGTAAATCCAGATTCCTGTATAGGGGTTAAAGGGTGTCAGGATTTCTCAGGGTTCTGCCTAATGGAGCTTGTGCCTAGTCTGTCTGAGATAGCCCTTTTGTGCCTGTAGCCTCGGACGGACGTCACTGAATCACAGGGAAGGAATTACCACCAGCTACGGCACAAATTTGGTCTGGTGTGACCAGCTCTCTTTGTCTCCCTATGGATAGATAGAGGCAACTTGTGTCAATGTTAGAATTCCTCCGATCACTTCTTACCTCTACAGAGGAACCTTCGCTGCTTTTCCCTTCATCATTATGCAAACAATAGTTACCATGGAGCTGCAGAAAATGGTAAAATCATTAAAAAAACATAAAAACGCACAACCACTCGTGACGCATTGTGATCTGCCTCCTAATGCGTCACATCACTCAGTCGTCCATGATTTACACTGCATCTCTGCTCGCTCAGACTCAAACTTTGCATTTAGTACATTAAGAAGAAATGAATACAAATGAAGCGACTAAATGGCCAGAAAACTGCGGCAGCTCCTGAAGAAGGATCAGTCTGTATGCAACCGTGTCCATCGTCAGGGTGTCTCATTTACTGAGTACTCGCTAATGGTGGAGACGTACGTTTGGCTGTAATCACCGGTGTTAATTGATGGGACGCGCTGTTTACCAAGTTCCGGGTGGTTTCAGAGGCATTTGGTCTAAAAGTTCATGAAAAACATTGTATGTTTTGTGAGAATAGAAAACTGATTCCCACTTAACCTGCCCGTCAGGTCACAGGAGATCAGATGTTCAGGATCTACGGGCCGGCGAGGATATCGGAGGAGAGAGAATAGTGAAAAGTGATCAAAGTCAGGAGCAACGCCTGATGAAAACCTGATCATCCATCACCTCAACACTACCGGGCGTCTGTGCGAATGTAAAGACTGGAGACTTGTGGAAGAAGAAAATAGCAAGTCTCCATATATACTGGTACATTAAAAGGGCTAATGAATGACGAGAAGCCATCATTTATCCCACCAGAATGGAGCTACAGTGCAGCCGGTCATCCTCTATGGACAAGAAGCCATCATTTATTCCACCAGAATGGAGCTGCGGTGTAGCCGTCATCCTCTATGGACAAGAAGCCATCATTTATCCAACCAGAATGGAGCTGCGGTGAAGCCGTCATCCTCTATGGACAAGAAGCCATCATTTATTCCACCAGAACGGAGCTGCGGTGTAGCCGTCATCCTCTATGGACAAGAAGCCATCATTTATCCAACCAGAATGGAGCTGCAGTGCGGCCAGTCATCCTCCATGGACAAGAAGCCATCATTTATCCCACCAGAATGGAGCTGCGGTGCGGCCCGGTCATCCTCTATGGACAAGAAGCCATCATTTATCCCACCAGAAAGGAGCTGTGGTGCGGCCGGTCATCCTCTATGGACAAGAAGCCATCATTTATCCCACCAGAATGGAGCTGTGGTGCAGCAGGTCATCCTCTATGGACAAGAAGCCATCATTTATCCCACCAGAATGGAGCTGCGGTGCGGCCAGTCATCCTCCATGGACAAGAAGCCATCATTTATCCCACCAGAATGGAGCTGCGGTGCGGCCAGTCATCCACTATGGACAAGAAGCCATCACTTATCCTCCCAGAATGGAGCTGTGGTGCGGCCAGTCATCCTCCATGGACAAGAAGCCATCATTTATTCCACCAGAATGGAGCTGTGGTGCGGCCGGTCATCCGCTATGGACAAGAAGCCATCATTTATCCCACCAGAATGGAGCTGTGGTGCGGCCGGTCATCCTCTATGGACAAGAAGCCATCATTTATCCCACCAGAATGGAGCTGTGGTGCGGCCGGTCATCCTCCATGGACAAGAAGCCATCATTTATCCCACCAGAATGGAGCTGTGGTGCAGCCGCTCATCCTCTATGGACAAGAAGCCATCATTTATCCCACCAGAATGGAGCTGTGGTGAGGCCGGTCATCCTCTATGGACAAGAAGCCATCATTTATCCCACCAGAATGGAGCTGGGGTGCAGCAAGTCATCCTCTATGGACAAGAAGCCATCATTTTTCCCACCAGAACGGAGCTGCGGTGTAGCCGGTCATCCTCTATGGACAAGAAGCCATCATTTATTCCACCAGAATGGAGCTGTGGTGCGGCCGTCATCCTCTATGGTCAAGAAGCCATCATTTATCCCACCAGAATGGAGCTGTGGTGCGGCCGTCATCCTCTATGGACAAGAAGCCATCACTTATCCTCTCACAATGGAGCTGTGGTGCGGCAGGTCATCCTTCATGGACAAGAAGCCATCATTTATCCCACCAGAACAGAGCTGCGGTGCAGCAGGTCATCCTCTATGGACAAGAAGCCATCATTTATCCCACCAGAATGGAGCTGCGGTGCGGCCGTCATCCTCTATGGTCAAGAAGCCATCATTTATCCCACCAGAATAGAGCTGGGGTGTAGCAGGTCATCCTCTATGGACAAGAAGCCATCATTTATCCCACCAGAACAGAGCTGGGGTGCAGCAGGTCATCCTCCATGGACAAGAAGCCATCATTTATCCCACCAAAACGGAGCTGCAGTGCAGCCGGTCATCCTCTATGGACAAGAAGCCATCACTTATCCCACCAGAATGAAGCTGCGGTGCAGCCGGTCATCCTCTATTGTCAAGAAGCCATCATTTATCCCACCAGAACAGAGCTGCGGTGCAGCCATTCATCGTCTATGGACAAGAAGCCATCACTTATCCTCCCAGAATGGAGCTGTGGTGCAGTCGGTCATCCTCCATGGTCAAGAAGCCATCATTTATGCCACCAGAATAGAGCTGTGGTGCAGTCGGTCATCCTCCATGGTCAAGAAGCCATCATTTATGCCACCAGAATGGAGCTGTGGTGCAGCCGGTCATAATCCACGGACAAGAAACCATCACTTATTACCAGCATGTAGCTGCCCTGCGGCCGTCATCCTCAATGGACAAGAAGCCATCATTTATCCCACCAGAATGGAGCTGTGGTGCGGCCGTCATCCTCTATGGTCAAGAAGCCATCATTTATCCCACCAGAATGGAGCTGTGGTGCGGCCGTCATCCTCTATGGACAAGAAGCCATCACTTATCCTCTCACAATGGAGCTGTGGTGCGGCAGGTCATCCTTCATGGACAAGAAGCCATCATTTATCCCACCAGAACAGAGCTGCGGTGCAGCAGGTCATCCTCTATGGACAAGAAGCCATCATTTATCCCACCAGAATGGAGCTGCGGTGCGGCCGTCATCCTCTATGGTCAAGAAGCCATCATTTATCCCACCAGAATAGAGCTGGGGTGTAGCAGGTCATCCTCTATGGACAAGAAGCCATCATTTATCCCACCAGAACAGAGCTGGGGTGCAGCAGGTCATCCTCCATGGACAAGAAGCCATCATTTATCCCACCAAAACGGAGCTGCAGTGCAGCCGGTCATCCTCTATGGACAAGAAGCCATCACTTATCCCACCAGAATGAAGCTGCGGTGCAGCCGGTCATCCTCTATTGTCAAGAAGCCATCATTTATCCCACCAGAACAGAGCTGCGGTGCAGCCATTCATCGTCTATGGACAAGAAGCCATCACTTATCCTCCCAGAATGGAGCTGTGGTGCAGTCGGTCATCCTCCATGGTCAAGAAGCCATCATTTATGCCACCAGAATAGAGCTGTGGTGCAGTCGGTCATCCTCCATGGTCAAGAAGCCATCATTTATGCCACCAGAATGGAGCTGTGGTGCAGCCGGTCATAATCCACGGACAAGAAACCATCACTTATTACCAGCATGTAGCTGCCCTGCGGCCGTCATCCTCAATGGACAAGAAGCCATCATTTATCCCACCAGAATGGAGCTGTGGTGCGGTCGCCATTCTCTATGGACAAGAAGCCATCATTTATCCAACCAGAATGGAGCTTTGGTGCGGCCGATCAGGACAAGAAGTCATCACTTATCCCCCAGATTGGAGCTGTGGTGTGGCCGTCATCCTCTATGGATTAGAAGCCATCATTTATCCCCCCAGATTGGAGCTGTGGTGCGGCTGGTCATCCTTGTTGGACCATAAGCCATCATTTATCCCACCAGATCATAGCTGCAGTGCGGCCGACATCCTCCATGGACAAGAAGCCATAATTTATCCTACCAGAACAAAGGTGTGGTGCGGCTGTTCATCCTCTATCTGACTGGCGAGTGTTGGAAAACCGCAGCATAGGAAATGAATGGGGTGGTGGTGCAGCCTGTGGGATAGGACCCTGACTAATCTTTGTCACCTATTCTGCAGATAACGTTTCGTCTGACAGCCACTTGTATCTAAATTGCTGATCTAATAACCAATATCTAATCTTGGCTACAAAAGAGACCAATGTTACCACAGATTACAGTGGGTGCATCACCCTCCACTACCAGGCTCTGTGCCCACTGTGCGCTTGTGCTGCGTGTTTTGCTGTGTTTGTGCAGCACCCACAGCTTTATCATTACAGTCTAGGTGATTCTCCAGACCGTGTCCACATGAGCGTTTTTGTTACAGAAATCGCCTGTGTTTATTTAATGTCCCTGAAATTAATTTGCCCGTCTTTGGGCTGCATTTTCCCCATTGAATCCATTCTAACCCCCCAAAAAAGCATCACAAACAGATTGGTATTCACAAAGTCTATTTGTGGTGCTATTTTCCTGTGATTTCCAACACAAAAACGCTGTAGTACTTACCCTCCCCAGCGAGTCCACAGCGATTCTTCCTCCATGCACCAACAGGAGATGTGTTTATCAATCTTCCAGGACCTGCACCATGTGACTCAGCCTATTACATGATGGGCAGGATCTGGAAGATCAATAAACACATCTCCTGCCGGTGCACAGAGGAAGAATTACCGGGGATCACTGTGGGCTCGCTGAGAAAGTGTCTGTGTGTGTGTCTGTTTGTCTGTCTCTGTGTGACCCCTTATTTGTGCTGCATTTTTTTGCTGCGTTTGTATGTGCACAAACACACAATAGGTTTGTTGCGCCCCGGGCAGGGGTACTCAGAGCCGGGCCCTCTCGTCCTCTAGGGCTGCTGGGTGTCACGGCTCCGTGGTCCCAGGTGAGGCAATAAAAGGGGATTAATAAAGAAAAAGGGAGATAGAGTATAAAGTTTGTATAAAGTGTTCATGATGCCACCCGTGGTCTGTGGTCAGTGTGGATCACCGCTGCCGTCCAGGCCTCTGGGGAGGATGGTGATGGCGGCAGTTGGGATGGTGAGCCCTCCACAGGCAGAGCTTGTTTCCCCAGGGCAGGTGTAGAGTTGCAGTGTTAGTACGCCACGCTTAGCCCCTTCAGGCAGTTTCCACTGCGGCTGGAAAAATCAGTGTGCGGCTCTGCAGGTGAGCCACTGCTGTCACCGTGCCAATACGTCTCACACACAAAGTCCTGAGTTTGACTGGGTACTTTACTCCAGTGCTCGGTTCACATAACACAGTCACAGTTACTTGTAATAGCAGTTCACTCGCGGTCCCAGTCACCGGTTAGCAGCTGGGATGGTTTACTAGGGGCACCCCCTTTCTAGTACCTTTCAGGCCTCTCTGTTCAATTCCGCGCACATCCTCCGCTCCAGCGGTCACAAGCTTTTCTTGGAAATTCCCTGCCGGGACTCCTAGCCCTCGAGTGGCGGCATTTCTATCGTTGTGTCGGGGCTTGGGTCTAGGACATGAAGATCCCGTACCCCACAAGGATTTGTGGTTGGGGGCTTGCAGCTTCCCCTGCTACATCAACAGGGCCAACTCCCTGGTGTCGACCCAGTCCCCCGGTGTCCCTGTTCTATCAGATACACCGTGGACCCCTTCTGCTCTACCGCGGTTAGTAGCCTGGGACCCAGACTAGCCATACGGTGGCACAGGCTGCCGGGTCCGGGATCTTCCACTGGTGTTACAGTTTCTCGGCTCTTTAGGTGTCTCGGCTTAGGAGTTCGGTTCCTCACCTTCAACACACCAGGAACTTGAACCAGTGCTCCCACTCGAGCCCTCCTAACTTGGTGTTCCTAGGTATTACTCTAGTGCCTCCTCCCCTTCCCAGGCTTTTTCAAAACTCTCCACTCAGCTCCCACCACTATCCCTTGCCTGACATGGAGTACTAGGTCTTGGGATTGGGGATGTGTTGGGTGTTGGTGTGGGGTGTTTAACTTACCGGTCCCAGCTGCTGTACCTTACTGTGGACACCGGTCTGCAGGGGCGCCACAGGTTTGTGCTGCATTTGTGTAGTTGATAAATGCAGCACAAATAAATAACCACAATGGGCACATAGCCGTAAAGTTACAGCAACTTTAAGGCGACCATCTGGCTGAGAAAAAAAGTCACTAAAAGCATAATGCATCAGTACAATGACCATAGTGTATACTTATCACCCAGACCGCCACACTCCTCAGATCTCCCTGCTGTGTTTAATGGTGGGTCACGTGATACTCATATATCACATGACCTCTGCAGCCAATAAGTGGTGGCAGATCGGCTGCTGCCTTCTCCATTTGGTCTCTGTGAAGGCTGTGACCAATCAGCGGCCGATGTTATGTGACATAACAATGGAGTCACTGCTGGGAGAACGGAGGAGCGGCGGTGGTCTGGGGGATGAGCGGCGGTGGTCTGGAGGAGGAGCGGCGGTGGTCTGGGGGATGAGCGGCGGTGGTCTGGGGGATGAGCGGCGGTGGTCTGGGGGATGAGCGGCGGTGGTCTGGAGGAGGAGCGGCGGTGGTCTGGGGGCATAGCGGCGTGTGTCTGGGGATGAGCGGCGGTGGTTAGGAGGAGGAGCGGCGGTGGCTAGGGGATGAGCGGCGGTGGTCTGGAGGACTGAGCGGCCGTGGTCATGTGCGATACGGGTGGTCTGGGGGAGGAGCGGCGGTGGTCTGGGGGATGAGCGGCGGTGGTCTGGGAGAATGGAGGGCGGCGGTGGTCTGGGGGATGAGCGGCGGTGGTCTGGGGGATGAGCGGCGGTGGTCTGGGGGATTAGCGGCGGTGGTCTGGGGGATGAGAGGCGGTGGTCTGGGGGATGAGCATGCAGCAGACTGTAGCCATGAGGAGGGCCTGTCAACAAGTCAAAAGTGTCCCGATTTAGTTTTTATTTTACCCCCATTGCTCCCCTGGTTTATTTCTTCTCTATGATCCACCAAATGTTTTTAAAAATGTGGCCTTTTTATTTAGAACGACTTTTATGGAGTTTACCAAGACGTAGCTCACAGCTTCTCCGGGGCCGAGTGTTTGGAAAAGTCTGGATTAGTACGTATGAGCCATTCCAATGTAAAACCATCTAAATGAATACTTAATGAAAAGGCCAACAGCTCTGTAAACAAATAGAAAATAAAAAACACAGTATATTCAGTGAAATTAAAAAATAAATAAAAGAACAAAATCATAATTGTGCCATGTCCCCATTGTCTCGCTCTTCCTGGTGCTGTGAGTCATGGGGCATGACACCTATTGCCCAGCCTGTCTTGCAGAGATTTACTTTCCTGGCCTATCTCCGGCTAGCACGTGATATATCAGGTGACTCCACCCTTCGTTCCTTGGTTCTTGTTAAGTTTCTGTCAAGTTTGCTGAAAGGTGCTTCTGGTGTTCTCTTTCCCCTTTCCTGACCCAGTTCAATTCTCATTTCCTCTGTTCTCTCTGCTCCTGACCTCGGCTGCTTATACTGGACCTGCAGGGAGTTGGACCTGATGACCCAGGAGGACTCTTCCAGCTCTATGATTCTATGTGCTTGCCTGCCCTGACCTGTGATTGTCTGACTGCATCTGTTTGTGCCCTCTGTATCTCGTTCACCTGCCTTGACTCATCAGTCAGCTGCTGTAATCCTGAGGACTGCCCTGTGAGTGGTATCTGGTGACTATACTGACCATCAGAGGCTTGCTGAAAATTCAGTAGTCACTTAGATAAACCCCTCCAGGGTAAGCCCGGTCTGTGGCACAGTGGGCTTGTATCCACAAGCTTTATACAGGTCCTGTTTAAGACGGGTTGTCCAGTAGCGGACCACCCCTTTAAACACAAAATCATGGTGTGCATACAGTATCTAACACATTGTCGGCCATGTTGTAGAAATGAAGAGTGGACTGGTAAGCAACAGTGAAAAGGAAGACACCCAGAGGCGTAACTACAACAGGTGCAGGGGTTGCTGTCACATCCGCCCTGTAGCCCAGGGGCCCCAAAAGTGCTTTTGGCCTATAGAAAAAGACTAATGCTATTCAATATTTGCAATAATTGAGGGCCCCACTGCAGCTTTTGCATCGGGGCCCATGAGCTTAAACTTCCGCTATTGAAGACACTAGGTATGTAGCTGTGGATTATGTATTCCTTGTAAACCTTTTCATGAATGGGAGAGCGGCTCTAAGGTGACCCCAGTAAAATACCGGTGACAACCTGCTCCCGCCACCATGGAGCTTCTCGGAATCCAAGACTGAAGAATGTGAGATGTAATTACTGCAGACTCTGGGGGAGACCGGTCCTCAGCCACACAATACAGACTGCCATATATCCTCCTGACAGAACACCGACACTGCAGGGGTCATAACAGTATGTAACTAAGAACCATACAAACACATTGATTGTGGCTCATTATTCAGATAAACGGGACAAAAAATCATTGCCAAAGAGGAGATTAATTACATCTGTTCTAGCGGAACCCAAGGACATTAGACTTCTGTAAATGACGTATCAGTCAGTCCTCCCTGCACACAAGGAACGGAGCGAGCACCACCCCAGCAGTCACACCCCAGCAGTCAACCCCAGCAGTCACACCCCAGCAGTCACACCCCAGCAGTCACACCCCAGCAGTCACTCCCCAGCAGTCAACCATCACCCAGCAGTCACACCCCAGCAGTCACACCCCAGCAGTCACACCCCAGCAGTACACCCCAGCAGTCACACCCCAGCAGTCACACCCCAGCAGTCAGACGCCAGCAGTCACATCACCCCAGCAGTCACACCCCAGCAGTCACACCCTAGCAGTCACACCCCAGCAGTCACACCCCAGCAGTCAGCAAGTATCATTTATCCTGAAGAATAACCACATAGGTTCGTAGACTGTGAGCCCTCGCAGGACAGCGTCCTCCACATCCTTCTGTACCTGTGTGCCATAGTTGTCCACAGTAACCTTGTACTTGTCTGTGATACCCTTCCCACATAGAAAGTACCATAGAAGTAATGGCGCATACAATAATAGATACACTACTAATAATAATAAAGGTGGCCCCCGTTCACAAGATGCAGATTTGTCATCATTTTCCCGCGCAGATTTTTCACAAAACCTGAAGGTTATCCTGCTTCAAGTCAATTCAAATTTTTACAGCATTTTTGCTGAACACACTTTGCAAATAGCCCTAGATTAATAATCTTCTTGGTTTTATGCGAATCTATGCGGTTACCAGGGCTATTGAGTCGGAGTCAGAGACCATGGAGTCGGAGTCCATTGGTGGAGCCAGAGTCAGAGACGTGGAGTTGAGAGTCCATTTTGGTGAGCCGGAGTCAGAGACGTGGAGTTGGAAGTCATGAGTCGGGGTCGATTTTGGTGGAGTCGAAGAGTCCCTGTCCACTTTGTTGGGTCAGAGTCATGGAGTCGTTCCTTTTGGTGAAGTCAGTAGAATGGAGTCGGAGCTATGTTGTCGTCTCCATTATAGTGGGTCGTAGTCGTGAGTTGGTGCCATTTTGGTGATCTATTTAATGAAGTTCGCCGTTCCATTTTAGTGGAGTTGGAGTCAATGAGTTGATGTACATTTTGATAGATCAGAAGTCGGTGTCCATTTTGTGAAGTCATGAGAGTCGTGTATCCATTTTTGGTGGAGTTCTGATGAGTTGGGTTACCAATTTGGTGGAGTTTGTAGACTGGAGTCGGATTGGTGCAGGTCCATTCTGGGGGAGTTGGAGTCTGAGTGGTGTCCATTTTGGTGGAGTCGGAGAGTCGTGTCCATTTTGGTGAAGTTGTAGACGTGGAGTCGGATTCCTGCAGTTGGCATCCATTTTGGTGGAGTTGTGAGTTGGTGTACATTTTGGTGGAGTCAGACAGTCAGTGTCCAGTTTGGTGGAGTATGAGTCTCGGCGTCCATTTTGGTGGCGTCGTAGACGTGGAGTCGGATTCGTGCAGTCGGCGCCCAGTTTGGTGGAGTTGGACTCGTGAGTTGGTGTACATTTTGGTTAAGGTTGGAGAGTCGGTGTTCATTGTGGTAGAGTTGAAGTCGTGAGTTGGTGTACATTTTGGTGGAGGTCGGAGAGTCTTTGTCCATTTTGGTGGAGTCGTAGATGTGGACTCAGAATCGTGCAGTCGGCGCCCATTTTGGTGGAGTTGGAGTCGTGAGTTGGTGTATATTTTGGTGTAGGTCGGAGAGTCGGTGTTCATTTTGGTGGAATTGGAGTCGTGAGTTGGTGTACATTTTGGTGGAGGTCTGAGAGTCAGTGTCCATTTTGGTGGAGTCGTAGACGTGGAGTTGGATTTCTCCATTCGGCGTCCATTTTGGTAAAGTTGGAGTCGTGAGTTGGTGTACATTTTGGTGGAGGTTGGAGAGTCGGTGTTCATTTTGGTAAAATTGGAGTTATGGCATCGGTGTCCATTTTGGTGGAGTCGGATTCAGGTAAATTTAGGAGTCGGATGTTTGATTTTCTGACGTCACACCCATGGTTGTGGAGTCGGAGTTGTTTTTATTGAATATTATTCACAAAGTGTGTACAACCCCTGGCAAACATTCTGGAATCCCCGGACTCGGAGGACGTTCCTTCAGTTGTTTAATGTTGTAGAAGAAAAGCAGATCCCAGACATGGCACAAAACTAAAGTCATTTCAAATGGCAACTCTCTGCCCTGATGAAACACTAAAGAGCCCGTTACACGGCACGACATCGTCAACAACATCGCTAACACGTTGCGTGTGACTCCGCAAGGTGCAACGATAAATCGTTGGATCGGAGTTGACGGGTTTACCAACATGTTGGAAAACCTGACGATCTCAACTCCAGCAACCTGCTGCATCGTTCTGTGTGACACCGCGATAACGATGTTGTGGACAACTTCGCCCATTCACAGCAATGAGCAGGGTTGGCGAACGATACCTGCTCACATGATTGGTGAGTTGTCCACGATATCTAGACATGTGACATCTCACCAGCGATGTTGAAATGATGTCAAAAACAACCGCGCACCCACGAGATCGTTGCCGATATCGTTTCAACGTCGTGCTGTGTAACTTAAAAAAAATCTTGGAAAAAAAATGTGGTAGTCTGTAGGGGTACCTTTTTTCAGACCAAGCAGAGGGAAAAAAGTATAGAATCACTCAATTCTGAGGAAAAAATGATGGAATCACCCTGTAAATTTTCATTCCCAAAACTAACACCTGCATCACATAAGATCTGCTCATTAGTCTACATCTATAAAGGAGTGATCACACCTTGGAGATCTGCTGCACCAAGTGGATCACATGAATCATGGCTCCAACACAAGAGATGTCAATTGAAACAAAGGAGAGGATTATCAAACTCTTAAAACAGGGTAAATCATCACGCAATGTTGCAAAAGATGTTGGTTGTTCACAGTCAGCAGTGTGTAAAATATGGACCAAATACAAACAACATGGGAAGTTTGTTAAATGGAAACATACTGGTAGACCAAGGAAGACATCAAAGCATCAAGACCAGAAACTTAAAGCAATCTGTCTCCAAAACAGGAAATGCACAACAAAACAAATGAGGAACGAATGGGAGGAAACTGGAGTCAATGTCTGTGACCGAACTGTAAGAAACCGCCTAAAGGAAATGGGATTTACATACAGAAAAGCTAAACAAAATCCATCACTAACACCTAAACAGAAAAAACAAGGTTACAATGGGCTTAAGGAAGAGCAATCGTGGACTGTGGATGACTGGATGAAAGTCATATTCAGTGATGAATCATGAATCTGCATTTGGGAAGGTGATGATGCTGGAACTTTTGTTTGGTGCCGTTCCAATGAGATTTATAAAGATGACTGCCTGAAGAGAACATGCAAATTTCCACAGTCATTGATGATATGGGGCTGCATGTCAGGTAAAGGCACTGGGGAGATGGCTGTCATTACATCTTCAATAAATGCCCAAGTTTACATTGATATTTGGCGAGGCGACAGATCACCGCCAAGTTCCCCAATTACACGCCGCAATTGGGAGAGATATTGACGGAGATTGCCGCAGGGCGACATATCGCGGTCAATATTTCTCGATGCGGTGGCGGCATGTAAAGGGGCCCTTAGTGTTTCTTAAAGCCATAAAGTTACCATGTGAAATGACTTTAGTTTTGTGCCATGTCTGGGATCTGCTTTTTTTCTACAACATTAAACAACTGAATGAACGTCCTCCGAGCCCGGGGGTCCAGACTTTTTGCCAGGGGTTGTACATTTTTTGTTAGATTTTCTAAAGCCCCCCACCCCCTGATTGAGGATTATTGACCTGTCCTGAGTTTGTTCTCCTGAGGGTTTGTTCCAATGTAAGAGAATAGGTAAAGGCAGTGGCGGACCCTCAGGACTGGCGGGCCCTGGTGCAGCTGTAGGTGAGGACCGGGGGGGGGGGGGCGGTTGGGTGCTAGCAGCTTAGCTTTAGGTGAGGGGGGGTGGGGTGCTAGCAGCTTTAGGTGAGAAGCGGGGGAAACTTGCTAGCAGGGGGGAATTGCGTGAGGCTCTTACCTCGGCCGAGCAGCACTTTGTAGGTCCAGGGCTGGAGAGGAGGGGCGGGAACAGTCAAGGGAAGCAGGGAGCTTCCCTCAGTTATCCTCCTCTCCTCTGACATAGGGTCACGGGGGCCCCCCTACAGGTGCTTGAGGGGCCCCCTACCCGGTCGGGGCCCTGGTGCAGTTGAACCAGCTGCACCACTGTAGGTCCGCCACTGGGTAAAGGCTTTTAAGTGGAGTCTGGAGAGTTTTGTGTGTTTATCTCACACTCACAGACTGAAGTAACAATTCTGACCTTGTAATTGTCCAAACCCTCGCGCACCTGAGTATACAGAAGGAAACGTTGCGATCTATGATGAAGCAGCTTCTTCTGATATGGCCCTTTACTGGGTGCTTTAGTGACCGGTGCGTGGACTGACCACCTTTCCTTGAGGTTCAGATGTTGTCAGCTGCTTTGTGTTCCTGTGATTGATCTCACAGGACAATATCTGCTGGTGTCACCCAAAACTTTTGTGTAAGAGATAAGGCATCTC
This sequence comes from Allobates femoralis, assembly GCA_033576535.1. Lineage (NCBI taxonomy): Eukaryota > Metazoa > Chordata > Amphibia > Anura > Aromobatidae > Allobates > Allobates femoralis. Next base: position 629,446,094 of record JARQOC010000001.1, read on the forward strand.
CAGAAACCCCGTACACGACCTGAGAATGAAGAGAAGCTTCCGAACTGGAGTAAGCGGCTGTTACAGTTTTGCAAGAAATCTTATGTCATACTTGCAAAATATTGTAACGACTGGACCACGAAATGTCCCGGACACATCATCCCTAACTGGAAATCATTATGCAAGTAGTGGAAGGGAAGTGTCCCCCCCCTCCTGCGACCACAGAGCGCCTCCATCCCTCCTGCTACCATACAGTGCCCTGAATCCTCCTTGTACCATATTAAAAATGGATATTACACTCCCTAGAAGAATAGGCAAACTGTGTATAACATGGGAGGATATACTAATGGAGAGACAGGTCAGAGCCCAGAAGATATGGGCAAACCCATGTACTGTAATTATACATATCACATGCATCAAAAATAACATTGTGATCACCCGATGCCCTAATCTAGGCCTGAAAATCAGATCCACCTGGTATTGGAAACAGTCAGCAAGCTTAATAACTAAGCTCCTATAATGAACACAGTTTTGTAGAGTGTCTGGTGGGATAATGAGACCTCCTAGAATCACAAAGAATCACCCGAATCGGCAGACAGCAGACACTGAACCAGCAGGATGTAGACAGCAGACACTGAACCAGCAGGATGTAGTGGAGAGCAGACACTGAACCAGCAGGATGTAGTGGAGAGCAGACACTGAACCAGCAGGATGTAGGGAGAGCAGACACTGAACCAGCAGGATGCAGTGGAGAGCAGACACTGAACCCACATGATATAGAGAAGAGCAGACACTGAACCAGCAGAATGTAGAGGAGAGCAGACACTGAACCAGCAGGATGTAGGGAGAGCAGACACTGAACCAGCAGGATGCAGTGGAGAGCAGACACTGAACCCACATGATATAGAGAAGAGCAGACACTGAACCAGCAGAATGTAGAGGAGAGCAGACACTGAACCAGCAGGATGTAGGGAGAGCAGACACTGAACCAGCAGGATGCAGTGGAGAGCAGACACTGAACCCACATGATATAGAGAAGAGCAGACACTGAACCAGCAGAATGTAGAGGAGAGCAGACACTGAACCAGCAGGATGTAATGGAGAGCAGACACTGAACCAGCAGGATGTAGTGGAGAGCAGACACTAAACCAGCAGGATGTAGTGGAGAGCAGACACTGAACCCACATGATATAGAGAAGAGCAGGCACTGAACCAGCAGAATGTAGAGGAGAGCAGACACTGAACCAGCAGGATGTAGGGAGAGCAGACACTGAACCAGCAGGATGTAGAGAGAGCAGACACTGAACCAGCAGGATGTAGTGGAGAGCAGACACTAAACCAGCAGGATGTAGTGGAGAGCAGACACTGAACCCACATGATATAGAGAAGAGCAGGCACTGAACCAGCAGAATGTAGAGGAGAGCAGACACTGAACCAGCAGGATGTAGGGAGAGCAGACACTGAACCAGCAGGATGCAGTGGAGAGCAGACACTGAACCCACATGATATAGAGAAGAGCAGACACTGAACCAGCAGAATGTAGAGGAGAGCAGACACTGAACCAGCAGGATGTAATGGAGAGCAGACACTGAACCAGCAGGATGTAGTGGAGAGCAGACACTAAACCAGCAGGATGTAGTGGAGAGCAGACACTGAACCCACATGATATAGAGAAGAGCAGGCACTGAACCAGCAGAATGTAGAGGAGAGCAGACACTGAACCAGCAGGATGTAGGGAGAGCAGACACTGAACCAGCAGGATGTAGAGAGAGCAGACACTGAACCAGCAGGATGTAGTGGAGAGCAGACACTAAACCAGCAGGATGTAGTGGAGAGCAGAAACTGAACCAACAGGATGTAGAGAGCAGACATTGAACCACCAGGATGAAGTGGAGAGCAAACACTGAACCAGCAGGATGTAGAGGAGAACAAACACTGAACCAGCAGGATGTAGAGGAGAGCAGACACTGAAATAGCAGGACGTAGTGGAGAGCAGAAATTGAACCAGCAGGATTTAGAGAAGAGCAGACACTGAACCAGCAGGTTGTAGTGGAGGGCAGACACTGAACCAGCAGGATGTAGTGGAGACCAGATACTGAACCAGCAGGATGTAGAGAGCAGACACTAAACCAGTAGGATGTAGTGGAGAGCAAACGCTGAACCAGAAGGTCGCAGTGGAGAGCAGACACTGAAACAGCACGATGTAGTGGAGAGCAGACACTGAACCCACATGATGTAGAGAAGAGCAGGCACTGAACCAGCAGGATGTAGTGGAGAGCAGACACTAAACCAGCAGGATGTAGAGAAGAGCAGACACTGAACCCACATGATGTAGAGAAGAGCAGGCACTGAACCAGCAGGATGTAGAGAAGAGCAGACACTGAACCAGTAATTCAAATATATGTAAAGCGCTATGGAATTATAGCACTATATAGATTAATAATAATAATAATAATAATAATTATTATTATTATTATTATTATTATTATTATTATTAATTTATAGTGGAGAGCAGACAGTGAACCAGCAGGATGTGATTCAGGCTGAGAGTCACATAGGCAGGTCCTGTCAGTACTTGTTCTACTCGCAGGTGCTGCCGGTGGGTAAGGGCTTACAGGGAGGGTAAGAAAGTGTGTGTGTGTGTGTGTGTGTGTGTCTGTGTGTGTGTGTCTGTGTGTGTCTGTGTGTGTGTGTGTGTCTGTGTGTGTGTGTCTGTGTGTGTGTGTGTGTCTGTGTGTGTCTGTGTGTGTCTGTGTGTGTGTCTGTGTCTGTGTGTGTCTGTGTGTGTCTGTGTGTGTGTGTCTGTGTGTGTGTGAGCCCCCAAAATGGAGCAAAAAAGCAACACAAACACATGATACATTTGTGATGTTTTTTTTTACAAAAAGGGAATCTGTTTTTTGTGCAGAAACTGCACCAAAACCGGATCAACAAAAGCGGAGCAGAAGCGTTGTGTGTGAATGAGGCCTCAGTGAGGAGCGTCTGGGGACAGATGCCAACGTTACAGACTAATAACAGCCGCAACAAAGAAGTCACAAAACATTCAGGAAAAACATCAATCGTCTTTCCAGTCAGAGCCAAGGTCAGCGCAGCGCACTCTACTGAAGGCGCAGTTCACACACAGCGGAAATTATAAAGAATTTACCAAATTGAAATCAGAAGTTGCAGCAGTAAAGTGGATGAGATGCAGATGTTCCTCCAACTACTGTAGACTTCACTGTGGACATCACTGTGAAAGTGGTGCAGAGTGTGTGAGATGATCACAACCCCATATACAAGGAGGAGGACACACAGCAGCCAGGGTGATATATATAGAGGTCTGAAGTCACCCGCCGGCCCGTGGGGGGAAATTATACAATCAAAGGGACCAGAGGTGGCTCCATGGATCTGCCAATCATGGCGGTCCAAAACCCCATTAGCAGTCAAATGAGCCCCCTGTGTGCCCGGGCCACGGCTTTGTCTTATACACATTGGATATGAAGAGTTAATAGATGAGGCCCTCCACCAAGAATACAACATATCCAGAACATGTGCATGACTGGCCGCCCATCCATCTCTGCCGCTACCACGTCATCACACAATGCTGTCCCCGTAGTAGGAAGCTTATGGTGATGGAGGCCTCTAACAACACATGTCCTTTCTGGTCAGCAGCTAGCTGCGTCTTTTGGGATGCTGCACAAAAACGCATGCGCTTTTTGAAAAATGCACACACACACGCGTTAACGCATATGCGTTTTTGGACTTTGAACAAAAAAATGACCAAAATGATCCCAAAAACAGATTTAAGCCAAAAACGTATGGTATGTGTGACCCTGGCCTATATATATATAATCACTGAAGATGCAGAGACAACATTGGAAATCAATAGGAGATCGCTCATCAGTGAGGTCACTGGACAGGGTCTTTGGTCGAGGAGCGTTTTGCGGCTTGTGCACAGTCTGGTCTTTTCTGTGGTGGCATACGGAGGTGAAACATGGTGAAGGAGAAGCAGTACAGAGGAAGAGTCAGCACCTTGGAGGTGTAGTGCTGGAGAAGGATGTTGTCAGTGCCATGGATGCCAGGAGGAGAAAGCAGGTCAGTTTTGGAACGGATAGGACCGGACATATCGCTTGAAACGGGGAATGCCAAGATGCTACTTGTCTACTTTGGACACATCGTGTGAGGAAAAGAATTACTGGAGAAGAACATCAGGACCCAGGCGAAGAGGATGGCTTGATGCAGTCAAGATAACGAGGACATTCTGGTAGACCTATCTAGGCTGCACAAGATAGATCTTCCTACAGCGCATCCATTCATCAAGAAGGTCACATCATACAAAGATCGCAATCACTGGGGAAGGGCATCATGGTCAGAAGAGTAGAAAGAACAAGGCGAAAAGGAAGACCAGCAACCAGACGGCTTGATACTATCAAGATAACAGTGGAGAAGACCATGCTGGCTCTATCTAGGCTTGAAGAAGACCCTGGTGGACTATCTAGGCTTGGAGAAGACCCTGGTAGACCTAACTAGGCTTGGAAAAGTCCCTAGTGGACCTATGTAGGCTTGGAAAAGACCTTGGTAGACATCTCTAGGCTTGGAAAAGTCGCTAGTGGACCTATATAGGCTTGGAAAAGACCTTGGTAGACCTATCTAGGCTTGGAAAAGTCCCTAGTGGACCTATGTAGGCTTGGAAAAGACCTTGGTAGACCTATCTAGGCTTGGAAAAGTCCCTAGTGGACATATGTAGGCTTGGAAAAGACCTTGGTAGACCTATCTAGGCTTGGAAAAGTCCCTAGTGGACCTATGTAGGCTTGGAAAAGTCCTTGGTAGACCTATCTAGGCTTGGAAAAGTCCCTAGTGGACATATGTAGGCTTGGAAAAGACCTTGGTAGACCTATCTAGGCTTGGAAAAGTCCCTAGTGGACCTATGTAGGCTTGGAAAAGACCTTGGTAGACCTATCTAGGCTTGGAAAAGTCCCTAGTGGACCTATGTAGGCTTGGAAAAGACCTTGGTAGACCTATCTAGGCTTGGAAAAGTCCCTAGTGGACCTATGTAGGCTTGGAAAAGACCTTGGTAGACATATCTAGGCTTGGAAAAGTCCCTAGTGGACATATGTAGGCTTGGAAAAGACCTTGGTAGACCTATCTAGGCTTGGAAAAGTCCCTAGTGGACCTATGTAGGCTTGGAGAAGACCTTGGTAGACCTATCTAGGCTTGGAAAAGTCCCTAGTGGACCTATGTAGGCTTGGAAAAGACCTTGGTAGACCTATCTAGGCTTGGAAAAGTCCCTAGTGGACCTATGTAGGCTTGGAAAAGACCTTGGTAGACCTATCTAGGCTTGGAAAAGTCCCTAGTGGACATATGTAGGCTTGGAAAAGACCTTGGTAGACCTATCTAGGCTTGGAAAAGTCCCTAGTGGACCTATGTAGGCTTGGAAAAGTCCTTGGTAGACCTATCTAGGCTTGGAAAAGTCCCTAGTGGACATATGTAGGTTTGGAAAAGACCTTGGTAGACCTATCTAGGCTTGGAAAAGTCCCTAGTGGACCTATGTAGGCTTGGAAAAGACCTTGGTAGACCTATCTAGGCTTGGAAAAGTCCCTAGTGGACCTATGTAGGCTTGGAAAAGACCTTGGTAGACATATCTAGGCTTGGAAAAGTCCCTAGTGGACCTATGTAGGCTTGGAAAAGACCTTGGTAGACCTATCTAGGCTTGGAAAAGTCCCTAGTGGACCAATGTAGGCTTGGAAAAGACCTTGGTAGACCTATCTAGGCTTGGAAAAGTCCCTAGTGGACCTATGTAGGCTTGGAAAAGACCTTGGTAGACCTATCTAGGTTTGGAAAAGTCCCTAGTGGACCTATCTAGGCTTGTAAAAGACCTTGGTGGTGGACCTATCTAGGCTTGGAGAAGACCCTGGTGGACCCATCAAAGCTGCACAAAATCGATTTTCAAACTTAATGTTCATCCATTAAGTCAACATGACTCAAGATTGAGCTGAAGACCAGAAAATAATAATAATAATAATAATAATAATATGTATATATGTGTATATATATATACAGTACAGACCAAACGTTTGGACACACCTTCTCATTCATAGAGTTTTCTGTATTTTCATGACTATGATAATAGTAGATTCACACTGAAGGCATCAAAACTATGAATTATCACATGTGGAATTATATACTTAACAAAAAAGTGTGAATCAACTGAACATATGTCTTATATTCTAGGTTCTTCCTTTTGCTGTGATTACGGCTTTGCACACTCTTGGCTTCTCTTGATGAGCTTCAAGAGGTAGTCACCGGAAATGGTCTTCACTGCACAGGTGCCCTGTCAGGGTTAATAAGTGGGATTTCTTGCCTTATAAATGGGGTTGGGACCATGAATTGTGTTGTGCAGAAGTCTGGTGGATACACAGCTGATCGTCCTACTGAATAGACTGGGAGAATTTGTATTAGGCAAGAAAAAAGCAGCTAAGTAAAGAAAAACAAGTGGCCATCATTACTATAAGAAATGAAGGTCAGTCAGTCCAAAAAATTGGGAAAACTTTGAAAGTGTCCACAAGGGCAGTTGCAAAAACCATCAAACGCTACCATGAAACTGTCTCACATGAGGACCGCCCCAGGAAAGGAAGACCAAGAGTCACCTCTGCTGCGGAGGATAAGTTCATCCGAGTCACCAGCCTCAGAAATCGCAGGTTATCAGCAGCTCAGATTAGAGACCAGGTCAATGCCACACAGAGTTCAGGCAGCAGACACATCTCTACAACAACTGTTAAGAGGAGACTGTGCAGCAGGCCTTCATGGTAAAATAGCTGCTAGGAAACCACTGCTAAGGACAGGCAATAAGCACAAGAGACTTGTTTGGGCTAAAGAACACAAGGAATGGACATTAGACCAGTGGGAATCTGTGCTTTGGTCTGATGAGTCCAAATTTGAGATCTTTGGTTCCAACCACCGTGTCTTTGTGCGATGCAGAAAAGGTGAACGGATGGACTCTACATGCCTGGCTCCCACCGTGAAGCATGGAGGAGGAGGAGGTGCGATGGTGCTTTGCTGGTGATCAGTGGCGTAACTTCAGGCACAGGGGCCCCGATGTGAAAGCTCCAACGGGCCCCCAATTATTGCAAATCTTTACTATTATTAGTCTTTTTCTATAGGCCAAAAGGACTTCTGGGGCCCCCCTAGACTGCAGGGCCGGGGTGCGATCGCAACCCCTGCACCTATTGTAGTTATGCCCCTGCTGGTGACACTGTTGGGGATTTATTCAAAATTGAAGGCATACTGAACCAGCATGGCTATCACAGCATCTTGCAGCGGCATGCTATTCCATCCGGATTGCATTTAGCTGGACCATCATTTATTTTTCAACAGGACAATGACCCCAAACACACCTCCAGGCTGTGTAAGGGCTATTTGACCAAGAAGGAGAGTGATGGGGTGCTACGCCAGATGATCTGGCCTCCACAATCGCCAGACCTGAACCCAATCGAGATGGTTTGGGGTGAGCTGGACCCGCAGAGTGAAGGCAAAAGGGCCAACAAGTGCTAAGTATCTCTGGGAACTCCTTCAAGACTGTTGGAAGACCATTTCCGGTGACTACCTCTTGAAGCGCATCAAGAGAATGCCAAGAGTGTGCAAAGCAGTAATCAAAGCAAAAGGCGGCTACTGTGAGGAACCTAGAATATAAGACATATTTTCAGTCGTTTCACACTTTTTTGTTAAGTAGATAATTCCACGTGTTAATTCATAGTTTTGATGCCTTCAGTGTGAAACTACTATCTTCATAGTCATGAAAATAAAGATACCGTATATACTTGTGTATAAGCCGAGTTTTTCAGCCCAAAAATTGGGCTGAAAAGTCCCCCCCTTGGCTTATACGCGGGTCACTGTATACTGTATACATTGTATACAGTGTGTACAGTATACAGCAGCCCCCCCCCCCATATCAGTATACAGGCCCCCCCTTGTGCAGCAATCCTGAAAAGGAAAACATTATTGTACTTATCCCTGCCGCTGTCCTACTGCTGCCGCCGTCATCGCGCTCCTCCGGCTTCATCCGTCTGCTTCCACTGGTCGGCGCAGGCAATGACGTCATTGTCTGCGCGCCAGAGGAGGAAGCCGGAAGACGCTGGATGAAGCCGGAGGAGCGCGATGACGGCGGCGGCAGTAGGACAGCGGCAGGGATAAGTACGATAATGTTTTCCTTTTCAGGATTGCTGCACAAGGGGGGGCCTGTATACTGATATGAAGGGGGGAGGCTGCTGTATATTCCTCTGGGGCTGCTGTTTACTACTTCTGGGGCTGCTGTATACTACCTCTGGGGCTGCTGTATACTACCTCTGGGGCTGCTGTATACTACCACTGGGGCTGCTGCTGTATATACCACTGGGGCTGCTGCTGTATACTACCACTGGGGCTGCTGTATATACCTCTGGGGCTGCTGCATACTACCACTGGGGCTGCTGCTATATATACCACTGGGGCTGCTGCTGTATATACCACTGGGGCTGCTGTATATACCTCTGGGGCTGCTATATATACCTCTGGGGCTGCTGTATACTACCTCTGGGGCTGCTGTATACTACCACTGGGGATGCTGCTGTATATACCACTGGGGCTGCTGCTGTATACTACCACTGGGGCTGCTGTATATACCTCTGGGGCTGCTGTATACTACCACTGGGGCTGCTACTGTATATACCACTGGGGCTGCTGTTGTATATACCACTGGGGCTGCTGTTGTATATACCACTGGGGCTGCTGCTGTATACTACCACTGGGGCTGCTGTATATACCTCTGGAGTTGCTGTATATACCACTGGGGCTGCTGCTGTATCGGCTTATACACGAGTCAATAGGTTTTCCCAGGTTTTGGGGGCAAAGGTAGGGGGGTCGGCTTATACACGGGTCGGCTTATACACAAGTATATACGGTAACTCTTTGAATGAGAAGGTGTGTCCAAACTTTTGGTCTGTATATATATATATATGTATAAATGTATCTGCCTATGGATATAGGTCTATGTCCCTTGTATAAATGTTCATATTCCAGTGTATGTTGTGTATATGATCACACCTATGAATGATAAGGCCTCTTTTTTCTCACGTTTGCACCGTCATTGTGGTGTTATTGTGTGTAGGACATCTTCATCTTTGTTTGTCACCTCGTGAGTCGTCCCATTCATGTGATTTAGGATGGATGTAACCTCCATCCTTAGTCTGCAGCTGCTTCATCTTTACTCGCTTTGAAATGATAATCTTCCACATATGAGGGCAGGCAGAGGATCCATAAAGAGAGTGCAGATAATTAAAGCGATTATGCGGTCAGGTAAAAAGCCTGTTTGGTCATAGTCGATGCAGACAACAAAACATGGCACTTTAGAGAGAAAGATGCAAGAAGCGGGGGAGTCACTCACCCGTATAGGCAAAGTCTGTGGGGGGGAAACGGGCTTCAAAGGGATTTCCAGTATTTAACTTTTATGTTTAGATATAGGAAGACAGTAATAAATCATATAACCCCTGCACCTCGAATTGTGCACTCTTTGTTCTCAGTGATTCCCGCTTGGGTCTTTTAATGGTGACCAGTAAAGGCTCCACCCAAGATCTCCAGTAATTGACTGGGTCCAGGGTTTACAACGTCACTTCTTGTACTGGGGGAAGAATGAAGGCCCTCATATACATTAAACTGATGTCGCCTCAACTCACCAATATCGATGGGTGCCCCCAATGGCCTAATGTGTATGGGGGAGCCGGCAAACTGATGATTGGGAGAGATGTCCATTGAACACCTCCAATTTTGTACTGCCGATCGCACTTTTCTCCAGGAGATAAATGGCCAGTCGGCAGCTTTCTCCAGATCACAGGACTCTCAGACTCGCTCCTGTATAGTGCAGAGACAGCTGAGCGATCAGTCGAAACTAGCATCTTACTTAACACCGCAACACAATAAGGAATGCAATAAGGTAAGGCAAGCACTATTGGATCTTTGTGTTTCAATCAGTCATTAAAGGGAATCTGTCAGTAGGTTTTAGCTATGTAAGCTGAGGACAACATGCTGTAAGAGTTAAATAACAACAAGTAACTGTGTGTCTCTTATCAGTGTGTGTGCAATTGTTTACATAAACTAAAGGGTTTGTTACCCTGTGATTACCATTACAGGACTAGAACCTCACATGCAAGACAGTCTGACACGCCCCCATGCTGTGATTGACACCTCACAGTCAATGTACAATCTCTATACAGAGCCTGGTGTAGGTGGGGGCAGCTCTCACAGCTCTGCTGCGTTCCTAAATCTAAATGCTTTGATTGTTTCAGAACCACTTCAGCAAGTAATCTGTGATACTGTTGGATGCAGAATCTCCTTGCCTACATTATGTTGCAGTCAGATGAGATAGCAAAAACGTGCTGACAGAGACCCTTTACTTTTCAAGATTTTAACAATCTCTCAGCGGTGTGAGCAGACCCATTAACACAGAGGTTTACAGAACGTAACATAAACCATGAATGTTTCCAGTCTCTGTCAGTGAGTAGAAATCCCGAAACTGGGGGGTCTACAGAGCTAAACACATCAGTATAAGGCGAGCACATCAGATGGATGTGTGCGATCCAACTAAAGATTGGCTGGCACATGGACCACACACACTGACAAATGCAATTCAATAGGGTGGATCAGATGACAAGTTGTCCACATGTGTCTGTGTGAAAAATCAGGCTGTGAAGTCAGTATGCCAAACATCCAACTCTGACTCCTCAATTTCCCTGCATCCAACTCCACGACTCTGACTCCTCAACCATGACTCAGACGTCATTAAGCTAAACATCTGAATCTTCAATTTCCCCAAACCTGACACCGACTTCACCAAAATGAACACCGACTCCCGGCTCCACGACTCCAACTCCACAACCAGGGTGTCACGCCACCACAGGTGGAGCTGACTAGTGGACCCACTAGACCACGGAGATACCGTGGAGGCTGATACGAGAAGAGGTCAGATAATGAACAGGGTTTATTGTATACAATAAGGGATTGATCCCCAAGGGAAGTCCACAGGGCCAGAGCACCGGGGTCCTCCTAAGGGAGCACAAGAAGGCTTACCCCTATACAGGGATTCCTCCAAGTGCAGCCAGAGAGGGTCCAATGAACCAGTCAACCTGTGGGTCGACCCAAGGCGGAACAGGACAAGGAAACCAGGGAACCGGCAGAAGGGATGGACGGGGCTTGGTGCAGCCGAAGGGTTCCAGGAGGTAGCCAGGGACCAGTGAGACTGGTACGGGTCTGCGGTGTGAACGGACAGGAGGTATCTGGCACTGAAATCAAGAGAAACACGTTAGGATCTCAGAGGACAAAGGAAACCGCATGCGCTGCTAGGGACCTGAGCTGGCAACTTAGACTAGCTACGAAGTTGCCCAGGCACCTCCCATAGGAAGTGAGGGCCTTAAGTACCCACCATCCTCAGCAATTGGCTGAGAGTTGGTGATAGGAAAAAAGGGTGTACTGGCCCTTTAAATTTACGAAGTGCGGTACGCGCACCCTGTGCGCGTTCCCCCCACCACAGGAAGTGAGGATGCGGGGGAGAAGCGCTGAGGAGCTGTCGCGGCTGGGATAAACGCTGTGAGAACGTGGACCCGTTGAGTATGCCAGCCGGGCACAGCAGGATACCGGCGGCCGGGTGCCACCCGATCCCTCTACGACCCAGGGAGGGGCCCCACCGGCCGCAGGGTTACGCAGGGCTGTGAAGTCAGTCAGCCAAACATCAGCCTCCTACTCCATCAGAATGGACACCAACTACAACTCCACAACCATGGCTGTGAAGTCAGTAAGCCAAACATATGACTCCTCAATTTCCCTAAGTCAGAGTCCAACTCTGCCAAAATGTACACCGACTCCAACTCCACAAACCATGGCTGTGAAGTGACTAAGCAAAACACCCAACTCTGACTCCTTAATCTCCCTGAATCCATCTCCACCAAAATGGACACCGACTCCAACTTCACAACCTACTAAACAGTTTTTGATTGCATGTGGGTGTAGAAATGCAGATGTGGACACAGTGGTTGCACACAGATGATAGAATAAAAATTGACTGAGTTTTCTGGATCAAAACCAAATAATTTTTCATGCGCACCTCCTGACTTCTTCAGTCTTAGTCGTTGAATCTTCATTGTAAGGACGAGCCATCGTGTGCAATTTTATAACCGCCATCATTAAATGTCACCCGCTCTGTATACATTCATCATAACTTGGAGAAAATGTTTACATTACAGGATTTACGGGGCAGAGGATGTATAATAACATGTTCACCAGATTCACAGATACTAAAAGAGTTATTATATTTTACAGTAGAGGAAGCGGCGGCAGCAGGAAGCCGGTGTGATGCCTGTGCACGTTCCGCTCGTCGCTCAGACACGTACAAACCAGGTGACCACACTAAATTGTTTTATGTATGTACTTAACGATAATTTCCAGAAACAGCGCACTTGTGGATTGCTGTGTAAACAAATATTTTTCTTTGTAACTGAAATAGGCCGGAGAGTGTATACACGAGGGCGATAATGCACTCCATACTTACTCCACTACGTGTCCGGCGTTTACTTATCACAGGTGATGAAGTCAAAGGGAGGAAATAAAGAAATCACCAATATCACTATGGGAACAGTACAGCTCCAATAAGTGTTGGCTCACTCAAGAATATTGGGTTGTGGGCTCTTGAAAATATCTTACAGCATGCATTTACAGCCTTCGGCTTGTGTTGCCTTTTTGTAGTGTGGCGCCCCTGCGACCAGGGTGGCCACATAGGGAACTGCAGCCAGGCAGAAGGTAGGCAGTTTGTGCACCAAACACCCTCACAGCACATACACACCCACTAGAGCACAGCAACCAACCGGGAGCCCGGGACTCTAGGGGGGCAAGGGGTGCTGGGGTTTAGAGGAAAGTGGGTGGGAAGGAAGGAAGGTCAGGTGACAGATAGTGCAAAAAGAGGAAAGAGGAGGAAGGAGTTAATAGGCCGAGTAGGCTGAGAGATAAAGACCAAGTAGGCAGAGTGAGCTGAGCAGCCAAGACCAGACAGACAGTGACACATCCCGGTGGGGTTGGGCTCCCTGGAGATGCAGAATCCACAGAGACACCGTTCCATGGAGAGAAAGCTCACCCATAGCCGGCATCCCAGGGGAATGTGAGGACAGAGACTGGACCAGCATCACTGGGTCCGAGGAACACGGTAGCACCGACCCACTACAGGCGGGATAGATTCCCTGATTGTAACTGGAAGTCACACAGGTTAGAAGGAGCCTGGTAAGCCCTTGGGAAACAGGGTTACTGTAGGCTAGGCTAACACCAGAGTGTCAGCTCTGAGGGGGACTGAAGTCATACACCGGCTCCCCAGACAAACTGGCGGGGAGCACAGATTCCAGATCCGCGTTTCCACCAAAGGGTTGGAGGCTCAGCAGCATCCAGGAGGACCCGGCTTACCACCCATACACAATGGGGGAAGCTTCACACAAGGGACTGATTGCCGTCATACAATCCGCTAGGAAGAACAGACAGAGAGAAGAACAAGCCTAAAAGGTTAATAGAAGGAGTGAGGGGTCTCAGAGCGACAGCCAGGCTGCAGAGGGTTCAAGTGTCCGGAGTTAATGAAGTTGTGAATTGAACTGTACCGTGAACTGTGTTGTAAATTGCTTGGACTGAAGAACTTGAGAGTAAACCCGGTGAACCCTGCTTCAGTTTCCGTGTCTGATTCCAGGTATACTGAATTGTGCATTACACACCTTTTACCCTGCCAGGAGCAACCCGACCCGCGGCGGGCTCATCCATCCAGCTGCAGCCCATCCATCCCTCCATCCTCCTGGCAGAGCTGCGCTGCAGCGGTGGTCCCATCACTGACCACAACCTGTGGGTAGCGTCACTACAAACTAATCCTTGTAATTACCCCTTTTACTTGTGAGAACTCGGGACACAATGCGGACCAAGACCGCCATGATACCCCCAGCATTAACCCGGTCTGGTACCGAGTACCCTGTCCCAGTGGGCTCCACAGTAGTCTGGATACAAAGGATACAGGGGGAAACACCAACATTAACAGCATTGTTTAGAGATGAGTGAACCTGATCGGGGCTGAAGTTCAGATGATTTGGGTGTTCAAACTGCAGTAGCATGCAGCGCTGTGCTCCAGTACGCCTGGTGCCTGGCCCAGTATGAACCGCTTGCAGCATGTGATCGGCTCACACTTGGGGTAAAAAACAAGTTTTAGGGTGTAGTGCATTGTCCAAGAAAAAAAGAAAAATCTCCGTCCTCCTGCCCCGGAAGTGCTTTGCTTATGGCTGGCTGTATATGGGTGGAGAGTGGAACAACCAATCAGTGACTTCCAATGAGTTTGGGGTCAAGTTGGTGACCGGAACAGCACCCTCGATCCTGAATATCCACGGGTTTTACTTATTAATGAAGAAATGAAAAGTGGCACTCACCAGTGATGGCTTTCAGCTCCAATTATTAATTCATCCTGAAGGAATGACATGTGCGCAGGAAGAGGGAGTAGGAGGCGGCGGACGACGGCACGCCGTTTCACAGTATTACCGCTTCCCGGTTTCTTCGGCAATGGAACCCGAATCTTGAAAGGTGCACTCATCAATAGCATTGTTAGACGCTTCACCCTCCTAGTACATCTAGTAAGAGGTCCTCATTATTGTACCTGTGAGGCCAAAGCTACAGCTGCTGTGATAGAAGTCACATATCAGGAGCTACAAGAAAATTTGTGAAACTATTGGAAAAACAATAATGATGCCAAAAAATGTCATTCTTCCCAGATGTAAACGATTTACAGCAGTCTGATAGTGACGATATCCTGATAGGATGACTGAGTAGAAGTCGTGATAACTAAGGGCACAGTCCAGCACACCGATGTGCTAAAGAAATGAGCCAGAAATTCATCAAGATAATCATCCCTCATTATTATACTTTCCACCTTACTTTCCTCTGATATAAGACCAGGACAGAGGACCAGGAGCTTCATCTCGCTTGTCTCTGCCTTTGTAATCCCTGATGTTACCAGTAACCAAGAACTCGCTAGCTAGGTCATAAAACCTTGAGGCCACACGGCCTTACACGAGAACTTCTCAGCTGATTCATTGGCTACGATTGGGTTCAGATCAGCTTCCAAGAAGCCAATTAAGACCCACAATGTAGTAAAACTTTGACCCCATATGATTTTTGGCACTAATAGCTGACGTTTATTGGAAAAGTAAAATGCCACCACCAGTGAAGTAGCCGACGTGTAATGATTTATTTCCACTACAGTGGAAATTTATGGGCAGATTTTGTCTCCCCGGCACTGGGCCTTCAAGACGCCGGACCCGCTGGCATAGACTCCTTGTCGTGATTCCCTGCCTTATAACTGCTCATCTCTCACTCTTCTTTTTTTGGCGGTGAATTTCCAGTTTAGTATTCAGCTTGGTGCCCAAAAACACACAATCTCCAACCCTTTTTATTCTTTATTCACACAATAGAAGGAGCAACCCCCCATTTTCCTTCCAAATTTTTCAAGATTTATAGACGTGTGCCGGCACTTTTTATCCTAGCCGCCAGAATAATCTGACATGTCTCCATGAAGACACGGAGTAAAGGTGCCAAAGCCTCACACCGCACTAGACCAGCGATGGTGACCACGACAGCCGAAAGGCTTTACTCATTGCTGTAAAGGATTCTCCACAAAGGGTCAAAAATTAACTTTTAAGCTCCTGAAATGAGCAACTCCTAAATGTTTCACAGGAGATTTTTGTTCAAACCTTTTAATTAAACTCCAAAGTCTGCACTTCAATTGTATCCAAACTAGTAGCGTCACATCCCCTCCAGAATCTGCCCCATCGGGTTGCAGTGGCTGGGACCTGCTGTGCTTCACAGTCTGAAGGTACCGTCACACAGGGACATATCGCCGGCGATGTTGCTGGCAACCGAGGGGCGTGGCCAGGTTGCGGCGACATCGCCGGCGAATTGCCGCGTGTGACAGGGCGATAATCAGGCGATGATCGCCTGAGTCACATCGCCAGGTTTCCAACAATGTTGGGAAACCTGGCGATGTTGCTCAGGCGATTCTGCCTGATCGCCCTGTGTAACGCGGCCACCTGCAATGTTGCGGGCGATTCCGCCTATGTACAACATTGCGAGTGATCGCTTGCTGGGTTGCTGGGCAACCCAGCGAGCGATAGCGCGGCAACTAGCCGGCGACATCGCCGGTAAGTTGCTCAGTCTGACATCTCCCGGCGATGTTGTCAGGGATGCGCGCTCCCGCGATCCCCGGCAACATCGCGGAGATATGTCCCTGTGTGACGGTACCTTGACAGAGTAGAGGTGTGTGCTGTCCAGATGAAGTCATTAACGACTAAGCTTCAGCCTACTGGAAAGCACCACACTCTACTAATATCTTCAGCTTTGTGCTGGAAGCTGCCAGAAATAGCTTTTGCTTCCTTTGGCTAGTCGTCTGCACTGTACTTGTGTTATCCTGTTCTACCTTGGCCTGGTTCTTGGATGCTTCTTCTGCCTCACGATTTTGTACCTTGCTGCCATCTTGGTTTTGACCCAGCTCCACAACTACTCTACAGATCCTTTTCTTGACTTTCTGGCTTTGACTCTGCTTGGGACTTTCCTTTTTCTGGACTGCAGCCCTTCTGTAGGCAGCAATCTACTGGACCCTATTATAAATCCAGATTCCAGTATAGATTCTAGCATACTAGGGGTTCTCAAGGTTCTGCCTAACATAGCGACTTGTACTTATGGTGGGTTTACACGCCGCGATATCGGCGTCCAACTCTGATCCAACTCCGACAAAAAGTCACGTGGTTCAGGAGTTGGAGCCGATATCGTTCCTGCATCGTACTGTTTGAAGGTACAATACGATGCAGGAACGATGGTAATCCGATATCGGGGGTCGAATGAGCGTGCTATTCAACCGCCCGATATCGGATGCCTGTTGGAGCCGGATCGTTGCGTGTAAACATCCAACTACGATGTGTACGCCCACGTCACCCATTCACTGCCATGTTAAATGGTCGTTACTGGGTTGGTGGGCGTACACATCGTAGGGACGTTGTTTCCCGATATCGCAGCGTGTTGCCTACGATATCGCCCCGATATCGGGACGTGTAAACCCACCATAAGTCTGTGCAAGACAGCCCTTTTAAGCCTGTAGCTTTGGACGGATGTCACGGTGGGCCTGCAAGAGGAAATCACGAAAATGTAGCCACCGACCAAAAAATGATGGTCCTAAGGGTGTAAGTTATTGTTTCCATCCTATGTAGTAGAAGAGGAGGAGACGGGCGTGTTTCTTGGGGTCTTTGGCTACATTCCCCTCATGAGCAGATTCTACTGCACATTTTCTACAATTACGGTAGCTCATTTAGGCTATTTGCGTTTTATATTTTTTGCATGCATTTTTACAGAATTCTTTGAGTTGTGGTTCTGGTCTCTTCTCAGCATATGTCATGTGTTAAATGGAATAAATGGTCCTTATTTATTGACGCGTTTCGAAGTCCCCTGATTTCTTCCTCACGATCTCAGACACAGCTCAGGATGTTTTGACATAAATCACTTTGCTTCGGATATTGATTGCTGTAGACGCCAAACTTTAATAAAACTTTATTGGTAGAGTCAAGTGCACATTCCATGCTTATTTGCATTCTGTTGTAGCTTTTTTGTTTTTATTGACCTGGTAATGCGGATCCTCACGTCAGTACGGGTAGTTTCTTATTAGTGTAGGGATCATAAATCCCAGACTCTGTAAAGATGGGATCTGCGTCTTCAGTCCACGTCTCCGGCGGGGGTTTTCTGTGTGGATGTCGCGTGTTGAGCTGAGGATTTCATATTCTGCAGGATCAGACTTACCTAGGTGCAGCGGCAGCTCCAAGTCATCTGCTGTGTCGCTCCTTGCGGGGGTCTGATGGTCGAGCCCATGGTAACGGTGACCAGACGCATCATAGTTTCCTTTCCCGATGTAACCTGCACAAGTCGCCATTCGCGCTCAGCTTCCTTGGTTCCGGCGACCATATTGGAGCCATCAGCAGATCCATCATAACGGACCTCATAATACCTGAGTGCTGGGGTGAAAAGAGGGAAACATTGGCAGACTCCTCTCTCGATTAGCCAAACACCGAGGATGGAGACATTTTCCTCAGCCCAGAAGACATCTCTCTGCATTCACTGCATGACTGAAACTGATCTGAGACTTTTTCCCACTTTTCAGCTATCCATATAATTATCTTATCCTGTCCGTCATCAACTTCCATTTGGTTGTCCCATCAATCGGCGGTGGCAGTCATGTTTGCACACCCAACTGATGAGTGTGCAAATATGGCGCCCACTGGCGGCACTGGCCCCTTGCACAGTACCCCCAGCAGTGCTGCTGACACCTGAACCCGAAGCCACCTGAAGGTTACGCCAGGAACCCGCCGCCGCAGACCGCTGCATGCACACTGACGCCCACCGCACACAATGCTGAATGAGGAACTGCACCTGCGTGAATTCAGCACAGGCAGGCGCAGTCCCTCTGATCGCCGGCAGACACATGGATGTCCAAAGATGGCGGCGGCCTCAGTAACTGCGACTGCTTGATTCACGCAGGCGTAATTCCTCACCCAGTCAACATCTTTGTACACCTGGGTATGCAAAGATGGCGGTGGCGTGAGGGGGCAGTGAGAGATCACATGGGGGAAGAGAGAATGCACAGGGGGGCAGATAGAGCGTACGGGGGCAGAGAGTGCACAGAGGGGGCAGAGAGGGCTCACAAGGGGGGCAGAGAGAGTGCACCGGGAGGGCACAGAGCACACAGAGGGAGCAGAGAGCACACAGAGGGAAGAGAGAAGGCACAGGGAGAGAGAATGCACACAGGGGGGAGAGAAAGGAAACAGGTGGAAGAGAAAGTGCTCACAGAGGAGGCAGAGAGAGCGCACAGAGAGGGCAGAGAGAGCTCACAGGGGGGCAGAGAGAGTGCACAGGGGGACAGAAAGTGCGCAAAGAGGGGCAGAGAAAGCACACAGGGGGGAAAGCACATGGGGGGAACACACAGGGGGGAGAGTGCACAGGGGGCCAGAGAGAGCACACAGAGGGGGCAGAGAGAGCACACAGGGGAGAGCGCACAGGGTAGAGCACACAAGGGAGAGCACACAGGGAAAGAGCACACAAAGGGAAAGAGTGCACAGGGGGGAGAGAGCACAAGGGGGAGAGCACACAGAGGGGGCAGAGAGAGCACACAGGGGAGAGCGCACAGGGTAGAGCACACAAGGGAGAGCACACAGGGAAAGAGCACACAAAGGGAAAGAGTGCACAGGGGGGAGAGAGCACAAGGGGGAGAGCGCACAGGGGGGAGAGTGCACAGGTGGGAGTGTGAATAGGGGAGAGTGCACAGGGGGGAGAGCACACAGGGGCAGAGTGCACAAAGGGGAGAGCACACGGGGTAGAGTGCACAAAGGGGAGAGCACACGGGGGGAGAGCACACGGGGCAGAGTGCACAGGGGGGAGAGAGCACAGGGAGAGAGCGAACAGGGGGGGGGAGAGTGCACAGGGGGGAGAGCCCACAGGGGGAGAGTGCACAGGGGGAGAGACAGCCACTGCCCCCAGCACCACAGAGCTCACCCCCATCGTGATAGCACCGCCCTTTTGATACAGTAGGATTGGTTTCCCATCTAGTGATGAAGTAACAGAATAGCCATGATGTTTTGTTACATTATTGTGATGTCCACACAATACTGCAGCCTCTGATAGGAAATGTGTCACAAACCCCATATATGCTCAGTAATGTGACTATAGTGACGGAGCCCTCACAGGAGACGATAATGAACAACAAATCCTGTCAGAGAAACACAAGATGGCGGACAGCAGCACGGCCTCACCTCACCGCTTCCCGCTCCTTCACCGCAGCCAATCAGAGAGCCGACTACGGGGAGGCGGAGTCAGTCCTCCAGCCGTGCGCGGCTATTGGTCGGTTGTGCCCGCCATTTTCACCTTCTAGCCTATCGGGTGGAGGGCGGGAATGTGAGGCGCCTCAGTGCGGGGACGGCTCTCCGCGGAGGAGGAAGGTAGGGAGGCGGCTCTGCACAGCCCGGACCGGAGGCCTCTCCCCGGGGGTTCCCCCTCCTGTGTGTCCGCTCCCTGGGGACCGCATGGTGTGTACAGAACCGACCGAGCCGACCCTTCATGAGGTAAAGTCTCCTCACAGGACATGACGGGTGCCGTCACCTCAGGCCCTGCTCTGATAATGGAGCCTGAGGAGATGATGACGTGTCAGTCAGGGGTGTCTGTGTGTTATATGTCAGTGATAGAGATGGAGGCACCGTCCATATACATAACACGGGGGAGTCCAGCCCCATTAACGAGGACACAGCAGAGATCAACACAAAGTATACAAAATACAACAACTTTATTACTGCACACAACACTGCACACATCCATCAGAGGCTCACACACATTACCCCAATACACGAGGTGCCCAGCAGTAGATGCTTCACAGTATATATATATATACACATATCACAGTGCAGGGTGTATCTGGGCTGTCAGGGTTGGGCTCTGTTCACACTGTACGTTGTGTGTTTTTGCTGTATTTCTGCAGCACCCACAGCTTTATCATTGAAGGTCACCTGTCTCCAGTTTTGGGGGTTGTAATCCCTGCCCATCACCTCTGACATGGTATAATTGGGGTTCCTGTAGCCCCTTTATATCCCCAGACGTGCCCCTGAACCCCAGAAATAGTGTTATTCTGTCCTGTACGGTATTATAATTTCTTTAAGGGTGATATGGGGTCTGTACACTGCGGTCAGCACCGCCCCTCCATGGTAGACCCGTCCCTCCTGTGTATGTAAGTGAATGAGCACAACGTTATTCACAGCCTTAGGCTGCTTTCACACAGCGTTTTTCTGTGATCCGTGGCTGTCCGTTGTAATATGGACAGCCACGGATCCGATTTTGGCCCCATGTTAGTCTATGGGCACGGATCACATCGGATATGGCCTTATTGGCATCCGATTTTTGTCGGATCTGATTCTGGCCGATTTTTTGCTGTGCCCAAAATCGCAGCCTGCTGTGATTTTTGGCACAGCGGGTCAAATCGGACCGAATTGGATCTGACCTGATCCGCGCCGAATAACATGGGGCCTATGGAGCGCGGGTCTGACAGCTGATCATTCCTCGGACCCGATTTTAGTGTACTGAGCATGCTCAGTACACTAAAATAGCTCTGTACCATCTAATATCACTTCTGCAATGTATATTCATACATTGCAGAAGTGACAGCTAGTGAAAATAAAGAGTTAAAAATAAAAAAAACCTTTATTCTCACCTGTCCCATGATCCAGTGCTGCCTCCAGCGCTTGGCTCGATGCTTCTAGGACCTGGCCTGACGTCACAGTGCAGTCACATGACCGGTTACCGCGGTAACCGGTCATGTGACTGACATCACACCAGGTCCTGTGCATCAGAAGAAGAGAGCTGAAGCACCACGGGCCTCCTGGATAGGTGAGAATGAAGATTTATTTTTTAAGGCCTGGAAAGAGGGGAACAAATAGGGGGCAAAGAGGAGGCGAAAGAGGGTACAAAGAGGGGAGACAGAGGGGACAAAGTGGGAGCAGAGAGAGGAGGGGAGAAAGGTGACAGGAGGAGCAGGGATAGGAGAGAGGATCCAAACGGATGCTGCAAAATATCGGAATCGGATGCCTATTTGGCATCTAATTGCAGTCATCAGTTTGGATCCGTTGCTGTCCGAGGGGAGCTGCAAAAAGTCTGATCCCCTCGGACAGCACAAAAACGCTGTGTGAAAGCAGCCTTACGCCTTCACAGTGGAATCTCACCAGACTTTGGGCATTTCTAGGGGTCTGCAACAGGACAAAGTGAGGCGCCCCACTGTGCAGGCGCAAGACATGTGAATGATGTGGTTATCATTCACTTATATACACAGGAGGGGTGGGCACAGTGTATATCCGGGTTATCAGTGTATATCAGGGTTGTTAGTGTATTTGTATTGCCGGTGTATCAGGATTGTCAGTATATTTGTGTTGTCGGTGTATCGGGGTTGTCAGTGTATTTGAGTTGTCGGTGTATCGGGGTTGTCTGTATATTTGTGTTGTCGATGTATCGGGGTTGTCAGTGTATTTGTGTTGTCGGAGTATCAGGGGTTGTCAGTGTATTTGAGTTGTCGATGTATTGGGGTTGTCAGTGTATTTGAGTTGTCGATGTATCGGGGTTGTCAGTGTATTTGAGTTGTCGATGTATCGGGGTTGTCAGTGTATTTGAGTTGTCCGTGTATCAGGGTTGTCAGTGTATTTGAGTTGTCGGTGTATGAGAGCTGTCGGTGTATCAAGGTTGCCTCCCCCCGCTAGTGACTAATGCAAACATGCAAGTCTGATGGGATGTAAAGGCCGCATGTATTGGGAAACTTGTTGAAACTTCAGGGTTGAGCCTAAAGTGAGATAGCATGATCCTCTGTTGACTACAGCATCAAAAGGTAACAACTAGACAGCTAGAAACCGACCCTTGGATGAGTGGCTGTAATCTAAAGGAGCCACAGAACAGGCTAATTGCCGGGTCCTTTAGCCATCAAGTTATGGGGTCATACTAGTAATCTTTATTTATATTGCTCCAACATATTCTGTAGCACTTTGCAGTACAGAGATTTATATACAAATGAAAAAATTCTATAATTAAAGCAAAAATAATGTTGGCCCTGCTGGTGGTGACATAAATTACAGGGGCTTATTTACAATGATGGTCCATCCATCTTCAGAAAAGAAGGCATAGATAAGAGATGCATGAGTCATCACCAGTCAATCTTTCTGATGCGTTTGGGTTTGGTAGAGTTTGATGGAGATTTATGTACAGAGAAATAGTGAATAGGCTATGTCTAAATGACTTTGATTAGGTAGCATGATAGGCCGCCCTAAAAAGATGTGTTTTAAGGGAGTGCCTAAAACTATGCAAATTGTAAATATTCCTAATTTCTTGTGGTAGAGCATTCCAGAGAATTGGTGCAGCTCAGGAGAAGTCTTGGAGCTGGGAGTGGGAAGTTTGGATTAGTGCAGATATTAGTCTAAATTTACTATCAGAAGGAAGAGAACTGGTGGGGTGACAGACAGAGATGAGGATGGAGAGGTAGGTATGGTGGTCGACTCTCCCGTTCGGGGCCCCTTTTAGCAACTACAGGAGTAAGGTTCTTTGCTTGTATGGTGGCGAATATCTTACCCTGCCAGTAGGAGCATACAGCTTTTTTTTTTCATCCCAAATTGGGAAGAAAAACTGATCTTTACCGCTCCATAGTATAATATTGAAGTGAGTGCTGTCTCAGTCAACATCAGAGCACTCGTCTGTATTATACAACTGTGTGAACGAGCCTGGCAGGTGATGTCTTTGGCTTTATGGTAGCAGGTCTGACCTGCACACTTTCTGAACTTCTGCTTTTATAAGTTTACACTCTATGACAGTTTATCATGGTCAACTGCTGCTCATTTTCTTTATTCATCTGGAGACTGTACAGGTGTACTTAACTTTTTCACACCAGGCTTGTACATTTTGGCCTAGTTTATGATAATATGTAAATAAGATCTGTAAGGAGCAGATGCTTTTTATTATGTCCTGTTACTTGACACCATATTGTGCACACAGTGCGCTTAGTCTGTGTCTCAGCTGTGGATATACTGTATACATCTGGTGCAGGGGCAACTCCCATCACAGTCCTGCCGGTCTCACAATTATTACTTTACCTTTTTATGTGCCAACCTCAGAGCTGGGGTCATGTATACTGCACACATGATTCTGTACTGATAACACTGTTCTGTAGTGACTGGACTGTTATTATGGTGTGTCATTCTATACAGTTATGTACAGCATCTAATTACCGTATATACTCGTGTATAAGCCGACCCGTGTATAAGCCGACCCCCCTACTTTTGCCCCCAAAATCTGGGAAAACCTATTGACTCGTGTATAAGCCGAGGGTGGACCCCAGCACAGGTATACAGCCCCCAGCAGTGTGGTATACAGGCCCCCGCAGTGGTATACAGGCCTCCCCAGTGGAAGTATACAGCCCCCAGAAGTGTGGTATACAGCAGCCTCCCCAGTGGTACATACAGGCCCCAGCAGTGTTACAGCAGCCTCCCCAGTGGTATATACAGCAGCAGCCCCAGTGGTAGTATACAGCAGCCCCAGAGATATATACAGCAGCCCCAGTGGTAGTATACAGCAGCCCCAGAGATATATACAGCAGCCTCCCCAGTGGTATATACAGCAGCAGCCCCAGTGGTAGTATACAGCAGCCCCAGAGATATATACAGCAGACCCAGTGGTAGTATACAGCAGCCCCAGAGATATATACAGCAGCCTCCCCAGTGGTATATACAGCAGCAGCCCCAGTGGTAGTATACAGCAGCCCCAGAGATATATACAGCAGACCCAGTGGTAGTATACAGCAGCCCCAGAGGTATATACAGTAGCCCCAGTGGTAGTATACAGAAGCCCCAGTAGTAGTATACAGCAGCCCCAGAGGTATATACAGCAGCCCCAGTGGTAGTATACAGAAGCCCCAGAGGTAGTATACAGAAGCCCCAGTAGTAGTATACAGCAGCAGCCCCAGTAGTAGTATACAGAAGCCCCAGTAGTAGTATACAGCAGCCCCAGTAGTAGTATACAGCAGCAGCCCCAGTGGTAGTATACAGCAGCAGCCCCAGGGGGTATATACAGCAGCAGCCCCAGGGGGTATATACAGCAGCAGCACCAGGGGGTATATACAGCAGCAGCCCAAGGGGGTATATACAGCAGCAGCCCCAGTGGTAGTATACAGCAGCAGCCCCAGGGGGTATATACAGCAGCAGCCCCAGGGGGTATATACAGCAGCAGCCCCAGGGGGTATATACAGCAGCAGCCCCAGGGGTATACAGACCCCCACCCCCCATTAGTATACAGGGGCCCCAGCTGTATACAGCAGCCCCAGCTGTATACAGCCCCCCGTGGTATCCAGGGCCCCCCGTATATACAGCCCCCCCGTGGTATCCAGGGCCCCCTTGCTGCACCTGTAAAGGAAGATGTCAGTATACTTATCGCTGCTGCCGCTGCCGCCGCTCCGCTTCTCGGTCACCGCGCTGCTCCGGGTCTTCATGTTTCCTGTTCCTTCTCCGACGCTCGAACAATGACGTCATTTCCTGAGCGCCGGAGAAGGAACAGGAAGCATGAAGACCCGGAGCATCGCGGTGACCGAGAAGCGGAGCGCGGCGGCGGCAGCGATAAGTATACTGATATCTTCCTTTACAGGTGCAGCAAGGGGGGGCCCTGGATACCACGGGGGGGCTGTATATACGGGGGGGGGGGGATTCCACGGGGGGCTGTATATACGGGGGGGGCTGGATACCACGGGGGGGCTGTATATACGGGGGGGGGGGATTCCACGGGGGGCTGTATATACGGGGGGGGGGGGGGGGGCGGGATACCACGGGGGGGGGCTGTATATACGGGGGGGGGGATTCCACGGGGGGGGGGCGCTGTATCATACTAGTTTTCACTCTGAAAAAAAAATGATTTACCGTATATACCCGTGTATAAGCCGAGGGGGGACTCGGCTTATACACGAGTATATACGGTATATGTCTGTTGATGCCGCCTTTCGTACCATCTGCAGATCCTCCTTTATCATCCCGCTTCATATTTTTTATTCTCATATCTGCCGGTATTGGTACTTTTCAGTTTACCTATATTTTTTATTTTATTTACCATCCTTCAGCATAATCTCGAGGCATGGTAACTTCATGGATGAACACTTTGTAGGAATATTGATCTTGTGCAAGCCTAGATAGGCCCACCAGGGTCTTCTCCAAACCTAGAGAGCTCCACCAGGGTCTTCTCCAAACCTAGATAGGTCCACCAGAGTCTTCTCCAAGCCTAGATAGGTCCACAAGGGTCTTCTAAGCCTAGATCAATCCACCAGGGTCTTTTCCAAGCCTAAATAGGTCCACCATGTCTTCTCTAAGCCTAGATAGGTCCACCAGGGTCTTCTCCAAGCCTAGATAGGTCCACCAGGGTCTTTTTCCAAGCCTAGATAGGTCCACCAGGGTCTTATCCAAGCCTAGATAGGTCCACCAGGGTCTTTTTCCAAGCCTAGATAGGTCCACCAGGGTCTTATCCAAGCCTAGATAGGTCCACCTGGGTCTTTTTCAAGCCTACATAGGTCCACCAGGATCTTTTCCTAGCCTAGATAGGTTCAGCAGGGTCTTCTCCACCGTCATCTTGATAGTATTAAGCCATTGAATTGCTGGTCTTCATCTTCGCCTTGTTCCTTCTATTCTTCCCACCATGATGTTCTTCTAGAGCAGGGGTCGGGAACCTATGGCTCGCGAGCCAGATGTGGCTCTTTTGATGGACGCATCTAGCTCGCAGCCAAATCGGGTGCTCGCCGCCATGTTCCAGGTGCTGCTGTGCCCACCGCCGCTGTGCGGTCTTTCAGGTACCGCTGTGCAGTATTCACACACACTCACCTATCCTTCGTGGTCCGCCGCTGTGCGGTCTTCTGGGTGCTAATCTCCCTGCTGCCATATCCACACGGATTAAGCCAATTAGAGGCCAGCATGTGCAGCCCAATCAGATTCCAGCATGCAACGTCATGCTCCACTGATTGGGTTGCAGCTGCTGGCTTCTGATTGGATTAACCCTTGTGGGTACGGCAGCAGGGAGAGCGGCACCCGGAAGACCGCATAGCAGTGTACTGCAGAGGATCGGTGAGTGTGTGTGTTCTGTGTGTGTGTGCCTGTGTGAGTGTTTACTGGTACCGACACAATAGTGGGGTTTGTAAAGGGCAACAAAGTGGATGATGGGGGTATTGCATGGGGATGATGGGGATACTGCATGGGGATGATGGGGGTACTGCATGGGGATGATGGGGTTACTGCATGGGGATGATGGGGGTACAGCATGGGGGTACTGCATGGGGATGAGGGGGTACTGCATGGGGATGATGGGGGTACTGCATGGGGATGATGGGGGTACTGCATGGAGATGATGGGGGAACTGCATGGGAATGATGGGGGAACTGCATGGGGATGATGGGGAACTGCATGGGGATGATGGGGATATTGCATGGAGATGATGGGGGTTCTACATGGGGATGATGGCGATACTGCATGCGGATGATGGTACTGCAAGAGGATGATGGGGGTACCATATTGGGAGCTGCAAGGGGATGATGGGGGTGCCATATTGGGGGCTGCAAGGGGATTCATCATTGGTAGCAACAGCATAACATTATTAAAAAGAATTCAGAGAGTTATTGTACCTTAAAAGTGTTGGTCTTACATAAAATACACACATTTATTTGTATTTAGTTCTAAAGATATTGTACCGCTCTTACAGAATTAAATTTTAAAATATGTCGTGATTATGGCTCTCTCAGCCAAAAAGGTTCCTGACCCTTGTTCTAGAGTGATTGCTCTCTTCGTAGGATGTGTAGACAAGTTGTAGCTTGGTGATCCTGTCCTCCAGTGACATGTCTGGCCTGATTCTTCTTCTTGCCATCCATGGTATTGAGAACCTCTTCTCCAGCATTACCTATATACAGTACTTTATGTTTTGTCTGACCGTGTATCACTCTCAGATGCACAGCCCACTGCTTTATTAAAGTCATTGCCCTATGAGTGATTTCCTTTTCTGTTGGATCATCATATGATCTCTCCCTTCCTGCTTGTCTCAGCCCATCATCTTGCCACGTGCACACTGTTACTTGCCATATTTGCCCTTAGATCCATCGGTTGTGTTTTCCTATATGACTGCACCTTGTCACTACTGATCCTGGTCCAGACCGTTGTTTGTGGTTATGTCATCCTCCCACCCCGCCCACATCGCTGAACTTTCACCTGTGTTATGACACTTGGCTTTGACTCATGAGGATGTCATTGGCTTCTCTGTTTCCTGATGATGATATTATTGTCTCTGTATTTAAACTTAGTCCTGTCGAGCTGAAACGTAAGGCTGGCCTCAGTTCTTTTCACATGTTTCCCCTACTTTGGTTAAACGCTGCTGTCCACTCTCGTAGAGTGAATTACTGCGGATATAGACCCTGACTTTCTATACTTATCCTGAAAAGATAAACTGTTTGAGGGATCAAACTATGCCGGAGTGTGAACTGGTCCCAGGGCAGATGATAAACTGGCTGTGCTGGTTAGGCTGCTGTCATTGTAAGTGCTGGTTGTCAGGACATGACAGCCTTGCTGTGGGGCACTACTACCCCTAATCTCAAAGGCGCTAATCAAACGCTTTACTGACAGTCCGCACCATATGAAATAGTTCTGTCATATATGATTAATACTGCACATATAATCCCCCAGAGACAGTGAAAAGAAGAGCGCAGCACATTCATTTATTTACAATTAAACAATCCCATATACCACTGAAAAAGTGCATTATACCAAGAAAAAACAAAACTGTACAATCAGTACATACAAAATATAAACAAGAGCTTCCGATGCGAGGAGCCTCCACTTGAGCATCTCAATGTCTTTCACCACCTTCATCATGATATACCAGGGGAATAGTGTTTGATAGTGTGGTAGAAATGAGCCGTCTTATTAGGGCGTGCTCCATGTGGGCCACACAGTGTCCGTATCACAGACCATAGACATATCTGTGCTCAGGGTGACTCTCACCCATTGCTAACTATGACTGGATTAATGTGAAGCCCACCAGTATGATAGAAAATGACCAATTGAAGTGAATAGATCGATTTATAGCTGAGCTCTACAGTTGTGGCCAAAAGTATTGACACCCCTGCAATTCTGTCAGATAATCCTCAGTTTCTTCCTGAAAATGATTGCAATCACAATTTTTTTGCTATTATTATCTTCATCTATTTTGTCTTCAATGAAAAAACACAAAAGAGAATGAAGCAAAGAGCAAAACATTGATCATTTCACACAAAACTCCAAAAATGGGCCAGACAAAAGTATTGGCACCCTCAGCCTAATGCTTGGTTGCACAACCTTTAGGCAAAATAACTGCGATCAACCGCTTCCGGTAACCATCAATGAGTTTCTTACAATGCTCTGCTGGAAATTTAGGCCATTCTTCTTTGGCAAACTGCTCCAGGTCCCTGATATTTGAAGGCGCCTTCTCCAAACTGCCATTTTTAGATCTCTCCACAGGTGTTCGAATCTATGGGATTCAGGTCTGGACTCATTGCTGGCCACCTTACAAGTCTCCAGTACTTTCTCTCAAACCATTGTCTAGTGCTTTTTGAAGTGTGTTTTGGGTCATTGTCCTGCTGGAAGACCCATGACCTCTGAGGGAGACCCAGCTTTCTCACACTGGGCCCTACATTATGCTGCAAAATTTGTTGGTAGTCTTCAGTCTTCATAATGCCATGCACACGGTCAAGCAGTCCAGTGCCAGAGGCAGCAAAGCAACCCCAAAACATCAGAGAACCTCCGCCATGTTTGACTGTAAGGACCGTGTTCTTTTCTTTGCCTCTTTTTTTCTCCTGTAAACTCTATGTTGATGCCTTTGCCCATAAAGCTCTACTTTTGTCTCATCTGACCAGAGAACATTCTTCCAAAACGTTTTAGGCTTTCTCAGGTAAGTTTTGGCAAACTCCAGCCTGGCTTTTTTTATGTCTCGGGGTAAGAAGTGGGGTCTTCCTGGGTATCCTACCATACAGTCCCTTTTCATTCAGGCGCTGACGGATAGTACAGGTTGACACTGTTGTACCCTCGGTTCTTTAAACCACCATCCGCACAATCTTGCGTTGAAATCTCTCGTCAATTTTTCTTTTCCGTCCACATCTAGGGAGGTTAGCCACAGTGCCATGGGCTTTACACTTCTTGATGACACTGCGCACGGTAGACACAGGAACATTCAGGTCTTTGGAGATGGACTTGTAGCCTTGAGATTGCTCATGCTTCCTCACAATTTGGTTTCTCAAGTCCTCAGACAGTTCTTTGGTCTTCTTTCTTTTCTCCATGCTCAATGTGGTACACACAAGGGCACAGGACAGAGGTGGAGTCAACTTTAATCCATGTCAACTGGCTACAGGTGTGATTTAGTTATTGCCAACACCTGTTAGGTGCCACAGGTAAGTTACAGGTGCTGTTAATTACACTAATTACAGAAGCATCACATGATTTTTCTAACAGTGCCAATACTTTTATCCACCCCCTTTAATATGTTTGATGTGGAATTAGATCCAATTTGGAATTTTGTGTTTTTTTCATTGAAGACAAATTAAATGAAGATAATAATAGCAAAGAATTTGTGATTGCAATCATTTTCAGGAAGAAACTGAGTATTATCTGACAGAATTGCAGGGGTGTCAATACTTTTGGCCACAACTGTATTTAGGGCCTCTCTTCAATATTGCAAACTTTAATCTAAATGTGCCTAATATTGGAACACAAAGTAATTTCTTCTTTTCACAGCTAAATTCTAATATATCCCTAGGGCTGTGGAGTCCTGTGTCCATTTTGGTGGAGTTGGGGGTCAGGGAAATTGAGGAGTCTTAAGGTACCGTCACACGTAACAATATTGTTGCCGATATCGTTCAAAAGTCACGTGTTCTGTGACGCTTGAACGATGTTGAAACATCGTTGCGTGTGACACTACAAACGATGAACGATCAGTCGACTGATCGTTCATCGTTTGAATTGAGGACAGGACCTTAAATCTATCGTTGGTCGCCCGATGGACACGCAGCATCGCTGTGTGTGACACCGGGAGACGACCGATTAGCCAGCTCCCAGCGCCTCTCTGCAAGCGCTGGGAGCTGGTATCCAAGGTAAACTGCGGGTATCTAGGCAGCGCGCGCTGCTTAGATACCCGCAGTTTACCTTGGAGACCAGCCTGCTCCCGCTTACCGCAACCTGGCAGCGGGAGCAAGACATCTTGGAAACGATATTTAAATCGTTTCCACAATGTCTCTGATCCATTGATCGCTGGTGAGTCTGCCTGTGTGACAGCTCACCAGCGATCTGAATGATATTGTTAGCGATCGCGCGTGCATGTGATCGCTAACAATATCGTTCTTCAAATTGATGCGTGTGACGGCACCATTAGGTTTGGCTTACCAACTCCACAGCCCTGATCTTTGCAGCAAAATCCGCACCAAAATTAGCACATAAAACATGCAGATTTTTTTTCTGAAATATCCACAGCAGAAAATATCTGTTTAGTATTGTTGAATATGTGGGATCTCCAGGGCTCGGATTGTCAAATAACCCATCTGAGTCCTTATAAGTCAGTGCGGTGATATAAAGGAGCTCACGCCCCATGATGTTCCCTGATCATGAAACATGTCTGTAATTGTACCTGTTGCTGGTGTTTGTTGCTCTGCCTGGGTAATTTAGCGCAGAAACTATTAGCTATGCATCACTTGCCCGTCCTGATAAGACATCTCAGAAACAAATAAACATCATAAAGCCTTGCGGTTTTAGGAGATTATTTATACGGTTTAGGAGAAACTTTAATGTCGGCTGAGGATGAAATCTTGATTGTGAATGCAAATAGTGTGAGCGGCGTAACTAGACGCCAGCACTTATGTTGTACATACTGGCAGTCTAGCACGCAATGTGCACATCCATCATCCTGGAAAGTGACGCCTCCAAATACAAAACAAATGACACTATATCCCCAGGACGCTCCTGACAGCCTGTTAGGATTAAATGGCACCTCGACTTCTCAGGGCATCCTCTGAATGTGAGACCGGGCCTCCATTATCCAGCTGTAAGCCAAGTCACATGAAGACTGTGAAGCCTTTCATGTGGTTGCGCTGCTTTGTGCTATGACAGTGTGAATAAAAGGAATATTAAAAGGGATATATCATTCATCATTACCCCTCCGCTTCTCTCCACTGCTCCTTTTTTTTTTTTTTCAGTAAATATATTTATTGAGATTTTCAACAGTAAAAACAATAGAAAGAACCAGTACAATGTCCAGGACTTAATACAGAGATACATTACGTCCCGAAGAGAGCAGCACAGGAGTAGTCCAATAAGGACACTAACACCTAAAGGGTACATGTTTCCCATCTTAGGAATCACCTCTGGACAAGGACCTTATATAAAGAATACAGAACCTATGAAAAGGCAATTGTGGAGATAAAAAAAGAGGAGAAAAAGAGAAAAAAGGGGTAGGGGAGAAGGGGAGTAAGGAAGGAGAGGGGGGGGGGGGTAAGGGAGACCCAGCAATTTAAACGCCCACGAGTTGACAATTACGAATATGTACGCAGCCAAGTAAGGAACCCTGCGCTCTCCTTGAAGGATTGCCAGAGGAACCAGGTGCGTCCCTGTTCATATGCGGCATCACCATCACCCGCCACCAGTGACTCCAGACGATTTAATCTATCCATTTCAGCTATCCATTCCACCGTGGAGGGGACCTCAGTGGACCTCCAATGCCGGGGAATAACTGCTCTGGCAGCTATTAGGCAGAATCTCAGAATCCCCTTTTTGACGGAAACTATCGAACTGGGTATCAGGGACAGTAGGGCCATTTGGGGAGACGGTTCGTGACGGACCCCAGTCATCAAATGAAAGGCATCGAAAACTGAGTTCCAGAAGGGTTGCAGGGGACCGCAGGACCACCAAATATGAAGCATAGAGCCTGTGGCAGAGCCACATCTCCAGCAGGCGTCCGAGATCTCCGGGTTAATCCTGTGGAGAAGGGTGGGACACCTGTACCAGCGTGTCAGTAATTTATAATTCCTCTCCTGCGCCTGACTGGACATTGTCATCTTATGTGCAAGAGTAAAAATTTTCAAACTATCTGCCTCAGAAAAGGTGATCCCCAGGTCCCTCTCCCAAGCCTCCATAAATCCAAGTGTGGTAGGGGGAAGTGAATTCAAGACCAGGCCATAGAGCACCGAAACCACGTGAGAGGGACCCTCGGCAGGGAGCATCAGGGACTCAAATGGCGTCAGCGCCCCCATCGGCACACTGGAGAGAAAGCTTCGCAATTGCCGAAACTCTAGCCAGGACAGCGGTGTCGTAAGACCAGGGCCCCGTAGCCCCTGCACGCCGGAGAGCCCCACAAGCTTATCTTTCACCTGACCCAGTCCCACCCCATCAAGTCGTGACCAACACAGATACGTAGACCTATTCATTGCTGGGGGAAAGGCCGGATTGTCAAAAAGGGGACTCAGTCTGCTCAATCGAGAGGTCAGGCGTAATTTCGCATAGGATCTATCCCAAAACTTCAAAACAATCTGTGTGAGTGGAGCAAAACTCGACACAGGTGGGCGTCTGGTCCCCCCCAGCCAAGGCAGCCAGTATAAAGAAGAGGGCGATAAAAGTTTCTCCAAGAGCACCCACTGTTTATGAGCATCACTGAACCTCCAGTCGACAATCCTAGAGAGCAAGACTGCCTGATAATAACGTTTTAAAATCAGGAAGGCCTACCCCCCCTTTAGTCTTGGGTCTCACTAGTACTGAGAACCGAGTCCGTGGTTTCCTAGTACCCCAAATAAAGCTATTGATAGCCGATTGCAGGCGCCTGAAAAAGCAATCTGGAACCTGCACTGGAGCTGTCTGAAAGAGATAGAGGAATCGGGGTAAAATATCCATTTTGATCACTCCCACCCGACCGAACCAAGATAGCTGAGGTCTGCTATACCGTTTAAGGTCCGAGATAGTTTTCTGCAGGAGCGGGACATAGTTCAGAGCATATGCTGCGCTAATGTCAGCTGGTATTAAGACTCCTAAATATTTTAAGGCATCGTTCTGCCACTTAAAAGAGAAGGACGCCTGGAGCCGAGAGACTAGATCATCAGGCAGGGAGATATTGAGCGCCTCCGTCTTGGAGTAGTTGACTCTAAAATTTGAGACCTCCCCGAACCTACGGAACTCCCTGAGGAGTACAGGGAAAGCCACAGTCGGGTTGGTAATGTATAGCAATAAATCATCCGCATACAGGGATATCTTAAACTCATGTTGGCCAATCCGTAGACCCTCAATATCAGGTGTCTTCCGTAATGCCACTGCCAGATGCTCCATCGCAAGGATATAAAGTAAGGGGGAGAGGGGGCACCCCTGACGGGTCCCGTTTCTTATGTCAATGGGCGGGGAAAGGGTGCCATTCACTCTAAGACGGGCCGTAGGCCTATGATACAGAGCAAAAATCCTCTCTAACATGGTAGGTCCCACTCCCAGTTGCTTCAGGGAGGCACGTAGAAAGGTCCAGCCTAGGCGATCAAACGCCTTCTCAGCGTCAATAGATAATAAGCATGCTGGTACCTTCCCCGTGCGCATGTACGAAGTTAGAAGCAACGTCTTCACCGTGTTATCCTTGGCCTCCCTGTGTGGCACAAAGCCCACCTGATCACTATGGATGGACCCAGGGAGAATAGGGTTCAGTCTACCAGCTAACACTTTCGCGAACACCTTCACATCCACATTAATGAGGGATATGGGCCTATAGCTTGCACATAATAGGGGATCTTTTCCCGGTTTAGGAATCACGGTGATTGTGGCCATCAGCGTTTGGGGGGTAAAGGGGCAGCTGGCCGAGATGGAGTTAAACAGTTTGGTCATGAAGGGGGCCAGGGAAGTCGCATATAACTTATAGAAGGCGGCGGAGAATCCGTCAGGACCAGGGCTTTTACCATTAGCCAAAGATTTTATTGTGTCTAAAACCTCCTGTTCCGAGAGGGGACTCTCCAGGGCCTCAGACTCCTCCACCGACATAGGCGGGAGCTCAGTGTCCCGGATGTAGTCGTCCACCCGTGCTTGAAACTCGGAAGGGGACATATCAGACAACGGGCCGCTTAAATTGTAGAGAGAGTCATAATATGCTCTGAATGAGTCCACAATCTCCTCAGGAAAATGGACCAGTTCACCCGCAGCAGACCTCATGGTAGGGATATAAGTGGTGGGGGCACGGGGGTGCAAGAACCTCGCCAGAGCTCTCCCGGGTTTATCAGAGTACTTGTACAGAAATTTATGAAAGCGGTCCCTCTGTCGTGCTAACGTCGTGTCCAACAAGGCACTCAACTCACAGCGTGCCCGGAGGAGATCAGCCAGCACCCCAGCATCTCTAGTCCGTTTATGATCCAACTCCAGAGTTTGGATACGAGTCAACAAACCCACAACGTTAGTCTCCCTCTCTCTCTTCAGCCGGGCCCCCTGTTGTATGAATACTCCCGTATAACTCCTTTCAAAGCCTCCCATTGGTATGGGATGGCCGTGGGGTCATGTTTGTGAAAATCTAGAAAGTCCGAGATTGCTGTTCGCACGGCCGCCTGACACGTTAGATCTCCAAGGAGACCAGGGTTTAAGGACCAAGTCCATTCTCTCGGAGAAAGGCTCGGCAGCCGAAGGGAGAGCAAAACTGGGGCATGGTCTGACCACAACATCGTGTCAATGTCAGACTTTGGGTCAAGAGACAGGAGCCCGTGGCTGACCAAAAAATAATCCAATCTACTATAGGAATTATGAACTGTGGAGAAGTAGGTATAATCCCGGGTAGTGGGGTGTAGTAACCTCCATACATCTACCAACCTTGAGTCCGTCAGGGCCGCCTGTAATCTCTCCAGCTGTGAGAGGGACACCGCCGACCTGCCTGAAGAGGAATCCACAGCGCGGTCCAACACCATATTGAAGTCCCCTCCCATAATCACATAGCCTTCCGCAAAGGCCGAGAGGTCCTGTAGGTACTTTCTGCACGCTCGGACCTGGTCTTGATTGGGGAGATAAATGTTAGCTATGGTGAACAAATCATGGGCAATTTTAAGCTTCAAAAACACAAATCGACCATTAGAATCAGCTTTAGAGGCAACTACCTGAGCCTGTAAAGACTTGTGCAACGCAATGCTGACTCCTTTAGACTTGGAGTCAGAGTTACTTCCATGGAACCACTGTGTGTAGTATTTATGGTTAAGCTTAGGGATTCTGTCTGATCGGAAATGTGTCTCCTGCAGCAGAAGTATGTCAACCCGTTTCTTATGCATACCGTATAAAACCTTCGATCGCTTTTTGGGACATTAAACCCCTGACATTAAGCGAGCAGAGTTGTAGGGATGCCATAGGAACTATCCGGCCTGCGGGTGGTACAATCGGGTCGGAAAGGAGTGGGAGGGGTGG
This sequence comes from Allobates femoralis, assembly GCA_033576535.1. Lineage (NCBI taxonomy): Eukaryota > Metazoa > Chordata > Amphibia > Anura > Aromobatidae > Allobates > Allobates femoralis. The sequence goes on from JARQOC010000001.1 coordinate 629,482,120, forward strand.
GAAGTGGGGAGAGATGGAAACAGAGAAAGTAAAGCACCAAGGAAAGAGAGTAGTTCAGCCGGAAGACAGGGTTCCGACCAAAAAGAAAGAGAAAAACCAGGAAGCCACTAGGCCTCAAGGGTACAGGACAATATCAGAGAAAACTCTGAGAAGTAGTGTCAGAGACACACCCTAGTGGGGAGGTGATTGAGCAGAGAGCAACCAGCCGAGCCCCTGCAGCAAAAAAGAAAAAATCCAACTCTACCCAATAGCCCCATGACCCTGGTAACATAAACATTGTTAACGAACATAACAGCGGATCATGGGCCAAGTACATTTGTCGAAATGAGCAGAGTCACAACAAGCCCCCGAAGGGGTATCATCACAAGTCACATTTCAGGAGAAAGAGCGGCGTTAGCCAACATAGAATAACATTAGCACATTAATGCGCTAGTGCAACAGTTGAGCACAGTACATGAGGAGTCAATTGAAGTAGGTGGACATTCATAAATAGAAATGTCACCACTACGAAACATTCGGCTCTAATCCATCCATAATAAACAGACTAAAGCAAAGTCACAAAAAAGCCCCCCGTGGGAGTCCGGCAACATGGGGGGACAATGTAGGCGGCAAGAAAGCAAAAAGAGAAAAAGGGCAGTAGTGATCATAATATCTGAATTAGGTGATCAAGTGTCATCAGCACGAGTAACGGAGGCACGTCTACGGCGGGAGCCCCGTTTCCTCTTTCCCAGCGACCGGTGGGGGGTCCTCCAGTACGGCGTGGGCCCCATAGGTCAGACGCAGTAAGGCGAGGCCAGTCTCCCAATGTGACCATGGGTAGGCCCAGTTCAGCGGTGAAGTTCTGGAGATCTGACGGGGATCTCAAAATTATCAGTCCTTTGTCACTGCGTACTTGTAATTGAAACGGATAACCCCAGCTGTAGGGGATCTCATTTTCCCGCAACACCTCCAGGAGGGGGCGCAGAGCCCTCCGTTTAGCCAGGGTGAAGCGTGAGAGGTCAGATAAGAGAAGGACATCAGACCCATTAAAGTCAATAACATCGTGGTCCCTCGCCTTACGCATGATGTCATCCTTAATTTGGAAGTAGTGAATCCTACAAATGACGTCCCTTGGCTTAGATGTATCGGGGTTCTTTGGGCCGAGCGAGCGGTGGGCTCTGTCAATTTCAATGTGTTCAGTGGGTGACCTCCCTAAGAGAGAATTGAAAATGCCATGGAGGGCTGAGGAAAGGTCACGTGGAGCTACGGACTCAGGGATCCCACGGAGCCTGATATTATTCCTCCGGTTCCTGTTCTCAGAGTCCTCTAGCATATCTAGAACCACATTGAAAGTCTCTGAGTGTAGGTCCAGAAGTTGTTGCTGACTTTGCAATTGTGAGGAAAGCGACTCCACTTTAGCTTCTAATGCAGAGACAGTGGTGGTAAGGTGGGACACATCTTCCTTAAGGGACCCCACTTCACTCCTGCACACTGCCTCCAGACGCTGTATATAGCACTCCATATCAGCCTTTGTAGGGAAGGCACTCAGCTGCGCTCTCAGCTCAGAGGCAGTTATACAGTCATCAGAGCCCAGGGACCTAACAGGAGCTTGTGTGGGGAGGCCTTGAGATGTAGTGATGGTGGGCACAATGTCCTGGGGCACTAAGCTGGAAGAAGCCCCTCTCTCATGTCTCCCTGGTGGTAGTAGTGGGGGGCCCACTTCAGTTTCCTGAGCCTGATAAGGGTGCAGTATAGGGGGAGACAGTTCCTCAGCTAGCTCAGCCTGTGATGTCCTCTGTCCAGGGGTGGAGGGACAGGGTACAGCTCTCACCTCTCCTTTGCTCTGTGTCTGGATCCCTCCTGTCAGCTTCTGTGGTGAGCGGCCAGTCCCAGGTGCAGCAGTCACTCGTCCTCTCTCCTGTGCCTTCTCTGCTGTGGCTCCATTCTTCTGTGCACTCGAGGTCCCAGGAAAGGAGCGTCTGTGTGTGTGCTGCTGCATGGAGGAGGAGGCACCTCCCCCCTCCACCATGGCTGAAGGAGCTGCTCTCCTCCCCACACTTCCAGGCATCGACATGTACCTGGTGATTCCTGTGCCTGCGGGACCTGCTGTGAGCTCCCTGGGGGCCTGGGAGCGGAGCCCGACCTTGCCCTTCATGATCAGTGGGTGAGTGGAGCTGATGGTGGCTATATAATTGCTGCAGAGGCCTCAGGCACGCTGGAGCTCAGGAGAGATGTGTGCTTACAGCTCCATGCCCAAGCCACGCCCCCCACTGCTCCTTTTTGGCATTTATTTACATAGTTACAGTGATGCCATCACATGACCTCTACATGCAATCAGTGGCCTCAGCAGTCCAGCCATTAAGGTACCGTCACACAGGGACATATCGCCGGCGATGTTGCCGGCAACTGAGGGGCGTGGTCAGGTTGCGGCGACATCGCCGGCGAATTGCCGCGTGTGACAGGGCGATAATCAGGCGATGAATCGCCTGAGTAACCTCGCCAGGTTTCCCAACAATGTTGGGAAATCTGGCGATGTTGCTCAGGCGATCATGCCTGATCGCCCTGTGTAACGCCGCAACCTGCAATGTTGCGGGCGATTCCGCCTATTTAGAACATTGCGAGTTATCGCTCCCTGGGTTGCTGGGCAACCCAGCGAGCGATAGCCGCGGCAACTAGCCGGCGACATCGCCGATAAGTTGCTTAGTCTGACATCTCACCGGCGATGTTGTCAGGGATGCGCGCTCCCGCGATCGCCGGCAACATCGCTGGCGATATGTCCCTGTGTGACGGTACCTTCAGAGATCAGTGATCGGCTGCAGTGGTCTCAAGGTGTTGGTGCATGACCTGTACATCCAATCAGTGGTCTCAGTAGTCTGTCCATCTGTGATTAGTGATCAGATGCAGCGGTCTGAAGATGTTGGTACATGACCTCTACATCCAATCAGTGGCCTCAGTAATCCGGCCCTCTGAGATCTGTGATCGGCTGACAAAGATGTTGGTACATGACCTCTACATCCAATCAGTGGCCTCGGTAGTGCTACCCTCTGAGATCAGTGATCAGCTTCCGCGGGTCTTAGGCTATGTTGACACATTTGCGTATTTTGTTGCGCTTTTTGCCATGTTTTTTCGGCTGCGCAAAAAACGCAACAAAATACGCTGGAGCTTTCACAAACTGCACTTTCTTTACCCCAGAAAGCGCAGGTGATGTCACAGAGGGGAGGAAGAATCCTGCTTCCTCCTCCCCTCTGTGACATCTGTGACCTCCCATTAGATTTCGCAGTGTATTAATATACACTGCAAAATCTAAATTAAACAAAGCCAAATGTACGTAAAATAAAAAAGAATCACATACTTACCTCTCCGACGCCTTTTCCCAGTGTCTGGTGCCGAAGACAAGGTGATGTGTGTCCTGCAAGAGCCTGCTGTGATGTCAGAGGGGGCGTTCCCGGCGCTGATTGGCCGCGAGTGGCCAATCAGTGCCGGGAACGCCCCCTCTGACATCACGGCAGGTCCTGGCAGCACTACACATCGCCTGGCCTCGGCACCAGACATTGGGAAAAGGCGTCGGAGAGGTAAGTATGTGATTCTTTTTTAGTTTACATACATTTGGCTTTGTTTAATTTAGATTTCGCAGTGTATATTATATTAATACACTGCAAAATCTAACGGGCGGTCACAGAGGGGAGGAGGAAGCAGGATTCTTCCTCCCCTCTGTGACGTCAGAGGGAGAAAAAACGCAGGAGCAGCTGCGTAAAGAATTGACATCTCAATTCTTTACGCAACTGCTCTTTCTGCCATAAAAAGGGCTGCGTATTTTTACCCAGTGTCTGTATGGCAAAGTGAATTACCCATTCACTTTGCTGGCAGACACAAAACACATTGCGCATTTTTAAAAGCGCGCGTAAAATAGCGCACAGAAATACGCAATGTGTGAACGCAGCAGGCTACGTTCACACACTGCGTCTTTTTACGCGTGTATTTTGTGAAGTACGCAGCTCCTTTCACACACTGTTTTTTTTCTGCGTTTTTCTCTGCGCTTTTTCAGAGCCCATTTATCATGGGGGCAATGGAAAAGTGCAGAGAAAAACTGCAGAAAGAATTGACATGGTGATTCTTTTTACGCACGCGTTTTCACTGCAAAAAAAAGCACAAATACGCAGTGTGTGAATGGATTTTGTCAAAACCCATAGGTTTTGCTGGACTGTGAATCCAGAATTGCGTTTTCACTGCAAAAAGCGCATGTAAAAAAGCGCAGCAAAAAACGCAGGAAAAATCAGAAAACGCAGTAAAAAGCGCAGAGAAGCAGCAAAATACGCAATATGTGAATGTAGCCTTAAGATGTTGGTGATTTTACTGATGCAGCCATGTCATTAAAGAATATCAAACAGAAAAATGTTTAATAAAAGTCAATAAAATGGAATAGCTATATTTTCCTCGTATACCAGTAAATACCTGGCATTAGTCACCATTCAGCTAATAGAAGATTGCAGATGTGGAGAAATCAGATTCCATTCCTGGGAATCCTTGTTTTTTTGTGGTTTTGTCACTGTTTTTCTACAACTACATACAACCTGGCAAAAAAATGCAACAAAACCACAAAATCAAACATCAGATGTAAATGTACTGTAAAGAAAGACTTCACAGCGGCTTGAGCTCGATGATCAGACTGAACGGCAGGATCAATACAATGTGATCAGACTCCAATTAACAAGCTAGAAGTGTGATATGTTTTTCTGGTCATCATAATGGGAGACCCAGACAATGGGGTTTAGGGCACTGCCCTCCGGAGGTCACACTAGGTACTACAAGTTTGTAGACACCGCCCCCTCCGCTTATAAACCCCTACCGCAGGGAACATCCTCAGTTTTAAACTTAGTGTGCTCGGAGGATCACGCTTTGCTTGCACTTCACTGCATTCTCACAACTTACGTGATGGCGTCTGAAGACAAGGTAAACTGGTCCCGGTCGGGACCTGCGACAGCCTCCCCGCTCACCCTTGTGGAACACGCTGGTGGAGGTACCGGAGGACCTAGAGCCTGGACACCTTGTGTTCTCCCGGTACGCTGTTGCGCTCCTTTCCATCCCTCTCTGGGGGCTCTGGAGAGTGGGAGATGGGAGCCTTGCACAGCTCCGCTCCGTCCGAGGCCTCCCTAAATGGTGCTTACAGACCGGACTGGAGCCAGCCCAGTCCGAGGCCTCCCTAAATGGTGCTTACACTCCGGACTGGTGCTGAACCCCCGTCCAAGGCCTCCCTAAATGGTGCTTACAGACCGGACCGGCACTGAGGCACTCTGTGTCTCCTGTGTGCCTGGGGGTAGTGTCGGTCACTTTATGTGTCCTGACACTCAGACCGCGCGTTACCCTTGGGTCCGCGGATCTGGAGGTGTACCCCGTGCTGGGGTCACCCTGGCTGACCGCCCTGTGTGTCGCAGGGGCTGAGGCTGTAGGCTGCGGATGTGTATTGGTGCATGCAGTCTGTGTGATGTATTTCACATTACTTCCCGCGCTGCGGGCTCTGGCGCCTTAATACTGAGGCTGCTTGGAGGATAGGAAGCAGCCCGTGCGGTGATGTCATCGATGGGCGTGTGTGTGTGCTTCCCGCGTGTTTTCGGCGCCGCCCACGGTTTCACTGTCGGCGGCCATCTTTACCCTCACTTCCCGGCTGGGATCTGTATGCAGTGTGCGCCTGCACTCCAGAGGAGACCGGAAACTCTCGCGGAGGTCACACACACACACCGCTTCCTCCTACCGCTTCGCTGCGGTCGGAAAGCCACCGGGATTCCCGGTTTTGTCTGCGCAATTTGGCTTATTTCCCCTGCTGTGGCGATGTCCTCAGTTAGGAAGCGTGCTGCTAAGGCGGCAGATGCCACCATTACCTGTGCTACATGCAATGGGACTCTGGTGGAGGGGTCCTGCAATAACTGCGGACGCCCAGAGGCCCGGACTGACACTGCTGAGACAGCAGCTCCGGTGCTGTACCCTGAGGTTCAGGTGATCCCAGGGCCATGGGAAACTCAGAATAAGATCAATGAATCTCTGTTGTCCCAGCTGTCCTCCATGTCGCAATCCCTGGAGGCACTCAATAGGAGGCTGGAAAACCCAGCTACTCCTTCCAGTTACCCCGGGTGTCTCCCTCTTCTGCTGTGAGACCCCTTAAGCGGGCTCGTCGTGAGGATTCACCCGAGCTCCAGGCTCTCTCTGAGGAGGAGCGTTCCTCTGATGGTGAGGAAGATGATGGGGGTTCGACTCTCGGGTCCGTGTCTGTGTCTGAACCACCAGACGGGGTGGAGGATTTGGTGTCCTCTATCAACGAGACCTTACGTCTCGTGACACCCCCTGAGGAGGTGACTGTACACCCGAAGGAGGTCTATCAATGGCTGCGGCCGGAGGCTAGACCAAGTGGCTCCTTCATGGACCACACTAACTTTGGAAGGGTGGTTAGAGCTCCCAGGTTACATCCTGGGCGGCGTTATGTACGCAAACCCAAGGACAATCGCTTCCCCCAGGAGGTGCTACAGGAGTGGTCGCAGTCCCCGAAGGTGGACGCTTCCATGACCAGGATTGCTGCACGCTCCCTTTTCTCTGCCTCTGATAGCTCCTCGCTGAAGGATGCGACTGATAGACAGGTCGAGCAACTCGCCAAGTCTTCCTATGAGGCTGTGGGGTCTTCATTTGCCCCTAATTTTGCCACGGTCTGGACCTTACAAGCGATTACTACCTGCTTGGATGGTATCTCTGACCTGGCAAGGTCCAGTCCAGAGGTCCTGGCGCTTACCGAAAGGGCAAGGGCCTATGCGGACTACGCCAGGACGGCGACTTTGGAAACTGCCACTCGCTCAGCTGTGGCTTCGGCCAATGCTATTGCGATTCGCAGGTTGTTGTGGCTGCGTCTTTGGGACTCAGATGCCACATCTAAGAAGATTTTGCAGAATCTTCCGTTCTCTGGTGACAGGCTTTTTGGTACCGAACTGGACAAGCTGATAAAGGATTCTGCTGAGTCTAAGATTCCGCAGAATAAACCTAAGCCACGGTACACCGTTAAGAGGAACCCAAAACAGTGGTCCTTTCGGTCCAGCTCACAGTCATCAGAACCGTCCGCTCGCACGGACCGAGGGGGCAAGCCCGCTTCTTAGTGGCGCTCTAAGAGTCGTCCAAAGAAGCCGGCGGGGGCAGCGGCTGCCGCCCCCAAACCCGCCTCTACATGACTCGCTCTCCCTTCCTGCCTCCCCACAGGTGGGGGGTCGCCTGTCTCGTTTTCAGGACAGGTGGCTACTTCACGTTCAAGATCAGTGGGTTCGAGACGTGGTCTCGCGAGGTTACAGGATAGAGCTGACGTCAAAGCCGATACCCCGATTCCATCGGTCGGTCCCATCCCCAGAAAAGGCTCAGGCTTTTCACCTGGTGTTGGAGGGTCTCCGCAGGGACGGAGTGGTGGTCCCGGTGCCTTCCGGGGAGAGGTTTCGGGGTTTTTACTCCAACCTCTTTATTGTACCAAAGAAGGACGGATCCTTCCGCCCGGTTCTGGACCTAAAGTTGTTCAACCGTCACGTGTTGGTTCGGAAGTTCCGTATGGAATCACTGCGTTCCGTGATCGCAGCTGTGTCACAGGGGGACTTCCTAGCGTCCATAGATATCCGAGACGCTTACCTTCACGTGCCCATTGCACCGGCTCATCAGCGCTGGTTGAGATTTGCAGTGGGGGAAGAACACTTCCAATTTGTGGCGCTGCCGTTCGGGTTGGCCTCGGCACCGCGGGTGTTCACAAAAGTGATGGCCTCCATGATGGCTCTCCTGCACGTGCAGGGGCACGCCGTAATACCCTATCTGGACGACCTGCTGGTCAGGGCGCCATCAGAACACCTTTGTCGGCAAAGCCTGGAGGTAACCATGAAGTCTCTGGAACAGTTCGGGTGGCTTATCAATATCCAGAAGTCGACCCTGGTTCCGACCCAGTCACTGACATATCTGGGCATGGACTTTCACACGGACTCAGCCCTAGTGTCTCTGCCACGAGTCAAACAGATGGCGATCCAATCAGGAGTGCAAGCAGTCCTCCTGTCACCACAATCATCTCTACGGATCTTGATGAAGCTGGTGGGACGCATGGTAGCTGCAATAGAGGCAGTACCTTTTGCGCCGTTTCGCCTCCGTCCTCTCCAGCTGGAGATTCTTCGCAGATGGGACAAGAGGACGATCTCTCTGAATCGGCTGGTGACACTTTCCCAACCGACCAGGGAATCCCTGCAGTGGTGGCTCCAGCCACGTCATTTGTCACGGGGCCGGTCCTTCCTCAAACCGTCATGGTTAGTGGTGACCACCGACGCCAGTCTGACGGGCTGGGGTGCGGTGTTCTTACACCACAGGGCTCAAGGCCTCTGGACTCCGTCGGCGTTGCAGATCAACGTGCTGGAGATCAAGGCGGTCTATCTGGCGCTCCTAGCGTTTCAGAAGTTCCTGTCAGGGCAACCCATTCGGGTTCAGTCCGACAATGCGACGGCCGTCGCCTATATAAATCATCAGGGAGGGACCAGAAGTGCTCAGGCCCTCGCCGAAGTCCACCGCATTCTATCTTGGGTGGAGGACAACGACTGCCTGATCTCCGCAGTTCACATCCCAGGGGTCGAGAACTGGGAGGCCGACTACCTGAGCCGGCAGGGGATGGACGCCGGAGAGTGGTCTCTTCATCCAGACGTCTTCCAGGACATCTGCAGCAGATGGGGCACTCCGGACGTGGATCTGATGGCCTCGCGGCTTAATCATCAGGTGCCGCAATACATGGCGAGATCATGGGATCCTCAGTCTCTGGGGGCAGATGCCCTGATCCTGAGTTGGTCCAGATTCCATCTTCCGTATGTGTTCCCGCCTCTAGCTCTGATTCCCAGGGTTCTGTGGAAGATCAGGTCGGAGTGCAGGGTAGCCATTCTAGTGGCTCCAGATTGGCCCAGGAGGTCCTGGTATCCGGACCTGTGGCGACTGTCAGGCGGACTCCGGTGGGCTCTTCCAGAACGCGCAGATCTGCTCGCACAAGGCCCATTCTTCCACCTCAATTCCAGGGCCCTCAGATTGACTGCATGGCTCTTGAGGCCTGGCTGCTGACGTCCAGGGGCTTCTCTCCTACGGTTGTTGCCACCATGACTCGGGCTAGGAAGCCGGTTTCCAGGAAGATGTACCACAGAACGTGGAAGATTTTCTTCACCTGGTGTGCCTCGGGTGGTCGGTCCCCGTGGCCCTTGTCCATTCCGACATTGTTGGCTTTCCTTCAGTCGGGATTGGAATTGGGGTTATCCCTAGGCTCTTTGAAGGGTCAAGTGTCAGCTCTTTCAGTGCTGTTTGACAAGCGCTTGGCGCTCCTTCCCTCAGTTTCTCCAGGGAGTCTCTCGGGTGGTCCCGCCCTACAGGCGACCACTGGACCCTTGGGACCTTAACATGGTCCTGGCGGCACTGCAGAAACCGCCGTTTGAGCCGCTGAGAGACATTTCTCTGTCTCGTCTGTCCCAGAAGGTGGTCTTTCTGGTGGCGATTACATCTCTGAGAAGGGTCTCAGAATTGGCTGCACTATCGTGCAAGTCGCCCTTTCTGGTGGTTCACCAAGACAAGGTGGTGTTACGCCCGCGGCCAGAATTCTTGCCAAAGGTGGTTTCCACTTTTCACCTGAACCAGGAGATTGTTCTCCCATCATTTTGCCCCGCTCCCGTTCATCAGGTCGAGCGCGATCTCCATACTCTGGATCTCGTGAGGGCTGTACGCATTTATGTGTCCAGGACTGCCTCCTTCCAGAGTTCGGATTCCTTATTTGTCCTGACGACAGGTCGCTGTAAGGGGTCCGCGGCATCGAAGTCAACCTTGGCCAGATGGATCAAGGCTCCCATTCAGGAGGCCTACCGGTCTTCTGGTTTGCCTCTCCCGGTGGGATTGAAAGCTCACTCTACCAGAGCTGTCGGTGCCTCCTGGGCTTTGCGACATCGAGCTTCTGCTCTACAGGTGTGTCAGGCAGCCACCTGGTCCAGCCTGCACACTTTCTCTAAGCACTATATGGTGCATGCCCATGCCTCTGCGGATGCAAGTTTGGGCAGGCGGGTCCTCCAGGCGGCGGTTGCCCACCTTTGAGGGGGACCATGTGTTATCCGTCTTTGAGGAACTCTTCCCGCCCTGGGGTATTGCTTTAGGACATCCCCATTGTCTGGGTCTCCCATTATGATGACCAGAAAAAAGAGAATTTTGTTTACGTACCGTAAATTCTTTTTTCTTTAATCATCAATGGGAGACCCAGCACCCACCCAGTTGTTCCGTTGCATGTTTTGCATTTGATCTGTTCCCTGTTGGGACAGTTTCTTCCGGGTTCTTGGACCGTCTGTGCACGGTTTCTTTCCCGATGTTTCGGGTGTGGTTTATTTGTCTCCTCGCAGCTTATGGACCAAACTGAGGATGTTCCCTGCGGTAGGGGTTTATAAGCGGAGGGGGCGGTGTCTACAAACTTGTAGTACCTAGTGTGACCTCCGGAGGGCAGTGCCCTAAACCCCATTGTCTGGGTCTCCCATTGATGATTAAAGAAAAAAGAATTTACGGTACGTAAACAAAATTCTCTTTATTGTAGAAGAGCAGCTGCAGGGAGCGCAATTTCTCTACAGCCGCATCTTTCTAAATGTAAAACCACCAAATCTTTTTTTTTTTTTTTCAGAAAATATTGTTTATTAAAGTTTAGCATAACAATTATCAATCAAGAAAGAATGGTAATACATAGTAAAGTAGAAAGAAAATAATAAAGTAGAAAGAAAATAAAAATAGTACATGAAAGTATCTTACAATAGTAAAGCCAGAATACACGAAGGTACATGGTATAAATGGCAAGCGATCCGCCTGTTTGAGGCTAAGGAAGGAGTAGACATCATGCATGCCGGGTCCACTAGAGATGTAGTCCCATGAGCTTCCCAGTACTCCGGCGGGTATAATAATCAGAAGAATACTAGTTTGAGATGCAGAAAAGAGAAAGGGCCAAGAGGGGTAGAAAAGAGCACACGGGATCAAAGGAGGGAGAGAAGGAGGGGTAAGCAGGGAAGCGGTATTCAAGATGTCCAGGTCATGTCTGCGCGTTTCGCAGAAGAGACTCAAGTAGAGGTCCATCCCGGTAATACCACCAGGGAGACCAAAGCTGCTTGTGTTGTTCCCAGGTCTCATGGTCGTGGGCCATAAGTCCCTCGATGCGGCATATCCTGTCCATTTCTTTTACCCATTCTCCTATGGAGGGGGCGACTGTTGATTTCCAGTGTCGTGGAATCAAGACCCTGGCCGCCATCAGGCAGAAACGAAACAGACCACGTTTGCACGATTTGAGTGGGCCGGGGATAAGGGACAGAAGCGCGATTTGTGGAGAAGGTGAATGGCGTATTCCTGAGATAGATTCGTAAATCGAGAATATTGAGAGCCAATAGGCTTGGATAGGGCCACATTGCCACCAAATATGTAGCATGGAACCCGGTCCTTCGCCACACCTCCAGCACAGGTCGGGCACTGAGGGAAACATTTTATGAAGGAGCGCTGGGCACCTATACCACCTAGTTAAGATCTTATAATTCGTCTCCTGAAAGCTGCAGGATACTGACAACTTATGTGTCAGTGTAAAAATCTTAGTCCGGTCAGAGTCTGAGAATGTCACCCGCAGGTCAGATTGCCAGGTCCCTACAAATGAGGGGATGGCAGATGGGCCCGCATCTGAAAGCACGCCATATAAAAGGGAGATGACGTGAGCAGGGGGCTCAGTCAAGAGAAACAATGCTTCTAAGCCTGAGAGTGACTTCCCCCGCAAGGATCGGAGAAACGTGTCCAACTGAGATACCTCCAACCAGGACTCCTGCCCTCCTAACGACCCTCTCCCCCCCTCGCCCCCCCCGCGCTGCTCCGCCACCTGAGCCAGACAGGGATCGTCGCTAGCACGCCAAGCCAAAAAGACCCGTCTCCCAGACGTCGGGGGAAAGTCAGGATTATTAAACAAGGGTCCAAGTAGGGATGGATGATCGCCATCACTTCTCCCCCCTCGCCACAAATCCCAATAGTCTAGCACCACGCGTGTTAGTCGGGGAAACAACGAGATCAGAGGACGGGAGCTCCTCCGGATCCATGGTAGCCACTGCAGTGGGAAGGGCGAAAGGAGGTTTTCGACCTTCACCCATTGTTTGTGATATTGATTATACTTCCAGTCTAACATTCGGGATAATATAACAGAGTGATAATAGCGTTGAAAGTTAGGTAAGCCTGCCCCACCTCTACGCTTCGAATCGGTCAGGGTCGAAAAGCGAACCGAGGTCTCGTCGAGTTCCATATAAATTTGCGTAATGCAGAGTGCAGGTGGCGAAAGAAAGAGGGAGGGACGTCTGCAGGGACTGTCTGAAACAAATAAAGGAATTTAGGCAGAATGTCCATTTTTATGGCATTAATACGGCCAAACCAGGATAGCTGGGTACTGCGAAGTCTTTTGAGTTCAAGAAGTGTGGAATGTAAGAGTGGGGTATAATTAAGAGCAAATAAGTCCTTGGGGTCTCCAGGAATAGAGATACCCAAGTATTTCAAGCCCCTGTCCACCCAACGAAAAGAAAAGGAGGACTGAAGCTGGGTGACAAGTGGGCCCGGAAGTGTCAGGTTTATTACTTCTGTCTTGGAATAATTAACTTTGAAATGAGAGACCTCACCAAACCTCTTAAATTCCCGCATGAGCACCGGGAATGCGACCAGGGGATTAGTAATATAAACCAGAAGGTCGTCTGCATAAAGGGCCAATTTGAAATGTTCCTCATGTATCTGGACGCCTCTAATATCCGTAGATCCCCTTAGTGCACACGCCAGGTGCTCCATTGCGATGGCATACAGCAGGGGCGACAAAGGGCACCCCTGTCGCGTCCCATTAGAGACCTCAAAGGCCGAGGAAAGGAGCCCATTGACCCTCAACCGAGCAGTGGGGCCATGGTAGAGTGCCTGTATCTTCCCTATAATAACCGGCCCTAAGCCCAATTGTTTCAAAGAAGCAAAAAGAAATTCCCAGCCCAGGCGGTCAAATGCCTTTTCGGCATCAACCGAGAGGAAGCATGCAGGGATCTTATTGTCATGAACGTAGTCTGAGATGAGTAACGTCTTAATGGTATTATCTCTAGCCTCGCGGCCTAGAATAAATCCAGTCTGGTCATAATGGATAGAAGCCGGTAGTAGTGGGCCAAGTCTGGAGGCAAGAATTTTGGCGAGGATCTTTACGTCAAGATTTAATAAGGAGATAGGGCGATAACTAGCGCAGGATAGAGGGTCCTTCCCTGGCTTTGGTATGACCGTTATCGTGGCTGCCAGTGTCTGGGGGGCGAAAGGGCATGAATCAGAAATTGAGTTATAGAGGGAAGTTAGTTGTGGGGCCAGTTCACGTGCGAATAATTTATAAAAGTTTGCTGAGAAACCGTCAGGGCCTGGACTCTTCCCATTAGGAAGTTCAGCGATAGTATCTGACACCTCTTGTTCCGTAAAGGGCAATTCTAAAGTTTCCGAGTCTCCCTCAATGATAGGTGGCAGCGGCGTGTCTGCAATATAGTCTGACACCCGACGTCGAAAGTCATCGGTGGGCATGTCAGCTAAGGGTCCTCTAAGATTGTATAAAGATTTGTAGTAGTCTCCAAACGCCTCCACTATATCACGTGGCCCGTGAAGGAGACCACCCAGTCTCGACTTTATAGAAGGAATGAAGGTGGAGGGGAGTCGGGGGTGCAAGAATCTAGCCAATGCTTTCCCCGGCTTGTTTGAGAACTCATACAAATACTTACGGAAGCGGTCTTGTTGGCGACTAGACGTCGTATCCATGATAGTACGTAGGTCTGATCTAGCCTTAGTGAGGTCCGCAAGAAGCTGTGGAGATTGTGACTGTTTATGTCTGGTCTCTAATTGGTGTATAGACGTCATCAGGTCTGAGACCTCACGTGTTCGCTCACGTTTCAATCTAGCCCCCTGCTGAATGAGAATCCCCCGAATGACACTCTTTAGAGCTTCCCACCGCAGGGGGAGGGCCGTAGGGTCTGTTTCGTGGTCAGCTAAAAAGTTCGTGATTGCAGAGCGGACAGCCAACACGCAAGACGGTTGCTTCAGTAGTCCAGGATTGAGTGACCAGGTCCACTCCGTCGGCGCCAAACCCGAGAGGCCAAGAGACAGAAAGATTGGAGCGTGATCCGACCAGATCATGGAACCAATGTCTACAACAGGGTCAGCTAGTAAAAGTTTATGACTGATCAGAAAAAGATCAAGTCGACTGTACATATCATGCACAGCCGAATAGTAAGTATAATCTCTGACCCTCGGGTTCAGAAGCCGCCAGACATCAACCATTCTAATCTCAAGGAGCTTAGTCTTCAAAGATTCTAGGTGAGAAACAGGTACAGAGGATCTACGAGTAGATGAGTCCAAGTCACGATCAAAAACAAAATTAAGGTCACCTCCCAGTATCACCGAACCCTCAGCGAAGTCCGTCAGGGTACGTAGATAAGATAGGAGTCTACGGGCCGGGTCCTGATTTGGGAGGTACAGGTTGGCAATTGTGAAGATGTCATTCGCAATCTGCAGCTTCAGGAAGACGAATCTACCCTGCGGGTCTATTCTGGAGTCAAGGACCCGTGCCTGTAAGGATCTATGAAGAGCCACACTGACCCCTTTGGACTTAGCATCCGGGTTTGAACTGTGGTACCATCTGTTGTATTGTTTATGTTTTATCAGGGGGGTTTTGTCAGTTCTGAAATGCGTTTCTTGTAGAAGGAGAATATGTACATGTTTTTTGTGCATATGAGAGAGAACCTGGGAACGTTTTTCAGGAACATTAAAGCCCCTAATGTTCAAAGAACACGTGTTGAGCCTGGACATGGTGAAACCTGGGGAGGGTGGGGCAGCGGGTTCAGAAGAGAAAAGAGAGGGAGAGAAGAGAGCTGACTAGCAGCCAAGTAGAAAGGGAGAGAAGGAAACTGGGTAAAAGAAGATGAAAAAGAAGGAAAAGAAAGAGAAAATAAATAAAACAAAATAGGTGAATCGGACCAGGAATCTGATTCCGGTCCCAGAGGTCTGAGAGTGAAGGACCGTCAGACCAAGAGAGTGAACAGATTAAACTCTGTAAAGTGTGTCAGAGACACTCCCTAATTGTGGGGTAACCAGAACACGGTAGGGATCCTGCGCACCCGAGTCCCACACACAGCCCTTACTAAATGCGGTATCCCTAACAAGTAAGAGGCGGGTAGAGGAACTCCGCATGCAAACACAGCAATAATAAAACATAAAATGCAAATAACAATAATAAACAAGACGGCAAATTAGTGCAGCCGAGTATCCCAAAATTGTAACTTATAAAACCTCAAAGGGGAAGGGAGGGTTGGGGGGGGTCAGGAGGAAAGAAAGGGGAGGGGAAGGTAAGATGGGGAGGGTAGGGGAAGGGTTGGCAGGGATGGAGAGGGAAGGGAGGGACGGAGGAGGAGGGGAAAGGGGATAGGGGGGAGGTACTGAGGGTAGAAGGGGGGGGAGGTCAGGTTTGGGAGGCACATATAAGGTGAGACGTCATCAGCTGTCCTCCAAGCGGGACAGTGTGGACAACCAGGACCGCCCCCCAGATACCACCGTAGCCAAGGGGAAAGTCTCCGCCAGAGAACAATAGTCTTCAAAAACAAAATACCTCAGTAAGGAGGTAATATCCACCAGGGGGTCCCCGACGGGACCCCATCTAGAAAGAGAAAAAGAGCAAGAAAGGTTCAAATGCAGAAGTTCAGGTGGTAGCTACAGGAGACGTTGATTGATGTTTAGGGCCTCTCTTCCTCTTCCGGTCCTCAGTGAAGGGCTACCGTAGTGCAGGTATAGGGCCCCTGCGGAGGAAGGTGGACAGTTGAGGCCAATTGAGGATGGGCACCAGGGGCAACCCGAGTGCTGAGCAGAACTCAGGGACGTCAGCCGGAGATCTGAGGACGTGCATCCCAGAGTCCCTGCGAACTTGAAGTTGAAAGGGAAAGCCCCACGAATAAGGAATCGCCTGTTCCCGGAGAATGTCCAGCAGGGGGCGCAGGGCTCTGCGTTTGGCCAAAGTGATGGGTGAGAGATCTGCCAAAAGCTGGATAGATTCACCATTAAAGTCAATGGATTCAGACTCTCTCGCTTTTCTCATGATATCGTCTTTCATCTGGTAGAAGTGTATTCTGCAAATGATGTCCCTGGGACGGGATGAGTCAGCTCGCTTAGGGCCCAAGGACCTATGAGCCCTGTCCATTTCAATATGGTCGTCTCGGGGTCTGTTAAGCAGGGAATTAAACACTCGTTGCAAAACTGGGGCGATGTCGCGGGGTGCCACTGACTCAGGGATACCTCGGAGCCGTATATTGTTCCGTCTATTACGGTTTTCGGAATCTTCTAACATATCCAGCACCGTGTGGAAGTTTTGTTCATGCAGATCAAGGCGTTGTTGTTGTTGTTTCACCAATAAGGAAAGATCCGCAACTTCCCGGGTAACTGTCTGGACCGAGGTCTGAAGCTGAGTAGTGTCCTCTCTGAGTGACCCGATCTCTGACCTACAGACAGCCTCCAGTCTTCTTATGTATACCTCCATATCATCTTTAGTAGGCAGACACTGCATCCCAGATCTAATGTCATGTAGGTCATCTGCCTGAGAGGGAGGGGGCCACTGAGCTGATGTCCTGCAGGGGAGCCAGGAAGGGAGGCGTCTGCAAGCCGAGGGCCACAGGAGCTATGAGGAGAGGCTTGGTCATATTCTGAGGCAGGAGCAGAGGGTCCATGAGAGGAGCTGGAGCCCGGGCTAGATGTATGAGTACTGGTACCAGACTGTCCCGTGCATGTCATTCCTGTATTAAGTGTTTGAGCTGCAGCAGCGTCTCTCCCCTCTGAGAGGGGGGAGGGGGAGTGAGACACTCGTCTATCTTGCCCTCTGTCTCCAGTAATGGCGGTGTTCGCGCCTTTTCCTGCGCCCCCCTTTCCCCCGTTCGGTACCTTGAGTGTTGATGTGTGGAATCCAGACACACTTCTGGTATTCCGTCTGGTGGACGGAGTTGACGTCTGCTTTGAGCTGGGTGTCAGATTCCCGGAGTGTGTAGCCCCTGCTGTGGTGCTGGAAGCCATTGCAGTGGGGCTGGCTGAGTGGTGGCAGGCACCCGGTGGGATAAAAAACTGGGCTATGTCTCGTTTACCGGGCATCTGATGAAATGCAGCTGTCCACCCTGGTTCCAGGAGACTGTAGCTGTACACGGGTACACCGAGTAGGCTTATAATTGCAAATGCAGGCTGTGTCACCACCAAATCTTTTAAAAAAAAGTGTTGCAAAAAAAGTGTTGCAGGGATTTCAGCAGCTTCTGACATGGTAATTTAGTGTTGAGCAACCATACTTGTCACTGACAGCGTGGAGTGCCCCCTATTTGTCATAAACAGCTAAAGTAAAGCAGAGAGCTGCGGCCTGGTAACATCAGGCTAGGCTGGCTTCACACTGCAGTTTTTCACTGATCAGTATCCATCAGTGTTTGGGTGCCAAAACCAAGAGTGTCTCCAAAACTCAGAACAGGTGTCAATATTTCAATTATAGTTTTTCTCTGCAAGTTCCTTTCCTGGTTCCTCTCCTGGTTTTGGCACCCAAACACTGATGGACACTGATCAGTGAAAAACTGCAGTGTGAAGCCAGCGGCCCATTGTTATTAGGACAATCCCAGTGTAAAAGCACTTGGTGCAATTCTGGTGCTTTGCCCTGACTTTGCACAATTCAATGGGGTGGTGCAATCAGGGTAATATATGTATGTTTTTTTTTGCTGTGTAATGTCAGCTGACATCAAGCCCTGATGTTAGTAATGCAGAGGGGTCTATTCAGACACTCCCATTACTAACCCAGTGAGACACAGTGGCTTTCATAAAATCTCTTGACACCCGCTGCATGTGAACAGTGGTAATTTACTGCTATTTACAGACATCAAAACTGCTGTGATAGGATCGCTCAGCTGTCTGCTGTGATCAGTTCTGTCCGCTCCCTGCTGTGATCAGGTCGCCTAGCTCCCTGCTGTTCCCTCAGCTACCTACTGAGATCAGATTGCTCAGCTGCTCGCTGTAATTCGATTTCTTAGCTCCCTGCTGTGATCAGATTGCCCAGCTGCCTGCTGTGATCGTAAACGGCACGTCACACACACAGATATATGTCGTTCGCAGATCTCTGGTTGCAGTGATATCATGGACACATTGTTACATTTGTACACAGCCACAAAATGTAACAATGTGTCCATGATTTCACTGCAACCAGAGATCTGCGAACAATCTCTGCACAGATATCTGTGTGTGTGACGGACCCTTAACACTCAGCTGCCTGCAGTGATTGGATCGCTTTGCCTCCTGCTGTGATCAGATCGCTTTACTGCCTACTGTGACCAGATCGCTCAGCTCCCTGCCTTGATCGACTCGCTCAGATGCATGCTGTAATCAGATCGCTCAGTTGTCTGCTATGATCAGATCACTTTACTGCCTGCTGTGATGAGATGGCTTGGCTGCTGCTGTGATTAGATTGCTTAGCTCCCTGCTGTGATGGAATTGCTCAACCTTCTGCTGTAATCTTATCTCTTTTCTTCTTGCTCTGATTGGATCGCTCAGCTGCCTACTGTGATTGGACCGCTCGACTGTCTGCAGTGATTGGATCTAGTGATGGGCGAACCCGCTGATGTGCGTGTTTGGCGGATCCGGCTTGACTGTTTTTAAAGTCCGAGTTTGGGACAGACTTGACCTAAATTTGAGTGCAAACCCCAAACTTGGACTAAGTTATGAAATGGGGGCTGAGTATTCTGTAAAAAGAAAAAAAAAACATTGATTAAACATCAGTTCATACTTACCGGGTCCGTGCACTTCCCGGGCAGCTAATTTACTACCTGATTATTCACTGCAGTAACCTGGAAAAAGCCCATACATTCTAGCATCTACCCTGCACTGTAGATGCTAGAATGTGTGGGTTGTTACCAGATTACTGCACTGGCTCCAACAGCCAATCACAGATGTCCACTCTCTGTGACAGCATCTGTGATTGGCTGTTGCGCTCCTCACCAGTGAATAATCAGGAAGTTAATGAGCGGCCCCGGAGTACAAGTGCGCGGACCCGGTATGTATGAGCTGATGTTTAATCACTATTGTTTTTCCTTTATAGCTCCCCACCAAACTTGTACCTGAACACTAGACGTTCGCTACGGACTCCGAACTTTACAGTTCGGGTTTGCCCTTCCCACTAAGCTAATTGCTGTAATCGGACTGCTCGACTGCCTGCAGTAATCAGATTGCTTGGCTGCCTGCTGTGATCGGTTCACTTTGCTGCTTGTTGTGATCAGATCGCACAGCTGCCTGCTGTGATCTGAATTCTACCCTGCCTGCTGTGATTGGATCGCTCAGCTGCCTGCTAAGATTGGATCGCTCAGCTGCCTGCTGAGATTGGGTCGCTCAGCTGCCTGCTGTGATTGGAGCGCTCATCTGCCTGCCGAGATTGGATCACACCGCTACTTGCTGAGATCGGAATTCTTTCTTGCCTGCTGTGATTGCATCACTCAGCTGCCTGCTGTGATTGTATCGCTCAGCTGTCTGCTGTGATCGGATCGCTTGGCCGCCTGCTGTGATCGGTCGCTCACTTGCCTGCTGAGATTGGATCGCTCAGCTACCTGCTGAGATTGGAATTCTTCCTTGCCTGCTGTGATTGGATTGCTCACCTCCCTGCTGTGACCAAATCGCTCAGCTGGCTGCTGTGACCGGAACGCTCAGCTGGCTGCTGTGACCAGATAGCTCAGCTACCTGCTCTGATTGTATCGCTCAGCTGCCTGCTGTGATTGGATCACTCAGCTGCCTGCTATGATGAGATTGTTCATCTGCCTGCTGTAATCGGATTGCTCATCTGTCTTCTGTGATCGGATCGCTCAGCTGCCTGCTGTGATCGGATTGCTTAGCTGCCTGCTGTGATCGGATTGCTCAGCTGCGTGCTGTGATCGGATTGCTCAGCTGCCTGCTGTGATCGGATTGCTCAGCTGCCTGCTGTGATCGGATTGCTCAGCTGCTTGCTGTGATCGGATTGCTCAGCTGCCTGCTGTGATTGGATTGCTCATCCAAGGTTTGCATTGCCTGAACTCAACCCAAGAATGAAGGGGCTCAGTGAGCAATAAGGTGAACGCTCCTGGAGTCTCAGCATAAAGACATGGCCAAAGTTTTCCTTTAGGGTAGAGGACATCCACACCAATTGCATCATATACACAAACTCTGAAGATAGGAGTGCTATATTCCAGAGTTGTGTCCCTTTGCTGCCGTTAGCTGCACATTGGGCCCCTACTGATCATGTATCAGATGTGGAGCCCTCTTTATTTCTTAACATATAATAGACGTGATCAGTGGTTGTCATGATAACGTGTGGGTGCGATCAGGTTACAACCCCAGGAACCCGAATTGCTCCCAATCCATTGCACCATTGTGCTCAATTACATACTACTAAATATAGCTAAAATTATATACAGTTATTATCACACACAAGGCAGGGTAATAATTATCCTACAAGATTAGACAAATCGCAGGAACGCTGCAGAAAATGTAGTTAATGGTGAATAAAATGCCTATACACATATCGACGAAAATCGGCCAAACACCGTGATTTCTACAGGAATAGACGATCTAATGTGTATGAAAATGACAGCAGATGACTGTGGAAAAATGGGGCGTGTGATAAGTATTGAACATGTCACCTATTTTCTAAGTAAATGTGTTTTTAAAGGTGCTATTGACATGACTTTCTCACCAGATGTCGGTAACAACCCATCCAATCCAAACAGGCAAATAAATCACCATAGATGACCAAGTGGTATCACATGAGCTGAATCCAATAGAAAATGTCTGGAAGGAACTGAAAAGCTCCAGAGATCCATGGGATCTGCAGGAGCTGAAGAGTGTTTGTGTGGCAGAATGGGCCAAAATCCACCTGAGCAATGCAGGGACGAGTGTCTCCGTATAGGAGGTGTCTGCAGCTTCATCACAATCAAAGGCTGAAGGACCAAGAATTAAATACATTTCAGTAACAGGCTCAATACTTCTTCCCCGAGTCATTTCTCATTATTACACATAATTTATGGACATCTATGGTGATTTCTTTGACTGTATGGATTGGATGGGTTGTTACTGACATCTGGAGAGAAATTCATGTCAATAGCATCTTTAGAAATATATTAGTGATGCGTTCAATACTTATTTCCCCTGGTTTATAATATTAAAGTTTGTCAGCTGCGTATTCCCTTCTTCCCATTGAATACGGCCTGTGGAGGGGTTGTCTATAGGATAGGAATTGCTATTGCCTGGAAGATCATTTGGTCTCATGTGTTCGGATTGTTTTGTCTATGAATGTTCTGTGATCTTTAGACAAGTCTTTTTGGCTTCAGGAGTGTTGTCAGAGACCCTCAGCTTGTTATCCCCCTTCATTGTGGCCGCACACTCTGGTGATTGGTTAGTGGAGGCTACACACGCTCTGATCAATGGCCACTCAGTTTAGGTGGACTTCTAATACTGTACTACGATGAGTGACAGTGCCTCCTGTAGGCTGGATATGGGAATTACAGGCACCTGCCACATCCCTCCGAACGCTGGAAAAGTCCATACATTTTTTCAGTATTTCTGTAAGAATTGACATTTTCTGGGTACAATTTTCAGATAAATGGACAATATTTGTATTTAAATTAAATCAAATGTAATGGTAACCTCAGAGCACGTACATGATATATCCCGACAAGAGAGGATTGGACCCGTCCACTCAGTTTAGATGTTCATTATAAAGACTTTTCTCGTGCTCAGTAGGGGGTTGAGAGAGGAATTGATCCAGCATGGTAAAATCCAATTCTTTATTAAAGATATTTTAAAATCCAAATAAAAAGAAATTATTCAATGTTATATTATACACAAATTTGGCTGACGCGTTTTGGAAAACATTTCTTAATCATAGACATACCAGAATTATTCTTGTGAGGAAACTCAGGATCATGTTTAATGTTTCTAGTCAGTGTTTCTTCCAAGGTTTGTTAGTTTTTTTACCATCAGAGTTTGCTCAGTTTTCTTGTTTTCAAGCTTCTTGTATCAATTTTTGTTATTTTTACTGACCTTCAGCTCGATCTTAACCCATGGTGACTTGATGGATGAGCCCTCTGTAGGAAGATTTATCTTGTGCAGCCTAGATCGGTCCAACAGCATCTTCTCCAACCCCAGATAGGTCCACAAGGGTCTTCTCAAACCCTAGATAAGTCCACCTGGATTTTCTCCAGCCTATGTATGTGTACCAGAGTCTTCTACAGGCCTAAATAGGCCCACCAGGGTCTCGAAGCCTAGGGTCTTCCTTAAGCCTAGCCTGGTCCACCACGATTTTCTCCAGCCTACATAGGTCTACCAGGGTCTTCTCCAAGCCTACATAGGTCCACCAGAATCTTCTCCAAGCCTAGATAGGTCCACCACGGTCTTCTTAAAGCCTAGATAGGTCCACCAGGATCTTTCTTAAACCTAGATTGGCCCACAGGGTCTTCTTCAAGCCTAGATAAGTCCACTAGTGTCTTCTCCAGCCTAGATAGGTCCATCCAGGTATTTTTCAAACCTAGATAGGTCCACCAGGATCTTTTCCAAGCCTAGACATGTCCACCAGAGTCTTCTCCAAGCCTAGATAGGTCCACCAGAGTCTCCTCCAAGCCTGGATAGGTCCATCAAGGTCTTCTCCAAGCCTAGCTAGGTCCACCAGGATCTTATCTAAGCCTTGATAGGTCCACTAAGATCTTTTCCAAGCATAGGTAGGTCTAGCAGGGGCTTCTCCAAGCCTAGATAGGTCAACCAGGGGCTTCTCTGCCGTTATCTTGATAGTATCAAGCCATCAGGTTGCTCGTTCCTCTTTCCTTGTGTCTCCTATTCTTCTGACCATGATATCTTCTCCAGTGATTGCTCTATACATAAAATTCAAACAGTCCATGAAAAGGTTATTTTTCCCAGACCCATAGACTTGCATTTTTGAGTTTGATGCAAGTTTCCAGTCAAGATGAGAATTTTTTTTTATTTCGTGCACACCACTCGGTCCACAAAATTACTCTGGGATGTGAACTGCTCCATACAGAGAGTGGTAGTCCCAGCACTTTGATTGATGGCTCGCACTGCAGGAAGCCAGCGGCTCCTGAGAGGAATAAAGTTCATTTTCTCCTGGTAGCTACGCTCTGAGTAAGGTGGCTGCATGGCATTGGAGGACTATTAACCCTATATCTGCAGAGTAATAGTGATGGGGACATGACAGGTTTCCTGAATTGCAATGTCTGTGAAGGTCAATCCCTGTAGGTACCAGGATGAACAGACTGGGGGTCTGACAACCACATATGCCCTAGGAGGCTGCTGAGCTTAGCTCCGTACGGACTTGAATTCACGGACGTTTGTATTTGCCTCACATCAGGGGCTCATTCATTCGTCTGTGTGAAAAAAACCTTAACCTGTAACAAACCCCCAGTTGTGAAGTGAGTGACATCAGCTTTCTGCCTCTGATGCCCCATGTGCACATCTTGTGTGTTGGGTAGGACCCGGTATATTCAGGCAAGTGCTGGTGCCCTGGTCATCAGGGAGGACCCACTTGCCATTGGGGATACCGTCTGCACCGCTTGGGAGGAGGGTTATAGAGCCAGCAAGAGGTCCCCCCATTCAGGGGGGCCCTGTGCACTGTCTCCTCCCCCCTGTCGGGGTAGGGGGACACAGCGCACAGGGCCCCTGTAAGAAGGGAGACCTCGCACAGGGCCTCCCTTTCAGGAGGGGAGAGAGCCAGAGCACAGGGGAGAAGAGACACAGCACATGGGGGAGGGACACAGTCGGCACTTGTACTTGCAGAAATGGTTATCTGCCGCGACACTACTATTTCATGAAAAATGTAAATGAAAGAGTGGCACTAGAAACAAGAGGATCAGTGGGTATAATGCATGTGTGTATTGCAGAAACTGCCCTGTGCTAAATATGAAAAACCGGAGATCTTAGTCTCAATAGTGGCCACTAAAGATTAAGCCTGGCACTTGTACTTGGGCCGCGATATATGAAGAATTTTGAGGTGGTCAAACACTACAGGTTTTTCCAGGGACTGCTTCAGGAAACGCTCCTTTTGGGGGGAGTTTTGTAGTTTTTCTTTTACTGAAGCGTTTTTTCAAGATTTCACAAATAATTATTTTGGATCTAGAAGTGTTCCTTTTCCATTCTGATGTCTTTCAAAACACTCAGAAACCTCTTTATGTAAGCAACAAAGTAAATTACTCAAAGAAATGAATGGGGAAAGTTTTCCAAGTATTGTTTGGAGCATTTTTTGAGGCGCTCTGTGAACGTAGCCTTAAGCTGGTTTCGCATCACGATTTTTGCACATCCGTGGTGATCCTTGAATTTCAGGGACCTGGCTCTCAGCTCAGCTGACCAGGTGGCTCCGCCCCTTCCCGGTCAGCTGATTCCCATCTCCAGAAGTGCCAGGAGATGCCGAACATCGTGGGGACCTGCACCGGAGAGGTGACTATGTATTTTTTTTTATTTTTAACCATTGCTTCACATTCGCAATGTATATTATACATTGCGGAAGTGAAAATCGTGTAAAATCATGTCCGAGAAATGATCAGCTGTTTTCTCGGACCCGTGCTCCATAGGCCCCCATGTTATCTCCTTGCCGATCGTGGTCCGCTGTGCCCAAAATCGGAGCAGTCTCCGATTTTGGGCACAGCAAAAAATCGGACACAATCGGATCCGATTGAGGCCATTAAGGGCAAATCCGATTAGATCCGTCGCCCATAGGGACACATGGGGGCCAAATCGCATCCGTGGCTGTCCGTTTTACAATGGACAGCCACAGATGGCAGAAAAATGCAATGTGAAAGCAGCCTTAGGCCCCTTTCACATCAGCGTTTTTTTTAAATCGCGGCAGATGCGGTGAAAAAACCGCATCTGCCGCGATTACCGCATACCGGCTGCACTTGCGGCACAGTTGCGGCAAGCCCCATACAATGTATAGGCAGGCTTGCGGCAAGTGCGGTTTTGGCACTTGCGGCAGGTGCCAAAACCGCATTTGCCGCACCTGCCGCAAGCCCGCCTATACATCGTATTTTTTCACCGCATCTGCCGCGATTTAAAAAAACCGCTGATGTGAAAGGGGCCTTACACAAACGGATCCATCACATAACTGACACAGTCGGATGCCAATAATGACCAATCCGTGCACATCCGTGCCCATAGGGATACATGGAGACCAAATCGGATCCGTGGCTATCCGTTTTACAAGGCAAAAATCGTGATGTGAAAGAAGCCTAAGTAGCCATGGGTGGCTCCCTCTGAAAGCCCGTTAGTGCCCCACAGCACACAGACTGATTGCCATTGCCAGTATGTTGCCATGGCAACAGGGGCCTAAGAAAGGCCTGAAGGTCTGCCTGGACGGAGAACCTGTTAGACATAATTCAGGCATTTTGTAGTTTATTGTATGGGTGATTAGAGGATCCCATGGTCAGGGCTTAGAGGGAAACCAAAAAATGGGAGAATAAAAGATCAAATAAGTTTGTAGAAACAATAGAAAGCTTTCTCCAAAGTGCTTTATTGGTGGAAAAAAATCTCATTGAATAAACAACATGAAACATTTGAGAGAATTTTGTTCATCTCTCCTTGGTAAAAACAGCATAAAAATTCATATACCTCCTCCCCCACCATCCACCCCCCCCAAAAAAAAATAAAAAAAAGAGCCAATGAAGTCTTCAGTCAGCCATCCTGCAATAAAATACAGCTCCGTCTTGGAACAAACTACGTAAAAAGTTACTTAGGGTATGTGCTGATGCTGAGCATATTTTGGCAGACATTTCTGCACCAAAACCGCACCTTGTGGCAGAAATACACAGTGTGGAAATGGTGCAGATTTGTGTCCTGTGTTTTTAAACATCGAGTGAGTGGCTTGGAGGGCTGGAAACAATGAAAAATCGACATGAAGATTTTTCTGCAGCAAAATCCGCACCTTTTCTGCAGTGGGAAAAAATGCAGCATGGGGACAACACTTCAGAGTTTCCATAAATTTTGCTGGATTGTGGATTTCAGACAAATCTACACCATTTCTGCATCAAAATTTGCAACACAAACGCTGCAAACTACACAGTGTGGGCACACCACCTTAGGGCAAAGACACACTATGCGAGTTGCATGCCAGTATCTGACTTACCCAGCCCAACTGGCGGCTATTTGAACAGGAGCTCCATAGAAGGACAGTCAGCTCCACGTTCCCTTTCAGAGAGCCAGCGGCTGGGCCGGGTGACTCATCTGAGATGCATGCAAGACACTCGCATGCAGCTCGCATAAGTGTGTCTCTGCCCTAACTTTGTAAAACTACATAAATCTGGTATTGTCGCCATATATAATTAAGTTACCCATATTTACTCCATGCGCTTAACAACATAAAAAAAACAATTCCAAGGAATGTTGTTATTTCTGCTGTACAAAAAATACATGCAATCTAAATTTCAACATTTCCCACCAAAAAAAAGCAAAACCCCAAGCCCTCTGACAGCTCTGCCTACAGAAAGAAAATGTTATCACTTTTGGAATGTGGAAAAAACAAGAAAAATTGTCTGCGTTATTAATGGCCGAGCAGAGCAAGGAGCTGTCATTGTGGGGTGGGATGAGTGATTAGTGTTCACATACTGTATGTGTTTACTGGTCTGAAGGTGCGTAGTCCAGCGATCCGGGGGAGCGGGACCTCCCATGTAAGGTGTGAAAGGTGTGTCAGGCCGCTTCGCCGCCTGGTTGGCCACATTCCTGCTTCCAGCTCCTGGCAGTAAGACAAGGTCACATGCATGATACTAGTTAAGAGCGGGTAAGGACAGCAATCACCTGAAGTCATGACAAGCCGATCACACAGTCACTGTTTAACTCCTCTACATCTCAGGGCAGGTTCACATGAACGAGTGGGACACTGTCTGTTTTACCTCTCAAAACAAATGTCACTTTTTCATCCATACTGTCACCTGCACGCTGCTTTTATGTCTGCACTGTACATCCGTAAGGCATGTTTTTTACATGAACAATTTAATAAATAGTAGTGCAATCATAATTGTAATGAATCCTTGCAAAATTGTCAGACAAGTGGGAACCATGGCTGTGGAGTCAGTAAACCAAACATCCCACTCCTTAATTTTCCTCTCCACCAAAATGGACACCGACTTCACAACTCCGACTCAAATGCACAGCCCTGGTGATAACCTATATATAATTCATCTTATATGCGCCTACTGACGTATAATGTGTGAAGCTGATCCAGATATGAATCAAAATAGTATATACTGTATGTGCAGACCATCAGTTTATGTTAAAAACATTCATGCGACATATTGACTTACGCCACATGCACTTGTGGAACCCACTGGGACGGGGTACTCGGTACCGGACCGGGTCGCTGCTGGGGATGTCACGGAGGTCCTGGTCCAGGCCGTGTCCCGGGCCCACACAAGTAAAAGGGAAATATGTACAATGGATTAAAGTCTGTCGTGATGCCACCCACGGTGTGTGGTCAATGATGGGACCACCGCTGCTGCAGAACCTCCGGGGATGATGTTAGGCAGCTGTAGATGGAATAGCTCTCCGCGGGTAGAGCTCTGTTCCCCAGGCCAGTGATAGTTAAAGTGTATGCTGGTTATGATGGAGGGTTGCAATAAGTGCAGTTCACTTACTTTCCTGCTGCTGCAGCCTCCTTCCAGCCAGTGTGCAGAGCTGACAGGCTGTGCCTCTCCAGGTGGGATCTTTCTGCTGTCCTGCTGGAAGAAGTTAGTCACAGACAAGAGAGCAATGGTATCATAGAGTTCTGTCTGCAGATAATCATACACGGGAGTCGGAAGCAGGGTTCATCGGGTTTACTGTGCAGTACTCTTAGTACAACAGTTCAAGTTACAGTTCACTTCTTACACGGGTTAAGGCCACGTCACACGCTTCAATTTCTTGAACGATATCGCTTAAGCGATCTGCTTTTTTGATCGCTTAAGCGATATCGTTTGTCCATCGCTGCGTGTAATCAATGTAAAATCGCTTGATTGTTTGATCGCAGATTTGTGAGTCGGAGCTCAAATCAAGCGATAAACGCTTGATCAATCTGCATCATCGTGGTGTGTGACACCATGATGAACGATCTCCCAGCGGCAGAGCCTATGCTGGGAGATGGTATCTATGGTAAACGTCGGGTTACTAAGCGCCGCGCGGCGCCTAGTAACCCGATGTGTACCATAGTTACCAGCGATCTCGCTGGCCCACATCGCTGGGGAGTCTGCCTGTGTGACAGCTCACCAGCGATGTGAGCGATATTGTTAGCGATCGCGCGTGCACGTGATCGCTTACAATATCGCTCACAAGATTGATTGATGCGTGTGACGTGGCCTTTACAGACTTTCCACTCCGGGTTCCTTTAAACTCCCTGCGGCCAGGTTGTTACTCTGCGACCCCTCACTCTCTCTACGGTCCTTTCCAGGCTTTGATCTCTGTCTCTGTGTGTGTCTCCGGACAGCGTAGCGGTAGCTCGGACCCTTGTGGGTCCTTGTGGTCGCCGAGGACCCACAAGTGCAGAAAATGTTCTTATTGTCATCAGTAGTACAGTACATGTTGTCATTTTTCATCAGTAGTGCCGTGCACCAGGGCCATGGAGTCGGAGTTTGTGCCCATTTTGGATGGAGTCGGATTCAGGGAAATCGAGGATTCGGAGTTGGACATTTGGTTTACTGACTTCACTGTCGTGGTTATGGAGTCATAGTCGTGGATTTCGATTCCATTTTGGTGGAGTCGGAGTCGGATTCAGGGAAATTGAGCAGTCGAATGTTTGGCTTACTGACTCCACAGCCCTGCCGTGCACTTTATCATTCTCATCAGTAGTACTGTGCACTTTCTCATTTTTCATCAGTAGAACAGTGCACCAGGGCTCTGGAGTTGGAGTCGTGGAGTTAGTGCCCATTTAGGGTGGAGTCGGATTCAGGGAAATTGAGGAGTTAGAGTCGGATATATGGCTTACTGACTTCACAGCCCTGGTTATGGAGTCAGAGTCATGGAGTTGGAGTCAGTATCCATTTTAGTGGAGTTGGAGTCAGATTCAAGGAAATTGAAGAGTCAGTCAGATGTTTGGCTTACTCACTCTACAGCCCTGCCTTGCACTTTAACATTTTTCATCAATAGTGCCACACACTTTATCATTTTTCATCAGTACTGCAGCACACTTTATCATTTTTCATCAGCCCTGCCGTGCACGTTCTCCTTTTTCATTAGTAGTGGCATACACTTTCATATTTTTCATCAGTAGTACCATGCATTTTATTTCTCATCAGTAGTACCATGCACTTTCTTATTTTTTATCAGTAGTGCTGTGCACTTTCTTATTTCTCATCAGTAGTACCATGTACTTTCTTATTTTCCATCAGTAGTGCTGTGCACTTTCTTATTTCTCATCAGTAGTACCATGTACTTTCTTATTTTTCATCAGTAGTGCTGTGCACTTTCTTATTTCTCATCAGTAGTACCATGTACTTTCTTATTTTCCATCAGTAGTGCTGTGCACTTTCTTATTTTCTGATCATCATAATGGGAGACCCAGACAATGGGGTTTAGGGCACTGCCATCCGGAGACCACACTAGGTACTACAAGTTTGTAGACACCGCCCCCTCCACTTATAAACCCCTACCGCAGGGAATATCCTCAGTTTTAAACTTAGTGTGCTCGGAGGAATCACACGCTTTGCTTGCACATCACTGCATTCTCACAGCTTACGTGATGGCGTCTGAAGACAAGGTAGGTCCCGGTCGGGGACCTCCGGCAGTCTCCCTGTTCACCCTTGGGGAACACACAGGTTGAGGTACCGGAGGGCCCAGAGCCTGGACACGTTGTGTCCTCCCGGTACGCTGCCGTGCTCCTTCCCATCCCTCCTTGGGGGGCTCTGGGAAGTGGGAGACAGGAGCCTTGCACAGCTCCGCTCCGTCCGAGGCCTCCCTAAATGGTGCTTACAGACCGGACTGGAGCCAGCCCAGTCCGAGGCCTCCCTAAAGGTGCTTACAGACCGGACTGGTGCTGAAACCCCTGTCCGAGGCCTCCCATATATGGTGCTTACAGACCGGACCGGCACTGAGGCGCCCTGTGTGTCTCCGGTGTGCCTGGGGTAGTGTCTGACACTATGTGTTTTGACACTCAGACCGCGCGCAACCTTTGGGTTCGCGGTTCTGGCGGTGTACCCTGTGCTGGGGTCACTATAGCTGACCGCCCTGTGTGTCACAGGGGCTGCGGCTGCGGGCTACAGATTTTGTCTGCAGCCCTGGGTATAGTGTGATGCTATATCTCCCGCGCTGCGGGCTCCAGCACCAGATTATTAAGATGGCTGCTTGGAGAGATGTGGAGCAGCCCATGGGATGACGTCATCGCTGGGCGTGTGTGTGTGTGTGCTTCCCGCGTGTTTTCGGCACCGCCCACGACTTGTCTGGCGGCGGCCATCTTCTCCTCACCTCCCTGTTGGGACTGAATGAGTGCACTACTGCGCTCCCGGGAGAATACGATCCTTACCCTCGCGGAGGCCAACACACACACACCGCTCCCCTCCACCGCATTGAAGCGGTCGGTAAGCCGCCGGTGTTCCGGTTTCCTACTTGGCTTATTTTTCTCTTCTGCTGTCGGCATGTCCCCAGCAAAGAAGAGCGCTGCTAAGGCAGACAACTCTACCACTACCTGTGCTACAACGGGACGCTGGTTGGGGGGTCCTGCAATAACTGCGGACGCCCAGAGGCCCGGACTGATGCTGCAGAGGCTGCAGCTCCGGTGCTGTACCCTGAGGTTCAGGTGATCCCAGGGCCATGGGAGACACAGAATAAGATAAATGACTCTGTGTTGTCCAAGCTGTCCTCCATGTCGCAATCCCTGGAGGCACTGACTAGGAGACTGGAAAGTCCAGCTGCTCCCTCAAGTCACCCCCGGGTGTCACCCCTTGTTGCCGCGAGATCCCTTAAGCGGGCTCGCCGGGATGAATCACCCGAGATCCAGAACCTCTCTGAGGAGGAGCGTCACTCTGACGGTGACGAGGATGATGGGGGTTCAATACTTGAGTCTATGTCAGAACCACCTGACGGGGTGGAGGATTTGGTATCCTCCATAAACGAGACTCTTCATCTCGTGGCACCCCCTGAGGAGGTGGACCTCCATCCGAAGGAGGCTTATCAATGGCTGCAGCCAGAGGCTCGCTCATGTGGCTCCTTTATGGACCACACTAACTTTGGAAGGGTGGTTAGAGCACCCAGGGTTCACCCTGGGCGGCGTTATGTCCGCAAATCTAGGGACACTCGCTTCCCCTTCCCACAGGAGGTGCTTCAGGAGTGGTCGCAGTCCCCGAAGGTGGACGCTTCCATGACCAGGATTGCTGCACGCTCCCTATTCTCTGCCTCTGATAGCTCCTCATTGAAGGACGCGACGGATAGACAGGTCGAACAACTCGCCAAGTCTTCCTATGAGGCTGTGGGGTCTTCATTTGCCCCTAATTTTGCCACGGTCTGGACCTTGCAGGCGATCACCGCCTGCTTGGATGGTATAACTGACCTGGCGGGGTCCAATTCAGAGGTCCTAGCGCTTACTGATAGGGCAAGGGCCTATGCAGATTACGCCAGGACTGCGACCCTAGAAACTGCCACTCGCTCGGCTATGGCTTCGGCCAATGCGATAGCGATCCGCAGGTTATTGTGGCTGCGTCTATGGGACTCAGATGCCACGTCAAAGAAGATTCTGCAGAATCTTCCGTTTTCTGGTGACAGACTGTTTGGTACTGAGCTGGATAAGCTGATAAAGGATTCTGCGGAGTCTAAGATCCCACAGAATAAACCCAAGCCACGGTATACCGTTAAAAGGAACCCTAAACAGTGGTCCTTTCGCTCCAGCTCACAGTCATCAGCCTCGTCCGCTCGCGCGGACAGAGGGGGTAAGCCCTCTACTCAGTGGCCCCCCAAGGGTCGCCAGAAGAAGTCAACGGGGGCGGCGGCTGCCACTCCCAAACCCACTTCCGCATGACTCGCTCTCCAGTCCTGCCGCCCCACAGGTGGGGGGCCGCCTGTCCCGATTTCAGGACAGATGGTTACTCCTCGTTCAAGATCAGTGGGTCCGAGACGTAGTCTCGCGCGGCTACAGGATAGAGCTGACGTCGCGGCCGGCACACCGATTCCATCGGTCTGTTCCATCCCCGGAAAAGGCTCAGGCTTTTCATCTGGTGTTGGAGGGGCTCCGCAGAGACGGAGTAGTGATCCCAGTGCCTTCCGGAGAGAGGTTCAGGGGTTTTTACTCCAACCTCTTTATCGTCCCGAAGAAGGACGGCTCCTTTCGCCCGGTTCTGGACCTCAAGTTGTTCAACCGTCACGTGTTGGTTCGGAAGTTCCGCATGGAATCCCTGCGCTCCGTGATCACGGCTGTGTCGCAGGGAGACTTCTTAGCGTCCATAGATATCCGAGACGCTTACCTTCACGTGCCCATTGCACCAGCTCATCAGTGCTGGTTGAGATTTGCAGTGGGGGATGAACACTACCAGTTCGTGGCGCTGCCCTTCGGGTTGGCCTCGGCTCCGCGGGTGTTCACAAAAGTGATGGCCTCTATGATGGCTCTCCTACATATGCAGGGACATGCCGTCATACCCTATTTAGACGACCTGCTGGTCAGGGCGCCATCAGAACATCTTTGCCGGAAGAGCCTAGAGGTGACCATGAAGTCTCTGGAACAGTTTGGGTGGCTTCTCAATGTCCAGAAATCAACCCTGGTTCCGACCCAGTCACTGACATATCTGGGCATGGACTTCCACACGGACTCAGCTCTGGTGTCCCTGCCACGAGCCAAACAGCTGGCCATCCAATCGGGAGTCCAAGATATACTCCTGTCCCCACAATCATCCATACGGGTGTTGATGAAGCTGGTGGGACGCATGGTGGCAGCGATAGAGGCGGTGCCTTTTGCACAGTTTCACCTCCGTCCTCTTCAGCTGGAAATTCTCCGCAGATGGGACAAGAGGACGATCTCGCTGAATCGGCTGATGGCCCTTTCACGATCGACCAGGGATTCCCTGCGGTGGTGGCTTCAGCCACATCACTTGTCACGGGGCCGGTCTTTTCTCAAACCGTCATGGTTAGTGGTGACCACTGACGCCAGTCTGAAGGGCTGGGGGGCGGTGTTCTTACACCACAGGGCTCAAGGCCTCTGGACTCAGTCGGAGTCGGCGTTGCAGATCAACGTGCTGGAGATCAAGGCGGTCTATCTGGCGCTCCTGGCGTTTCAGAAGTTCCTGTCGGGACAGCCCATCGGGGTTCAGTCCGACAATGCGACGGCCGTCGCATATATAAATCATCAGGGAGGGACCAGAAGTGCTCAGGCCCTCGCCGAAGTCCACCGCATTCTATCCTGGGTGGAGGACAACAACTGTCTGATCTCCGCAGTTCACATCCCAGGGGTCGAAAACTGGGAGGCCGATTACCTGAGCCGACAGGGAATGGACGCCGGAGAGTGGTCTCTTCATCCGGACGTCTTCCGGGACATCTGCAGCAGATGGGGCACTCCGGACGTGGATCTGATGGCCTCACGGCTCAATCATCAGGTGCCGCAATACATGGCGAGATCATGGGATCCTCAGTCTCTGGGGGCGGACGCCCTGATCCTGAGTTGGTCCGGATTCCATCTACCATATGTGTTCCCTCCGCTGGCACTGATTCCCAAGGTTTTGTGGAAGATCAGGACGGAGTGCAGCGTAGCCATTCTAGTGACACCGGATTGGCCCAGGAGGTCCTGGTATCCGGACCTGTGGCAACTGTCCGGCGGACTCCGGTGGGCTCTTCCAGACCGCGCAGATCTACTCGCGCAGGGCCCCTTCTTCCACCTCAATTCCAAGGCCCTCAGATTGACTGCATGGCTCTTGAGGCCTGGCTTCTGACATCCAGGGGATTCTCTCCTACAGTGGTTGCCACTATGAATCGGGCTAGGAAGCCTGTATCACGGAGGATTTACCACAGGACGTGGAAAATCTTTTTCTCCTGGTGTGTCTCTGGTGGACGGTCTCCATGGCCCTTGTCCGTTCCGACTGTTGGCTTTCTTGCAATCGGGTTTGGAATTGGGCTTATCCCTCAGCTCCCTGAAGGGTCAAGTATCAGCGCTTTCAGTGCTGTTTGACAGGCGTTTGGCGCTCCTTCCTAAGGTCCGTGAATTTCTGCAGGGGGTGTCTCGGGTGGTTCCGCCATACAGGCGACCGCTGGACCCTTGGGACCTTAACATGGTCCTGGCGGCTCTGCAGAAACCGCCGTTCGAGCCACTGAGGGAAGTCTCCCTCTCTCATCTGTCGCAGAAAGTGGTCTTTCTGGTGGCAATTACATCTCTGAGACGGGTTTCAGAATTGGCTGCACTGTCGTGCAAGTCACCCTTCCTGGTAGTCCACCAGGACAAGGTGGTATTGCGTCCGCGGGCAGAATTTTTGCCAAA
Organism: Allobates femoralis; assembly: GCA_033576535.1. Taxonomy (NCBI): domain Eukaryota; kingdom Metazoa; phylum Chordata; class Amphibia; order Anura; family Aromobatidae; genus Allobates; species Allobates femoralis. The sequence continues at coordinate 629,516,600 of JARQOC010000001.1, forward strand.
GGTGGTGTCCACTTTTCACTTGAACCAAGAGATTGTGCTCCCATCATTTTGTCCCGCTCCTGTTCATCAGGTTGAGCGCGACCTTCACACTCTGGATTTAGTGAGGGCTGTACGCATTTATGTGTCCAGGACGGCCTCTTTCCGGAGTTCGGACTCTTTGTTCATCCTTACGGCGGGTCGCTGTAAGGGGTCCGCGGCATCCAAATCAACCTTGGCCAGATGGATCAAGGCTCCCATTCAAGAGGCTTACCGTTCGGCGGGTCTGCCTCTCCCGGTGGGCTTGAAGGCGCACTCGACCAGAGCCGTTGGTGCTTCCTGGGCTTTGCGACATCGCGCTTCAGCTCTGCAAGTGTGTCAGGCGGCAACCTGGTCCAGCCTGCATACATTCTCTAAGCACTATATGGTGCATGCCCATGCCTCTGCGGATGCAAGTTTGGGCCGGCGGGTCCTCCAGGCGGCGGTTGCCCACCTTTGAGGGGGACCGTGTATATCAACGTCTTTTGAGGAACTCTTCCCGCCCTGGGGTATTGCTTTAGGACATCCCCATTGTCTGGGTCTCCCATTATGATGATCAGAAAAAAGAGAATTTTGTTTACGTACCGTAAATTCTTTTTTCTTGAATCATCAATGGGAGACCCAGCACCCACCCAGTTGTTCCGTTGGATGTTTTTTGCATTTGCCTGTTTCCAGTTGGGACAGTTGATCCGGGTTGTTGGACCGTCTGTGCACGGTTTCTTTCCCGATGTTTCGGGTGTGGTTTATGTTGTCTCCTCGCAGCTTATGGACCAAACTGAGGATATTCCCTGCGGTAGGGGTTTATAAGCGGAGGGGGCGGTGTCTACAAACTTGTAGTACCTAGTGTGGCCTCCGGAGGGCAGTGCCCTAAACCCCATTGTCTGGGTCTCCCATTGATGATTCAAGAAAAAAGAATTTACGGTACGTAAACAAAATTCTCTTTTTCTCATCAGTAGTACCATGTACTTTCTTATTTTCCATCAGTAGTGCTGTGCACTTTCTTATTTCTCATCAGTAGTACCATGTACTTTCTTATTTTTCATCAGTAGTGCTGTGCACTTTCTTATTTCTCATCAGTAGTACCATGTACTTTATTATTTTTCATCAGTAGAGCCATGCACTTTCTCATTTTTCATTAGTGCCATACACTTTCTCATTTTTCATCAGTAGTACCATGCATTTTATTTCTCATCAGTAGTACCATGTAATTTCTTACTTTTCATCAGTAGTGCCGTGCACTTTCTTATTTTTCATCCGTAGTACCATGTACAGTACTTTCTTATTTTTCATCAGTAGTGATAGACACTAGCTGTTCTTTTTTCGGTGTCCACTTGGAAGCAGCTCACTATTAATACACACAATTTAATAAAACACTGGAGGCAAAATCGCCACAACTACATCAAATCACTGCCAATGTTTTCCTAAAGCGTCTTTTGCAGTAAAGCTCAGTGGTTACGTAAACTGTACAGCAATTGTCAGAAGTGGAAGGTTCATTATAGTAAAAAAATACAATGTTCATCATATAGAAGTGTGTGTAAACGTACGGCCGGTGCACCCTGGGATAGAACAAGGCTCCAGGGTTCTTACTGGTCCTGTGTTTCTATACTTCACATTCCCACATTCTAATCAATGCCACCATGATAACCATCGAGAGGTTGACACATAACAAGTAACGCCATAAATTCCAAGTGGATTAAAAACTACAAGCTGAGATAAGGCAGCTAGGTCTGGCATGGGCCTTATTAGTGTCAGGGCAGAGCAGATAAGGCTTCCTAAAATACTACAACTGCAAAAATAACCAATGCGCCCTCCATAGTGAGGCTGGTACACATGGGGGGGACGGTATACAGATTACAGCTGCTTTCACCACTGTAGAGCGAGTCTGACTGTGTTTAATATACTATACCTGGTGCTCACATGTTGGGGGTCTATCACTTTTTGGGTCAGTTTCCTGGAATCTTTTGGTATTGTGATTGGTTGTTTCTGTCACACCCTTAAAGCCTAGCATTGCCGTGGCACGTGGAGGGCTACCGAACGTCTTTCGTCTATTTAGTGGGTAGAAGATAATTACACTGTGTGCAGAATTATTAGGCAAGTTGTATTTTAGAGGATTATTTTTTTTATTGATCAACAACTATGTTCTCAATCACCCAAAAGACTCATAAATATCAAAGCTTAATATTTTTGTAAGTTGGAGTGTTTTTTTTTTAGATTTGGCTCTTAGGAGGATATCTGTGTGTGCAGGTAACTATTACTGTGCAGAATTATTAGGCAACTTAATAAAAGCCAAATATATTCCCATCTCACTTGTTTATTTTCACCAGGTAAACCAATATAACTGCACGAAATTTAGAAAAAAAAGGATTTCTGACATGCAAAAACAAAACACAAAAACAATGAGTGCCCAATATAGCCGCCTTTCTTAATGATGACACTCAGCAGCCTCCATCCATAGATTGTGTCAGTTGCTTGATCTGTTTACAATCAACATTGCGTGCAGCAGCCACCACAGCCTCCCAAACATTGTTCCTTCCCAGAGGTGTACTGTTTTCCCTCCCAGACACTGTTCCCAGAGGTGTACTGTTTTCCCTCCCAGATACTGTTCCCAGAGGTGTACTGTTTTCCCTCCCTGTAGATCTCACATTTTAGGAGGGACCACAGGTTCTCTATGGGGTTCACATCAGGTGAACAAGGGGGCCATGTCATTATTTTTTCTTCTTTTAGACCTTTACTGGCCAGCCACGCTGTGGAGTAGTTGGATGCATGTGATGGAGCATTGTCCTGCATGAAAATCATGTTTTTCTTGAACGATCCCGACTTCTTCCTGTACCACTGCTTGAAGAAGTTGTCTTCCAGAAACTGGCAGTGGGTCCGGGAGTTGAGCTTCACTCCATCCTCAACCCGAAAATGTCCCACAAGTTGATCTTTGGTGATCCCAGCCCATACCAGTACCCCACCTCCACCTTGCTGGCGTCTGAGTCGGAGTGGAGCTCTCTGCCCTTTACTGATCCATCTGGCCAACAAGAGTCACTCTCATTTCATCAGTCCAGAAAACCTTTGAAAAATCAGTCTTAAGATATTTCTTGGCCCAGTCTTGACGTTTTATCCTATGTTTCTTGCTCAGAGGCGGTGGTTTTTCAGCCTTCCTTACCTTGGCCATGTCCCTGAGTATGGCACACCTTGTGCTTTCTGATACTCCAGTAACGTTGCAGCTCTGAAATATGGCAAAACTGGTGGCAAATGGCATCTTGGCAGCTTCACGCTTGATTTTCCTCAATTCATGGGCAGTTATTTTGCGCCTTTTTTGCCCTCACGCTTCTTGCGATCCTGTTAGCTATTTGCCATGAACCGGTTGATTGTTTGGTGATTACGCTTCAAACGTTTGGCAATTTCCAGACTGCTGCATCCCTCTGCAAGACATCTCGCAATTGTGGACTTTTCAGAGCCGTCACATCTCTCTTCTGACCCATGTTTCCAAAGGAAAGGCATTTGCCTAAAAATTAAGCACACCTTATATAGGGTGTTGATGTCATTACACCACACCCCTCCTCATTACAGAGATGCACATCACCTCATTTACTTAATTGGTAGTTGGCTCTCAGCTAGGGATGGGCGAATCTACTCGCTAGGACTCGTTACTCGGCGAGTAGTAAGGGACTCGCAGGACTCGGTACTCTGCGAGTTTCCCAGTGATTACTCGCACGAGTCCAATGCAAATCAATATCAATCCTAGTTTTGTCAGAAACGCTGACAAAACTAGGATTGCCATTGTTTGCATTAGACTCGGCTACTGTGCCAGTGATAGCAGGGAAACTTGCAAAGTAACTGCTGTTTCTTTGCGAGCCGAGTCCAGCTGTCTTCTCTGTGCAGCTCCAGGGTCCTAGAGCCCGCCTGCTGCCTGATGTAGCAGTGCTGAGATTGTTCTCAGTCTGCTCATTCCCTGTGCATAGACATCTATATTTATGCACAGGGGATGTAGCAGAGAGGACATCGCGTTTTGGACTACGTCGGACGGAAGAGGATTTTTTTAATTAAAGATGGAGTCCCTAATGGCTTTTTTTTTTATTTCAAATAAAAATTTTTCTCTGTGTTGTTTTTTTAACCCTTTATTGGAGATTCTTAGTGGCTGGGTCAAACGTGGCCTGACATTAAGAATCTCGGGCTTAATACCAGCTTGTATAACAAAGCTGGTATTAACCCCTTTATTACCCAGCGTGCCACCGCCACCAGGGCCGCTGGAAGAGCGGGGTTCAGCGCCAGAGGATGGCGCTTCAATGAACGCGCCGTCTTCTGGGGCGGCTGCGGGCTGCAATTTGCAGCAGGGGGTGCCCAGAAAGCTTGGGCATCCCTGCGCTGCGGATTCCAGCCCCCAGCTGCTTAGCTGTACCTGGCTAGACATAGAAATTGCGCGGAGCCCCACGCATTTTTTTTTTTATTATTTAATGAATTTCAGAGTCAGAGGCTCAGAGTCGGAGTCTCAGAGTCGGAGTCGCTCCAGAGTCGGAGTCGCCTCGGAGTCGGAGTCGTCTCGGAGTCGGAGTCGTGTCGGAGTCGAGTCGGAGTCGTCTCGGAGTCGGAGTCGAGTCGGAGTCGTCTCGGAGTCGAGTCGGAGTCGTCTCGGAGTCGAGTCGGAGTTGTCTCGGAGTCGTCTCGGAGTCGGAGTCGTCTCGGAGTCGAGTCGGAGTCGTCTCGGAGTCGGAGTCGTCTCGGAGTCGTCTCGGAGTCGGAGTTGTCTCGGAGTCGGAGTCGTCTCGGAGTCGTGTCGGAGTCGTCTCGGAGTCGGAGTCGTCTCGGAGTCGGAGTCATCTCGGAGTCGTCTCGGAGTCGGAGTCGTCTCGGAGTCGGAGTCGTGTCAGAGTCGTCGTCGGAGTCGTCTCGGAGTCGGAGTCAAAAAAATGCGTGGGGCTCCGCGCAATTTCTATGTCTAGCCAGGTACAGCTAAGCAGCTGGGGGCTGGAATCCGCAGCGCAGGGATGCCCAAGCTTTCTGGGCACCCCCCGCTGCAAATTGCAGCCCGCAGCCGCCCCAGAAGATGGCGCGTTCATTGAAGCGCCATCCTCTGGCGCTGAACCCCGCTCTTCCAGCGGCCCTGGTGGCGGTGGCACGCTGGGTAATAGAGGTTAGGGCCAGCTTTGCATTATCAGCTGGCCCTAAGCCCGAAATTTATGGCGGTCACGCCAATATTAGACATGACCGCCATGAATTTCTATTAAATTGTTTTAAAAAAAAACACAACACAGAGAAATTTTTTTATTAGAAATAAAAAAAGAAGCCATTAGGGACTCCATCTTTAATTAAAAAAAATCCTCTTCCGTCCGACGCAGTCCAAAACGCGATAAACTCTCTGCTACATCCCCTGTGTATAGATATAGATGTCTATGCACAGGGAATGAGCAGACTGAGAACAATCTCAGCACTGCTACATCATCTCTGTGCACAGACATTCTTGTCTGTACACAGGGAATGAGCAGACTGAGAACAATCTCAGCACTGCTACATCAGGCAGCAGGCAGGCGCTAGGACCCTGGAGCTGCACAGAGCAGACAGGACTCTTCTCTTATCTGTGCGAGTTTCCCAGCGATTACTTACAAAGTAAACGAGTCCAATGCAAATAAATGACAAAACTCGGATTGCTTCAGGCTGAAGCTTCCGAGACACATCTGCGATTTGTAAATCTCACACTACTCGCTATTACTCGCTTCCCCATTCATTAACATTGGACTCGCTAGACTCGCAACGAGTAATGAGTCCTGGGCTCGGACTCGCCAGAGTCAAGCGATTCCGAGTAATTTAGGATTCGCCCATCACTACTCTCAGCCTATACAGCTTGGAGTAGGACAACATGGATAAAAAGTATCATGTGATCACAATACAGTACTCATCTGCCTAATAATTCTGCACACAGTGTATCTGTGACTGGAATCACTCTTCATGTTTTTGATGAAGAGTTACAATCGCTTTAGGCTGGTTTCAGACTGGCATTCCACTCCGCAGCGTTCTGCGGAGGGGAATCGCCATGTGTGCGCAGCCAGCGCAAGCCCCTATGTTTAGAATGGGGACGCACGGTGCTGCGCTTGACTGCGCATGACCGTGCGCACCCATTCACTGCCACATGTGATTTGTACGCAGGCGGATGCCTTCGCACAAATCACGCACTCTCGTCTGCACCAGGAATGTAACATGTCGCGTCCCTGGTGCGGACGAGAGTGTGTGATTTGTGCGCAGGCATCCACCTGCGTACAAATCACATATGGCAGTGAATGGGTGCGCACGGTCATGCGCAGTCAAGCGCAGCACCGTGTGTCCCCATTCTAAACATAGGGGCTTGCGCTGGCTGCGCACATATGGCGATTCCCCTCCGCAGAACGCTGCGAAGGGGAATGCCAGTCTGAAACCAGCCTTAGTTGAATCTTGGCAATCTGCAGGACTGATGGTAAGCAGGGCTGTGCAATCGGAGTCGTGGAGTTGGAGCCAGATTCAAGGAAATTGAGGTGAGATATTTGGCTTACTGACTACACAGGCATGGTTGTGGAGTCGGTGACCATTTTGGTGGAGTCGGAGTCAGATTCAGGGAAATTTTGGCGTCGGATGTTTGGCTTACTGACTTTGCAGCCCTGGCTGTGGAGTAAGAGTTGGTGTTCATTTTGCAGGAGTTGGAGTCGGTGTCCATTTTGGTGGAGTTGGAGTTGAATTCAGGGTAATTGAGGAGTCAGATGTTTGGCTTACTGACTTCACAGCCATGATTGGTAAGTGATGGAAGCAATAGTGGTTGTAGTTGGACTTATTGGTAGATCTCGTGTTAAGTCACTTTTCAGTTGTCTGGAGGAGCAGAACCATATTGCTGTAAGTAAGATCATCAGACCAAGAACTGTGCCCGTCTTCAGCCATTTAAAGAGAACCTGTCACCATGAAAATGCAGTGCAGGCACCATGTTATATAGAGCTGGGGGAACTGAGTAGATTGATATATAGTTTTGTGAGAAAAGATTCAGTATAACCTGTGACTTCACCATTTAAACCTCTGCTCTTTCTGTGATTTTGGGTCCATGGGGCAGTCCTGTCAGTGACTGGCCGCTATCCTTGTATAAGTGTGCATACAGAAACAGCTGTCACTAATAGGACCGCCCACTGGACCCAAATCCCAGAAAGAGCAGAGGTTTAAATGGTGAAATCACAGGTTATATTGGATATTTTCTCATAAAATTATATATCAATCTACTCAGTTCCCCCTGCTCTATAACATGGTGCCTGCAGATTGTACTGCATTTTCATAGTGAATTGTTCTCTTTAAGTTGTATATATGACCATTTATCTGAATGACAACCATGTGAGACAGTGTCAAATTGGACATGGATTCCCTGCACAATCAGCTGTCGGTGCTGGTGGTGCCAGGTGAGCCGGTGACTTCTATCTACAAGCTGATTGCAACAAGAAAGTGACTGATGCCAGAAATGAAGAAGGTGTAATTATTTTTTATTCTCCCCTCTGTGACGAGCTTCACTACCGCACTCGTGGCACATTGTCTGAGATATTATTACTGGCAGAAACTACATTAGATATATGATAGTGATCAGTCCTGTCTCATAGATCTACCATACTTCCAGACACTTTTTTCGTCACAAATATATTTCACTAAATTCATGGTTCAAACTTTGATAAACCACCACATTTCGTAAAGCCACTAAAATTTAAATGTAAATTTAATAAATGTTATAAAATATAATGTAAAGCCAATTAAGTTTTGTATACCACTTCTACCCTTTTTTTAAGAAACTTTTTAAGACTCACTAGAAAGTTTTGGAAATATAGTAGTACCTTGACTTGAGAGCAACATACAATTTTTTTTAGATAAGAGCAGTTGCTCTGTATTTTACTGCTTTGAGATGCGAGCACAAATGTGAGTTAAGAGTAGCTGCTGTGTGATCACGTGTGCCCGCTCATTAGGAGAATGAATATTCCCGCTCATTAGGAGAATGAATATTCCTTACTCCCATTCCCATCATCCCGGGCATGTAGAGCAATGAATACAGACCATAGGGGCCATGTACCAAGATGAGGTGACATGTACCAAGATGCAGGGTGCCCATGTACCAAGATGGGGGGAGCCATGTACCAAGATGGGGTGCCATGAACCAGGATGCAGGGTGCCATGTATCATGATGGGGTACCATGTGCCAGGATGCGGGGTGCCATGTACCAAGACGGGGTGCTATGCACCAGGATGAGGGGAGCCATGTACCAGGATGGGGTGCCATGTACCAGGACGGGGGAACCATGTACCAGGACGAAGTGTCATGTATGGGATGCCATATACTAGGATGGTTGGGCATGTACCAGGATGGGTGGGGAGGTCATGTACCAGGATATGGGGAGCCATATACCAGGATGGGGTGCGTTGTACCAGGATGGGATGCCATGTACCAGGATGGGGGGCTTTGTACCAGCATGGCACCATCATTGCTCCTGAAGTGATATATTGATAACTGAGACTTCTCAATGCCTAATGGCCACTTTACACACACCAACTTATCTGTCCAACTTCTGAACAACTTACTGGTTGCAGTGAAATCATGGACACATTGTTCCATTTTGTGGCTGTGTACAAATGGAACTATGTGTCCATGATTTCACTGCAACCAGCAAGTTGGTCAGAAGTTGGACAGATAAGTTGGTGTGTGTAAAGTGGCCATTAGTCCTTAGCTTCCATCCCCCCCACCTCTTACTTTATCTTTTTTTCCTACTTATTCTTCTATTTTCTTCTTACTCTTTTTCCCTGTTTTTCTACTTTTTTCTCTTGAATGATATTATACAAATAGTGCCGAAAATGTTCTGAGTTTCTTAATTAATTCTCAAATTGTGGTAAGGTAATTAGTGTAAGAAATCCTCCAGGATGGCACTTATATTAGACGTTATTATGTCCAATGGGATTACACTTTTCACAATGTGCCGATCATAATTTTGCTTTATATTCTTCTGTTACATACTGTTCAGAATATTCATTAATCAAGTTCATGGAAGAAAGTGTTTTCCCAGAATGTGGGATGAATGGAGGGTAAGGAGTAAGTGACAGAGGGACTGTAGCAGTGCGCACACAGGCTCTGCCATGTACTTACATGGAGATAGCAAGGTCAGTGTGTCAGTGTCAATGCGCCCCATGATTGCTCCTCTGCTTCTTATGGCAATTTTTTCCCACCTTCATAATTATTTTATTTTAGGAACTCGTGCCAAGTAAAAAGTGTGAGCAGAGAAGATGGATGATCGCAGTCTGTCCAGTAGGTGCCCTCACAGAGCTACACACGGATCATTCACTATGACTGGGAGACCAAAAGCAGGTGAGATGGGCTGCAGCTGTTATCAGTGGTGTTACATAGGACTGCAGGTGACATCTACTACATTATCTGTACTCAGAGATATCACTGTTATGTGTGGTTTTACATAGGACTGCAGATGACATCTGCTACATTATGTGTACTCATATATCACTATGTTATCTGTAGTGTTACATAGGACTGCAGGTGACATCTACTACATTATCTGTACTCAGAGATATCACTGTGTTATCTGTGGTGTTACATGGGACTGCAGGTGACATCTACTACATTTCTGTACTCCGATATATCACTGTTATCTCTGCCTCTTGTAGGTTTTCTCCTATGATCAGTGATGAGAGGTGAGTGACATACAGTACATTATTGTCAACAGGGTTGTGATGTTACATGGGACTGCAAGCTGGCTCAGGCTCAGCTCTCTCCTGTAGGCTTCTCCTGCTGTATGATCAGTGTGGTGGTACATGAGAATGCTGGCTCAAGCTCAGTGATCTGCTCCTGTAGGTGCCTCCTGTGATAAGTGTGGTGTTACACGGACTGCAGAGTGGCTCAGGCTCTGCTTTCAGCCTCATGTAGGTTTACTCCTGTGGTCAGTGTGGTGTTACATGGGGCTGCAGGCCAGGCTCTGCTCTCTGCATCCTGTAGGTTCTTCCTGTGATCAGTGTATGAGAGGTGACATCTAGTACATTATATTTGCTCTGAGTTGTGATGTTACATTGGACTGCAGGCTCAGACTCTGCTCTCTGCCTCCTGTAGGTTTCTCCTGCAATGTAATCAATGTGGTGTTACATGGGACCTCAGGGTGACTTAGGCTCTGTTCTCCCAGCCTCCTGTGATCAGTGTGGTGTTACATGGGACTGCTGTCTCAGCTCTCTGCCTCCTATAGGTTCCTTCTGTGATCATTGTGGTGTTACATGGGACTGCTGGCTCAGCTCTCTGCCTTCTGTAGGTTCCTCCTGTGATCATTGTGGTATTACATGGGACTGCTGGCTCAGCTCTCTGCCTCCTGTAGGTTTTTCCTGTGATCATTGTGGTATTACATTGGAGCTGGCTCAGGTTCAGCTCTCTGCCTTCTGTAGGTTTCTCCTTTGATCAGTGTGGTGTTGCATGGGACTGCTGGCTCAGTCTCAGCTCCCTCATCCTCCTGTGATCAGTATGATTTTACATGGGACTGCATGCTGGCTCTGGGTCTGCTCCCTCTGCCTTCTGTGATCAGTGTTGTGTTACACGGGACTGATTGCTCAGGTTCAGCTCTCTGCCTCCTGTATTGAGTGCGGTGTTACATGGGACTGCATGCTCAGCTCTCTGCCTACCGTAGGTTCCTCCTGCTATGTGATCAGTGTGGTGTTACATAGGACTGTTGGCACAGGCTGTCCTCTCTGCTCCTATGATCAGTGTGGTGTAACATGGGACTGCTGGCTCAGGCTCAGCTCTCTTGTAGGTTCCTCCTTTGATCAGTGTGGTGTTGCATGGGACTGCTTGCTCAGGCTCAGCTCTGCTTCTTGTGATCAGTGGGGTGTTACATGGGACTGTAGGCTCATGCTCAGCTTTCTGCCTACCGTAGGTTCCTCCTGCTGTGTGATCAGTGTGATGTTACATAGGACTGTTGGCACAGGATGTGCTCTCTGCTCCTATGATCAGTGTGGTGTTACATAGGCCTGCAGGCTCATAGTCAGCTCTCTGCCTACCGTATGTTCCTTCTGTTGTGTGTGATCGGTGTGGTGTTACATAGGACTGTTCGCGCAGGCTGTGCTCTCTGTTCCCATGACCAGTGGTGTTACATGGGACTGCTGGGGCAGACTCTGCTCTCTACTCCAATAATTAGTTTGGTGTTACATAGGTCTGCTGGCTCAGCCTGTGCTGTCTGCCTCCTGTGACCAGTGGTGTTACATGTGACTGCTGGCTCAGGCTCTGCTCCTGTGATCACTGTGGTGTAACATGGGACTGCTGGCTCAGGCTCAGCTCTCTTGTCTCCTGTAGGTTCCTCCTTTGATCAGTGTGGTGTTGCATGGGACTGCTTGCTCAGGCTCAGCTCTGCCTCTTGTGATCAGTGGGGTGTTACATGGAACTTCAGGCTCATGCTCAGCTCTCTGTCTCCTGTAGGTTCCTCCTGCTGTGTGATCATTGGTATTTCATGGGACTGCTGGGTCAGGTCCTGCTCTCTACTCCAATAATCAGTTTGGCATTACATAGGACTGTTGGCACAGGATGTGCTCTCTGCTCCTATGATCAGTGTGGTGTTACATAGGCCTGCAGGCTCATAGTCGGCTCTCTGCCTACCGTATGTTCATCCTGTTGTGTGTGATCGGTGTGGTGTTACATAGGACTGTTTGCGCAGGATGTGCTCTCTGTTCCCATGACCTGTGGTGTTACATGGGACTGCTGGGGCAGGCTCTGCTTTCTACTCCAATAATCAGTTTGGTGTTACATAGGACTGCTGGCTCAGCCTGTGCTCCCTCTGCCTCCTGTGACCAGTGGTGTTACATAGGACTGCTGACTCAGGCTATGCTCTCTGCTCTTGTAATCAGTGTGGTGTTACATGGGACTGGTGGTTCAGGCTCTACTCTCTGCTCCTGTAATCAGTTTGGTGTTACATGGGACTGCTGGCTCAGCCTGTGCTGTGTCTGCCTCATGTGACCAGTGGTGTTACATGGGACTGCATGCTTAGGCTCTGCTCTCTGCCTTCTGTAAGCATTGGTGTTACATGGGACTGCTGGCTCAGATTCTGCTCCTGTGATCAGTGTGGTGTTACATGGGACTGTAGGCTCTGCCTCCTGTGACCAGTGGTGTTGCATGGGAGTGCTGGCTCAGGCTCTGCTCCTGTGATCAGCGTGGTGTTACATGGGACTGCTGGCTCAGGCTCTGCTCCTGTGGTTAGGGTGGTGTTACATGGGACTGTTGGCTCTGTAGCTTCCTCCTGTGCTCAGTGATGAGGTGTCGGGCGCCCCCTGGTGGCCGTAGCTGGCGGGGCTGTATACGCGCGGACTGGTGACTGCAGCATGGAGGAGCGCAGCCGGCGGCGGCGGTGCTAGCAGTGATTGTAGCAGCGGTGCAGTGTGTGGAGCGGTGCCGGGCGCTAGGGGTGATCGGCGGTCACTGTCAGGGGGTCTCGCTGCCAGCGGTGCCGACTGTGGGTTGGGGTCGCTTGCTTGCACTGGTTGCCCCTCCCCGGGGCGGGCGCACGGGCTTTAGTCTATCGCTGGCTCCCTGCTCCAGAGGACACACAGCCAGAAGCAGCCGCCGGGGTAACGCCGGTCCTGACAGGAGGGATTGTGGGGGTCGCCGTACACGGACCCGCCCGGGAGCTCGCCGCTCTGCACCAGGATTACTGCAAACATGGATTGAAACTTGTGTGGCTTCAACTTTTTGTTTAGTGTCCGGATCTTGTTCCAGCTGCGTCCTCCATGGAATGACCCCGGCTCCTGGGCTCTGAAGATCACAGGCACACCTGGGAGTGGGGGTCCTCAGCACACCCCTGAAGATCACAGGCACACCTGGGAGGAGTGGGGGTCCTCAGCACACCCCTACAGATCACAGGCACACCTGGGAGGAGTGGGGGTCTTAAGCACACCCCTGAAGATCACAGGCACACCTGGGAGGAGTGGGGGTCTCAAGCACACCCCTGAAGATCACAGGCACACCTGGGAGTGGGGGTCCTCGACTCAGCACTCTCCGGGGTCCTCGGCTCAGCACACTCTCCGGGACTCCTCTGCGGATTTTACTGGGAACCATGTACTTTCTGTTTTCCTGGATATACTGGGGCTTACTGGTCTATATCTCCTCTGCCCAGGTAAGGGGGCCACTTTTGGGGCTGCTGGGCACCTGGCATTGTGGGGGGCTGTGCCCCCTCCTCACTCCCTGCTTTGTACCAGCTCAGCACATGTGATCATTCTTCTTGGGCACGTAGCACTTTCCATAAATATCCCCAATCCTGGAACGCCGGGCTCAGGTGCTCCCGCCGAGATCGCGACTTGGATTTGTTTCCCCTCTTTGTGGGACAGTGAATTTCTGTGCGGCATCTTGTGTGAACTTGGTGATTTGTATCAATTTGTAGCGATTGCATTCTCTTTAGTCCTGTGTAGGGCAGCACGTGTGCCAGCAGTGGGCACCATGCTCCAGCCTCACCAGCACCAACTCCAGGGTGCACGGTGCCTCCAGCCCCCCCTTCCCCCCATCAACTACTCAAGGGGCAACGGTGCCTTCAGCCTCACCCCCATCAGCTACTCCAGGGGGCCCGGTGCCTCCAACCTCACCCCCATCAGCTACTCCATGGTGCCCGGCAGTGACATGTATGGTACAGGTTGTGTGGAAGCAGTGATGAATTGTTTTATTTCTGCATAGTTTTGTTTAAGTTACTGGTCAGATACAATGAAGGGGAGCGGGCGGCTCTCATCTGCCACCATTGAGCATTGTCATAGATCCAGCTGGGCAGTGAGCGGGCAGCGTGTGACTGGACTGTTAATGGGTCACTTGTCGGGCGCCCCTCTCACTGGCTCCCCTCTTCATTCTGACGACAGACCAGGAGGCCGGGTTACCAGGCGCCTCATACTGCACGTACACTTTTTCCAATGTAAACCAGCCTTGAGACAGACTAAAGGCCTTTAAATCTCTTTCATGTGACTGGGCCAGGCTCTTTTCCCCTTCATCTGTGCTCATTGCCAGCAATCACTAGGCCTCAGTCCACATTGTGAGTTAGAAATGTCCTTGAATGAGTGAGCTCCTCGCTCTGACTGATCACGAGTGTTTCTCTTTCTTCTCTTGCTCAGCCGTCTGCTGAGGTTTTGGGAAGGGTCCTTGTGTAGCTCACAAGCAGTTTTTACAAGTAAGCCTAATTGTTTTTCCAAGCATTTACAGTTACAAAGCTCAACTAATGAGGAAGGAGAGATTGTGGCAAGACAGGCGGAGTGAAACGCGTTAACTGCTTCACTGCCGCTGAGATGCGTGACGGCCTGGGTGCTGCGAGACCTGCTGGATTGTTATGGAGAAAAGGACCCTGCACCCCAGCTCTTCCTCCGCTCTGATAATGACCCTGCACTCCAGCTCTTCCTCCACTCTGATAATGACCCTGCACCCCAGCTCTTCCTCCGCTCTGATAATGACCCTGCACCCCAGCTCTTCCTCCACTTTGATAATGACCCTGCACCCCAGCTCTTCCTCCACTCTGATAATGACCCTGCGCCCTGGCTATTCTTCAGTTCCAATAACGACCCTGCACATCGACTCTTTGTATGCTTCGATATTGACCATGCACACAGACTTTTCCTCTGCTTCGATATTGACCCTGCACCCCGGCTATTCCTCCACTCTGATAATGACCCAGCGCCCTGGCTATTCCTCCGCTCTGATAATGACCCAGCGCCCCGACTCTTCCTCCGCTCTAATAATGACCCAGCGCCCCGACTCTTCCTCCTCTCCCATAATGACCCAGCGCCCCGACTCTTCCTCCACTCCCATAATGACCCAGCGCCCCGACTCTTCCTTCACTCCCATAATGACCCAGCGCCCCGACTCTTCCTCCGCTCCCATAATGACCCAGCGCCCCGACTCTTCCTCCGCTCCTATGCATCTCTGTATACAGTGTTGGACTGAGCTGCCAACAGCCCACCAATATCAGTGTCTGGGGGCCACTGTCCTCTATATGCTAATGTTACGTTAGCCTCATTCACACATTTCTCCGTACTTCTATGTAATAATGCATGGGCTAGTTTGTTATGAATGATGAGTTGCCGCTTTTCTGTCTACATAGTGAATCTCATGTTATGGGGCTTAATACTGCTCATATTGGGGGGAAAGCAGCCTACTTCATTCAGCACAGTAGCCCACTGGGAGTTTGCCTGGTGGGCCAGTCCTTCGCAGTGGTGGATCCTGTACATTAGCCGAACAATAAACCCATATGTACTCCAGTCACAATCTGAGCTCTGTACAGACAAGCAGCCCTGAGCAGGACGCCTGCACTTTAGTGACCTAGTGCCTGTATCTGCAAGGTCACGTTGTGCGCTGACATGTTCTGGATCAGGTCTCCTGTAACATTCACTATGGAGGATCCTTCATTCTAAAAAAATAAAAAGTTGTGCAGGAGTTTGGGGAGACCTGCTTGTGAACGGACCTCACTGCCAGCAGAATCCGGCACTGGTTTTCTTCCGATCCATGATATCGGCAGCTGTGAAGAGTCATTGTTCACTGTGATAGCTGGAAAATCTGGGCAGGATCCAAACCTAACATTACAGAGGTGAACCCTCCGGGAGATGCACGTTTACACGTATGTAGCTGCTAAATCGTCCTCGTGACCGAGCTCGCACCCTGCTGCACTTCTATTTAATCCTGACATTAACCCCCAAATCCATTAATTGCAGGCGTGACCGTAAAAAGGAACAGCAGTGTAATCTATAGTATAAAGCCCGGAGATATACGGTAATATATCCAAAGTCACCAAATATAGATGTGTAAAAGAATTATAAAAAAAAAAAATTAATGGACGAAAAGCAAAGTGGCATGAAATTGGGTTTGATGGTTCGGGGCTGTAGCTATCTCAGCTCTGCTATAACTATGATTTTTTTTTTTTACATTGTATAGTAGAGGACGGCCCGCTTTCTGCCGACTGACGACCAGTCAAGTAGTTTGGGTTTCCAATTGTAATTGTTTTAGAGTTTTATAAGAGGATTTTGCTTGCTTATATTGCATGCTTCTCTACGTACATACTTTATCTCTAGTTAAGGTCTGCACCTAAAAACTGAGGCCATCTTTTCATGGCGGTGCCAGTGTGCATTGTTCCTGGCTGTGATGTCTGCTCTCTGTACAGGGATGAAGCTTCTTGAAGTTTCAGAGTCAGCAGGTGAAAGGTCACCCCTTTTGATTGTGACCCATTGTAGGGTCCTGCCGTCTGAGCCCCTTCTGGAAGGGCTTACTGTTATTGCTGACTGCAAGGACAGACAGGACCGGCAGTGACTGTTCAGGTTTATTCTGTCCTTGGAAGAGACTTCTTCAGTATTCCTGAGCACTAATCCCTGAGCAGCCCTCCAGGCAGCAGACAGGTGCAGGGCACAGTGTTCCTGGAATGACAGCGGAGAGTTAATGTCACGGCTAATCAGCCTGCATCACAATGTGACTGGGTTCAGTTCACTGCAACTGTCAAGGTCCTTCCTAGTCCTGGCCTCCATAGTGTTTGGCCTCTGTAAAGGTTAGAGTCAAGGCCTTCTAGTTATATTAGCTCCAGGCAGTGAATTCATTAGTCTCCAGACCTAAGCCTCTGACCAGATCTATAATTAATATTCATTTTTTTCCCTCCTGAATAAGAATTTTAGATGAGATTAGTGATGAATACCCAGAAGAGCACCAGATGTGCTACCCCCACCTGTGACGTCTGCTTTTATATAACAGAAATGAGAACTTTGTATTATACATCCCCTTGTGTAGGTGCTTTAGCCTGCTACGGTGGGCCCCCACCTGCCACCTCACCATCCACCTCACTGCTGGCATCTGCCAGCGCCTCACCCCCCCCCCCCCCCCCCCCACACACAACATCCTCACAGCTACCCTCCATTAGCCGCCTCCCCCACCCATCCCGCCATTGCTGGCCTCCATTAGCTTCTCACCCACCCATCCCGCCATGGCTGGCCTCCATTAGCCTCTCACCCACCCGTCCCAACATGGCTGGCCTCCATTAGCAGTCTCCCCCCACCTATCCTGCCCTGGCTGGCCTCCCTTCACCCGCCCCTCTAGCCAATCCTGCCATGGCTGGCCTCCCGTCAGTCACCTCGCCATGCTCCCCTTGGCTAGCCACCGCCGGCCACCTCAACCCACGACTGGCCACAACCGATCGCCTTAACCCACCATCCTCGCAGGTCGCTGCCTTACCCTCACAGCTCTCCCCCCTTGGCTGCCTTAGTCTTCATGTTTTACCTCCTGAGCTGTAGTTTTCCCATGTTTTCCTAATTTAGCTGTAGTGGCTTCCCACAGTCTTGCAGGCGTCACCAAGTGTAATGTAATAGCTTATCCGTACTGTTCACTTGAGTCTGGTCTGGGCCTTGTCTGTTGTCCTGTTGAAGTGTCCACATTTGCAGTGTTGCAGATTTATTTTTACTATGTCAATCTCCATGTGGTATGACAGAACCCTTCTTCCGCTGTTGACACTGTGTTGTCAGCAGCAGTGTAGTAGGGCATCATCTGTACATTATATACAAGCCGAGGCCAGTGAGTAGGGATAATGTGATGCTATGTTATAATATACACTGGTGTTCAGGCACATGACGGACACCATAAAGTTTACTTGTTTTGCACAATGTTGGAGCTGTTCAGGTAGATGGATCGTAGACTTTGGACCCAGCAGAGTCGAGCCTGGAACATGTCTGCAGCTCACAACAAGCACGGCCGGCTCTGCTGTGCTGTTTGTTTTGCCATGGACTGACCTTCAGATATGAGGCCGGGGTGGTGGAGGGAACGTTCTGCTACTAGACGTTTTCCATTCTGCCTATAGAGATTTCCCTCTGACTGGTCGCCTCACTAGAGCAATCACGGTGACTAGCGACCATGGAGGTGTCACACAGACCAT
This sequence comes from Allobates femoralis, assembly GCA_033576535.1. Taxonomy (NCBI): domain Eukaryota; kingdom Metazoa; phylum Chordata; class Amphibia; order Anura; family Aromobatidae; genus Allobates; species Allobates femoralis. The sequence continues at coordinate 629,534,488 of JARQOC010000001.1, forward strand.
ACTGACAATGGGTGGGGGACATCAGGGGAAGCCCTACAAGAAAGGGTCCGACACTGGGGGAAGTCATTGTCTGATGATGATTTCCTATTGTTCTAGGCTAATAGTTTCCTGTCTTCTTGATTACATCTCTTCCATTCAGACACAAGTGTCCCTGAGGATTGTAGCCACACAAGGCTGTATGTGGTTACAGTGCTCCGAGCTGGCACCTGAAGGACATAGGAAAATTAAGACAAGCCCAAAATCAAATAAAACATGAGCTGTAAAGGCCAAAGAGGACAGAGGACTGGGAGGAAACAGGATGCTGCCGACACAATGTGCATTAGCCGTGCGACGGCTCAGGATACTCCGTGTCATTACACTTATATCAATGCCCTCTGTCAAAAAGTCCATTATAGTTTGCCCAGCTGTGGCTACACCCTTCAATAACATTGCAGTGCATGGGGAGGATCCTGCTTTCTATGTAAATAGTGGGAAAGACTAGCTCCAAGGACCTACTGACTGCAGGATTATATCATTCTTATAAGTAACAATATCGTCTCAGCCTCTTGGGACAGTTCTAGGTATAAGATATGTATTGTGACGTTTCATCCTGTGATCTATGCTGGGCTACGACAGGCCAACTATATCTGATTTCTGAGATTGCACTTTTACTTTCTTGTATCCTCATAGGTTTCTTTTATTTCTGTTTCCTGCAGTTTTCCCTGGCAGCCCCTACACAGGAAAAAGAGCAGAAACCCACAGACGGTAAGGACGTTTGTTAATTTTATGTTTAACCTTGCTGTTCTGTTCAGTCAAAAATTACCGAATTTGAAGTTTTTTATTTAATTTTTCATTTGTTTATGGACAATCATGTTAACATGCAGTATAATGCAACAGGTATTCAAATAAAACACTTACATTAGCTAAAAATCAAGACTTTAATAGGTTCGATTAAAAAATTACCGTAACATAAGTGTATATATACCAAAAAAAGACAGTATAAAAAAGTCTAAAATTGCTCTGCTATATAAGTAAAAGTAAAAAGCAAGTGCAAAGCAGTGTCAATAACAGGGTACTTAGTTAATAGTTTTTTTTTTGCAAAAAATGTACGGAAACCGTTCTACCACGTCACGGTGACCCTTTATCAGAATGGTCCCTAAAACCAACGTATTTAAAACCTGATCTCATGTGAACATACCTCAAAGATGCAGGATGCAGCAGGGCCAGAGTCCAATATGGGCACAAGGCAGAAACAGCACTTTTGTCTCTGACTCAGTGAGGAAGGGGTGGGGCACTTCCCAACTTGCAAGACAAGAAACTAAATGAATACTAACTACTGAGCCAGAACTCAATGTGAACAGGTCTGTAGAACAGTGTTCACACCACCAAGGATTTATATCACAAAAAAAAATCCTTGGTGGTGTGAACACTGTTCCACAGACCTGTTCACATTGTGTTCTGGCTTAGTTGTTAGTATTCATTTAGTTTCTTGTCTTGCAAGTTGGGAAGTGCCCCACCCCTTCCTCACTGAGTCAGAGACAAAAGTGCTGTTTCTGCCTTGTGCCCATGTTTGACTCTGGCCCTGCTGCATCCTGCATCTTTGAGGTATGTTCATATGAGATCAGGTTTTAAATACGTTAGTTTTAGGGGCCATTCTGATAAAGGGTCACCGTGACGTGGTAGAACGTCTTACATACATTTTTTTTTTTGCAAAAAAACGTATTAACAAAGTACCTGGTTAGTGACACAGTTTTGCACTTGCTTTTTACTTTTACTTATATAGCAGAGTAATTTTAGACCTTTTTCTTATACTGTCTTTTTTTGTGATCTAGATCCTTGGTGGTGGTAACACGGTTCTACAGACCTGTTCACATTATGTTCTAGCTCAGTTGTTAATATTCATTAGAAGTGTATAATAGACCTCACCCTAAGAGCAGGGTTAAGTATGGGATTTCTAGACATCTGCCCTCTTCTGGACAGTTTCTGATCACAGATCTGTATGTACAGCCTGAAATTTCTCGCTTATCACTGATTTTACTGCACTGAAACATTGGACTCCTAGATTTCTAGTGTGGGGAGTGGATGTCCGATCTTATTCAAGAGTAAAGGCCCATATACATATTAGTTAAGTCAGCCAAATCTGCCTATTTTGATGGAGTAGATCGACCACCCAGTGTGTGCATGTGCGTCTCCTGACATATGGATGGGGTGGTTGGAATTTGGGTGGTAGATCCTTCTGTTGAGCGGATTGATGAGCAGCTGCCAGTGATTTTGTCGGCAGCTCTGCTAGAGAAGGCAGGAGCCCTCATCTCAGCGTTGGTGTATGAGGGAGTCAGGGAGATGGCGGTCGTCTGATCCAATGTGAATGACTGGAACCTTGGTTCATGGATGATGGTGGAGACGGGGAAATCGGTTATTTCATCTAATGAGAATGGCCAGGGCCTTGGGTCAGGGATAATGGGAGACGGCGGTCATTTGATCTAATGAAAATGACTGGAACTTTGGATCATGGAAAACGGTCGTCTGATCTAATGAGAATTGCTGAAGCCTCGGATCATGGATGATGGAGGAGATAGGGAGATGGCAGTCGTCTGGTCTAATGAGAATGGCTGGAGCCGCGGATCATGGATGTTGGGGGGAGATTGGCTGGAACCTTGGATCATTGAAGACGGTCGTCTCATCTAATGAGAATGACTGAAGCCTTGGACCATAGATAACTGTGGAGATGGAGGTCGTCTGATCTAATGAGAATGGCTGGAACCTCTGCTCATGGATGATGGTGGAGATGGGCAGACGGCGGTCATCTAGTCTACTGAGGATGACTGGAGACTTGGATCATAGATGATGGTGAAGACTGGGAGATGGTGGTCATCTGATCTAATGAGAATGGCTGGAACTGTGAATCATAATGGCTGGAACCTTTGATCATGGAAGCCAGTTGTCTGGTCCGATGAGAATGGCCAGAGCTTTTGATCATGGATGACAGTGGAGATGGGGAGATGGCGGTCGTCTGATCTATTGAGAATGGTTGGAGCCTTGGATCATGGATGACGGTGGAGTCGGGATGATGGTGGTCTTCTGATCTAATGAGAATGGACAGAGCCTTGGCTCATGGATGATTGTGGAGTTGGGGAGATCGAATGAGAATGACCAGAGCGGCGGATCATAGATGATGGTGAAGTCGGGGAGACAGTGATCATCTGATCTAATGAGTGGCTGGACCACGGATGCTGATGCTGCCTTCTCTTTCATATTCAGGCCTCACCACAGCACTAAGGCATCCTTTATATTTCAGGTCTTTAGTCTTAGGGTTGCTTCTATTTATTTTCTCATTTTAAACAGTGATGGGAAAACATCTTTCTTTAATCTGTTTATGCATTCTCCAGAAAAACATTTTCTTAGAAATGTGAATAGTGGTCAGGGTTAGATACTCCAGCCCATGTCCTTGGGGCTGAAGAGCGCCACCTGGACCCTCACAGTACTACATGGTCCAAGGATGTGGTCGGTCCAGAGGGGGTGCCGTTTGCTTGGGGGGGGGGGCTTGGCAGTAGGCAGTTAGCTCTGGATCTTCTTGCCCAGAGATGCGGAGTTATTCTGGTTTTCTTGGCATTAATGAGGCGTCATTTCTGGCACCGATAGAAGTTCGGGGATGGCTGCCTGGATATGTCTGATTGTGATTTCCTTTTATCTTCTAGACTGCGGGTGGTTGGAGATTAGTCAGCCCGTTTATTTTAAGCTCATGATACGTGGAGATCGTGCAGCAGGCCGGGGGGACGTTCCAGCATTGTTACGTAGTCACGATTTTCTCCTATGGCTGCGCCAGCCGAGGTCTCGGCACCCTTGAGTTTCTTTGCTGTTTCCCTTCCTGCAGCCGGTAGGGGTCAGGACTTTTTACCTGCATATTGGTACAGAGGTTCTCACCATGGCTTACTTGTTACGGTAAAATTAAAGATTTGAGAAGTGGCGGTGTGTGTGAATCCGCCCTCAAGTTTCCATGATGGCAGCAGCTGGACTTACCTGTGAAGGTTATCGCCCTGCAAACCACTGCTCCAAATGAACTCCAACCTGGTGAAGCAGCAACTCCCACATGACGCTACGTGCCTGCCGAGCGCCCATTAACCCCCAGTGGTAACAGTACAGCGTCTACTGTAAATCCAGTCTGCACGGCTGCATGCTGGAAACAGGATTCTCCCTCTTCTCCCCTTTTAGCTTTCTAATCACTGAGCTGTACAGAGGGGGCAGTCTCTGCTGGTATGACATCAATAGGGAGGGGGAATATTATATTTTAAAGCTTCCTAAGCAAAAATTGAGATGCACATGTAAGAACCTGAGTGGGGGTAGGGCTGTTCTACAGTTTGTCTTAGGAGTGGGAGAAGAAGGGGGGAAGGGCTGATTCTCAGCAGCTGCTCTGGTGGTCTCTGGTGTGGGACCACTACCGGCAGAAAGTGGGGGGTCGTCTCTGGAAGTTAACTAAGGACTTCTGACCGACTCTGTAGAGCAGGACGAGTCCAGATGCTGAATCCTGTATTTTCAGAACCTTGTCCTCCAACACAGAGACCGTGTAATGCACTGCGATGGAAGCAGCTTGAAGGATTTTTCCATGTTATATGCTGTGGTGTAGAATAGTATTACATCTTTCGTGACAGCTCAGGGGAGTAAATCATTCTGTTTTGCAACAAGTGTTCAGAATCTGCTTGTAAAGGGGGTATCGTTGTGTCGTAACGGGGGTGCGGCAGCTGGGAGCTCTCAGCACTCCTTGGCCGGGATGCTGAGGGGGGGGGGGATTTTTAAGAGCTTTTATTTCTAATCCTCCAGGCCAATAAAACAATCGTCCGGGGTGCAGAAACTGCAGGGGAATTTTTTTCCTGCTAATCTGGGCACCATGTGGCTCCAAGCTCTGCTGACTGGGAGTCTTTGTCCACTTGTCAAGATATGGCGTCTAATTAGCTCCCTCACACATAGCAAGATTTGACTGGAGAAAAGGAGCCTAAATTCTGGGTGTTAGAATGTGGCCCTTCTGAGAGAATATGTACCTTGTATTCATCATTCACTGAATATACTATACCTGATGCTCCTTTCTGATGTCCTCCATTCACATCAGATGGGTATTTCTCCCAGGTCCACCATAAATAGCTGAGTCAGACACTAATTGGGTCAGACGCTGCAGACCCCTACATACTTCCCGCAAAAACGTTCTGTCATCCTATAAGAATCAGGAGAGCCTTATACATGTCAGGACATGTGGTGGGAGAGGGGTAATCTGCCGCAGATCCCTATGTACATCCCGCCAGAACATTATGCAGTCCTGTAAGGATCAGAAAGGCCACGTACATGTCAGATTTACAGGATGTGTGGTGGTTATAGTCAGGCATTTCTTGTCCTATAGAATATGAATGTCTCCCTATGTTTTTTTTTTACTTTGTGTCTTGTTGTGATGATGCATATATAATTATATGGGTGCCATGCTGACCACAGTGTCTTTCCTCTCCAGTTGTACCGTTTATCAAAGTCTACGAACGCAGCATGTGTCAGGAGCGAGACACCCTGGTGGACATCTACCAAGAGTATCCTGACGAGGTGGAGTTTATCTTCAAGCCGTCTTGTGTTCTCCTTAAGAGGTGTGCCGGCTGCTGCAGTGATGAGAATTTCGAGTGTGTGCCCACCGAGTGGTACAATGTAACCATGCAGGTATGTGCCGTACGCCCGCCGACCCTCTTTCCTGGCATATTTTACCACACATGGGCTGTTGCACGTAATTCCATTTCAGCTTCTTATAAACTTTTACTGAGACGCCCAGATTAACATTCTTCAGTAACTGGGACATGGCTGCGTGTTTGTGGGCGGTCGTCAGCTGACCTCTGCGTAATGCCCACGTTCTTACATCCAATTTGCAGCCACTTTAGAGACTGATGCTTCCTTTTACCTGCACTCTTTTCACGTGGACGCCATGTTGTGGATGACTAGTGACAGTCAGATCTTCATGTAATGTTCAGTGGTCGTCTTCTTTCTTGTAGATCTTGAGGATGAGGCCTCACATGAGTCAGCTGTACGTGGAGAAGAGTTTTCAGCAACACAGCCGCTGTGAGTGCAGGTGAGGCCCCTCTCCAACTTCTCTGACGCTTCTCTCACCAATACAGCTGACTTTTATACATTTAAATGTTTTTTTTTATTTTTTATTCTGCAGACAAAAGAAAGAAATTAAGGGCAAACAGGAAAAGTAAGTGACACTGTTTTCTGTCCAATCCTACCCATGTCCTGTCCTACAGCAGAAAGAATTAGTTTGCATCATGAGTTGTGTGAGGGTTAATATATCATGCCGCAAGACCTCCGTGTGCCGCAGAGTGTCGCTGCCTTTGGGGGGACCTGGCATTGATATGAAGTTCTTGTCGCTGATGCTCCTCAGTCGACAGTGCCTTGTAGACATTGCGTTCTCTGCTTCTCTAACCGTGCTGATAAATGCAGGGTGATGTGGGCACCTGACGTCTGGCTGGATGGGAACGTGCCTTGGCTTTGGAGCATGTCCAGATTATATGCTCATTCCCATCTTGGCCCTCATAGATCTGGACACACGAGCAGGTGGACCTAAATTTATGACTTCTCTGAATATGCTGCTTATTAGTCGTGTGTATACTCGTCCTAATGCCTAGTGTCTTCTCACCTCAGTCTGCCGTGTTTCCAGTTCTACCAGCGACCGTCCGCCAGACCCCGTAACTAAAATACATTCCAAACTATGTTTAGAAAAAGAGGAGGTGGTGGGTAGAGGAGGGGGTAAGCCGGGAGGGATAAGGTGAGGCCTTCTCTGTCCAGACCTGTCCATTCCTGCCGCCGATGCTGCATGGTCTAGGAGACTCTGTTACCTGTCCACGGGCTGTGTTTGGCCATTGTGACTGCTGCTGACAACCTCCGCTGTACTAATCCAATAACTCCAAATACATTTCACAAACACCATCAAATCCTAATATCATGTCTGTTTACCGAGAGCTGATAGGACAAGTAAATATCGTATTAAAGGGAAGGCATCATGTCCTTTTTATTAAACCCCCCCAATGTTGTTTAGATCATGCACTTAGCATTAGTATCCTCTTCGCGTTTTTATTTGTCCTAAAAAAAAAAAAGACCACATTGAATACTTTAAATGCTTTCATTAGATTCCTGCCCAAACAGTCATACAGTCATCTGGGTGGTTGCCTTACATGTCAATCACCTGCAGACATACAGAAATTCTTCTAATGCTGTAGAACCTGTGATGTCACAACCATGTGACCGTGTCGGGCGGAGCTAAACAGGTCTAGTGTGAAGGACAATGTAGATTTGGCTCCCCCCATTTAAAGTCACATGGTCATCACAGGTCCTACAGCATTAGATGAATTTCGGTATGTGTGCAGTTGATGGACGTGTTTGCTAACTGCCCGGATGACTGTTAAGAGGTTTTCATTAGCTATGTGCCCAAAAAGTCATCTGGGCGGTTAGCAGGCATGTCAATCACTTGCAGACATGACTAAATTCATTTAATGCTGTAGGACCTGTGGTGATGTCACAACCATGTGACTATAATGGGCAGAGCCAAGTCTACATTGTCCACGCTAGTACTGCTTAACTCCGCCCATTAGTTACATGGTTGTGACGTCACGCAGGTCTTTTTAGAGAGCGTTAGATGAATTTCGTCATGTTTGCTGGTGATTGACATGTCTGGCAACCGCCCGGATGACTGTATGGCTGTTTGTGCAGCTAGCTAATGAAAGTATCTAAAGTGCTTTTTTTTTCCTGAAAAATACAATTTAAAAAACCAAACTGGTTACTAATGCACAGTACATGATCTAAATAACATTGGGGCAGTTTTAATAAAAAAAAAAAAAAAAAAAAAAAGGTTAACTCCAGATAATGTAAATGACTCCATGAAAGAGACGGACTAAGGCTACATTCACACGGTGCGTATTTGGTCTGTTTTTTGAGGATCTGCTTTCTCCATTCACACAGTGCATTATTACTGCATTTTCTGTGGATCCGGTCTTTTTGAGTACATTCAACAAAGGGGGCAATAGAAGAAAGCGCACCAGGAAAAATGCCAAAAAATTGACATGCTCATTCTTTGAGGATCCTTTTTTCAGCCAAAAACGAATCCTCACACGTAGTGTCTGAATGCTAAATTTGGAAATGCATTGACTTGGCTGGGAATGCCAAACATCGCTGCATTTTACTGCAAAACCGGATTCTCAAAAAAAAAAAGCGCACCGTGTGAATGCAGCCTTAAGCGTGTGAAAAGAAAAAAAAATCACTGGAGAGCATATCCCATGATGCTGTGCTGCAGAAAGGCCCCTTGGAGAGATGGTTTTCGTATTAAGCTTACTATTAATATCCAGCCACGTGTGGGAAAGGTCACCTCTGCTGTCCGTGCAGCTTCATAATGAGGCAGAAGGAGATAGCAGAGCCCAAGATAACTGGGCAGCATTGCTCCAGAGCCGCCAAGTTGTGCAGACCAGTAAAGCATTGTGTGATGATGGTGGCTGTTGCATGGAGGGCGCTGGCTATGCTCCTGCTGCTTTTGCCATCTGCAGTCTTCCTAGGTATGAGGGTCCCAGTGACAGCATGCGGGTGTCAGGCCACGGTGGGAGAGGTGGGTTTGATTTTTGTTTTCCTCTTATCTGGAGTTGGAGGAATTCTCTGCAAGCAGCTCAGGATGTTGGGAAACTTTAGAGACTTGGCAAGTGTTAGGTTCCCGCTTGACCCCATGATGTCATCATCTTTGTAAATGGCCAATAATAATGAGCATGCCTATATAGACATATAGTTCAGATCACAGACATAATGTCCACCGCCTCTGCTTCATGCTCTACTAATCCTGGAGACTTACTGGTGCCTCCGGCTCTTTTCTTGACTTGTGCTCCTCCTGAGGCTGGTGGCGTCATGGCGTCACTACACCGCACTACTCTGCCTATTCCCCTGATTTTGCTCCAGTTTCTCTCGTTTTTTGCCCTTTCTCTCTGTCTCTCGCTCTGTGTTTATTTTTTTTCTTCCAGAAAAGCAAAACGAGGGAAGGGCCATAAACGAAAGCGCAAGAAAATCCGGTACAAATCGCACCGCTTGTACGTTTGTATCGTGTGCTCACTAAATCCCAACCACAAATTAAGAAATCCTGGCATTGTGTCACCTCATTCCATGAATTAATCCCATTAATCTGGTCGTGTGGCTTGCGTATTGAGGGTGGGGGGGTAATAAAACCAGAGCATCTCCCAATTGTTCTAATCTGATTGGATGCCTTGATGGTGGCGGGGGATGGGGAGGGCATCATGCCCTGTCTTAATGTCATCATGAGACTCTCCCAGTAATGATCCAATCCTACGGCGGGCCTATCCTGCAAAAGTTATTTGCCATAGATTACAGTTTAGTAGCCCGAGGGTCTGTTGCCCTCCCCTATGATTTCTGCAGACTGACACTGTTTATGCGGTTTCTGTATTTACCCGTCTCCTCTTCTGCTCCATTGTCCTGATCTCATGATTACATTGGGTCAGCCCGGTTCTGATGGTGGCTTGTGGCAGCACTGGTGATGGGACACTAGCATCGTTGCCTATCTGAATTATACTGACATTTGGTATGCTCCAAAAATTCAATTTACTTTAATTGTAACTGTACATTTTGAGGTGTAAAATCCCATTGTTGTTATGCGGTCCTGACCCAGCGGTGCAGTCACAACGCTCACCGTTCCGTCATTACTACATCCGTGAATGCAGCAGTCTCTTTTGGAGCCAAAGTGAAGGTGTTTGTGTCCGACCATATACATTAGTTGGAGAATCCCTTTAATTCCCATCTACTGTGAGTAGTGATGAGCGAGCACTGCCATGCTCGGGTGCCCGGTACTCAACACGAGCAGGTCGGACACTCGGACGGACACAACCTGACTTAGAGTGTAAAGGAAAGATGATATGAAGAAATGCTTGAGGTTCCCATTGACTTCAATTATACTCGATAATTATACTTGATACTTGAAACAAGCAGGTCAGACACACAGACGGGCACAACTCAATCACCCCAGGTATATTTGAAAAATGATTGTCGGGAGAAAGGCTCGAGTTTCCCATTGACTACAGTTATACTTAGTACTCGAGTTGCATCCTTCCATGCGTCCGATCTTTCGAGCACCTGAGCATGGTGGTAGTGCTTGCACATCACTGTCAGCGACGGCTGACTTACTCTAAACAAAGACTTTTCAGCACCCCGTCCTGAGCGAGTGCACACCCCTCACTTCTGTGGGATGAGGGTTTCCTTAAACGCTTCATCTTGGGTCCTCCAGTGAGACTGCACTGCACTTAGTATGGACTCTTCTAACCCAATGCTTGAGAAGAACTGAAATGGCTGAATTATTGCCCGTGGGAAAATAAAAGAAAAATTGTTCACCCAGCACGTAAAATCCCATGTTGCCAGTTATGAAGGGATGGGGTGGAGGGTGGCCGGACGCGAGCGTGCAGCCATTTGTGTTCATCTCCTCCTCACGCGTATGTATTATATATAACCTAGGTTACTATATGACGTCATTAATGAATTACTCTGTGACAATACTTGGACAGGCGGTGGCTGCTTCTTCCCTGGTGTCGCTCACGTCTCTTTGCTTTTCTTTTATTCTCTAATACTAAAGTCCTGTGTTTGGAAGGCAGAAGTAATTACAAATAAATTTTACTCCAAAGTTCTTGCTTCTTTTAGTCTAATTCTAAAGATTTTTCTGGCTATTTTGTTTTTTTCTTCATACCATATATTACCCCAGAAATGCATTTTTCTCCTTCCAAATGCACTTTCTTGCTTCCTAACGCTGAGCTGTCTGCTTTTTCTTGTCTCGATTATACCACAGACGGTGGCTGGTGAGCCGTCTAGGAGGGGGAGATGAGGACCTTCCACCTGTCTATGTATTTCCACGGGTGGTTACATGTCTACATTGGTCAGGCGTCGGCTAGAAGCCCACCTGTCTGGTTGTGTTACTATGTGTGATAGTGGCCTGTCACAAATTGGGGCGACCACCATCTCGAGTGTTCATAGTCCCTGCTTTTATAACCATTGTTTGCTGCACGGATGGGAGCTATAAAAGCAGGCGGGGGCTGGAGGTGGCTCCGGAGTGCGGCGGGGATGGAGGGATTGCTGGGAATGTGTTTCAGGAGTTTTGCATGTTGACATTTCTCTTGCTGTTGCGCTGTAGCTTAGACCTCTTTTTTTCCTTTTGCTTTTTGCAGTCATTGTGAGCCTTGCACAGACACAGAGAGGAGAAAACACTTGTTTATCCAAGACCCTCAGACCTGTAAATGCTCCTGTAAAAACACAGACTCACGTTGCAAAACGAAGCAGCTTGAGTTAAACGAAAGGACTTGCAGGTTGGTTCATTGTAAATGTGGGAAAGTCTGTAAAAGCTAGAGCTGAGGAAAATCTGTACAGCCAAACCTGAGAGAATCTGGAAAGCTAGAGCTGGCAAAAGCTGTAAAGCTAGAGCTGGAAAATCTGTACAGCCAAACCTGAGAGAATCTGGAAAGCTAGAGCTGGAAAATTCTGTAAAAACTAGAGCTGCTTACTGCTAACTTCTGGCTGAGATCCTGTCTGCAGAGGACACCACTGCCTTCAATGTTCTCTTCTGTGTTTGCTTCATACCTATGCTCATCGGTCATACATTCATCCCCGTGACGGCTGCTAAACCTGCAGGGAGCCTTTCTACTTGATCTACAGCATGTACAGCAGCTCAGATTAATCCATGTATATGGCGGTATGTTCTTGTAGCTTCTAGAACAGCAGCACATACCGTTTTGGGACAAGCTTCCCTTCTTGTCTGGAGAAGGCGGCCTCTTAAGATGTTAAGGGGTGAATAGCTGAGCTGCCTCGCAATGTAAAGTGGTGTGAAGGGGAAGAGGAGACCTTCTCCTTGCTATATGTCCATTTATTGTTTCCCCTCCATAGTACATTGTAGTGGGGGGGCATCAATGTCCATCTTGGCACCTTTTTCCCTAAGAAGCCACTTAGAGCAGTTTGTTGTCTTTCACTAGGAGAGGCAAGAAGCCTAGAGCCCACCAGCCATATGCGGCCCCCTATTCTGCTGACCTCGCTCACTAACTTGCGCTCTGCCACCCCTTTGCAGCAAAGTAAGTTACCCCTGTATGTCACCCGAATGCTTCTGTGTTGTCAGTCCAGCTTTTAGGATGAGGTTTCATCGTATGTAAACGTTCCTTCTCTTCACTGGGATGCGAAGAGTGTCTGGCTCCGATTTTCGGCAGCCATTTTCCTCTTCTAGGGGGTTTAAGTTCCCACACCACCGTGACTAATCGTCTCCACCTAATGCTTCAGAAATGATTCATGTTTGCTTGTTGCCCCATGATATTTTTGGGTTCGGGGACAGTCAGAGCAGAGCCATACCCCGGGTAGATGGATGGATGTCGTGGTTTACTCCTTTGCTTCTTGCCCTATATTTCTCTGTGACGTTTGCTGAAAGTTAAATTGTCTTATTTTGTTTCTCCCAAAGATGTGAAAAACCACGGCGGTGAGACGAGGAGAGTGTCTCCAGAAAGAGACAAAATGGAGTGAAAATGAAGGATCGAAACTCGGCACAGCACTTTGGTTCTCATGCATTCCGTGTCCCCAAGGAGGGAAAGAATCGCCGTATTATTCAATAATCGCCATTTCTCCTTCTCCTTTTTCAAAATTGATGCTGCTACACACCGAGAGCCAGAACAGCGGGGTCATAAAGTTTTTTTTGGATTCTTAGAAATATATTATTATAATTAAATATAGATTATATAAATATATATATATTTGTGTATATATATATTGGATTTTTCTTAACAAAATAATAATTTTCCGGACTTTGGTCGCAACTGAAACTTTTTTCACTGACGTACGCGAGGGATAGCTGCTCAGCTGATGCTAACCTCTAATAATATTATTCTGGATCATAATCTATTGTTGCTAAGTTTCTGCTGAACCAATACTTAAGAGGCAAAAACAAAAAACCAAAAAAAAAAAATCAGATCAAAGGTCAAAGAAGCCCTGCTGAGATGTTCTGGAGTCCTACAGCTGCAAAACTCGATCCTTCACCAAACCTGTGCCCTCTGCAGATGGACTCATTGAGGAGTCGGAGACTAATCGGTGCCATAGGTTGGCCAGAGACCACGTCATTGCCCATCATGCACAGTTTCTGCCCCAGAGGAACTTTATTTTTTGGCATCTAATGTCGACCGGTGTGTGTGTGTATTGATTTGGGTATGCTCTCTATTCAGAAGCAGAACGGGAAAACCAATGTCTGACTTTATTTCCAATGGACGGTTTTTCTAAAGGATGTGACCCATTGGCTCCATTTTGGCAGGCATATGCTGAGCCAGTGCCAGTTGTATCTCTGTGGTCTTAATACAAACACTAAAAAGTAAAAAAAAAAAAAAAGAAAGATCTCGCAGAAGCAAAGACTGAGTCTGGACCAAAATCAAGGAGGTCACGGGAGAGCAGCGCTTCCGGACGAGTGTGCAGACCTGGCGGTAATCACTAGAATCCACTGGGACTTGTATTCTCCCAGTGAGCTTTCATCAAATGACGTGAACTCTTGTACATTGAGTTAATTACTCACCCCAGTGAGGAAGACTCACTCATAATGAGTGGAAATGACTATATTAAGAGTATGAATCGCTCAATGAGTGCAGCTTGCTGTTTAATGAATCGGACTTGTTTATGTTGAGTGAGACTGCCTTCCAGTGGGTGAAAGCTATCCCCCCACCCAAATGTCTTGAGAATCTGAGGCGACCTGGTCAAGTGTCTCCACCGAACACCGTGAGTCCTGGAGTTGCAGCTGGTGGAATCACTAGAGTCTATAGACAAGGCGTTCACTGTACCCTGGTATCTCATGTATACAGACACACACACACACACCTGTTCTAAGGTCCCACGTGCCTTGCAGCTCAGAAATGAGTGAGGCTCCATCACCGAGACCCTGCGCTGTTTTCTGTGCCGATAATAAAACGTGACACAAATAAAGGGTTGATCCCTGCATGAGGGACTTGGCTCCTTTGCTGCTAGACTGTGTTAGAATGAAATCCCTGTGCACACTGCAAAGTTGTCTGGGAAACATTTTCACTTGGGTGGGGTTGGGGGTCATAAATTTGGCTGTGTGGATGTATATGTGCGGTGGTCAGTGCTGGTATCCAATATAAGGCAGATAACCTCCCAGGAGACTGTTCTTCAGACGCTATCCATTCTGTATGAGAGCATGGCCCTTACTCTAGTGCCAAATTCACACGTACAATAAGTGCCTTTTTGGATGTATAGCACATGGCAAGTCATCTGATGGCCCTGGATATGTAGCTCATGGATGGGGGGGACTGGGGTGGTCTGTAAAGAGCCACAGCACAGACGGGGAACCCTATAGTGTGTGTATGTGTATACATGGATGCAGACACCTATTTAATGTCCCCTTTATTAACACAGCGTGGAGGGTACAGTATTTCTTTTGTTCTATTTAAGATAATTTATACAATTACAAATACATTAATTGTCCAATGTTTTTATCCGTTCTCTTTGGTGGTTTTCTTAAATGTGTACTTCACAAGCAATTGCTACCTTCATGGGTACAGGAGGCCGATTGGTGGGATAAAGGCCTGGAGGACAGACGATGTCGCGTGTAATAATGGGGTCCTCTCTTTCCATCGTACAAACGCTCAGATACTGGGATCTGGTGTCATGCTTTTATAATCGGTTTTCAGAGGCTATGGGAACAGCAGGACAATACTACTCGCTCATCCTTCCTCTAGGGCCGGCGGCTGGTAGATTGGAGCTAGCTGGACATCCAGCACAGCTCCGGAGCCATCCATCCTTCCTCCTCTGCTCCAGATGAAGGATGCCATGGACCCAACAGCGGAGCTTATCTACATGAAAGATCTGTGTCACAATAGCTGCTTGTCGATGAGAATTTCACTTTATCTCATCTTCCTGCTTTGTGGAACCCATGATGTCTTATTAGTCCCTCACCCGGCCATGTCCCCATGACTGCAAATCTAGCTTTTCACGGCAGTAATGTCCTTTATGGCAGTATTTATTGTATTTATTGCATACTGTTATGTGACAGTGCACACGACTGCAAAACGCTTCACATGTAGCAAATGGGCGTTGGGGGGGGCTTGCTCATTGGAGGGCTCTTTGTCACCTTGCAGGGCTTGATCTCACATTGCAGGGTTTTGCCCTCGCGGGGCTTGCACTTGCGTTTCAGGGTTCGCCCTCTAGCATTGTGGAGCTTGCTTCCTCCTTGCATCTACCCTCAACAATTCTAGTGACAGTTCCATCCTCTGTTGCCCATGCTGTATAGGTATCTTGGCCCATCTAAGTATTTATTGTGTGCACTGTATATATTGGGGCAGCGCTGATCAGGATTTTAATATTTTGCACATGTGAATCCAACATATTCATGGGTTTTGTTGACTCCCCAGCGCACGTAGAAAGCCTCACCTTCCAGAAGTGTCCGGTGATGGTAGTCTGGGTATATTCCCTCATTCTTGGTGTCTTTATCACTGACAGAGAGGCCAAACGTTCATGATTCACTCTTAGAATAGGAGAAAGGAAGGAGGTGAGGCCGATTTCCCCCCCCCACCCCCAGAGCGATGCACGTTGCGATGCAGAACAATCCTTGGTGCATCGCTCTTCAGATTAGCAGTTGTAATATTTAATGATGACTTCGTAGTCTTTCCACTGGAGTGTGAAGCTAAACAGTAGTGCGTACAATAAGGGTGTGTGTTTTCTCTAGTCCTTTGCTCCGTGTTCTTCCATGTAGGTAATCGCTTTCAACTCCAGACTAGCAGGACGCTGCCCTGCATTACTGTGGGCAAAAATTAAATGGTCACGTGCAGTGTAAAGCACAGGGTGGTCAAAGGCACGGGGGTCCAGAGGAGGCTGCCAATAAACTTCCACAGCTTTAAAGTAAACAGGTGTCCTATTAAAGTGGTCTCATCAACTTACAGAGTGGCAATGCTCCCGTCACCCAGGCATGTTGTAAATTTGGTACCTCGAGTTATTTTTTTTATTTAATCTATTGGCTTGATATTTGTTCCTTCATTCTGTTGTCCAATTCAATTAAAAGTTACATTTCATAGAGCAAAACCCCTGTATAAGGACCCTGGGCGTTCTCCGATCCTCACTGTACTACCCAATGTAGTGTGACTGCAGCATTTCCCGCCAGATATCCCAGCATTGGCCTCCTGTGTGGAGCAGCGCTGTAAAGTAAGGCGAGCTTCCTCCGCTGCATGATGACCATTCAGCCCTGTGTCGGTGATCGGTCTAAGCCAATACAATCCTCGTGACAATGAAGTCTATACCACAAGGCCTCTGCCAGCCAAGGTTCATATATGTATATCGAGCATTACGCATAAACACTACAGATCTCCTTTTTGTAAATAAATTCAAAAACACAAAAAAGTTAATTCTGCCTAACATTTTTTTTTTAATTGTAATATGTGTTTTATTTATTGGTGCTATCATTTGTTATCGTTGTGCGACGCAGTCATTAACACCTTTCTTTGCAGATTAAATATTATGTAGAAACATATTTATTTTTTAAAAGAAAGTATAAAGATAATGTTAAAAATACCTTTGTTTTCTTTGTTTTTATTAATCTTGTACAATGAACCCTGAGGTGACTCCGTCTGTACTGGGGGGAAGGAGGTGGAGTGTAGTCGGAGACTGGGAATGGCTGCTGCTCCCTTTCACACACCATTTTCCAGCCCTCTTCCCCTCTGATGCCCTGGTTTCCAGTCCCCAATCTCTGATACCCTGTCCTCCACTGACACCTTGGCTTCCGGTTCCATCCAAATTCCCCCCCATCCCCAACACCGTGGTGTCCGTACCCATCTCCCTTCCTCCACACTCCCGATGCCATGGTTGCCAGTCCTCTGCTCCCGATGACCTGGTTTCTGGTACCATCAACCCTCTGATGCCCAGTTTTCCGGTCTCCCCACCAACCCCTGACCCTCCGACGCCCTATTTTCTGGTCCCCCTGACCTCTTGCCATCCTGGTTTCCGCCATAATAACGCCCATCTTCCGGTCCACAGAAAGTGGATTGATAAATTGATCCCAGCATGCCACATTATACACTCCTCTATCGTCTGGATTTAACGTAACTTAAGAGACTGGGGAACCTGCATACTGTCTTGGGACAAGATCGGGAAGGTTTTGCTTCTGGATGTGAATCATTTGTTGGTCTGAGAACTGGAGCTTGAAGACTATTAGATTTGCATAGCTTTTGATCACAGGTCTATGTTAGGATGGGGTTGGATGATTAATATTTGTAAGATTTTATTTTATCAGGAGTCTTCCAGCTTCGCCCTGGTGGGAGAGGCGGTGGAAGGTTTCAGCAGATTTAATATGAAGCTGCGTGTATCTCTGAGCAGGAAACATCTGTTGTAATTGAATTGTTATGACAACCAAGTTATTGAAATGGCTCGCAAGCAGTTTTCCCACATTTGGGTTCGTCCGTCTCCTTTTTGTTCTTTGCTCATATAATGAAGAAGTTGCCTTCAAAGAAACTTACATAAATCAAGGATAAACTTGTTGTATATAGAAGCGCAGGGACTTGGCCAGAAGCCCTCCTCTACCTAAACATTCCCACAAGGCTTTGAACCCAGACTTTATCCATTGTTTAGTTCCCTCCTGGTTTCTATAGACAAGTCACAAAGTGGTGGCACCAAAATATGTATTCTATATAGAGGCTCAGGGATCGGTACAAATAAACAGATCGACTTTAGAATATGGCTGAAACTATGGGCTTGCTATGCTTTGTCTGAAATTGCCCTCGCACATTGCAGATTTTCTCAGAAAAGGAACACACACCGACGAGCCATTCGCAGTTTCACTATACCGTTTGCATACTTGTACGTACGTGGTTTAATATTTGAGACAAGAATATGCTACTGGCAGGATCAGCCAGGTAACCTGTCGACATGTTGGGGAACGTCTTGCAGCCATCGCATGACATGCCAGTCGGGTGGATCTCTTCGAGCCTTGTCTCACTATACCGTCTGCATACTTGCATGGTCAAGGTTTAAATTTTGAGACAAGCATGTACTACTAGCAGTATCAACCAGGTAACCTGTCGACACGATGCTGCGTACCATCTTAAAGCTATCGCATGACATGCCAATCAGTTGTGACTCTGAACCTGTATAAAAGCAAAAGCATGGAATGCAGCAGCTGTTTAGTGGTGATTATGGATAATTAGAAATGTCACAGCTTAGGGAAAGCCAAAAAACTGAATAAACTTCACACATTGTGACGGCAGTGAAGATTGTGTAATGAAAAGAGAATAGGATTTAATTATTATTTATAGACCACCATCAATTCCATGGAGCTGTACATGAGAAGGGGTTACATACAAAATTATACAGTTTACAGTGAACAAATTAACAACAGACTGGTATAGAGGTGTGAGGACCTTGTCCTTACAGACTATTCTACATGATAATAGGGAGGAGACCGAAGGATTGGGGTGCGGCGGCTTCGGTGGCGGTGAGCTAGCAGCTCTGGTGGTGGTGAGGTGGCGGCTCGGTCATTGCAGGCTGTAGCTTTCCTGAAGAGATGTTTTTCAGGTTCCATCTGAAGGATCTGAGTGTGGTTGATAATCGGACGTGATGGGGTGCAGAATTCCAGAGGATGGGGGATATTTAGCAGAAATCTTGGAGGCGGTTGTGTGAGGAACGGATAAGTGGAGGAGAGGAGGTCAGTTAAAACCTGGGCTTTAAAACCTGGGTAGATGGGCTTCTGGGGTGCAGTGGGTAATTAGTTGGGAGAGTATGTTGAGAACATCTTTTCAGGACATTTAGAAACTTTGGAGCAATTTAGATTACGTATGAATTCAGTTTCTTGGCAAAATCTGGTAGATTGAAAAGCAAAAAATGATTTCCAGTGCGGGTGATCTACAATTCTTTGGTCTAACATTGGTAATAGATGTGGTCAAAGTATTCACACCCTAGTTATTGTGTAACAACCTTCAGTCACAATCCATTTAGTTCACAAGTGCAAAAAGTAACTGAAGACAAAGCGTCACTGGTAATGAGCAACAATACCTGGAGCCATGATTGTCCTTGTATTGGGGTCCTATGTGGGCAGATGAGTTGGTAAAGAACCAATAAATACAAGATCTTTTACATAAGCAAAGTTTATAAAATTAATTGCAAGCTGAGAATTTATGGGCAGAAACAGTTTTCTACAGGTGACTTTGCAAACTACACAATATAGCAATGTATTCATGCTCTAGTGTAGAAATGTTTTTTTTCTTACAGTTTTTAAGGTTCAAGGTAGGTTTCAGTCCAACATGGTTGATCCAGAGTAAGGCAAAAACAGGGCAAACACAAAGCTTCAGTTTAGAGGATACATTTTTTCCCCGACTTCATATACGGCAATCGGACTAGTTCCTTGGTTCAATGCTCAATAACAAAATCTATTGCACATAACCTGTAACATATTTTTCAAGAAAGGCATCCAGACTGCTCTTGAATATTAGTAGTGAATCACCCATTACCACATCACGTGGCAGAGAGCTCCAAAGTTTCACTGCTCTTACAGTGGAGGATCCATAGTTTCACTGCTCATACAGGAATCTGTGTCTGTGATTATGCCTAATCCTTTCGTCTGGACTTTGAGAACACCCCCTTGTCTACGTCACAAGCGTAGATGTTAAAAGATTGTTATACAGCTTTCTGTAGTGTAATCACATGTGCTTGTATAGTGTAATAATATTGCACCCCAAGCTAGTGATGAGGGAGTATCGAAATATGTGAACCCGCTATACTCCTAATGAGTAGTTTTCAATGCGTGCTCGTCTGAATAGCGAGTCCAATGTTAGTCAATTAATCATAGGCTCCCCCCCACACCCGGCTATAAAGAGTCCAAAGCGGGAGGGTGGAGGCTTTTTTTTTTTTTTGCATTTTTACTGTATACACCTTGCTAATCCACCCCTAGAGAGACCCTAACATTCAATCTGCTCTCACTAGGGTGCCGACTCCCCTTGTGTACTGAATAGAGCTGGCAATGTGTCACAGAGTTCACGATCGACACATCACTCACGAGCACCAGCAATACTCGCAGTATTGCAAATACTGTACTATTCGTGTGAGTAGCAAATGGTAACGATGGCACTTGCTCATCACTACCCTAAGACTTGTTTTTCCAAACTAGGTATCCCAGTCTGTTAACCCATTTTCTGCAGTTCACTCATTCCCTCAATAACCTTGGTTGCTCTTCTCTGCACCTACTCTAGTTCATCCTTGTCATTATACACTGGAGACTGAAATTGTACCTAGTACTCAAAGTGTGGGCACACTAGTCACTTGTTTAGTGAAAAACGTCTCATGAGCCTCTATGCCTCTTAATGCATCCCATTATTTTATTATCCTTGGCAGCTGGTGCCTGATGCTGGTTAGTAAAGTTGAGTTTGCCCTACACCCAAGTCTTCAGTGACAGCTTTACCCAGTGTTTTCACAATTAGTGCATAATTATACATTTTATTTCCTTGGCCCAAGTGCACAACCTTACAATTATCCACGTTGAACTTAATTTGCATTTCTTAGCGCAAGCCTCCATCATACATAAAACCTGTAATATAAAATGATCCTCCTCTGTATTGAGTACCTTGCAGTTTAGTATCATCTGCAAATATTGAAATTGTACTCTATGCCCCCTACCAAGCTGTTAATTAAATTAAAAGAAAACCCAATGCTAACCCTTGCGGTACCCCAGTGTTAACTGTAACCCAGTTTGAGTATGTTTCATTAATAAAAATTCTTTGTTTCTGATCATTGAGCCAGTTTTTAACCCAGTTACGCATATTTTCCCCTATTTCCATTCTCATTTTATGTACCAGCCTTTTGTGTAGATCCGTAACAAACAACTTTGAAAAGTCCATATACACAAGATCCACTGCATTTCCTTTGACCAGCCTAGACGTTACGCCTTCATTGAATTTGATCAGGTAAGTCTGACAGAACCAATTCCCCATAAACCCATGTTGATACTGGGTCATTAGGTTATTGTTAAGGTACCGTTACATGGCACGACATCGTTAATGATGTCGCTTAAATGTCACGGTTTGAGCGATGTTGGAACGACATTGTAAGACCGTCGTTGCGTGTAACAGCACGATATGACAACGATAAATTGTTGGATCGTTGATCGCAGATTTGAGAATATGTTCTCAAATCACATGATCAACGATCAGCCAACCTGCTGCATCGTTATGTGTGACACCACGATAACATGTCGTTTACGACTTTGCTTATTCACAGCAATGAGCAGGGATCAGTCGCTGGGTTGTGCAAACGATACCTGCTCAGTACATCGTTGCTGAGTCGTCCATGATATCTAGACGTGTGACATCTCAACGATGTCAGAAGTGACCGCGCTCCCGCGAAATCGTTACCGACATTTCAACGTTGTGCTGTGTAACGGTACCTTTAGTGAGATTCTCCAGGAGAGCCGCTATTAATAAACCCTCAAGGATTGTACCCACAGTTTAGGTGACAACACTTGTCTATGATTTACAGGCTCAGATTTTGTCCCCTTTTTGAATATTGGCACTATTTTCTTACATGTTTTTATTTTTCATGATACAGTTGAACAGCATTTTAAGATGTACTGTGGGTGCTTGAACTATTAAATGTAGCAGATTTTCTAAACAATGTATGAACACGGTCTTAAGGACTTGAATGATTGCAAGAAATGCATTAATATGGTACAACTATTGTGTGCTCTTTGGAGTAGCACAGCTGCCGTATACAAATATCCATGGTCCCCATAAGTATTGTTGAATCAGAAAAAAGAACAGATAGGTATGCGGTCACTTGCTCCATAGTTTCTACACCGCTTAATGTTTAATATATTTATTTGGCTGTGTAATAGCCTCGTCCCAGTCCTGTCTGCCTGTAATAGTCTGTAGACCTTGGTCATGAGAACACTGTAATCCAAAGACTGTTCAGTCAGTAGGGACAGTGAATAGCTGTTCTCTCAGCCGACTTGTGCTCTCCAGGCCCGTCCCGGAATGAGGCATCTACTGGCTTTTACTTAGCTTTCTTCCTCGCCTCAGTTTCTTGTGGTTTTTGGTGGTTCTACTGTAATTATACCATATTAAGGCCCCTTTCACCTCTGCGTTTCTGTCTGGATCCGGCAAATCCGGACAAAAAATGCAATTGCCTCCTAACGGCCGCACTTGCATCATGCCCTATGCATTGTCTATGTGCCTTGCGGCAAGTGCGATATTGCCCGCGATCCGGCATTTGCGGTCGTGAAAAAAACAAAGGTGAGCAGCGTTTTTTTCTTCACGGCCAGATCTACCGCATGCGGCAGATCTGGACCCCGTGTTTTGTGTGAAACAATCCAAGCACATTGTAGCTGCATTCGGCCTCCCTCCCATAGCGTAATTAAGAAAGCTCGGGAATGTCGTTTTATGGCTTTAAAAAGAAGACATTTGAAGGGAAGCAAAGATTCAAATATATTTGTTCTCCCAGCTAGAAACCTTTAACGCAAATTGTATACTTTACCATAGTAATAGGATTATTAAGCTTATATTTACAGAATCCATATGAAATGGTGGAAGCGAAACACCGTTTTGCTTCATGGGGTAATGGCCGGAATCATACCAAATGGATTCCTGCTTGTTAGAGACTCACAGCTATGTCATGTTAACTATCAAAAGGTAAATTCATGAACAAAATGATGCTAATATATTTTGCCTGTGAGCTCCATCGTGGAACATATGAGGGAAATTAGAAATATATAACTATATTCAGATATTGGCACCTTCAAGGGACAGACCATATATGAGGTCAGCAGATGGGAAGTCAATTTTATGGTATGCTCTTAAAAACAAAAACCACCATTTTGTGACTTTATACCCAGAAGAAGGACACAGCAAGACCTATAAGCTGTTAGGCTGCATCATATTTCTTCTACGGAGTATCCTTCCCTTCCTAAACTTGTAGATGCCACCATGTAACACAAGTTTAGTAAGTCTCTTATGTTTTTTTCATTTTATTTTACATAACTTCCAGTACAAAATAGAAAGTTTTGACCTATTTGTAAACTGTTGTATAGCTTTGTAAACACTGCCTATTCTTTTGGATTAAATGTACAACATTAAATAGCTTTGTTTTTGCTTTATGGCAAAAAAACATGACCCTGTGTAATCCTTGTATTACCAGTAATGGGTGTTCCATCAGCCTGATAAACGATTGGTGGTAGCAGTGTATTTTGCATTTATGTGATATTGTGTGCTTGTTGGTGACTGGACCGAGAAATATATATATACTACCGTTCAAAAGTTTGAGGTCATTTAGCAATTTCCTTATTTTTGAAAGAAAAGCACTTTTTATTCTTCAATGCAGCTAACATTAAATGAATCAGAAATACACTCTATACATTGTTAATGTGGTAAATGACTATTTTAGCTGCAAACATCTACATAGGTGTATAGAGGCCCATTTCCAACAACCACCACTCCTGTGTTTTAATGGTACATTGTGTTTGCTGACTGTGTAAGAAGGCTAATGGATGTTTAGAAAACCCTTGTATAAGTATGTTAGCACAGCTGAAAACAGTTTGGCTGATTAGAGAAGCTATAAAACTGACCTTCCTTTGAGCTAGTTGAGAATCTGGAGCATTAAATTTATTTGTTCTATGAAACTCTCAAAATGGCCAGAAAAAGAGAACTTTGATGTGAAACTCGACAGTCTATCCTTGTTCTTAGACATGAAGGCTATTACATGCGAAACATTGCCAAGAAACTGAAGATTTCCTACAACGGTGTGTCCTACTCCCTTCAGAGGAGATCACAAACAGGCTCTAATCAGAGTAGAAAGAGAAGTGGGAAACCCTGCTGCACAACTGAGCAACAAGACAAGTACATTGAAGACTCTAATTTGAGAAATTAACGCCTCATAGCTCTTCAATGGCTGCTTCATTAAATAGTACTCGCAAAACGCCAGTGTTAACGTCTACAGTAAAGAGGTGACTCCGGGGTGCTGGCCTTCACGACAGAGGGGCAAAGAAAATCCATATCTGAGACTGGCTAATAAAAGGAAATGATTAATATGGGCAAAAGAACAGACATTGGACAGAGGAAGATTGGAAAAAAGTTTTATAGACAGAAGAATCAAAGACTGAGGTGTTTGGATCACATTGTGAGACAGAACAACTAAAAAGATGCGGGAAGAGGCCTGACGCCATCTGTCAAGCATGGTGGAGGCCTGACGCCATCTGTCAAGCATGGTGGAGGTCGTGATGGTCTGGGGCTGCTCTGGTGCTGGTAAAGTGGGAGATTTGTACAAGGTAAAGAGGATTTTGAATAAGGAAGGCGATCACTCCATTTTGCAACGCCATGCCATACCCTGTGGACTGCGCTTGATTGGAGCCAGTTTCAGTCTACAACAGGACAATGACCCACAGCAAAGCAAAGCACACCTCCAAATTATGCTTGAACTATTTAGGGAAGAAGCAGCAGCTGGTACTCTATCTGTAATGGAGTGGCCACAAATTTGTCTGGGTCACTCCAAACATTTGAACGGTGGTGTGTGTGTATGTATGTATATATATATATATATATAATTATATATTTCTGGCTGGAGCCAATGATATATACAACCCCTCACTGCAAGTGCCTCAATATTCCTCATAAAATCAGCAAATACAGGCAAGTCAGAGCAGGTGTGAACAGGCCTGTATAGCATGTTCACTTAAAACGCCAAATTGTATGAAACAACTAGATGTGTCCAAATACCTTGCAATAAATATAAACTAGTGTTAAAAACACAGGTTATTTAGGACATACCTTTTTTGCAAAAAATAAGTACTTAAACCTTCCCACCAATGACAAGTGACTCATCTCGGGACGGTCCCTACACTAACCATATAATAACCTGCTGCTGTGTAGGGACCATCCCGAGATGGGTCACCTTGTCGTATGGCTTAAGTAGTTTTATTGCAAAAAGATGTATCCTGTGTTTTTAACAACACTAGTTTTTATTTATTGCAAGGTATTTGGACATAATATACATATACTGTTTTTTGTTTTCTAGTTATTTGATAAAATCAGAGCAGCTGCGCTAATTTCCTTATCCTCAGTCATTCCCTGATTACCCTGATGGTGAGGAGGGTGCCGGAGGTAGATTGAGCAATCTAAGGTCACTGTGTAGACAGACAGCAACAGCGTCCTGTTCCAAAAATCCACTTATTGCATTATTCCAATATTCCCGATGTGATGGATATTGAGATGATCAGTACAGATCCTACTTGTTTATTCCTGGATAAGTCTCCCTTTATTGTGGCCCCCACCCAGGATAGACAAGCCGCTTTGTTCACCCATTGGATTGGGATGATTCCTGTCCAGAATATCTGCGATACTTGGACAATTACTGCTCTACAGCCATATTGGTTGAACCCAACTAATTTTGAGGTGCTGAAAATTAATGATTCTTAAATTTTCTTACTGCCTCTAATTTTCAAGATCCAGAGGAGGTTGTAATTACTTGCCACCTTTCATGCAGCGTCTAGAAACATTGCATCTTTATTATTTTCTTCTTCTTATTATTATAGTATTGTTAATAGCTAGTCTATTACATCAGCTATCTTGTCTATTGAGCCTTCAGTATTCTATCTTTGGGTGACCAATGACATTAATCCTTATTACAGTTGCATCACCTACTTTTATAAATGCTGCAAGGTATCCAGTTTTAGGATTTCTTGGCATTTTTACAAGTTTCTATGTTTTTTCAAATAAGCCTCGTTCTTGCATTAACAAAGTGGATAGTTTTTGCTACATATGCAGAGGAGTCATGCAAAAGTGAAACTTGACTCCCATGATAAGGAATCATACAAGCTGTATTTTGGCTGCAGAATAGGAGATCAGGACAGGAGTTGGCTCCAAACAGGATACAATATAGCCGTGATCACATCTTACTCAGTGGTTGATTGAAGGAGACAATCTATTCCTTCAGTAGTTCCAATGGTCTGGAGAGTGTCAACCCATATCACTACCAATTGCCATTTTTGCATGGTATCTCCCCATTAGGAAAGGAGTTTAAAGGAAGAAGTGAACTTTACAGTATCCAAACATTCTACTTGTAATACGCCCAGTACGATATACAGAATAATTGCCAAGTCCGAAAGCTCCAGAAATATTTCCATTTAAAGGAGGAAGGAGAGGGCACTTTGTCATGAAACATCTTCCTCTCACGACCGAGACTTTCTACACAATCTAAACTGCAAGACGTCTTCTAACACAAAGGAAACTAAATGATCTTGTTAAAGATTTGGTTCTGCCCAAGAGTTAGGCTGAGCTGTTAGGTCACGTATGTTAGAGTGAGGGTAGGCTCACATCTGCATATCTGTACTCACCGAGAGCCTCGGTGAGAAAACTAGCAGTGTCATGCAGCTTTAATCCACATGGCATGCGTATAACATGCTAGTGTGCATTATTTCCCTCATCTAGCATGTGTATGACATATTTTTAACATGGTCTTTCCCATGCTGTTAAAAGTTAGAATAGGATAGATTGAATAGATTGATCAATCTTACCAGTTTCCTGCTGCTTGCTTACAGGGCCGCTCACATAGTTATTCCATTCCCCATCTCGGGTAATAATAGCAGCCCACAGCTGCCCCAGATTTTGTCACATTCATTAGAATCACCAGATCCTGGCACTTTATCCAGCTCTTCCCGATGCCTTGGTGACGTAGCATCGGGACGATAGAAGGGGTTAATGACAGCATGTCATTATGCCCGAGATTGGTAATTGGTAAAGAGTTAATAAACACACACAGTAAAATCCTTTTATTAAAAATAAAACACAGTGTCAGCCCTCATTATCCAATTTATTAACCAACATACCCTGCTCCGACGATCATCCACAACAAGGTTCTCAGGTGACCTTCCTGACTCACCGCTGACATGGCCGCAGCTCTCGGTGCCGTAACTCTGTACTCGGAGGCCGTGATGAAAAGATGATTCTTTAGCACGGCCTATTATGCAGCAGAGCCGACATGCGACGAGGGACATCATTGTGCATTATCGGCGGAGCAGGGTATGTTTTTGGGCTAATAACATTGGTACTGAGGGTTGTCAGTGTATTTTATTTCTAATAAAAGGATTTTTCTGTGTTTATTAACTCTTCACTTACTGAATTGGTAATGGGCAGGTATCAGAAGATGCCTGACACTGCCAATCCATGGCTTAATGACAAGCTGTCAATACACAGCTGTCATTAACCCCTTCCATCGCCCCGATGCCTACGCACCAGGGCATCGGGAAGAGCAAGGTAAAGCACCAGGATTCTGTGATTTTAATAAATGCACCAAATTCTGGGGTAGCTGCAGCCTGCTTGTTATTACTCAGAGGGGGCCAATAACTACGTGCCTCCCCAGGGTAAGACTAAAAAATCCCTGCTGTGCACCTTATCTTGACTGAGTGTCAAATTGGGAGGGACCCCATGCTACTGTTTTTTTTTTTTAATTGATTAAAAACAGCATAGGGACCCCTTATTTGATACTCGGCCAAGATAAAGTGCATAGTTGGGGGCTGCAGTCTGCAGCTGTCTACTTTATTTGTGCTGAGAGTAAAAAATACAGGGGACCCTAATCATTTTTTAACATGATTTATTTATTTAACACAGCATGACGGCAGGTTGGTTGCCATACAATAGATATATACATATATACAAATTGTAAGAGCACAGTCTGATGTCACAGAGAGTGAGCGTCTGTGATTGGCCATTGCCAGTCAGTGCAGTGAATATGAATGAAGCCTAATGAGTGGCCATGGGAGACTGGTAAGATCCATCTAGCTGTCCTATCATCTATCTTTCTATTCTAACTTTACAGCAAGGGAAAGACCATGCTAAAACGCCATCCGTGTTCTGTGTGATTTTTCTTTCATCTCACCTATGAACTTACATTGGGGAATCTGGCGAGATACGCGGCATCCTGCAAATTTTTCCTGAACTGAGGAAGAACTTGCAGATAGGCATTGCACTAGAGTTTAACCTTGTTGTGAGTGCAACGCGATGTTTTATCGGATTGCACTTGCCGTGTTTAAATGAAGGTGTGAGCAAAACCCTAAGGCTGAGCTCTTAGGTTCTCCGTAAAGCCCAGCTCTTAGGGCCACTTTACACACACCAACTTCTGTGACCAACTTCTGAACAGATCTCTGGTTGCAGTGAAATCATGGACACATTGTTACATTTGTACACGGCCACAAAATGGAACAATGTGTCCATGATTTCACTGCAACCAGAGATCTGTTCAGAAGTTGGACACAGAAGTTGGTGTGTGTAAAGTGGCCCTTAGTTCCAGAGTAAGACCGAGCTCTTAGGTTCACAGTAAAGCCCAGCTCTTAGGTTCACAGTAAAGCCCAGCTCTTAGCTCCAGAGTAAGACTGAGCTCTTAGGTGCACAGTAAAGCCCAGCTCTTAGGTCCAGAGTAAGACCGAGCTCTTAGGTTCACAGTAAGACCGAGCTCTTAGGTTCACAGTAAAGCCCAGCTCTTAGCTCCAGAGTAAGACTGAGCTCTTAGGTGCACAGTAAAGGCCAGCTCTTAGGTCCAGAGTAAAGCCCAGCTCTCAGGTTCACAGTAAAGCCCAGCTCTTAGGTTCAGAGTAAAGCCCAGCTCTTAGGTCCAGAGTAAGACCGAGCTCTTAGGTTCACAGCAAGACCGAGCTCTTAGGTTCACAGTAAAGCCCAGCTCTTAGCTCCAGAGTAAGACCGAGCTCTTAGGTTCACAGTAAAGCCCAGCTCTTAGCTCCAGAGTAAGACCGAGCTCTTAGGTTCACAGCAAGACCGAGCTCTTAGGTTCACAGTAAAGCCCAGCTCTTAGCTCCAGAGTAAGACCGAGCTCTTAGGTTCACAGTAAAGCCTAGCTCTTAGCTCCAGAGTAAGACCGAGCTCTTAGGTTCACAGTAAAGCCCAGCTCTTAGCTCCAGAGTAAGACTGAGGTCTTAGGTGCACAGTAAAGGCCAGCTCTTAGGTCCAGAGTAAGACCGAGCTCTTAGGTCCAGAGTAAGACCGAGCTCTTAGGTTCACAGTAAAGCCCAGCTCTTAGGTCCAGAGTAAGACTGAGCTCTTAGGTGCACAGTAAAGCCCAGCTCTTAGGTCCACAGTAAAGCCCAGCTCTTAGGTCCAGAGTAAGACCGAGCTCTTAGGTTCACAGTAAAGCCCAGCTCTTAGTCCAGAGTAGACGAGCTCTTAGTCAGAGTAAGACCGAGCTCTTAGGTCCAGAGTAAGACCGAGCTCTTAGGTCCAGAGTAAGACCGAGCTCTTAGGTCCAGAGTAAGACCGAGCTCTTAGGTCCAGAGTAAGACCGAGCTCTTAGGTCCAGAGTAAGACCGAGCTCTTAGGTCCAGAGTAAGACCGAGCTCTTAGGTCCAGAGTAAGACCGAGCTCTTAGGTCCAGAGTAAGACCGAGCTCTTAGGTCCAGAGTAAGACCGAGCTCTTTGGTGCACAGTAAAGCCCAGCTCTTAGGTCCAGAGTAAGACCGAGCTCTTAGGTTCACAGTCAATCTGAGCTTTTGGTTCAGCATAAGGCCCAGCTCTGTTTTAAGAGTAAGGCGCATGTTTTGGGTTCAGAGTAAGTATCAGCTCTTGGGTTCCTGGCTACAGCAGTGTAATCCCCTAGCCAGCGATGTTGGGATTTCTTTGTTCCATAACTGTGATCGAAATCTTGTCCTGTACTTCTTCATGGAGAGCGATTTTGTGGCATGCACATCAACAGCTCTGAAGATAAGTCATAATCCAGAGGAATGGAGGCTCCTCCTTGATTCGTCGATAACAAGCCTAAAAGCGTCTTGCTGCATAACGGCAATGCTCTGCCTTCAATTCCACTTGGTTCTGTCATCCACATGAAAGAAAGCTATGACCAAATAAATAAAACACCTGAGGGGCCTGAACTATTACCAGGGTGCAAAGTCCTGCTGCTTTTTGTGTGAGCGGGATAGTTGTTCAGTGGACTATCACTACAATAAGAGAGCGGCCTCTCCTACATTCAGTGCAATCAGGGAGTGACAATGTTTGGCATCCAGCACTTGTGACCCACAGAAGATTGTGTTACCACCATTGCAGATGATGTTGGGCCTAAAATACTGTAAAGGCAATGGATAAAGTGTTCCATCTGATTTTTTTTTTAAATGCACCCGTAGACTTGTGTGACAGTGGTCCCGGCGGCAACATTTTTTTTCACATGGACGGTTGTACTGAGAGAAACCAAGTGTTTCGGCCTTATGGAATAACTGGGTTGTGTGCCGTCCTTGCACTCTCTGAGTGCTGTGTGCTTTCCATGCGTTCTCCATGTACTGTCCCCGTGCTGTCTGACTTGTACGTTGCTCTGCTCAAGCCTTTTTTCCTTTTTTTTAGCCAATTGTCTACATACAGAGCAGCTGAGACTATGACCCTTATTAGGACTTCAGTGACTGAGGAAATTCCCAGGATCCGGGAGGTAAAGCCTATCACGATGAGAAGTTTTTTTTTTTTTTTTACATAAAACATAACTCTGAAATCCTGGCTGGGAATCACAAGAACTCTTGAGTACATGCTTTGAAGAACTTGAAGATCTTTCTGTAACTTCTCAGTCGCTCTTGGCTGGGTCAGCTGACTGCTAAAGTTCAGAAGAAATTACCATCATCCGGGCATGGACAGCGAGGACTGGCAGACCTGCAAACGTCAGCAACCTTCTACTTCTTTTCTTGGTGCTTGAAATGATGGCTTGAGATGTTGGTAATCTCACACGCATGTCTTTCATCGCACAATCTTCCACTTTTAACTCTTTGTGCTGTTCTTCTAATACTGCCGTTGTTTTCATTTAGGCCTGGTTTGTGGTGTAAAGGCTCAGTATGAGTAGGAAGGTGACCTCCTGACTTCCTAAAGAGATGATCTCTATCTCATCGCGGCTCTGAAGACTTAACGCCAACATCGTCATCGGCTTAGTACTGAGGAGTCCACCTGCTTATGTCACAAGCCAACTCTGTCTGACGCCATGGATAGAACGTCTTTAGAAGAACCAAGTTTCTAAGCACTTTCCACCTCCCGTCCTGAGTAACGCAGACGATCACGTCTTCACCCCAAGAACCAGTGGGTTTACGTATCCTGATTCTGAGTTGTAGAAACACTTGTACAGAATATATCTGTTATAGCAGAGACTAAAGATTGCAATATGCAAACCAGCAGGGGGTTTGTAGGTCAAGAACACAAGAAACGTCTTTTTGGAGGAATTTTTATTATCCTGAATTGTTTCTTGCAACCTTCTGACAGGACGGGATCCGCTTTATATACATCCAGTCAAAGACAGCGCTCAACATAGTGTTGTCTTTGATTGGATGTATGTACTATATTCAAAGATGGCTCATCGGGAGTGATGTGCGTTACATCAAGGGTGAGCTCTAATCCCTTATGTTCCGTAATGAGTGCTGCAAATTACCACTGGTTTAGGATCCACTTTAAAGTGACATGGACTCTTAAGGCACCGTCACACACAGAGATATATTGCTTGCAATTCCCTGGTTGCAGTGAAATCATGGACACATTGTTCCATTTTGTTGCCGTGTACAAATGTAACAATGTGTCCATGATTTCACCGCAACCAGTGAATTGCAAGCAATATCTCTGTGTGTGACGGTACCTTTAGGGTACCGTTACACGACGCAATATTGCATGCAATTTCACAGGTAATTTGCTGGTTGCAGTGAAATCATGGACACATTGTTACATTTGTACACGGCAACAAATTAGAACAATGTGTCCATGATTTCACTGCAACCAGCAAATTGCCAGTGACATTGCATGCGATATACTGCGTCGTGTAACGGTGCCCTTAGTTTTGCCCACCATGTGTTTTTCAAAACCTGAAATGGAAAAAAAACCTGAATTTGTGAACGGAAAATTAGTTTCACAATAAACGAGAATAAGATCGAATAACAAGAATGGATCGCGCCTTCTGTTAAGCGATTTTTCAACCGTTCCTAATCACGCCTCCCTAGCCTTGTGATCCTAAGCTGGGAACAAGAACTGAGCAAAGGAGCAACGCAAAGAGGACAGTGATCATAATCACCCGGAAAAGGTTGTACTGGGTAGTGAGGAGGAAATATTCCTTAGGGTACCCCTAAAATGTAAGGAGGCTGAGACGCCCCTATTTCCCACGCCCTGGTGCATCCTGGGTGGATTGAAGCCTCTCCACATGTCGGCACAGATTTGCGCGTGTTTAGGGTTAATGCTCCATTCACATCTGTTTACCAATACACCAAACAATGCGGCGCAGCGTGTCACACCCCGCCACTGCCTCCCGGCCGCAACCAATAGGATCCCGCAGCAGCCAGTCCACCGGCTTCCTGTGCTCAGGGTATGCCGATGTGGGCTGACGAGACGATTGGTTGGCCCGGCAAGAAGAATTGTCGTGGAATGTATATAACATTGTTCTAACTTCCACTCCTTCCATGGAATATTGCCAGAAATGGGAATCACTGAATGAGGAGTCTGTGCAGCTCGGCCAGTTTCTCAGGAGATGTTCAGATCCCAGGGGAGGGTGATGGCTCTCTTGTAGCTCCTGAGAAGCCTCGGCCTGCAGATGTTCAGCTCCTATAACATCCACCGTCCCTGTACAGAAAGGCAGCCCTGCATTAACTCTCCGTGTGCTGACAGGATGACCACTTAAAGTGGTTATCTGATGACTCCAGCATGAGAAGTGAGCGGTGCCAATGAGTTTACGACCCGCATACCCACAGAGATGTGTGGACCTGTCCTGTCACCTAAAATAGGACACTTTCAGAATACCTGCCATTCGTGCGCAGGTTGCAACATCATTATTACTGTGTACTTTTGAGGCTAAAGTGAGGGCAGTAGGCTGGCTCAGTGGTTAGCACTGTACCATATATAGGGCAGTTCAGTGGTTAGCAATGTAATATATATGGGGAAGCATGATGGCTCAGTGGTTTGCACTGTACTATATGGCAGTATGGTAGCGCAGTGGTTAGCACTGTAATATATATGGGGAAGCATGCTGGCTCTATGGTTTGCACTGTACTATATATATGGCAGTACGGTAGCTCAGTGGTTAGCACTGCAATATATATGGGGAAGCATGCTGGCTCTGTGGTTAGCACTGTACTATGTATGGGGCAGCACAGGGTCTCAATGGTCAGCACTGTAATATATATATATATATATATATATATATATATATATATATATATATATATATATATATATATATATATATATATATACTAGCTGTAGTACCCGGCTACGCCCGGGTTAATAAATAACTGATGTTGGCTATAACAAAATAGAATGTGAATATGTCATATTAATGACCTGTGAGAAAATAGAAGCTGAGCTGTGATTGATTGCTATAGGCAGCCTAATAAATCTCCAGCCGACAGTAAACCCTCCCCCTGGCTGGGCAGTATATGTTACCTCACACATACACATAACAGACAGCTCATGTGACTGACATCTGCCTTAATTCCCTATATGGCACATGTGTTGCACATTGGCTGTTTTTAATCAGATGTTTATGTTTGGAAATGAAAGATAGCACACGTATGAGGTGAGTTGTGTGAGGTGATTTGTGCACATCTGTGTCTGTCTGTGTGGTGTGTGTGTGTCTGGGTGTGTGCATGTGTGTGTCCCTGTGGGGTGAGTGCATGTGTCCCTATAGGACATGTATGTGTGTGTCCCTGTGGGGGGGTCTGTGTGGTGTGTGTCTCTGTTGTGTGTGTCTCTTTGTGGTGTGTGTGTGTCCCTATAGGGTGTGTATGTGTGAGTGTGTCTGTGGGGGGATGTCTCTGTGGTGTGTGTGTGTCCCTGTGGGGTGAGTGCATGTATCCCTATAGGGTGTGTATGTGTGTGTGTCCCTGTGGGGGGGCCCTGTGTGGTGTGTGTGTCTGTGTTGTGTGTGTCTCTTTGTGGTGTGTGTGTGTGCCTATGGGGTGAGTGCATGTGTCGCTATAGAGTGTGTGTGTCCCCTTGGGGTGTGTGTGTGTGTGTGTGTTGTGTGTGTCTCTTTGTGGCGTGTGTGTGTTCAGGTGCGTGGTGAGTATCCAATGTTGGGGCTGCACCTTAGCGACTATACACTTGCTGTTACTCTTTGTGTACGTGTGGTGTGTATACATGTCCCCGTGCGTGGTGAATATCTCATGTTGGGGCTCCACCTTAGTGACTATATGCTGGTATGTGCTGTTAGTCTTTGGCGCTGTCATTAAGCCCCTCTCATTCACAACTGTCAACTGGTAACTGTCACTTTTACCCATTATGTAGATAGGGGCAAAATTGTTTGGTGAATTGGAATGCGCAGGGTTAAAATTTCGCCTCACAACATAGCCGATGACGCTCCCGGGGTCCAGACGTGTGACTGTGCAAAATTTTGTGGCTTTAGCTGACAGCTGTCGATTTTCCTCCAACACTTTTCCATTCACTTTTTCCCCATTATGTAGATAGGGGCAAAATTGTTTGGTGAACTGGAACGCGCAGAGTTAAAATTTCGCCTCACAGCATAGCCTATGACGCTCCCGGGGTCCAGATGTGTGACTGTGCAAAATTTTGTGGCTGTAGTTGCGACGGTGTAGATGCCTATCCCGGATATACATACACACATATACACATTCAGCTTTATATATTATATATATGGCAGCACAGTAGCTCAGTGGTTAGCACTAATATATAATGGGCAGCACAGGGGTTGATTGGTTAGCACTGTACTGTATATGGGGCAACACAGTGGCTCAGTAGCAAGCACTGTACCATGTATAGGGCAGCACGGTGGCTCAGTGGTTAGTACTGCACTGTATATAGGGCAGCACGGTGGCTCAGTGGTTAGCACTGTACTATATATAGAGCAGCACAGTGGCTCAGTGGTTAGCACTGTACTATATATATAGGGAAGCACGGTGGCTTAGTGGTTAGCACTGTACTGTATATGGGGGAGTACGGTAGCTCGGTGGTTAGCACTGTACTATATATAGAACTGCACTGTGGCTCAGTGGTTAGCACTGTACTATATATAGAGCAGCATGGTGGCTCAGTGGTTAGCATTGTACTATAAATAGGATATCAGAGGGGCTCAGGTTAGCACTGCAATATAGGGCAGCACAAGGCCTCAGTGGTTAGCACTGTGCATCGCTGTACAGCGATGTATATCTTGGTTACCAGCCATCTCCGCTTACCGGCTGGTATCCAAGGTACACAGCGGGTAACTAGGGTCCCTAGTTACCTGCTGTGTACCTTGGATACCAGCTGGTGAGCAGAGAAGGATGGTAACCAAGGTATACATCGGGTATCTAGGCAGCGCGCGCTGCCTAGTTACCAGCAGTTTACCTTGGAGACCAGACTGCTCCCGCTTACCGCAGCCTGGCAGCGGGAGCAAGACATCGTGGAAACAATATTTAAATCATTTCCACGATGTCGCTGGTCCACTGATCGCTGGTGAGTCTGCCTGTGTGACAGCTCACCAGCGACCAGCCTTCAATGTCGCCAGCGATCAGATCACTGACGACACTGACGCGTGTGACGGCCCCATAAGAGTCCAGTGATTTTCCTACCGGTGTCCATGTGTGCACAGGTGATTGTGATCATATCTTTATGGTTCAGAAGTGGCGCTAAATTCTGGGGTAACAAGGGGCAGCAGCTGGCGGGGCGGGTAACACCATTACCTTCTACCTCTCTTCTACGATTGGGCAGGGATCGGATAGCGCCTCACTGACTGATTTATACTGCCACAGGCAAATAGTGACAGATAAGGGCACTCGCTGCCCTGTCACTTTCTTTTTTTTCTTTCTTGCGATAAACCAGATTACTAGTCTAGATACATTCTAATCCCGCCATGCACTGGTCCAGTAGCCTTGGACTACCGACGTCGCTGTAGGACCAGAGTCCTGCAAATCCTTTTCCTCGGCTCTAGCAGCTATATACACCATGTTCCAAATTATTATGCCAAAGTTCCTTTTCTCATTTTCCTAAATGGTCGGTGCAGATGACAGTCAGTGTAATAAAAGTCATCACCCGTTAGAGGATACATCAAATGTTATTGAAAAAAACCTCCCAATGATAACAGTATAATCTTCAAAATTAAAAAAAAAAACTCTGAAATCCCCTGTTCCACATTATTCGGCACTGGAGAGTTTGTAAACATTTGATATGTTTGAAAGAACTGAAAATGCTGATTTGTTGAATTTGCAGCATTAGGAGGTCACATTCACTAAAATAAAAAGCTATTTACCTCCAAAACCTCCCAACAGGCCAAGTTACATGGTAACATAGGAACCCTACTTTGATGTCACCTTCACAATTCTTGCATCCATTGAACTTGTGAGTTTCTGGAGAGTTTCTGCTTGTATTTCTTTGCATGATGTCAGAATCGCCTCCCAGAGTTGCTGTTTTGATGTGAACTGCCTCCCACCCTCATAGATCTTTTGCTTGATTATACTCCTAAGGTTCTCTATAGGGTTGAGGTCAGGGGAAGATGGTGGCCACACCATGAGTTTATCTCCTTTTATGCCCATAGCAGCCAATGGCACAGAGGTATTCTTTGCAGCATGAGATGGGGCATTGTCCTGCATGAGGATGATTTTGCTCCTGTTTCTGCTTTTTGTGCCATGGAAGAAAGTTCTCAGTCAGAAACTCTATATACGTTGCAGAGGTCATTTTCACACCTTCAGGAACCTTAAAGGGGCCTACCAGCTGTTTCCCAATGATTCCGGCCCAAAACATGACTCCTCCACCTCCTTGCTGACGTCGCAGCCTTGTTGGGACATGGTGGCATCCACCAACCATCCACTGCTCCATCCATCTGGACCATCCAGGGTTGCCGGCACTCATCAGTAAACAAGACTGTTTGATAATTAGTCTTCATGTATATCTGGACCCACTGCAACTGTTTCTGCTTGTGAGCGCTGTTTAGGGGCGGCCGAATAGTAGGTTTATGTAGCACAGCAAGCCTTTAAAGGATCCTACACCTTGAGGTTGGAGGGACTCCAGAGGCTCCAGCAGCTTCACATATCTGTGTGCTGGTTTGTAAGGCCTTTTTAGCAGCTGCTCTCTTAATCTGATGAACTTGCCTGGCAGAAACCTTCCTCATTTTGCCTTTATCTGCACAAACACGTCTGTGCTCAGAATCAGCCACAAATCTCTTCACAGTATGATGATCACGCTTACGTTTTCCTGCAATATCAAATGCTTTCATCCCTTGTCCAAGGCATTGCACTATTTGTGGCTTTTTGGCAGCAGAGACATCCTTTTTCTTTCTCATGTTACTTGAAAACTGTGGCCTGCGTAATATTGTGGAACACCCAGTTTTCCTTTTATTGGGCTCAGCTGCCAAACTAATTATCACAGGTATCTGAGACTGATTTCAGTGATCCAAAGAACTCTGAAGGTACCGTCACACGCGTCAATATTGCATGCAATTTTACTTGCAACTTACTGGTTGCAGTGAAATCATGGACACATTGTTACATTTGTACACAGCAACAAAATGGAACAATGTGTCCATGATTTCACTGCAACCAGTAAGTTACAAGTGAAATTGCATGCAATTTTGCGACGTGTAACGGTACCCTGAGACACAATAACAGCAATGGGTTTCATTGAGAGAAAAAAAAAACTCTATGACACTTAAAACCAATTTGCGTAATAATTTGGAACATGGTTTAGTAACTGGAAAATATTACCATATAGTGCCTGAATAATACTGTCATATAGAAACTGGATAATATTACCATAGAGAGCTGAATAATGCTGCAATATAGTGACTGCGTATTGATGATTTACTGTACAGTGCCTGAATACTACTGCAATATAGTGACTGAATAATACTGCTATATAGTGGCTGAATAATACTGCTATATAGTGGCTGAATAATACTGCTATATAGTGACTGAATAATACTGCTATATAGTGACTGAATAATACTGCTATATAGTGACTGAATAATACTGCTATATAGTGGCTGAATAATACTGCTATATAGTGGCTGAATAATACTGCTATATAGTGACTGAATAATACTGCTATATAGTGGCTGAATAATACTGCTATATAGTGGCTGAATAATACTGCTATATAGTGGCTGGCTGAATAATACTGCTATATAGTGACTGAATAATACTGCTACATAGTGACTGAATATTTCTTTCATTCTTTCTTTCATTTGTATATTTCTATACAATGACTGAATAATGCTGCCATATACTGACTAGATATTACTGTACAGTGCCTGAATAATACTGCCATATAGAGACTGGATAATATTGCTATACAATGATTGAATAATGCTGCCATATAGTGACTAGATATTACTGTACAATGCCTGAATTATACTGCTATATAGAGACTGGATAATATTACTGTGCCGTGCCTGACTAATGCTGCCATATAGTGATTGGATAATATTACTGTACAGTACCTGAATAATACTGCCATATAGAGACTGGATAATATTACTGTACAATGATTGAATAATGCTGCCATATAGTAACTAGATATTACTGTTCAGAGACTGAATTATAGTGCTATATAGTGACTGGATAATGTTAGCGTACAGTGCCTGACTAATGCTGCCATATACTGACTAGATAATATTACTGTGCCGTGCCTGAATAATACTGCTATAAAGTGCCTGGATAATATTACTGTGCCGTGCCTGAATAATACTGCCATATAGTGACTGGATAATATTGCTGTACAATGCCTGAATAATACAGCCATATACTGACTAGATAATATTACTCTACAGTGCCTGAACAGTGCTGCCATATAGTGACTGGATAATATTACTGTGCAATGCCTGACTAATGCTGCCATATATGACTGAATAATATTACTCTACAGTGCCTGAACAGTGCTGCCATATAGTGACTGGATAATATTACTGTGCAATGCCTGAATAATACTGCCAAATACTGACTAGATAATGTTACTGTACAGTGCCTGAATAATGCTGCCATATAGTGACTGGATAATATTACTCTACAGTGCCTGAACAGTGCTGCCATATAGTGACTGGATAATATTACTGTGCAATGCCTGACTAATGCTGCCATATACTGACTGAATAATAATTTACTCTACAGTGCCTGAACAGTGCTGCCTTATAGTGACTGGATAATATTACTCTACAGTGCCTGAACAGTGCTGCCATATAGTGACTGGATAATATTACTGTGCAATGCCTGAATAATACTGCCAAATACTGACTAGATAATGTTACTGTACAGTGCCTGAATAATGCTGCCATATAGTGACTCGATAATATTACTGTGCAATGTCTGACTAATGCTGCCATATACTGACTGGATAATATTACTCTACAGTGCCTGAACAGTGCTGCCATATAGTGACTGGATAATATTACTCTACAGTGCCTGAACAGTGCTGCCATATAGTGACTGGATAATGTTACTGTGCCGTGCCTGAATAATACTGCTATATAGTGAGTGGATAATATTACTGTACAATGATTGAATAATACTGCTATATACTGATTAGATATTATTGTACAGTGCCTGAATTATACTGCTATATAGAGACTGGATAATGTTAGCGTACAGTGCCTGAATTATACTGCTATATAGAGACTGGATAATGTTAGCGTACAGTGCCTGACTAATACTACTATATAGTGAGTGGATAATATTACTGTACAATGATTGGAATAATGCTGCCATATACTGATTAGATATTATTGTACAGTGCCTGAATTATACTGCTATATAGAGACTGGATAATGTTAGCGTACAGTGCCTGAATAATACTGCTATATAGTGAGTGGATAATACTGCCGTGTAGTGCCTGGATATTACCGCTGTACAGTGTCTTATTGCTGCTCTTTATACTTCAGATTTATCACCCAGTTTATACTTGGTGCAGATTGATCCCCTGTAGAATGGAGTGTACCATGCCACTGACACCGCCATCTGGTCTCACCATATACACACGACCATATACACATGACCATATGCACGACCATATACGCGCGACCATATACGCGCGACCATATACACGCGACCATATACACGCGACCATATACAAACGACCATATACACATGACCATATACACATGACCATATACACAACCATATACACATGACCATATACACACGACCATATACACACGACCATATACAAACGACCATATACACACGACCATATACACGACCATATACACACGACCATATACACGCGAAAATATACACGCGACCATGTACACACGACCATATACACACGACCATATTACACACGACCATATACACACGACCATATACACCATGACCATATAACAACCATATACACATGACCATATACACACGACCATATACAAACGACCATATACACACGACCATATACACGACCATAAACACACGACAATATACACGCGACCATGTACACACGACCATATACACACGACCATATACACACGACCTGCACTTCTTTTCACCCCATAAAAAAGAAATAGATATTTGTGCAAACTGGACATTATCCTTCCTCAGATACTGAATGGGCAGCTGAGCAAATGTTTCATGGAATCGTGAGTGCCACATTACATGGATCTGCGATCGCCTCGTGCTGTAAACTTTCCCCAACAAACATCATTCTATAAATTCAGGGACGAGTTCAGAGCACGTCCAGTCCTGTCAGACTGTAGATAAAAGCTCCGGATGTCTTGGAATTACATGCAGGCGTTGTGTTTCCAAACATGATTTCAAGGAGTTTTCCACTTATGGGGACATTTTACTGCAACTTGCTGCATTTAGAATGAGTTAACTGAGAATCTGTCAGTGAGCTTTTTCTGACTATCTGGTAGCCCAGTGATGGCGAATCTTTCCGAGACCGAGTGCCCAAACTGCAACCCAAAACTTAATTCTCTAGGAAAGTGCCAATATAGCAATTTAAACCCTGCACAGGGGTGAGATCCAGCAGATGCCAACTCTCTTCCCTATACAGCGCTTGCAGTCCTGAAACCCTGATGATCAATTCTATTATTTTAACAATTGATTTTAAACTTCCCTTTGCTGTCCTCTCAGCAGTGGTCATCCAGCTCATGTCAACTTACTGCACATTGAAGCTGAGCCGCTCCCACTGCCCTCTCCAGACACAGCAGGTGGATTGATCTGTATGGAAAAATAATTGCAGAATATTAGTTAGATAGGAGATAGATTTCAGCATGGAATGGCATGATGGCGCCAGCAGTTCAAAGTGGCAGTGAGAGGCAAGGCCGAGTGCCAGCAGAGAGGGCTCTGAGTGCCCTCCCTGGCACGCGTGCCATAGGTTCACCATCACTCTGATAGCCTCTAATTCAGAGCTTATCTCAGCTGATTTATGATCACATAAAAGTTCAGCTCAACTTTGATGTGGTCTTAAGGCGACCGTCACACGGTGCAATATCGTGAGCGATATCGTTAGCGATCACGTGCACGCGCGATCGCTAACAATATCGCTCACATCACTGGTGAGCTGTCACACAGACAGACTCACCAGCGATGTGGAGCAGCGAGATCGCTGGTAACTATGGTACACATCGGGTTACTAGGCGCCGCGCGGCACTTAGTAACCCGACGTTTACCATAGATACAATCTCCCAGCATAGGGTCTGCCGCTGGGAGATCGTTCATCGTGGTGTCACACACCACGATGATGCAGATTGATCAAGCGTTTATCGCTTGATTTGAGCTCCGGCTCTCACATCTGCGATGTCACGATCAAGCGATTTTACATTGTAAAATCGCTTGATCGCACGTAGCGATGCACAAACGATATCGCTTAAGCGATCAAAAAGCAGATCACTTAAGCGATATCGTGCTTAAAATTGATGCATGTGACGGCCGCCAAAGGCAGATAAGAGTTACACTGTTAGACAGAAAGAGCTCACTGATGGATTTTCAGTTAACTCATTCTACAAGAAGCAACATAAAGGAGGACAACGCCTTTAAGAGCTGAATGGACACCATCCTGCAGGACTAATTCTCTTGTAGTCTGCGGCAGGTTTTCCTCGAACATTTGCTGCCCACAGATCACCGCTGATCACTGGAAATCACAGTAATGGGGAACACTTTATGATGAACTCAATTTCTAGAGACCCTTAACACATAAAAGTAAGGATCCAGAGTGAAGCCGACTTATTAGGTCCCAGTTGACAGTTTCCTTAGTTTGGATACAATTCTTCCTCTTGCAGGACCCGTAGAAGCGGGACATCCCGCGAAGCGGCCACCGTCTGTCCTAGCACCTCCCTCCCTGTATCATTCACTTGCTGCTGTAATTTTTGCATTAAATTAACCAGCTGCAAATTGGAATGCTGAATCATCATAAGTCTCATTTATGTGTTTCCGGGCTGCTGCCCCTTAATCATCAGCTAACACTCGTATGTTCTAAACCCAGGAGTTTTAAATGGCCCCAGGGAAGGAATCCCCACCCTCCATGGTCACATGGTGCTCCAAACTCTGTTACATGCAATACAGGTTAAAGACATATGATAATACATAGTTTAAAACCAATATATTAAACTAGTAAGTTAAGTTCGAAAACATGTTTGGCATTAATAAAATAGCTCTGAGTGTTTGTTCAGACCATTGGGATGGGCGGTCTCCATCATTACAATCCAGTCAGCCTCTCTGCTCAATAGTTTCTGTCTCCGACCTCTGCCCCTTTTCGGTCTGTTAATTCTTTCAAGTCCATGGAATTGGAAACCACTCAGATTGCCTCCATGTATCTAATGGAAATGTTTGGATACATTTGAGGTCTGGGGGAACAGATATTCTGCTTGTGGAGAATATGCTGCCAGCCGGCAGTGAGGAGACTTAAAGCCGCAATGCTCCTTTGGGAAATAGGCAAATTATTAAAATCTGAAAGTCCTCAGTGGTTGATACATTTTAATGGCGAACTGAAACAATGGTATGAAAAAGCAAAGCAAGCTTTCGAGACACTAAGGTCTTTTCATCTGGCTAATAATGACACAAGTTCTGAAGACACACACATATATACATAGCAGGGTAGGATGATGCAGGAAATATGACAGGTAGCTGGGGAGGTAAAATCACAGTTCCGAGATAAGAGGCACAGATTGCATTATTGTTCTATGATTAGTGGTTGCACAAGACCTGAAAATTCCTCAATGAATGTAGAAAGACATAAATCCATGTGAGACATTCATTCCTGCTTTAAGAGTCAAAGTTCATTATCAGTTTATATTCCCACACTCTTCTGTCTCGCTGTGATCTGAAGTTACCTTTTAGAATTAGTATTTTCATATCCAATATTGTGTGATCAGGCCTATAGGAATGTCTAGGTATAGGCAGATCTGTCCTTCCCTTTATTGTGTGGTGATGAGAGTTCATCCTAGTTCTGAGTTGTTGCACAGTCTCACCTACATATAGATTCCCGCTCACACATTTAGTACATATAATTAAATACAGTTGTGGCCAAAAGTATTGACACCCCTGAGATTCTGTCAGATAATACTCAGTTTCTTCCTGTAATGATTGCAATCACAAATTCTTTGTATTATTATCTTCATTTAATTTGTCTTCAATGAAAAAACACAAAAAAGAATTGTCCTAAAGCCAAATTGGATCTAATTCCACCAAACATAAAAAAGGGGGTGGACAAAAGTATTGGCACTGTTAGAAAAATCATGTGATGCTTCTGTAATTTGTGTAATTAACAGCACCTGTAACTTACCTGTGGCACCTAACAGGTGTTGGCAATAACTAAATCACACTTGCAGCCAGTTGACATGGATTAAAGTTGACTCCACCTCTGTCCTGTGTCCTTGTGTGTACCACATTGAGCATGGAGAAAAGAAAGAAGACCAAAGAACTGTCTGAGGACTTGAGAAACCAAATTGTGAGGA
Organism: Allobates femoralis; assembly: GCA_033576535.1. Taxonomy (NCBI): domain Eukaryota; kingdom Metazoa; phylum Chordata; class Amphibia; order Anura; family Aromobatidae; genus Allobates; species Allobates femoralis. The sequence continues at coordinate 629,578,318 of JARQOC010000001.1, forward strand.
AGCATGAGCAATCTCAAGGCTACAAGTCCATCTCCAAAGACCTGAATGTTCCTGTGTCTACCGTGCGCAGTGTCATCAAGTAGTGTAAAGCCCATGGCACTGTGGCTAACCTCCCTAGATGTGGACGGAAAAGAAAAATTGACGAGAGATTTCAACGCAAAATTGTGCGGATGGAGGATAAAGAACCTCGACTAACAAGTTCAAGCTGGCCTGCAGTCCGAGGGTACAGCAGTGTCAACCCGTACTATCCGTCAGTGTCTAAATGAAAAGGGACTGTGTGGTAGGAGACCCAGGAAGACCCCACTTCTTACCCCGAGACATCAAAAAGCCAGGCAGGAGTTTACCAAAACTTACCTGAGAAAGCCTACAACGTTTTGGAAGAATGTTCTCTGGTCAGATGAGACAAAAGTAGAGATTTATGGGCAAAGGCATCAACATAGAGTTTACAGGAGAAAACAAGAGGCATTCATAGAAAAGAACACGGTCCCTACAGTCAGACATGGCGGACGTCCCTGATGTTTTGGGGTTGCTTTTCTGCCTCTGGCACTGGACTGCTTGACCGTGTGCATGGCATTATGAAGTCTGAAGACTACCAACACATTGTGCAGCATAATGTAGGGTCCAGTGTGAGAAAGCTGGGTCTCCCTCAGAGGTCATGGGTCTTCCAGCAGGACAATGACCCAAAACACACTTCAAAAAGCACTAGGAAATGGTGTGAGAGAAAGCACTGGAGACTTGTAAGGTGGCAGCAATGAGTCCAGACCTGAATCCCATAGATCACCTGTGGAGAGATCTAACAATGGCAGTTTGGAGAAGGCACCCTTCACATATCAGGGACCTGGAGCAGTTTGCCAAAGAATAATGGTCTAAAATTCCAGCAGATCATTGTAAGAAACTCATTGATGGTTACCGGAAGTGGTTGATCGCAGTTATTTTGGTTAAAGGCTGTGCAACCAAGTATTAGGCTGAGGGTGCCAATACTTTTGTCGGCCCATTTTTGGAGTTTTGTGTGAAATGATCAATGTTTTGCTTTTTGCTTCATTCTCTTTTGTGTTTTTTCATTGAAGACAAATTAAATGAAGATAATAATACCAAAGAATTTGTGATTGCAATCATTTACAGGAAGAAACGGAGGATTATCTGACAGAATTGCAGGGGTGTCAATACTTTTGGCCACAACTGTACCGTACACCCCATTGCTTGTGATGCAGCTGACGTTACCTGGGATCCTGTAGTCCTGATCAGTGCTGGGAATCTTATCTTGTCAAAATGAAATGGTGGACAGGCATTGCGGAATTTTGGATAGTAGGGAGGAGATGTCGGGGCCGAACAGGTAGAGTTGGGTGTCATCGGCGTAGAGGTGGTATTGGAGGCCATGGGACTCAATGATTTGGCCTAGGTCAAGGGTGTAAATGGAGAAGAGTAGTGGCCCCAAGACTGAGCCTTGGGGAACCCCAACAGATAGTGGGTAGGGCAAGGAGGAGGTGTGCGAGTGGGTGTTTCGAGCCCCAGGCCCTGGGGTACTCGGGTATCAGGCTCGGTGGGTGTTTCACGGGGATGTCACGGGTGGCAGCGCCTGAGCCCGTGGCCTGGGTGACACTTCAATAAGGGATGTACGTACAGGGGATTAGAGTTTGTCATATGACGCCACCTGTAGTACCTGGTGATGGGTCACCAGCGCCACCACAGTCCTCCGAGGTCGAGGGTAATGTGGCTGGGATGGCAAAGCTCCCTACATGTGGAGCTGGGCCTCCGGGGCAGCGTTCCTGTAAACAAGCAGGTTGATGAAGGTAACAAAACAAAGGCAAAGTCACTTTCTCCCGGGTACTTTACTGTAAATGTTCTGCAGCAAAATACGGAGTCCACAGTTCAGTAAGATGGTATGCAAACAGGTAGCTCTACGAATGGCTGCAAGTGGATGCCAGGTGGTATGGGGAATCCGTGGTAAACCTTAGTTGACGAACCCGTGTTCTTTCTTCCCTGCCTAGGATGAGTCTATACCCAATGGCTCCTTGTAGGTAATCTTGGGGCTCCCCTCCCTCGTGGTGAGGAAGCAGGCAGACCGCTCCGTCTGGCAGGGTGCTGCAGCCGGTGAACCGACCGCAGCAGCCGGTTGACAACTACAGAGGTAGACTCTGGCCTTTTCCTCGGGTCCGGCGTTCCCGTGGTGGACTGGGGAATTCCCTGGAGTATGGTCGCTCCACGCTGTGGTTCCCCCTTTCTCTCTAGGGCGCAGACTCCGCACATCAGGCACTCTCTCTCAGGATCCCCTCAGGATCCTCTCTCTTCCCTCCGGATCAGCGTAGGCCTGTCAGGGTTAACTTTCCACCTCGTTTCACACTCCAACTCCTCTGACTCCGTACTCTCAGACGCCCTTTATCTGACTAATCTCTCTCTAATTCCCCCTAGAGGTGAATATCTCTCCCTCCCTCGGGGTAACCTCCCACCACTACTCTATGTGGGAGTGCAGGAATGGGTCCCACCTACCAGCCTAGGATCCACTTGCAGTTGGGGAAGATTACACCTCTTTTACGGGTGCAATACCCCACTGTGACGCCTGACCATCTGGGGCGCCACAGGTGACGCTGTAAGTCTGGCCAATTAGGGATGAGGAGGACGATAAAGAGGAGGACGTAGTAGTGTCACTTGCTCTTGGCGGTCAGTTGGTAGTTGGTGACTTTGGTTAGGGCTGTTTCAGTGGAGTGATAGGGTCGGAAACTGGATTGTAGGCGGTCAAAGAGGGAGCAGGAGGAGAGGTGGGAGAACAGTTCGGAATAGACGTGTTGTAAGTTTTCACCTTATTTCCATTAGTGTATGAAGAAGTCACCAGATCCAGAAAACTGACATTTTTCCTATTGAATTTGTAAGTGATAAAGAGGTTACAAAGGCTTGCATTTAAAGGGATACTGTTAGATCATTTTTCAGTATGATACTAATATTACCCTTGAATAGTGCCTGGCCAGACCTTTTAAAAACATGTAAAAATCATTATTGTACCGTTAGTAGTTTCCATGTTATCACCATTATCAGACCCTGCAGAGAGCTGCTTCATTAGTCCTTCCCATTATAAGCAGAGACGATTAATCCTGTGCTGTATAAACTGTCATGTAATTATGCACTCCCTCTCAGCAGCTCTCTCCTCCCTCCTCCCTTTGCTAACAGTGCAGTGTCAGGTTTCACTTAGAGGTCTGTTCAATTAATATCACCACGGAGGGAGAGAGCTACTGCAGGTCTGCCTGATCTAGACTCCATTTGTTTCTGTAAAGCAGATACCCTGCTGTACTGTGACAGTTTCTGTGTTGTACTCACCTCTTGTGATGCTGCACGCAGAGAGGAGAATACAGTCCCCCCCCACTGATCTCCTGTGCTGTGATGTGACATGCATATTCATTCCCTGGGGCGTGGATCATTCACTGTGAGTGACAGATGAAATGATTCTCTTTATTTGCAGTTTACAGAAGATAGAAGGGGAATATACATAAAAGAAATATATCAATAGAGAGAGATTAGAGTGAGGAATTAGAAAATTATATCAGTTATGTGTGGATTTTTGACCTGACAGTTTTCCTTTACGTAATCTATAAACCAGGGATGTTAGAGACATCAGAGGACGACAGTATAACTATGTCATCCATGGACCTGGAATAACTATTTATGCTTGACTAGTATGGATTTTCCTCACTGAAAATATTTTTGGGGGAACATTTCACCCTCATTGAAGCTCCTCTGCATTGTAGGTAATATTTATCATCAAACATAAAATAATTATGTCTCAGTAAAAAAATCCAAAACCATGCAGATATAGGAAATCAGATGTGGACTGTAATCAGAATACTTCATTAAGATTTCAGACACTGCTTTTATGCCAGGTTCATGCGTATGGAAGCATAGAAGGACTCTGTGTCGCACACCAGCCATGTGAAATTGTCTCTCCATTCCACTTGAGATAAAAAGGCCAGGAGATGTGTGTCCTTGATGTACCCAGGTGAGTATATGATGTTTTTATTTTAATTAGTTCTTGTGATGTGACTATAGGGCCATCATAACGTGGGGACCCTCATACAGTGTGGGGCCATCAGTGTGAGGGCTATTGTGGTGGAATCTCATACAATATGGGGACTGCCATGATGGCCATTATACAGTGTGGGGACCAATTATACAGTGTGTGGGCTACTGTAGGACCCTCACAATGGGGGGCATCAAAGAGTGTGTAGGCTACTTGGTTGCCGTCATACAATGAAGGGGTCATCAGACAGTGTGTCAGCTACTGTAAGGCTTCATACAAAGGGGAGGCATCAGCCTGGGGGCCTCAAAATGTGGGCGCCCTCACACAGTGTGAAGGTTATTGTGGTGGGCCCTTATACACTGTTGCGTATGGAGTACCGTGGCGGTATCATACTGTGTACAGAGGCGCTGTGGGGACATCATACTGTGTATAGAGTACCGTGGCGGTATGACACTGTGTATACAGGCGCTGTGGGGACATCATACTGTGTATAGAAATACCGTGGCGGTATCATACTGTGTATAGAGGCGCTGTGGGGATATCATACTGTGTATAGAGTACCGTGGCGGTATCATACTGTGTATAGAGGCGCTGTGGGGACATCATACTGTGTATTTGGAGATGTGAGATTGCTGTGTACAGGGAGCTGTGGAATCATACTGTGATAGAGGCGCTGTGGGGACATCATACTATGTATAGAGTACCATGGCGGTATCATAACTGTGTATAGAGGTGCTGTCGGGACATCATACTGTGTATAGAGTACCGTGGCGGTATCATACTGTGTATAGAGGACGCTGTGGGGACATCATACTGTGTATAGAGTACCGTGGGGTATGAACTGTGTATACAGGCGCTGTGGGGACATCATACTGTGTATGGGATGTGGAAATTACTGTGACAGGGGCTGTGGACATCATACTGTGATAACGAGGCGCTGTGGGGACATCATACTGTGTATAGAGTACCTGGCGGTATCATACTGTGTATAGAGGCGCTGTGGGACATCATACTGTGTATAGAGTACCGTGGCGGTATATACTGTGTATAAGGCGCTGTGGGGACATCATACTGTGTATTCGGGAGATGTGGAAGAATTGTACTGTGTACAGGGAGCTGTGGGGACATCATACTGTGCATAGAGGCGCTGTGGGGACATCATACTATGTATAGAGTACCATGGCGGTATCATACTGTGTATAGAGGTGCTGTCGGGACATCATACTGTGTATAGAGTATCGTGGCGGTATCATACTGTGTATAGAGGCGCTGTGGGGACATCATACTGTGTATAGAGTACCGTGGCGGTATCTTACTGTGTATAGAGACGCTGTGGGGACCTCATACTGTGTATAGAGTATCGTGGCGGTATCATACTGTGCATAGAGACGCTGAGGGGACATCATAATGTGTATAGAGTACCGTGGCGGTATCATACTGTGTATAGAGGCGCTGTGGGGACATCATACTGTGTATAGAGTACCGTGGCGGTATCATACTGTGTATAGAGACGCTGTGGGGACATCATACTGTGTATAGAGTACTGTGGCGGTATCATACTGTGTATAGAGGCGCTGTGGGGACATCATACTGTGTATAGAGTACCGTGGCGGTATCATACTGTGTATAGAGGTGCTGTGGGACATCATACTGTGTATAGAGTACTGTGGCGGTATCATACTGTATAGGAGGCGCTGTGGGGACATCATACTGTGTATAGAGTACTGTGGCGGTATCATACTGTATAGAGGCGCTGTGGGACATCATACTGTGTATAGAGTACCATGGCGGTATCATACTGTGTATAGAGGTGCTGTGGGGACATCATACTGTGTATAGAGTACCGCGGCGGTTTCATACTGTATGGAGGCGCTGTTGGGACATCATACTGTGTATACGGGAGCTGTGGAAGAATTGTACTGTGTACAGGGGAGCTGTGGGGGCATCATAGTTTATAGTGGAGCTCTGCAGGACAATGGTGGCATTATTATGTGCGGGGCACAGTGGTGGCCTTATGTGCGGGGCACAGTGGTGGCATTATTATATGCGGCAGTAATAGGAGCGCTGTTTTTTGCCACCCAGCAGGTGCAGTTATAGGGACACATATGGCAGCAGCAGCTCAGTATCAGCAGGATCCGGAGTTTGTGCAGGTTGGGAATAGATAGAGTCTGAGTTGAAAATGTGAGAATTGTGTCTATGTTGTAATCTCTGTAGACGAGTTGTGTCTGGAGTTGTCGTGTTGGTCTGGGCCAGATAGACAAGACGTGAAAAGTGACTGACTCCATCAGAAAGAACGGTCAGCTGTAAGTCACAATCCATAACCTTTCATTTTATATGTTCTGCAGGACTGGTATCTATTGTTATACAGCACCATATGGCGGTAATATCAGTGTAGGTCTTTGTGTGGACACTTCAGTGACAGTGTGGTCATCTGTGAGGTTCCATAGACCTATGATTAGGGGTTGCCTGTGTAGTTGTGGATCTTCGGGGTCAGTCTTGCGGAGAGTGACATGCGAGGTACCATGGTTGTGCACTTGGTTACCTGGTTAGGGGCTGCTCAGAAGCATTGCCCCCATACGCTGGAATTATGGGATGGGGACAAGGTTATAAAAGAGCAGTCTGATTAGAGAAAAACATTGTCTCTGTTTCTGAGTATTGAATGCAGCCAGTTCTGCAGGATTACAGGCTGCTGCTGGACCATGGTATAATTAGCGGATATTCTGGAAAATCACTGTCATTTCTGCCTCTTCATAAGTGTCCAGGGTCTGTCCGTACACGATGAGTACTGGAGACGTTAGACGCCTTTTTCAGGATGGCTCTTCTTCTCGACATCTTTTACCCTTTGGTGGATGATCAGGCTCCACATTCCCCAGTGATTGCTGAGTTCTTCTGCACCTGGTTGTCGGCACAGATCATTTCTGTTAAAGGTACCGTCACACGCGGCAATTTTGCAAGCAATTTCACTGGCAATTTGCTGGTTGCAGTGAATCATGGGTACATGGTTCCATTTCTACACGGCAACAAAACAGATCCATGTATCCATGATTTCACTGCAACCAGCAAATTCAGTGAAATTGCTTGCAAAATTGCGCGTGTGACGGTACCTTTAGAGAGTGAAAATCCTTTTCTCCTGACCTGATTAGATTACGGCTGGACTTTCTGTTGTTGGGACTCTCCCCGGACAGGAGCGCAGACTCTGAACAGGCCATTCCTGCTGGCACTTTGTCCCCTGTACTCCTGACACTTCCAATGTTTCCTTCATCTGCTTCCCCTAATGTAATATTCTTCTGCCTGGATACATTGTATCATGCTCTATATACGGTACGCCACATATATGGCACCTTAATATATGGATCCTATGTGAGTATTCCTGGGTCTACTGTCATCCACCAAGTAAGGGGATCCACTGCCCTGTGATCTGCTCCCTGCTGGGGGTATCTTCTTCATACACTCTCCATGTTGGGGATCCATTACTCTGACTAAAGGGCCCATCACACAGCGCCGCGCGGCGCTTAGTTACCCGCTGTTTATCATGGATACCAGTGTACTCGCTGGTCCGGATAGCTGGTGAGTCTGCCTGTGTGACAGCTCACCATTGAACAGCCTTCAATGTCCCAGTGATCCCGATCTTTCTCTCCTGTTATTACATTCTGTCCATCTATTCTTTCTCTTGTTATTACAGTCCTGTCCATCATATTCTTTCTCTTGTTATTACAGTCCTGTCCATCATATTCTTTCTCTTGTTATTACAGTCCTGTCCATCATATTCTTCTCTCCTCCTCCTGTTATTAGTCCTGTTCATCATATTCTCTCTTCCTCCTGTTATTACAGTCCTGTCCATCATATTCTTTCTCTCCCCCTTTTTAGCCTGTCATCATATTCTCTCTCCTCCTGTTATTACAGTCCTGTCCATCATATTCTTTCTCTCTCCTCCTGTTATTACAGTCCTGTCCATCATATTCTTTCTCTCCTCCTGTTATTACAGTCCTGTCCATCATATTCTCTCTCTCCTCCTGTTATTACAGTCCTGTCCATCATATTCTCTCTCTCTCCTCTGTTATTACAGTCCTGTTCATATATTTCTCTCCCCTCCTGTTATTACAGTCCTGTCCATCATTTTCTCTCTCTCTCCTCCTGTTATTACAGTCCTGTCCATCATATTCTTCTCTCCTCCTGTTATTACAGTCCTGTCCATCATATTCTCTCTCACCTCCTGTTATTACAGTCCTGTCCATCATATTCTCTCCCTCCTGTTATTACAGTCCTGTCCATCATATTCTCTCTCTCTGTATTACAGCCTCATCATATTCTCTCTCCTCCTGTATTCAGTCCTGTCCATCATATTCTTTCTCTCCTCTTGTTATTACAGTCCTGTCCTATATCTCTCCCTCTGTATTCAGTCCTGTCCTCATATTCTCTCTCCTCCTGTTATTACAGTCCTGTCCATCATATTCTTCTCTCTCCTCCTGTTATTACAGCTGTCATCAATATCTTCTCCTCTCCTCCTGTTATACAGTCGTCATCATAATCTCTCTCTCCTCCTGTTATTACGTCCTGTCATATATTCTCTCCCCTCTGTTATTACAGACCTGTATCATATTCTTTCTCCCTCCTGTATTAAGTCCTGTTTCATCATATCTCTCTCCTCCTTGTATTCTCAGTCCTGTCCTCTATTCTCTCTCTCCTCTGTTATAAGTCTGTCCATCATATTCTCCCTCTGTTATTACAGTCCTGTCCATCATATTCTCTCTACTCTCCTCTTGTATTACAGTCCTGTCCATCAATTCTTCTCTCTCCCCACTGTATACAGTCCTGTCCGTATATTCTCTCTTTTCTCCTGTTATTACAGTCCTGTCCATCATATTCTCTCTCTCCTCCCTGTTATTACAGTCCTGTCCATCATATTCTCTTCCTCCTCCTGTTATTACAGTCCTGTCCATCATATTCTCTCTCCTCCTCTGTTATTACAGACCTGTCCATCATATTCTCTCTCTCTCCTCCTGTTATTACAGTCCTGTCCATCATATTCTCTCTCCCTCCTGTTATTACAGTCCTGTCCATCATATTCTCTCTCTCTCCTCTGTTATTACAGTCCTGTCCATCATATTCTCTCTCTCTCCTCCTGTTATTACAGTCCTGTCCATCATATTCTTTCTCTCCTCCTGTTATTACAGACCTGTCCATCATATTCTCTCTCTCCTCTGTTATTACAGCCTGTCCATCATATTCTCTTCTCTCTCCTGTTATTACAGTCCTGTCCATCATATTCTCTCTCTCCTCCTGTTATTACAGTCCTGTCCATCATATTCTCTCTCCTCCTGTTATTACAGTCCTGTCCATCATATTCTCTCCCTCCTGTTATTACAGACCTGTCCATCATATTCTCTCCCTCCTGTTATTACAGTCCTGTCCATCATATTCTCTCTCCTCCTGTTATTACAGTCCTGTCCATCATATTCTCTCTCCCTCTGTTATTAAGTCCTGTCCTTCATATTCTCTCTCCCCTTGTTATTACAGTCCTGTCCATCATATTCTCTCTCCCTCCTGTTATTACAGTCCTGTCATCATATTCTCTCTCTCCTCCTGTTATTACAGTCCTGTCCATCATATTCTTTCTCTCTCCTCCTGTTATTACAGTCCTGTCCATCATATTCTCTCTCTCCCTCCTGTTATTACAGTCCTGTCCATCATATTCTTCTCTCCTCCTGTTATTACAGTCCTGTCCATCATATTCTCTCTCTCCTCCTGTTATTACAGTCCTGTCCATCATATTCTCTCTCTCCCTCTCTGTTATTACAGTCCTGTCCATATATCTCTCTCCTCCTGTTATTCAGTCCTGTCATCAATTCTCTCCTCCTGTTATTACGTCCTGTCCATCATATTCTCTTCCCCCTGTTATACAGCCTGTCTCAATTCTCTCCCCCCTTATTACATCCGTCTATATTCCTCTCCTCCTTTTTACAGTCCTGTCCATCATTCTTCCTCCTGTTTTACAGCCTGTCTATATTCTTCTCCCCCTGTATTAGTCCTGTCCATCATATTCCTCCCTCTGTTATTACAGCCTGTCCTATTTCCTCCTCCTGTTATTAAGCCTGTCCTCAATTCTTCTCCCTGTTATTACAGTCCTTCATCATATTCCTCCCCTGTATTACGTCCGTCCTATTTTCTCTCCTCTGTTATTAAGCTCACATATCTCTCCTCTGTATTACAGCTTCCATCATATTCTCTCTCCCTCCTTTATTACAGTCTTTCATATATTCTTCTCTCCTCCTGTTATTACAGTCCTGTCCATCATATTCTTCCTCCCTCCTGTTATTACAGCCTGTATCATATTTCTTCTCCCCTTTATTACACCTTCCATCATATTCTCTCCTCCTTGTTTTACAGTCCTGTCCATCATATTCTTCTCCCTCCTGTTATTACAGTCCTGTCCATCATATTCTCTCTCTCCTCCTGTTATTACAGTCCTGTCCTACATCTTTCCTCCTTTATACAGTCCTGTCCTTATTCTCTCTCTCCTCTTTATTCAGTCCTGTTCATCATTCTTCTACCCTCCTTTATTATCTTCCTCATATTCTCCTCCTTGTTATTACAGTCCTGTCCATCATATCTCTCTTCTCCTCCTGTATTAATCCTGTCCATCATATTCTTTCCTCCTCCTTTTTTCATCCTCCATTATTACTCTCCCTCTTATTCTTCCTGTCCATCATATTCTCTTCCTCTTTTAAGTCCTTCCTTTATTCTCCCTTTCCTCGTTATTCAGTCCTCCATCATTTATCTCTCTCCTCTGTATTTACGTCCTGTCCTCTATTACTCTCTCCTCTGTTATTACTGTCCTCCATATTTCTCTCCTCTGTATTACATCCTGTCCATCATATCTCTTTCCCCCTGTTATTACAGTCCTGTCCATCATATTCTCTCTCCCCCTTTTATTACAGTCCTGTCCATCATATTCTTTCTCTCTCCCCTGTTATTACAGTCCTGTCCATCTATTCTCTCTCCTTTATTACTCCGTTTATAATTTCCTTCCATCTATTATCCTTCCCTCCTTTTTCCGCTTATCCCATCATATTCCTTCTCTCCTCTGTTATTAATCCTGTCATCATATTCCTATCTTCCTTTTTACGTCCTGTCTACATATTCTCTTCCCTTCCTTTCTCCTTGTCATGCCATATTCTCTCTTCCCTCTGTTATTACAGTCCTGTCCATCATATTCTCTCTCCCTCCTTTATTACAGTCCTGTCCATCATATTCTCTCTCTCCTCTGTTATTACAGTCCTGTCCATCATATTCTTCTCTCTCCTGTTTTACAGTCCTGTCCATCATATCTCTCTCTCCTCCTGTTATTACAGCCTGTCCATCATATTCTTCTCTCCTCCTGTTTTACAGTCCTGTCCATATATTCTTCTCTCTCCTCCTGTTATTACAGTCCTGTCCATCATATTCTTCTCTCCTCCTCTGTCTTATACATCCTTCCTCTATTCTTTCCCTCCGTATTATTTCCTCGTATTCGCCATCACATTCTCTCTCTCCTCCTTGTTATTACAGTCCTGTCCATCATATTCTCTCTTCCCTTGTTTTACAGTCCTGTCCTCATATTCTCTCTCTCCTCCTGTTATTACAGCCTGTCCTATCTTTCTCTCTCTCTCCTCCTGTTATTCACCCTGTCCATCATATTTCTCTCCCTCCTGTTATTACACCTGTCCATCATATTCTCTCTCCCTCGTTTTACAGTCTGTCCATCATATTCTTCTCTCCTCTGTTATTACAGTCCTGTCCATCTATTCTTCTCTCCCTCCTGTTATTACAGACCTGTCCATCATATTCTCTCCCCTCTTTATTACGTCCTGTCATCATATTCTCTCCCTCCTTTTTACATACCTTCCATCATATTCTTCTCTCCTCCTGTTATTACAGTCCTTCCATCATATTCTCTCTCCTCCTGTTTATTACAGTCCTGTCCATCATATTCTCTCTCTCCTCCTGTTATTACAGACCTGTCCATCATATTCTCTCTCCTCCTGTTATTACAGTCCTGTCCATCATATTCTCTCTCCTCCTGTTATTACAGTCCTGTCCATCATATTCTCTCTCCCCTCCTGTTATTACAGACCTGTTCATCATATCTCTCTCCCCTCCTGTTATTACAGACCTGTCCATCATATTCTCTCTCTCCTCCTGTTATTACAGTCCTGTCCATCATATTCTCTCTCTCTCCTCCTGTTATTACAGTCCTGTCCATCATATTCTCTCTCTCTCCTCCTGTTATTACAGTCCTGTCCGTTATATTCTTTCTCTCCTCCTGTTATTACAGTCCTGTCCATCATATTCTCTCTCTCCCCTCCTGTTATTACAGTCCTGTCCATCATATTCTTTCTCTCCTCCTGTTATTACAGTTCTGTCCATCATATTCTCTCTCTCCTCCTGTTATTACAGTCCTGTCCGTTATATTCTTTCTCTCCCCTCCTGTTTTTGCAGTCCTATCCTGTTATTATAGACCCAGGGGCATAACTACAATATGTGCAGGGTTACAATTGCACTCCGGCCTTGGAGCCTAAGGTGCCCCAAAGTCCATCTGAGCTATGCAAATAGACCAATGATATTACAGACTTGCAATAATTGGGGGCCCCATTGGAGCTTTTGCATTGGGGCCTATGAGCTTCAGGTTACACCACTGTACAGTCCTGTTATAATTAGCTCCTTTTCCGGCCTTGTCTCTGATTCTTCTAATCTCTCACTTTCTCGCCTCCCTCAGTCTTTCTCCAGCTTGGGACGTGCCAGTTTGCAGGTAGCGCTCTGACCTCTGATAACCGTATTGTACAACCTTGTGACTGTGGTCCACAGATGGCTCGCCCCTCTGTACATCCACCTGCCACCAATCACAGGCCGCCGCTCCTTCATCACATTAACCCTTACACCGCAAAAGCACCTGATAGCAAAGAGCAGGGATAAGACGATGGCTGGATTATTACAGGAGCCTGAAGATTCTCTGATCCTGCAGAGGATACAGCACAGCAAAGATGATATAAGGAGGGTTATATAGAGGAATGAGAGAAACTATAAGGAGGGTTATATAGAGGAATGAGAGGAGCTATAAGGAGGGTTATATAGAGGCATGAGAGAACCTATAAGGAGGGTTATATAGAGGCATGAAAGGAGCTATGTGGAGGGTTATATAGAGGCATGAGAGGAGCTATAAGGAGGGTTATATAGAGGAATGAGAGTAGCTATAAGGAGGGTTATATAGAGGCATGAGAGGAGCTATAAGCAGGGTTATATAGAGGAATGAGAGGAGCTATAAGGAGGGTTATATAGAGGCATGAGAGGAGCTATAAGGAGGGTTATATAGAGGCATGAAAGGAGCTATATGGAGGGTTATATAGAAGCATGAGAGGAGCTATAAGGAGGGTTATATAGAGGAATGAAAGGAGCTATATGGAGGGTTATATAGAGGAATGAGAGGAGTTATAAGGAGGGTTATATAGAGGAATGAGAGGAGCTATAAGGAGGGTTATATAGAGGAATGAAAGGAGCTATATGGAGGGTTATATAGAGGAATGAGAGGAGTTATAAGGAGGGTTATATAGAGGAATGAGAGGAGTTATAAGGAGGGTTATATAGTGGAATGCGAGGAGTTATAAGGAGGGTTATATAGAGGAATGGGAGGAGCTATAAGGAGGGTTATATAGAGGAATGAGAGGAGTTATAAGGAGGGTTATATAGAGGAATGAGAGATGCTATAAGGAGGGTTATGTAGAGGAATGAGGAGCTATAAGGGGTTAAATGGAGGAATGGGAGGAGCTATAATAGAGGGGTCATAGAGGAATGGGAGGAGCTATGAGGATGGGTTATATAGATGAAGTAAAGGAGCTATTAGGAGGAGTTATAGAGGAATGGGAAAAGCTCTCAGGAGGGTTATATAGAGGAATGAGAGGAGCTATAAGGATGGGCTATATAGAGAAATGGGAGGAGCTATAAGGATGGGTTATATAGAGGAATAAATGGACCTATTAGGAGTTATGGAGGAATGAGAGGAGCTATAAGGGGTTATATGGAGGAATGGGATGAGCTATAAAAGAGGGGTTATATAGAGGAATGGGAGGAGCTATATGGTGAGGTTAAATGGATGAATGGGAGGAGCTATAAGGAGGGTTATATAGAGGAATGAAATGACCTATGAGGAGTTATATAGAAGAATGAGAGGAGCTATAAGGAGGGGTTATAGAGAGGAATTTGAGGAGCAATATGGTGGAGTTGTACACTCCGTGACAGAGGTTATGTCGCTTATCCATGTTATGTAAATAAAAGCTTATAACCTGACGTAAAATTCATCCATCGGTTGTATAAATTACTCTGAAATATTGATTATTTAATGAACACAGAATGGTCAGATTTTGGCAAGACAAACGTTTTGTCGCCCACAGAAAGTAATGTGATTTTCAAACGAAAAATTTACTTAAAACACAAATATATGTTGCATAACATTGGTGAATGAAGTTGTGGTGCTATTAGAGTCATATTTAATATTTTGTGTGACTTCCATGAGCTTGAAGGACAGCATCCATGTGGTTCAACAATGATTCATTCAATTTATTAATGAAGTCATCAGGAATAGCAAAGAATGCAGTCTTACATGCCTCCCAGAGTTCATCTAGATTCTTTGGTTTTGTCTTCCAAGCTTCCTCTTTCATCCTACCCCAAACATGCTCAATGATGTTCATGTCTGGTGACTGGGCTGGCCAGTCCTTGAGCACCTTCATGTTTTTTGCCTGGAGGAACTTGGTTGTAGAGATGGATGTATGAGATGGAGCACCATCCTGCTGCAGAATTTGACCCCTTTTATGATTTGGAATATGAGAGGTAGTTAACACTTCTTGACATTTTAGGCTATTGATTTTGCCTTCCACCTTGCAAATGTTTCGCACACCCCCATACTGAATGTAACCCCAGACCATGATCTTTCCACCACCAAATGTAAGTGTTTTCTGGGTGTATTTTGGATCCATACAGGCTCCAGTAGGTCTCCTACAGTATTTGCGGTGGCTGTGGTATAATTCTACTGAAGATTCATCAGAGAAATCCACCTTCTGCCACTTTTCCAGTGTTCCTCTGTTTAGCAGGCTGTGGGACTTTGCATATGCCACACAGTTTTTTTATTTGCTTTTGTTTAGTCCTGGCTTCTGGGCACTGATTCGACCATGGAGGCCATTTGAAGACAGAATCCTACAAAGTGTTCTAGGTGACACAGGGACTTAAGTTGACCAGGCCTGTTGGAGCTCTGCTGCAGTGGAAGAGGGGCTTGCTTTGGATTTTCTAACCAACAAACGTTCCTCCTGAGCAGTTGTCTTGCGGGGTCTTCCGGACCTGGGCTTGTCAAACACATCTCCAGTCGCTTCAAATCTTTTTTTTAACTCTTTGTACTTGATGCTGAGACACATTAAAGGTGCCAGCCACCTCTGCAGTGGATCTGGTCTTCAGCCTCTTGATAATCAAGGCTTTGGTGGCAGGGTGGATTTTTGGCATGTTGTTATGAGGATGAGGAAAAAGCCAATATGTTAAATGACTTTTTTTCAACAGTATTTACACAAGAAAATCCCATGACAGACAATATGATCAGTGATAACAAAAAGTCTCAATTAATTGTCACCTGCTTAACCCAAGAGGAAGTACGGCATCGTCTAAAAATCAGTAAAATTGACAAATCCCCGGGCCCGGATGGGATACACCCCAGAGTGCTGCAGGAATTAAGTACTGTCATAGATAGACCATTATTTTTAATATTTAAAGATTCCATAATAACAGGGTCTGTACCACAGGACTGGCGTATAGCAAATGTGGTGCCAATATTCAAAAAGGGGACAAAAACTGAACTTGGAAATTATAGGCCAGTAAGCTTAACCTCTACTGTGGGTAAAATCCTCGAGGGTTTTCTAAGAGATGCTATACTGGAGTATGAAGAAAAATAACCTCATGACCCATTATCAACATGGTTTTACGAGGGACCGTTCCTGTCAAACTAATCTGATAAGCTTCTATGAAGAAGTAAGTTCTGGACTGGACCAAGGAAATGCAGTGGATGTGGTGTATATGGACTTTTCAAAAGCTTTTGATACGGTGCCACACAAAAGGTTGATACATAAAATGAGGGCAATGGGGATAGGGGAAAATATGTGTAAGTGGGTTAAGAACTGGCTTAGTGATAGGAAACAAAGGGTGGTTATTAATGGAACACACTCAGAATGGGTCACAGTTAACAGTGGGGTACCACAGGAGTCAGTGTTGGGCCCGCTTCTATTTAATATATTTATTAATGACCTTGTAGGGGGCATACAGAGTAGAATCTCAATATTTGCAGATGACACTAAACTCTGCAGGGTAATCAATACAGAGGAGGACAATTTTATATTACAGGAGGATTTATGTAAACTAGAAGCTTGGGCTGCTAAATGGCAAATGCGCTTTAATGGGGATAAATGTAAAGTTATGCACTTGGGTAGAGGAAACAAAAGGTATAATTATGTGCTTAATTGTAAAACACTGGGCAAAACTGTCACTGAAAAAGACCTGGGTGTATGGGTAGATGACAAACTCACATTTAGTGGCCAGTGTCAGGCAGCTGCTGCAAAGGCAAATAAAATAATGGGATGCATTAAAAGAGGCATAGATGCTCATGAGGAGAACATAATTTTACCTCTATACAAGTCACTAGTGCGACCACACTTAGAATACTGTGTACAATTCTGGTCTCCGGTGTATAAGAAAGACATAGCTGAACTAGAGCGGGTCCAGAGAAGAGCGACAAAAGTCATTAGAGGACTAAGGGGTCTGCAATACCAAGACAGGTTATTAGAGGACTGAGGGGTCTACAATACCAAGACAGGTTATTAAACTTGGGGTTATTTAGCTTGGAAAAACGAAGGCTTAGGGGTGATCTTATAATAATGTATAAATATATGAGGGGACAGTACACAGACCTTTCTAATGATCTCTTTACTCTTAGGCCTGAGACTGGGACAAGGGGGCATCCTCTACGTCTGGAGGAAAGAAGGTTTAATCATAATCATAGACGCGGATTCTTTACTGTAAGAGCAGTGAGACTATGGAACTCTCTGCCACATGATGGTGTGATGAGGGAGTCACTACTAACATTTAAGAAGGGCCTGGATGCCTTTCTTGAAAACTATAATATTACCAGTTATACATACTAGATTCTTTGATAGGGCGTTGATCCAGGGAATTAGTCTGATTGCCGTATCTGGAGTCAGGAAGGAATTTTTTCCCCCAATGTGGAGCTTAGTGTTGCCACATGGGTTTTTTTTTT
The DNA here is from genome assembly GCA_033576535.1 of Allobates femoralis. Classification (NCBI taxonomy): domain Eukaryota; kingdom Metazoa; phylum Chordata; class Amphibia; order Anura; family Aromobatidae; genus Allobates; species Allobates femoralis. Next base: position 629,595,645 of record JARQOC010000001.1, read on the forward strand.
GCCTTCCTCTGGATCAACATGTTAGGCTATGGGTTGAACTAGATGGACTTAAAGTCTTCCTTCAACCTTAAAAACTATGTTACTATGTAAGTTGCAGTTCAAGTGAAGGTCTGGGGTGCTAGGTTTCTCTTTAGACACACCCACTAATTAATCGATCATTTACTGAGCATAGGTGAGGATGTAAACTAGGATTGGGTGCATTATATGACCAGGTGACAACACTTTTGTCTTACTAACATCTGACTATTTTGTGTTCATTAAATGATCAATATTTCAGCATTGATGACAATTTATTTTCTTAGCCTAAACCAAATTTTGGAGGCTTTCAGCTTTGAAAAGAGTAATTTATACGACCAATGGATAACATCAGGTTATAAGCTTTTATTTACATAACATGGATAAGAGACATAACTTCTGTCAGGGACTGTATAGAGGAATTGGAGGAGCTATGAGGAGGGGTTATATAGAGGAATGTGAGGAGTTACACAGGAATTGGAGGCGCTATAATGAGGGGTTATATGTGGAATAGGAGGAGCTATAAGGAGCATTATAGGGTTATATTGAGCAATGGGAGGAGCTATGTGGAAGGATTTTATGGAGAAATGGGAGGAGCTATGAGGAGGGTTATATGGAACATAATATGGAAGAAGCTGTAAGGATGGGTTATATGGATCTGGATACTGTGTCCAGTTGTGGGCTCCACATTATATCCTAGCCATCAACAAACTGGAGCAACTTCATAGAAGAGCAACCTGAATAGTGATAGGTCTGCAAACCATTTCCTAGGAGGAATGGTTACAGGATCTGGGAATGTTTAGCTTGCAAAAGAAGAAGACTGAGAGGAGACTTAATGGCTGTCTACAAATAAGGGCTGTTACACTGTAGAGGGATCAGCTTTATTTTCATTTGCACAAGGAAAGACTAGAAGCAATGGGATGAAACTGAATGGGAGGAGACACAGTTATTAGAAAATACTTTTTGACAGTGAGGGAGATCAACGAGTGGAACAGGCGGCCACGAGACTTGGTGAATTCAATGGAAGTCTTCAGACTGAGGCTGGACAGACATCTGTCTGGGATGATGTACTGAATCCTGCTTTGAGGAGGGCGTTGAACCAGATAACCCAGGAAGTTCCTTCATACGACAGCCAGGGAGGTCTCTTCCCTTGATGACCCAGCAGGTCCCATCACACGATGATCCAGGAGGTCCCCTTACCTAGGAGACCCCTTCCATCTCTACCATTCTATGATTCTGTGAGTAATGGGAGGAGGTATACTCAGGGATTACATGGAGTAATGAGAGGAACTATACTTACAGATTATAAGGAGTAATGGGAGTAGCTATGATGGAGGGTTATATGGAGTAATGGGAGGAACTATACTTACAGATTATAAGGAGTAATGGGAGTAGCTATGATGGAGGGTTATATGGAGTAATGGGAGGAGCTATACTTACAGATTATAAGGAGTAATGGGAGTAGCTATGATGGAGGATTATATGGAGTAATGGGAGGAGCTATACTTACAGATTATAAGGAGTAATGGGAGTAGCTATGATGGAGGGTTATATGGAGTAATGGGAGGAACTATACTTACAGATTATAAGGAGTAATGGGAGTAGCTATGATGGAGGGTTATATGGAGTAATGGGAGGAGCTATACTTACAGATTATAAGGAGTAATGGGAGTAGCTATGATGGAGGATTATATGGAGTAATGGGAGGAGCTATACTTACAGATTATAAGGAGTAATGGGAGTAGCTATGATGGAGGGTTATATGGAGTAATGGGAGGAGCTATACTTACAGATTATAAGGAGTAATGGGAGTAGCTATGATGGAGGGTTATATGGAGTAATGGGAGGAGCTATACTTACAGATTATAAGGAGTAATGGGAGTAGCTATGATGGAGGGTTATATGGAGTAATGGGAGGAGCTATACTTACAGATTATAAGGAGTAATGGGAGTAGCTATGATGGAGGGTCATATGGAGTAATGGGAAGAGCTATAAGGAGGGGTTATTTGGAGCAATGGAAGGAGCTTTGAGTAAACACAACTCCAAGTCCTGACAATCTTGTATACTTTTACCCGTCCAGCATGGCTGGTCAGTCAGGGATTTCCTAGCTCAGGTGAAGCTCCGGTTCTCATGGATAGTGCGGCGCTCCTACATGATTATGCCCTGATGTGACAATCAATGCATTCAAATTTTTCCAGGTTTATCTTAGCTTAAATTTGGATTTGTGAATGTGATTATTAACTCGGAGACAGCATTCATATCCTTATGAGTCCCTTTAATTAGCCCTGACCATTCCTGACCATTATAAAAGGTTAATACTCAAAAGGACTTCTTCCACAATGAATATCCAGGTGAAAAGAACCAGAATAATTGAAATCTCGGCAAAAAGAATCATTTCTGAGCTGTTCCAGTGACTTTTGCTGTTTTCTTCTTAACTTAAAATCTGTCGTCTGGCTCTGTGCCTACACTAACCTCTTCATGTGGCTCTTGGCTTGCTAGCACAAACCATGATTAGAGCTTTTGTACTTGAAGAGATGTACCGGCTTTCGAAGCAGACATTTTGGGTGGCCGTGAGACGAACAAATTGGTGTCGCCATAGGCCTCTGGCGTCAATGGCCTTTGCGGATGGCGGCACAAAATGGTCATTTCTCAGAAAGGGAATGTTCTTTCTATTTATGTAGAATAAAAGAGACAGAGAGAAGAACAATGGACCTCTCAGTGGGGAAGTCTTTGGACTGTTACCATAAATACAGAACGTTTAGACTACCAGACGGTATATGGTGATATGTTCTATTAGATCTTACCCTTTTAAGTAGTAATATCACCTTAACCACTTCAAATGTTCCACAGGTAGAGCAAAGGTCTGTAATTGTCCATGCCATGAAGAAAGTACCAAGCTTCAATATGGTGGTGTCATAGGCTCATATAATGAGGTGTATTTTTTAAGCCACATGTCATGGTGAGCAGCATGGACTGGAGGTGATGGGTCTTAAAGGATGGTATGTGGACCACAAAAGCAATGTATGCTGGACAGTGGACACAAAAGTGGAGCAGGTAGCACCAGAGGAAGCAGATCCAGGAGCGTAAATACATGCAGGAATTGTAGATACGTGGTCAATCTGGAATTTACAGTGGGGTTATAGTTTGTAGCAGACATACTGTTATGCTCACACATATGGCTTACAAAAGTGAGAAAACACAAAACTAGGTGAAACAGCAGCTGCACCCAATTGGTTCCTGTACAGACTAGGAAAGACCCATAACACACAGTTAACAACACTTCCTCGGACATGACTTCCAGAAACACTGTCGAGGGGTTTCTCATACCGCATGAGAAACCTAAGGGTAGGCTGTGAAAAAAAGACAGAGAAGCGTGCTGGGAGACATGAGTACCCCTAGTGAGAAACTATCACATGGATATGAAGAATAGATGGAGGGGAAATAAACAGAACAAAGAAACAAGTGAATTATGTGAAATCTCCCAGACCCAGGATAAAGAATTGGAGTTTACCATGCAGAGTAAGCCCCTAACTGAGAAGTTGGATCTCCAATTACAGATCCACCTGGAAATATAACTAGCAATGAAGGTAGGAGAAAGGTGAGTATAAAAAGGCCATCCCAAAAAGTGATAGGACAGAACCAAATTGGAAAATAAAAAACACCTGAAGAGAAGAAAACCAATAAAAGAGAACGCAAGGACAAACTATCCATCAGCATTTGGACAGAGACAAAATAAGCTGTAGCTTAACAGAGAGGGACACCTAAGGAGAAGCAAACAAGGAAAGCAAGGACAAAAGATCCATCAGCATTTGGACAGAACTGAAACAGGTTGCAGCTCAACAGAGAGGGACACCTGAATAGAAGCAAACCAATAAAAAGAAAGGACAAAAGAACCATCAGCATTTTGACAGAGACAAAATGGCTGTATCTCAATAGAGTGGTACAACTGAAGAGAAGCAAACAATAAAAGAAAAGCAAGTACAAAGATCCATCAGCATATTTGGACACAGACTAAAGGGGCTGTAGCTCAACAGAGATGGATACCTGAAGAGAGCAAACCAATAAAAAGAAAGCAAGAACAAAAGATTCATCAGCATTTGGACACAGACAAAATGGGGTGTAGCTAAAAAAAAGTGGGAACCGACCACACTGCACAAGGTCACCAGATTGAGTCCTGATTAGGAACATATAGCAGGTAAAAGGTTAACGCATGTTACAAAGGGTAGTTTTGACTTGTTTACAGAGATGCGGTCAACATATAAATAGCAAAAATGTATTGGTAAACAAGTAACTTGCTTGCCGAGATGCATATGATCCACCCACCGGGGCCATGGGGTAGTCGGAACCGGGCCCTCTCAATGTCTGGGGCTGTGGTATGTCACGGTGTCGTGACCCGGCTCCGTGGTCGCAGGCAGTCAATAAAAGGTGCAAACAGTCTAGGGATTTTACGTGACGCCACCCGTGGTGTGCAGCTATGTGTAGCCGCTGTTGCAGTCAGGACCTCTGGGGATGATGGGTGTAGCAGTGAGGATGTTGAGTCTTCCATGGGCAGGGCTGGTCCCCAGGGCAACCGTAAAGTCAGTGGGTATGGCGGGGTGCAGCGTACACAGTCACAGGCAGCCTCCTGCTGCCGGAACACCAAATCAGTCTGTCTCCTTCCAGGTGCAAGAAACACAGTCTCAAACAGTATCAAAGCTTTAACCAGGTTTTACTTTCCCTTTTCGACAGATGGTGCAGCTTACAACAGTTCAGCAGCGGCTCCAATGTGGTTTCAGCAGTCAGGATGCTTTATCTGCGACTCCCCCTTTCGTGTCTCTTTCGGGTCTTTTCGGTCTGTTCCGCATGCTAGCTACAGTCCAGATGTCACGGGCTTCCATTGGGTGATTTTCTCGGTCCCCTAGCCCTAATACGATGGCCTTCCTTTCACTGCACCGGAGGTTGGGTCTCGGGACATAAAGACTCCGCACCCCACCACCTGGCTCCTCCCGCTATTCCATTGCTGGACTTAGAGTACCTACACTTCGGATCGGGAGTGTGTTTGGGTGTTTGTGTGGGAGAACCGACTTACCAATTCCGGCTGCTGCGCCATGTATTGGCAACCGGTCCGTAGGGCGCCACACATAACCTTGCTAGCAGAGACTAAGGTCTGGACAGTGGTCATAACAGCTGTATGAAACGATAATCTGCAATTTTTCATTGCTAAATGATACTTAGACTTACCATAAATATCCTGAAATCATCTAGAAAATAGCACTGCTACAATAGAAATCAGGAAGAGCAAAAGAGATAATTTTGCACTTGGCTGGAGCTGAGCCAAGAGAATGACGGTCAAACCGCTCACAAACAAGTCCAAGCTAAGAAGCAAACTTTCCAAACACAAATGGGTGCCTGAGCAGCCTTAAAAAGCGTTGGACGGTGACACCTTTGGTGCTTGCGGACCCCAATATCCAGCTGATGACATTAAGAGCACGGAGTCCTGGAGGTGATGATCCACAGATCCCTAATCTCACATCATCCCGTCTGTCTGGGATCAAGAGACAGAATGATCCACACAAGCCTCATAAGCTGAAGTCACTCTGGGTGAGAGACTCACGCATCTCACATGCATCACCTAGAATGGCCGAGTGCAGCTGCATGTGTGTCTATGTATCTGACAAGCTCCTGTCCGGAGAGCTGATGGCCGTACCGGATGATGCATGCAAGTCTCGCGTGAGTCTTATGTCTCTCACCCAGTGTGACTCCAGCCATACGTAGAAGATCAGGGATTATTTCTTCAAGATGCTTGGGGTGACCTCCTGCCGAGCTCCTTATAACCTGTGTACAAGTGAGGAGAAGAAGTGATCCTTTGATGCTGTTTTGGAATCAATGGATGATCATGGAACTAGTTTAGATTTTTCTTTTGTTCATACATTTAGCATTTTACTAACAGTGTGATGTAGGGACTTGCTGCATTGCAAATAACAGGTTGTGCTCTGCGATATAAACGAAGAAATGAGTATTCTGAGGACTTGTAGTTCAACAAGTTTAAGTAATGCATTATGCTGGGACTTGTAGCTCCACAGTTTGAGGTAATGCATTACAAGTGCAGGACTGCAGGTGAGCCAAAAGACAGGGGCGTATCTGGTGACCCTGACTCCTCACAACCCTGGGTATCTCAAGAGATATAATCTCTGTGTTAGTGGGATTACATGTTTCTGTGCATTTGGGGAGCAGGAGCTGCCCTGGAAGACGTATGGCCAGATCTCATGCTTAGGAGAACTTGTCCTTGGAAGGCATCAGGTTCAGAGACTATGGGACCTCTCTTGCTTAGGACCAGCTGGTGCACTGGAAGCACGAAGACTGGAAATCGCATGCAGAGGCTGGGATGGCTCTGGCAGAACCTGTGAGGGCTGTTGGTGTTTGGAGCAACCGTAGTCCTGGAATGCACCTGGTAAAAGAGTGTGAAGACGGCTGGGATTCTGGAAGGTACGCAATGAGGAGACCACAGGGATATGCAGGAATCCACAGTTCTGCTGAGGATCTGGAACTGATGAGTGTTGGTGATCTCAGAGAGGCAGTTTCCTGAATTGGAAGTCATGGATGTAGGAATTGCTCCTGTAAGGTAACAATGTGCCTAAAAGGGGGCAGACTGAGGGGCATTTAATGTTCCATTAATCTACATATAATGGAATGTTTATGATATGTGGTTTATGATGTAATAAACCAATGGACTTTGTTTTACGGGAAAACATGCCTGTTTGCCTCACTCCTGCTACCATTAGAGGGATGCCCTTAATATCAAAGCAGAAAATTACAATAGATGACCACAATCTGTCTTCACTTCTATTTATTACATTTTTCTTCTCGCATTGCAGCATTTCTCCCATCGCTGCATGAAACGTTGCGTGCTGCTGGACGCATTTCCGTCCTGGGAAGCCTCTGTTGAGGATTGTGCGCACGCGACAGAGATATCAGGTGATGGAAATGCAGAATTGGGCGGCAGACGGAGGAACAAAGAATCACATAAAGTAAACGATACATTTTATTGTACTTTCCTCATTAATAGCAGGAAAGTCCCGGCAGTAAATCTAGCCCTGATTACCATCGGATCCAGTCCTCAACATGACAGAGGGGGAGGTCTGAGAATAAAGCGTACCGCCTGACCTTAGGAAGCCAGAGTCGGCTGAGGCGCTAACATGAGCCGCCCCGGGGCGCTGGATTCCCATCTGGGAGGTTCTGGGCTGTGGTCTGACTATCAGGGCCAATCACTCACCCGCGTCCATGTGCTGAGCCCCAGCAGCAGGTGTTACCAGTTGGGAATCCATGATTTTTCCTTGTGTGACGACAATGAATCACTCGGATACCCTACAAATGAAATATTTCTGTCATCTGCCTGGAAACAACAGTCACATTGTCCCAGAACAAGGAAAGCTGAAGGGGAAATGTCTGACGAAAAAAGAACGGTGGAATGAGCATTATTGTAATAAATTATAACCAAAAATGACCGTAAATGGGAGCGAACCTGTCTCTGGGTTCATGCTGCCAAACCATGCACAAGATATATCAGATTGCAGACAGGTTGATTGTCACCTGTCAATCACCCAGAGCGCTGCGGGGGCAACCCAGGAACAGCGCCGGAATTGTCTCATCTATAGTCCTGGTCTGAAACGCTCCTGCCAGGATCTGAGTCATGACGACAGTGGTTTGACCAATATCAGTTGTTAAATAATATACCGCCATACAGTTCCAACATACTACCAATATAATACTACTAAAGAGTGTCCATATACTGTAAGAATGATAATAAAGTTCCTATATGATATAAATTAATAGCACCATACAGCGCCAATATATACCACCATACAGTGTATATATACTACCGCACTAATATCACCATACATTGCTCATATACTACCACGCTTATACTCCCATGATGTACCCATATATTACCATGATTATACAATCTTAGAATGCCCATGTACTACCACACTTATATCACCTTATACTACCACTCTTATACCACCATACAGTGCCAATATGCTACCATGCTAATACCACCATACAGCGTGCATATACTACCATGCTTATACCATCATACTGCGCCCATATACTACCACGCTTATACCACCATGAAGCATCAATATACTACCGCGCTTATACCACAATACAGTGACCAAACACTACCGCGCTTATACCACCATACTGCGCACATAGACTACCACACTTGTACCACCATACAGCGCCCATACATTACCACATTAATACCACCAAACAGCATCCATATACTGCCACACGTATACCACCATACAGCGTCAATGTACTATCACGTTTATACGACCATACACTGCCAATATTATATCACGCTTATACCACCAAACATTGCCCATATACTACTACACTTATACCACAATACAATGTCCATATACTACCACCCTTATACCACCATACAGTGGCCATACACTACAACGCTTATAACCATCATACAGTGCTAATATACTACCCCACTTATACCACCATACTGCGCCCATATACTACTGTGATTATACCACCACACAGTGAACATATACTACCACGCTTATAGCATCATATAGTGCCCATGTACAGTCACACTTATGCCACCATACAGTGTCAAAATACTACCACCCTTATACCACCATACAGTGCTTATATACTACCACCCTTATACCACTATACAGTGCCAATATATTACCACGCTTATAACCACCATACAGCATTCATATACTACCTACCACCCTTATACCACCATATAGTGCCAATAATACTACAACCCGTATGCGACCATACAGCGCCCATATTCTACCACGCTGATGCCACCATACAGTGCCAATATGCTACCATGCTTACACCACCATACAGTGCCCATATACTACCACCCTTATACCACCATACAGCACCCAAATACTACCACGCTGATACCACCATACAGTGCCCATATACTACCACGCTGATACAACCATACAGCACCCAAATACTACCACATGATACCACCATCCAGCGTAATAGTGCCATACTATTAAAGTCACACATTGTGACACATTGTATACAGGTGAATAATATAGTGTGATATATTATCAGTTCCAAACCATTAATCTACTATATAATCTCCTAATCGTGTTTGTCTGACGCCAAAATCGTGCGCTAGCTCCAGGGGGGCTCATTGGTGGCCGCCAGCAGTGGCCACCAGTGAGCGAGGAGTATGCAAAACAGCTGCGCACCGCGGCCGCGATGCAAGCAGCGACGCGCGATTTCCCTCCAGACACCGCGCTGTCAGCCTCCTCCTGCCCGCACCCGCCTGTGCCCACCTCCGGCCCCCTCTTGCCCACCGCTGCCACCCGCCACTCAATTGCCGCCACTCGCTGCTCCATTCCCTCCCCAGCTTGCTCCATTCCTCTCACCCCCCGCTCCATTCCCCCCCTGCTCCTGCTCCATTCCCTCCTCCATATCCATTTCCCACCCCCCGCTCTATTCCCTCCCCCACTCCATTCCCCCCACTCCCGTCTCACCCGCACCCGGTGTTTACATCTCCGCTACAGCAGGTAATGAGCGGTCATGTGACAGGCTGTGCACATCATTTCAGCCCGCCTATCACATGACCGCTCATTACCTGCTGTAGCAGGGATGTAAATACCGGGTGCGGGTGACACCAGAGTGGACGGGAGGGGAGATGGATGTGCGCTGACCACTGGCCCTCCTTCCTGCGCTGACCACTGAGCCTCCATCCTGCGCTGATCACTGGCCCTCCATCCTGCACTGGCCACTGAGCCTCCATCCTGCGCTGACCACTGAGCCTCCAGCCTGCACTGACCACTGAGCCTTCATCCTGTGCTGACCACTGAGCCTCCATCCTGCGCTGATCACTGGCCCTCCATCCTGCACTGACCACCAAGCCTCCATCCTGCGCTGACCACTGAGCCTCCATCCTGCACTGACCACCAAGCCTCCATCCTGCACTGACCACCAAGCTCCATCCTGGCTGACCACTGAGCCTCCATTCTGCGCTGACCATTGGCCATCCATCCGGCACTGACCACTCCATCCTTGCTGACCACTGAGCCTCCATCCTGTGCTGACCACTTGAGCCTCCATCCTGCGCTGACCACTCTGCCTCCATCCTGCACTGACCACGGAGCCTCCAACCTGGCTGACCACTCTGCTCCATCCTGCCTTGCAACCACTGCCTCCACCTGCACTGACCGACGGGCATGCGCAGTGCTAACCACTGAGCCACCACAGTGCTAACCACTGAGCCAGTGCGCATGTGCAAACCACTGAGCCACCCGCTGTGCAAATTACTGAGCCACCGTACATGCTAACCACTGAGCCACCATACAGTACTAACCACTGAGCCACCGTACAGTGCTAACCACTGAGCCTCCGTACAGTGCTAACCACTAAGCCACCACACTATGCTAACACTGAGCCACCATATACAATGCTTACCACTGAGCCACCATATACAGTGCTAACCACTGACCCACCACACTGTGCTAACCACTGAGCCACCATATACAGTGCCATCCACTGAGCCACCGTACAGGCTAGCCACTGAGCCACCATACTGTGCTAACCACTAAGCCACCATATACAGTGCTAACCACTGAGCCACCATATACAGTGCTAACCACAGAACCACTGTACAGTGCTAGCCACTGAGCCACCATACAGTGCCAACCACTGAGCCACCATACAGTGCTAACCACTGAGCCACCATATACAGTGCTAACCAGTGAGCCACCATACAGTACTAACCACTGAGCCACCATACAGTGCTAACCACTGAGCCACCATATACATTGCTAACCACTGAGCAACCGTACTGTGCTAACCACTGAGCCACCGTATACAGTGCTAACCACTGAGCCACCATATACAGTGCTAACCACTGAGCCACCGTATACAGTGCTAACCACTGAGTCCACCATACAGTGCTAACCACTGAGCCACCATATACAGTGCTAACCACTGAGCCACCATATACAGTGCTAACCACTGAGCCACCAATACAGTGCTAACCACTGAGCCACTATATACAGTGCTAACCACTGAGCCACCATATACAGTGCTAATCACTGAGCCACCATATACAGTGCTAACTACTGAGCCACCATATACAGTGCCAACCACTGAGCTACTATAGAGTGCTAACCACTGAGCCACCATATACAGTGCAACCACTGAGCCACTATAAGTGCTAACCACTAAAGCTCCGTATACAGTGCTAACTACTGAGCCAGAGTATACTGTGCTAGCCATTGATCCCTGTATACTCTGCTAACCACTGAGCCCCATATACTCTGTTAACCACTGAGCCGCCGTATACTCTGCTAAGCAGTCTGTTGCGGACAGGAGAGGGCCGGGGAACAGCGGCCGGGTGCGGGCAAGAGTGGTCGAGAAATAGCGGGCAGGAGGGGGCGGGGGGCCTCTTCTGCCCGCTGTTCCTCGACCCCTCTTGCCCGCACCTGGCCGCTGCTCCCCGGCCCCCTCCTGCCCGCACCCGGTCGCTTTCCCCCTGGCCCCCTACTGCCCGCACTCACCCGCTCGTCCCCCTCCTGCCTGCACCTGGCCGCTCTTACCCGGCCCCCTCCTGCCAGCTGTTCCCCGGCCCCCCTGCCCGCACCTGGCCGCTGTCCCCCGGCCCCCTCCTCGACTCCGGCACCGCTGCACACTGGCACCGCTGCACACCGGTACTGCTGTAGGTATCTACTATATAATTGTCTACTTCTGTCTGTTTGTCTGTAATGCAAATCCTGCGTTGCTGATTGGTCAGGCCAGCCGCCCACGACCAATCAGCAACAGGGACAGTCCGCCCGCAAATTGGTGCAGGATTTAAACCCAGCTTTGCTTTGCATTATTATTAAATCTTCATACATAAACTACATCCATATTCTAGAATACCCGATGTGTTAGAATCGGGCCACCATCTAGTGAGTAATAATATACTGCAGTCTGGTGTCATATAGAGTCTATATAATAGACCCCCTGGTCATCCTCCGTCACCACCAGTCCCTGCCCATGTAACCGCTGACCATGTATGTATATGTGTGTATATATAATCACTTCTTCATATCTTCATTATATTCTCCAGTTTTGTTTTCTGCTTCCTTATTAGTCGTTTTTTTGTTGTAATTACTCATCATTATCTGCAGCTACCAAGGAGAAGGCTAACGAGCCGATGGCTAACGAGCTGAGATAAGATCAAAATTACAGGAAATTCACCAGCAACTTCCAGATGAGACAATTATACTGAGAAGAGTCTCCGGTGTACAGGGATAAGCAGAGACCACTGCCCAGGTTATACCGGCTGTGTATATATATCACTATATACCAGAGATGTCCAGGTTATACCGGCTGTACATACAGTTGTGGCCAAAAGTATTGACACCTCTGCAATTCTGTCAGATAATACTCAGTTTTTTCCTGAAAATGATTGCAATCACAAATTCTTTGGTATTATTATCTTCATTTAATTTGTCTTCAATGAAAAAACACAAAAAGAATTGTCCTAAAGCCAAATTGGATCTAATTCCACACCAAACATAAAAAAGGGGGTGGACAAAAGTATTGGCACTGTTGGAAAAATCATGTGATGCGTCTCTAATTTGTGTAATTAACAACACCTGTAACTTACCTGTGGCACCTAACAGGTGTTGGCAATAACTAAATCACACTTGCAGCCAGTTGACATGGATTAAAGTTGACTCAACCTCTGTCCTGTGTCCTTGTGTGTACCACATTGAGCATGGAGAAAAGAAAGAAGACCAAAGAACTGTCTGAGGACTTGAGAAACCAAATTGTGAGGAAGCATGAGCAATCTCAAGGCTACAAGTCCATCTCCAAAGATCTGAATGTTCCTGTGTCTACCGTGCGCAGTGTCATCAAGAATGTGGACAGAAAAGAAAAATTGACGAGAGATTTCAACGCAAGATTGTGCGGATGGTGGATAGAGAACCTCGACTAACATCCAAACAAGTTCAAGCTGCCCTGCAGTCCGAGGGTACAACAGTGTCAACCCGTACTATCCATCGGCCGCTGAATGAAAAGGGACTGTAGGGTAGGAGATCCAGAAAGACCCCACTTCTTTCCCCGAGACATAAAAAAGCCAGGCTGGAGTTTGCCAAAACTTACCTGAGAAAGCCTACAACGTTTTGGAAGAATGTTCTCTGGTCAGATGAGACAAAAGTAGAGCTTTATGGGCAAAGGCATCAACATAGAGTTTACAGGAGAAAAAAAGAGGCATTCAAAGAAAAGAACACGGTCCCTACAGTCAAACATGGTGGAGGTTCCCTGATGTTTTGGGGTTGCTTTGCTGCCTCTGGCACTGGACTGCTTGACCGTGTGCACGGCATCATGAAGTCTGAAGACTGCCAACACATTTTGCAGCATAATGTAGGGCCCAGTGTGAGAAAGCTGGGTCTCCCTCAGAGGTCATGGGTCTTCCAGCAGGACAATGACCCAAAACACACTTGAGATCAAGTAGGCCAGTGGGTGCCGAGAAGTAAAGACAAAGACCGAGTAGAGAGAGAAACTTCCCTGAAGGTTTTGGGCTCCCTGGAGGCGCAGAATCCTGCGAGGCACAGTCCCCTGGAGAGAAAGCCCGCTCCATAGCCCGGGAACAAAGGGAAGAGGAGAGACTGGACCAGTACAGCTGGGTCCGAGGAAACCGGCAGCGGTGATAGAGGACGACTGGTGGGAAGGATCCCCTGACGTACACGGTAGTCACAAGGGTAGGAAAGAGCCCGGTGATCCCCTGCAACATAGGGACACCCAAGGCTAGGCTGGGACCACAGAGTCGGCTCTGAGGTGACCGAAGCTATACACCAGATCACAGACATACCTAGTTCAGATTCCATGTCTGATCTCCCAACACAAGTGCGGAGGTTCAGTAACACATAGGACCCAGACTTGCTACCCACACACACTGGGAGAAGCCAGACAAGGAACCGAGTAGCCACCATACTACACACGGAGAGAGAGAAGTATAGAGAAGAACCTGAAAGGTATCAGAGAGAGAGAAGGGTCTCAGAAGGAAACCTGGCTGCAGAGGGTTAAGTGACTGTCTGGAGTTACCCGTGTGAAAGAACTGTACCGTGAACTGTTTGTACTGAGAAAGAAGTGCTAGTAAAACCCGGTGAACCCTGCTTCAGTCTCCCGTGTGTGATTCCCTGCATACAGAACTGTTATATACATTTCACACCCTGTCAGGAGCAGCCTGACCCATGGTGGGCTCATCCATCCGGCTGCAGCACCATCCATCCTCCTGGCAGCAGTAAGCAGCAGCGGTGGTCCCCTCACTGACCACAACCCATGGGTGGCGTCACAACTATCCCTGTAAATACCCCCAACCCTTTACTTGTGGGCTTGGGACACGGTCTGGACCAAGGACCGCCGTGATAACCCCCCGTGATACCCCGATCCGGTCCCAAGTACCCCGTCCCAGTGGGCTCCACATAAATAGTTTTTAATATTACCCCACATGCTGTATTATTTGTTCATGAGACTATATGTGATCTATGGGAACCGCGATGGGCACCACCATCACCCCTGAGTTGCTCCTGAGAGATCTGTCACAACAAGAACAATCACAGTATCCTGCAAACTAATGAAATAGTCATTTTGTTGCTCTTTGCTTCAAGTATTTTATGAAATTAGAAATATATGTGAAGATAATGACAAAATGGCCATAATGAAAAGACTTAACCCCTTCATGACCTATGACGTAAGGGTACGTCATAGGTCTTGTCCCTCACTTTGATGTGAGCTCCTGCGGTGTGCTAACATCACTCCCCGACATCTCAGCTGATCTCATCAGTGGATCATCCGTGATCATATCGGCACTGTTAACCCTTTGGATCACGCTGTCTTTCACTGACAGCGCCTTAAAAAAATCGCCACGGTGGGGATCACACCATTCCCCGCCATCATTGGAGATCTCGTGATAAAATCGCGGGATCTCTGTGTGTCACCTGGTAGCCCAGGGTCACTGCAGATGCTCCAGTGACCCCAGGCTATCCGGTGTATGTTAGTTCTGATCTGGTGCATTGTGGGTGTGTGGCCCAGCTTCAATATGCCCACTGTGCATGCACTATAGCCAGACCGAACTGTCACACTTGGATTAAGGGGAATGTCCAACTACCGTGCGTGACAGTGGTGCACGGACTAACAATGTCCGGTGCGCTACACAGAACAATAGACAGGGAGACACCACAGGGATAAATACAGTGGAGGGCCCTGCTCATAGGGAACGGGGGATAGGTGAACTCCTGCACTCATCTGCGGCAGGCCTGATCTCCCTATCGTCCCTTTACAAGTTCTTTCAACTCGTCGCCGAGCAGGATACCTTAAGCCCTCACTGGCCCTGATGTTAGCCCTCGGCAGGAGAGCTAGTCCCATCACTGCAATAAGGGAGACAAGAGGGAAGGGGAAGGCAGACAAGAAACAACAAACAACTTCACGCCTGCTGCCCAGCTCCATTGGCAGCAGACAGCTTGGTAGTAGTCAGCTCTCCAGAAAAGCACCTTCACCAAAGGATGTTTGGCTAGGAATGAAGTTCAATCTCCAGCAAAGCATGCTGGAACCATGTGATCAAATAAAGGGGATGGGGTACTCACAGAGTAGCCACACCTGGACAAGACTTAGCTAGCTTGCTGGTAGCAGAGACTGATATTAACTCCTTAACTGCCAAAGGAAAAAAAACATGTTTAATATGAAGTCTCAATATAGACATGAGACAGAGATCCAAACAAGTCACCAGTCTCCCAGGTAAGAGAGACCATTGTGACACGTACTCCTGACAAGCCACCACAATGCATCGGAACGGATCTGACGTCCGGCCGACACATCAGACTACATGGAGGAGGCGGCAATGTTAAAAGAGGACGAACAGGAGATGGAATGATGACGCCCAGCGGGGCGTGCCAAGAGCTTGCGAGGAGTGAGGATGGGGACCCCGACACCGCATATCCCAGTCTACGGGAGTAAGTTATTAAATCATTTTACACAAGCTTTATAGAGCAGTTTCATGTCAGAGAGGGATGGTTAAAGATGAGTTAGCCAGGTGCAGGGACAGATAGTGGTAGGATAGGGGGTAAATCGGGCTGACAGGTTCCCTTTAAGACACTGCAAATAGTAGAGAATTTACCCTTCTACAGAATGTGGCACCAATGATGCGAGGGTGAAGATATCGTCCATGATTTATATAACCCCTGAAGTTTCTCTTTGTCATGCATTGACAGAGGAAGAGTGGGAGGACAAGGGCCCGGCAGCCGCACACACCTTAGCTGACCGGAGGAACCCTGGAGCTGAATCAGTGAGGACAGAGGGAGCCTGGTGATCCCACATCCATACCTGGGACACTGGAGGCTTGGCCGCTACAGCCAGAGAGCCAGCTCTGTAGAGGGGACCGGGGGTGCTCTAGGACCCTAATCATAGGACATACCGGCGTGGGGCAGGTACTCTATGACCTGCAGCCTACCTACCACCACGGTCTAGGAACACAGCCATCAGACTACGGCTAGTGACCCTGACAGAGAGGAGATCATCACACGAAAGCCTGTGAAGGCCAGACCAAACCTGTGAGTGAGGAAACAGAGAGAGACAAAAGGGCCTGAAAGGACTTGAGGGAAGCAATGCAGAGGAGCTGCCTGGGCTGCATAACACAGTTACCCAGAGCAGTGCTAAAGTGTGAGAACTGTAACTTGAAAGAGCTGAAAGAACTGTAACTTGTAAACTGTTGTGAACTGCTGCTAAAGAACTTGATGTAAAGCACCCGTAAGCTCACCATTGTCTGAGACTGTTTCCTTCCAGTGTCGCAGCAGAGTCCCGCCTGAGGAGCCACAGACTGTCATCCCTGCACACTGGCTGGAGAAGCTGCAGCAGCGAGATAAGTGTCTTGCACAGAGCACAATCCCTCACCAGGACCCTCCATCACAACTACTCCTGCCCTGGGGACCCTCAGGCCTACCCAAGGAGGGCTTACCATCCGCGCTGCACTAAGTCACCGTCCCCAGCAGGAATACGGCAGCGGTGGTCCTACTGACCACATACCCCGGGTGGCGTCACGACAAATCCCCTGTAAATATTCTCTTTACTTGCCGCATCTGGGACAATGGAACCGGGCCCCGCACTTTGACACCCCCTAGAGACAGTAATAATAATAAATAATAATAATACTTTATTTATATAGCGCCAACATATTCCGCAGCGCTTTACAATGTAGGGTTAGAGTACAGAAAATACAGTAAGTAATTACAGTAGAGAACAAATACAGTACAATAATTGTATACAATCAATGTGAAAAAAAATACAATAAATAAAGCAAGAAATGAAGGTGACCCTGCTCAAAAGAGCTTACAATCTACAACGGGAAAGGGGTTGCACAAGGTGCCGGGGCTTATTGCACTGGTGGTCCAGGCATCTTGAGGAAATGGGGTATAGGGCTAAGCTTACATGGATGGTCATTATACAGTCTGTGTAGACCTTTATGGTTTGGTGGAGTTTGTAGAAGAGTAATGTCCAGAGGGATAGCCCATTCACTGTCTACAGTACAATGGACTTATTAGGGAGTATGATAGGCCGCCTTAAAAAGATGCGTTTTTAGGGATCGTCTGAAGCCGTGCAAGTTGTGGATAGTCCTGATTTCTTTGGGTAAAGCATTTCAGAGTTTTGGTGCAGCTCTGGAAAAGTCTTGGAGCCGGGAGTGGGAGGATCGGATTAGTGCAGATGTTAGTCGAAGGTCATTTGAGGAACGTAGAGAGCGGGTGGGGTGATAGACAGAGATGAGGGAGGAGAGGTAGGGGGGTGCTGCACTGTGAAGAGCTTTGTGGGTGAGAACAAGCAATTTGAATTTGATCCTGTAATATACGGGCAGCCAGTGCAATGACTGGCACAGAGCAGAGGCATCTGAGTAACGATTGGCCAGATGGGTGATCCTGGCTGCTGCATTAAGGATGGACTGGAGAGGAGAAAGTCTGGTGAGGGGGAGGCCGCTTAATAGAGAGTTGCAATAGTCAAGGCGGGAATGGATTAGGGCCACGGTGAGGGTTTTTGTTGTTTCCAGGGTGAGAAAGGGGCGGACTCTAGAGATATTCTTCAGGTGTAACCGACAGGAGCGGACGAGAGATTGCGTGTGGGAGGAGAAGGAGAGATCGGTGTCAAACATAACACCCAGACAGCGAGCCTGCTGACTAGGCGTTATCGTAGTGCCGCATACTGAGAGAGAGAGTACAACTCGGTCTCGAGTACCCCGGTCCCTAGTGTGCGATATATTCAGGCAGCATAGTCATGAGTGGCCATCGTTTAGTCTTTCTTTCCTGTGCAGGTACCACTAAGGACTGTGGGGTCTGAATCTCCAGTCTGTACAGGAACCGGCTGGGTCAGCTACGGTTTTTGAGTGTTTACCTATGTAACACGTGTGAGTTGATTGCACAATCATCTCTTTATGAGCGTTGTCAAAACATCTTTACAGCTCTTACAGCTCGCGCCTCCCCTGCCCAACTTGGGTTCTAACATTATTGGGGCGCACATGGCCGGTGCACATTACCCATACTGGACTCCTCATTATCCTTCAACACGTATGTGCTGCTAGACGAGATGAAACATTCAGATCTGGAGATGACCATCTTGTAGATATTTTCAGTCTGCAGATTTATATTATGATCTAATGGTGGTATATTGGGTACTGTACCCCCAAACCACTGTCCAGAAAATACCGACTTGGGTGCAACTAGTGCAATTCTCCATTATCTCTTCCATCACTGAGCTGAGCAATAACAACATCATTGCTGAAATCAATCAGCCGTTTATTTACTCAGGAGACGGGAAGGAGCGGCCGCGTCGATACTGGAGGAGCAGAGGACACCGAGCAGATATTAATATTATAGGGCGCCACACCCCGGGGTGACGTCCACCAGGCACCGGGCGCTATACTGGTCATCTACATTACCGCGGGCCATGAGTGACCGCACTGGACACGGTTGGGGCTGGATATTATTAGCCAATTTTAAACTACTGGCTGAAGAGTAAAGGCTTTGGGCCCCTGACCTGGATGTGATTGTCCGTCTCTGACCAGTGTTGCATGTCTACAGTATATAGAAATGTGGAGCAAGTTTATAACAAGTTTTGGCCTTTAGATTTGTTTTCTGATTTCTCCTGACGATCACTTGATCAGGTCTCATCATTGTCAGGATTAACAATACTTCATTACTGGATTAGATTTTGTGGCTGCTCTTCCACACAGTGCGCCCCCTCCTATGAGTGGTTGGTCTGGGATTGCAATCACTTGTCTGGAGCTTCCACTTATCCCTGGAGTCCTGGCTGCTGATCACGGCTCATTCTAAGTCTTACACTCAGCAGGAATGTGGCAACCAGTACCAGGGCCATACACGGTACCCATACCGGTCTCATATTCACACCAGGTAGGTCATCACAGTATCCGACAGGGTCATAACAGTACTCTGTACATATCTCCTAGCACACCAGTGCAGGTATGACGTATCTGGTACAGGTCATCACACAGTACTCCAGTACAGGGTCACTCACACAGACACTACCTGGTATCCACGTATCCCAGTCACCACATACTCTGCGATCCATCCAGCACACCAGTGCCAGGGTAATGACACGTACTCTGGTACCAAGGTCATCACACAGTACTCCGGTACTAGGGTCACTACACAGGACACTGGTACCAGGGTCATCACACGGCACAGCAGTACCAGGGTCATCACACAGCACGCGGTACCAGGGTCATCACATAGCACAGCAGTAGCCAGGGAATGACACGACGCAGTACGGTACCAAGCAGGTACCAGGTTCACACACAGTATCCAGGTATCTCAGGACAGTCACATCACACAGGACAGTACCAGGGTCATCACACGGCACAGCAGTACCAGGGGGTCATCACACAGCACGCAGTACCAGGGTCATCACACGGCACAGCAGTACCGGGACATCACACAGCGCAGCAGTACCAGGTCATCACACACAGCTATCGATCACAGTACTCAGATCATTCACACAGTACTCCAGTACCAGGGTCATCACATGGCACAGCAGTACCAGGATCATCACACAGCATTCCCAGTATTCATATCATGATATGCCCCATATATCAGTGATGATCTGGAGGTGACACCTCACACTCCCATTTCCTGGCTGACTACATTGCTCATTTATCCCGATCCCCCACCCCTCAGATAAGCGTCTATATATATCTATATATATCTTCTCTTGGATAATAGCATGAAAATAATCTAAACCTGATAGTTAGCGGAAAATTCCGGCTATTTGGAGAGTCCTCGCTCAGGACTATAAATAACTATTTGAGTTGCTCATAAACCAGGACTGATAGGTGAAGGTCGGGAAGGTGCGAGACACCAATGTCAAATTTCCTAAACACAAGATGTGACAAGTCCTATATGAAAAAAAAGTTATGTATTGGTGGGATACAGGGGTCTCCTCACCACAATGTGGACAATTACAAGAGAACGATCACTCCACCACAGCAGCCAATAATTATGAAACAAAAACCCTGCTGACTTTAGACACTAATATTAGTTCTGTCATCAATCATTGACTAAGCATGGCGCTGCAGGAGGCACCAGTGAGGTGGCATCAAAGAGAAGACACCGGTGAGAAAGAGGAACCACACAGGAGGTATAAAGAGAAGCACCGGTGAGAAAGAGGAACCAACAGGAGGTATCAAAGAGAAGGCACCGGTGAGAAAGAGGAACCACACAGGAGGTATCAAAGAGAAGACACCGGTGAGAAAGAGGAACCACACAGGAGGCATCAAAGAGAAGAACCGGTGAGAAAGAGGAACCACACAGGAGGTATCAAAGAGAAGACACCGGTGAGAAAGAGGAACCACACAGGAGGCATCAAAGAGAAGACACCGGTGAAAAAGAGGAACCACACAGGAGGTATCAAAGAGAAGGCACCGGTGAGAAAGAGGAACCACACAGGAGGCATCAAAGAGAAGACACCGGTGAGAAAGAGGAACCACACAGGAGGTATCAAAGAGAAGCACCGGTAAGAAAAGAGGAACCACACAGGAGGTATCAAAGAGAAGGCACCGGTGAGAAAGAGGAACCACACAGGAGGTATCAAAGAGAAGACACCGGTGAGAAAGAGGAACCACACAGGAGGTATCAAAGAGAAGACACCGGTGAGAAAGAGGAACCACACAGGAGGCATCAAAGAGAGACGACACCGGTGAGAAAGAGGAACCACACAGGAGGTATCAAAGAGAAGACACCGGTGAGAAAGAGGAACCACACAGGAGGCATCAAAGAGAAGGCACCGGTGAGAAAGAGGAACCACACAGGAGGTATCAAAGAGAAGACACCGGTGAGAAAGAGGAACCACACAGGAGGATCAAAGAGAAGACACCGGTGAGAAAGAGGAACCACACAGGAGGCATCAAAGAGAAGACACGGTGAGAAAGAGGAACCACACAGGAGGTATCAAAGAGAAGGCACCGGTGAGAAAGAGGAACCACACAGGAGGTATCAAAGAGAAGACACCGGTGAGAAAGAGGAACCACACAGGAGGTATCAAAGAGAAGGCACCGGTGAGAAAGAGGAACCACACAGGAGGTATCAAAGAGAAGCACCGGTGAGAAAGAGGAACCACACAGGAGGTATCAAAGAGAAGGCACCGGTGAGAAAGAGGAACCACACAGGAGGTATCAAAGAGAAGGCACCGGTGAGAAAGAGGAACCACACAGGAGGCTATCAAAGAGAAGCACCGGTGAGAAAAGGAGAACCACACAGGAGGTATCAAAGAGAAGACACCGGTGAGAAAGAGGAACCACACAGGAGGTATCAAAGAGACGACACCGGTGAGAAAGAGGAACCACACAGGAGGCATCAAAGAGAAGCACCGGTGAGAAAGAGGAACCACACAGGAGGCATCAAAGAGAAGACACCGGTGAGAAAGAGGAACCACACAGGAGGTATCAAAGAGAAGGCACCGGTGAGAAAGAGGAACCACACAGGAGGTATCAAAGAGAAGACACCGGTGAGAAAGAGGAACCACACAGGAGGTATCAAAGAGAAGGACACCGGTGAGAAAGAGGAACCACACAGGAGGATCAAAGAGAAGGACACCGGTGAGTAAAAGAGGGAACCACACAGGAGGTATCAAAGAGAAGACACCGGTGAGAAAGAGGAACCACACAGGAGGTATCAAAGAAAGACACCGGTGAGAAAGAGGAACCACACAGGAGGTATCAAAGAGAAGACACCGGTGAGAAAGAGGAACCACACAGGAGGTATCAAAGAGAAGGCACCGGTGAGAAAGAGGAACCACACAGGAGGTATCAAAGAGAAGGCACCGGTGAGAAAGAGGAACCACACAGGAGGTATCAAAGAGAGGACACCGGTGAGAAAGAGGAACCACACAGGAGGTATCAAAGAGAAGACACCGGTGAGAAAGAGGAACCACACAGGAGGTATCAAAGAGAAGACACCGGTGAGAAAGAGGAACCACACAGGAGGCATCAAAGAGAAGACACCGGTGAGAAAGAGGAACCACACAGGAGGCATCAAAGAGAACGACCGGTGAGAAAGAGGAACCACACAGGAGGATCAAAGAGAAGACACCGGTGAGAAAGAGGAACACACACAGGACAGGTCATCAAAGAGAAGACACCGTGGAGAAGAGGAACCACACAGGAGGATCAAAGAGAAGGCACCGGTGAGAAAGAGGAACCACACAGGAGGTATCAAAGAGAAGACACCGGTGAGAAAGAGGAACCACACAGGAGGCATCAAAGAGAAGGCACCGGTGAGAAAGAGGAACCACACAGGAGGCATCAAAGAGAAGGCACCGGTGAGAGAAAGAGGAACCACACAGGAGGTATCAAAGAGAAGGCACCGGTGAGAAAGAGGAACCACACAGGAGGTATCAAAGAGAAGACAC
Organism: Allobates femoralis; assembly: GCA_033576535.1. Classification (NCBI taxonomy): domain Eukaryota; kingdom Metazoa; phylum Chordata; class Amphibia; order Anura; family Aromobatidae; genus Allobates; species Allobates femoralis. The sequence goes on from JARQOC010000001.1 coordinate 629,618,584, forward strand.
CGTGAGAAAAGGAACCACACAGGAGGCATCAAAGAGAAGGACACCGGTGAGAAAGAGGAACCACACAGGAGGTATCAAAGAGAAGACACCGGTGAGAAAGAGGAACCACACAGGAGGTATCAAAGAGAAGGCACCGGTGAGAAAGAGGAACCACACAGGAGTATCAAAGAGAAGACACCGGTGAGAAAGAGGAACCACACAGGAGGTATCAAAGAGAAGACACCGGTGAGAAAGAGGAACCACACAGGAGGCTATCAAAGAGAAGACACCGGTGAGAAAGAGGAACCACACAGGAGGTATCAAAGAGAAGACACCGGTGAGAAAGAGGAACCACACAGGAGGTATCAAAGAGAAGCACCGGTGAGAAAGAGGAACCACACAGGAGGTATCAAAGAGAAGGCACCGGTGAGAAAGAGGAACCACACAGGAGGTATCAAAGAGAAGACACCGGTGAGAAAGAGGAACCACACAGGAGGTATCAAAGAGAAGCACCGGTGAGAAAGAGGAACCACACAGGAGGTATCAAAGAGAAGGACCGGTGAGAAAGAGGAACCACACAGGAGGTATCAAAGAGAAGGCACCGGTGAGAAAGAGGAACCACACAGGAGGCATCAAAGAGAAAGACACCGGTGAGAAAGAGGAACCACACAGGAGGTATCAAAGAGAAGACACCGGTGAGAAAGAGGAACCACACAGGAGGTATCAAAGAGAAGGCACCGGTGAGAAAGAGGAACCACACAGGAGGTATCAAAGAGAAGGACACGGTGAGAAAGAGGAACCACACAGGAGGCATCAAAGAGAAGCACGGTGAGAAAGAGGAACCACACAGGAGGTATCAAAGAGAAGGACACCGGTGAGAAAGAGGAACCACACAGGAGGTATCAAAGAGAAGACACCGGTGAGAAAGAGGAACCACACAGGAGGTATCAAAGAGAAGACACCACACAGAGGCATCAAAGAGAAGGCACCGTAAAAGAGGAACCACACAGGAGGATCAAAGAGAGGCACCGGTGAGAAGAGGACCACAAGGAGGCATTAAAGAGAAGCACCGTGAGAAAGAGAAGCACACAAGGTATAAAGAGAAGCACCGGGAGAAAAGGACAACGGAGTGATGAAGAGAAACACGTGAGAAAGAAAGACGGTGAAAAGAGAACCACCAGGAGGATCAAAGAAGGCATCAGGGAGAAAGAGAAGAACCACAGGAGGATCAAAGAGAAGCACCGGTGAGAAGAGGAAACCCACACAGGAGGATAAAGAGAAGGCACCGGGAGAAAGAGAACCACACAGGAGGTATCAAGAGAAGACACCGTGAGAAAGAGGAACCAACAAGGCATCAAAGAGAGAGAAGAGGAAAAAGAGACAACAGGAGTAAGGAGAAGAGTGAAAAAGGAGCACACAGAGAATAAAGAAAGAGAGGACAAAGAGAACACAAGGAGGCACAGAGAAGGACCGGTGAGGAAAGAGAACACACGAGGATCAAAGAGAAGCACCGGAGAAAGAGGAACCACACAGGAAGGATCAAGGAACACCGGTGAGAAGGAACCACACAGGAGGATCAAAGAGAAGGCACCGGTGAGAAAGAGGAACCACACAGGAGGTATCAAAGAGAAGGAAACCGAAAGAGGAACCACACAGGAGGATCAAGAAAGGAACCCGGAGGAAAAGAACCACACAGGAGGTATAAAGAGAAGAACCGTGAAAAGAGGACCACACAGGAGGTAAAAGAGAAGCACCGGTAGAAAGAGAACAACAGGAGGATCAAAGAGAACACCGTGAGAAAGAGAACCACACAGGAGGACAAAGAGACAAAAACCGGTGAGAAAGAGAACCACACAGGAGGATCAAAGGAGAGAAGACCACACGGTGAGAAGGAGAAGACACAGAGGTATCAAAGAGAAGCACCGGTGAGAAAGAGAACCACACAGAGGTATCAAAGAGAAGGACGGTGAAGAAGAAGACCACAAGGAGGATCAAAGAGAAGGCACCGGTGAGAAGAGGAACCACACAGGAGGTATCAAAGAGAAGGACACCGGTGAGAAGAGAACCACACAGGAGTCATCAAAGAGAGCACCGGTAGAAAGAGAACCACACAGGAGATCAAAGAGAAGACACCGGTGAGAAGAGGAACCACACAGAGAAGCACCGTGAGAAAGAGGAACCACACAGGAGGATCAAAGAGAAGCACGGTGAGAAGAGAACCACACAGGAGGTATAAAGGAAGACCGTGAGAAAGAGGAACACAAGGAGGTATCAAAGAGAAGACACGTGAGAAGAGGAACACAAGGAGGCATCAAAGAGAAAGCACCGGTGAGAAAGAGGAACCACACAGGAGGATCAAAGAGAAGGCACGGTGAGAAAGAGGAACCACAACAGGAGGTATCAAAGAGAAGCACCGGTGAGAAAGAGGAACCACACAGGAGGTCATCAAAGAGACAACCGGTGAGAAAGAGGAACCACACAGGAGGTATCAAAGAGAAGGCACCGGTGAGAAAGAGGAACCACACAGAGGCATCAAAGAGAAGGCACCGGTGAGAAAGAGGAACCACACAGGAGGATCAAAGAGAAGACACCGGTGAGAAAGAGGAACCACACAGGAGGTATCAAAGAGAGACACCGGTGGAAAGAGGAACCACACAGGAGGCATCAAAGAGAAGGCACCGGTGAGAAAGAGGAACCACACAGAGGCATCAAAGAGAGACACCGGTGAGAAAGAGGAACCACACAGGAGGATCAAAGAGAAGGCACCGGTGAGAAAGAGGAACCACACAGGAGGTTTTTTTTTTTTTTTTTTTTTTTTTTTTTTTTTTTTTTTTTTTTTTTTTAAAAAAAAAAAAAAAAAAAAAAAAAAAAAAAAAAAAAAAAAAAAAAAAAAAAAAAAAAAAAAAAAAAAAAAAAAAAAAAAAAAAAAAAAAAAAAAAAAAAAAAAAAAAAAAAAAAAAAAAAAAAAAAAAAAAAAAAAAAAAAAAAAAAAAAAAAAAAAAAAAAAAAAAAAAAAAAAAAAAAAAAAAAAAAAAAAAAAAAAAAAAAAAAAAAAAAAAGGACAACCGAGTGAGAAAGAAGCCACACAGGAGGATCAAAGAGAAGCACGGTGAGAAAGGGAACCACACAGGAGGTATCAAAGAGAAGGCACCGGTGAGAAAGAGGAACCACACAGGAGATATCAAAGAGAAGGCACCGGTGAGAAAGAGGAACCAAACAGGAGGTATCAAAGAGAAGGCACCGGTGAGAAAGAGGATCCACACAGGAGGTATCAAAGAGAAGGCACCAGTGAGAAAGAGGAACCACACAGGAGGCATCAAAGAGAAGGCACCAGTGAGAAAGAGGAACCACACAGGAGGTATCAAAGAGAAGGCACCGGTGAGAAAGAGGAACCACACAGGACGCATCAAAGAGACGACACCGTGAGAAAGACGAACCACACAGGAGGCATCAAAGAGAAGACATCGGTGAGAAAGACGAACCACACAGGAGGCATCAAAGAGAAGTCACCGGTGAGGAAGAGGAACCACACAGGAGGTATCAAAGAAAAGGCACCGGTGAGAAAGGAACCACACAGGAGGCATCAAAGAGACGACACCGATGAGAAAAAGGAACCACACAGGAGATATCAAAGAGAAGGCACCGGTGAGAAAGAGGAACCACACAGGAGGTATCAAAGAGAAGGCACCGGTGAGAAAGAGGAACCACACAGGAGGTATCAAAGAGAAGGCACCGGTGAGAAAGAAGAACCACACAGGAGGCATCAAAGAAAGGCACCGGTGAGAAAGAGGAACCACACAGGAGGTATCAAAGAGAAGGCACCGGTGAGAAAGAGGAAACAACACAGGAGGCATCAAAGAGACGACACCGATGAGAAAGAGGAACCACACAGGAGGCATCAAAGAGAAGACACCGTGTGAGAAAGAGGAACCACACAGGAGGTATCAAAGAGAAGGCACCAGTGAGAAAGAGGAACCACACAGGAGGCATCAAAGAGAAGACACCGGTGAGAAAGAGGAACCACACAGGAGGTATCAAAGAGAAAGACACCGGTGAGAAAGACGAACCACAATGGAGGCTATCAAAGAGAAGTCACCGGTGAGGAAGAGGAACCACACAGGAGGCATTAAAGAGAAGGCACCGGTGAGAAAAAGGAACCACACAGGAGGCATCAAAGAGAAGGCACCGGTGAGAAAGAGGAACCACACAGGAGGCATTAAAGAGAAGGCACCGGTGAGAAAGAGGAACCACACAGGAGGCATCAAAGAGAAGGCACCGGTGAGAAAGAGAAACCACACAGGAGGTATCAAAGAGAAGACACTGGTGAGAAAGAGGAACCACACAGGAGGCATCAAAAGAAGGCACCGGTGAGAAAGAGGAACCACACAGGAGGCATCAAAGAGACGACACCGGTGAGAAAGAGGAACCACACAGGAGGTATCAAAGAGAAGGCACCGGTGAGAAAGAGGAACCACACAGGAGGCATCAAAAAGAAGGCACCGGTGAGAAAGAGGAACCACACAGGAGGTATCAAAGAGAAGGCACCGGTGAGAAAGAGGAATCCACACAGGAGGTATCAAAGAGAAGACACCGGTGAGAAAGAGGAACCACACAGGAGGTATCAAAGAGAAGGCACCGGTGAGAAAGAGGAACCACACAGGAGGCATCAAAAGAAGGCACCGGTGAGAAAGAGGAACCACACAGGAGGTATCAAAGAGAAGGCACCGGTGAGAAAGAGGATCCACACAGGAGGTATCAAAGAAAAGACACCGGTGAGAAAGAGGAACCACACAGGAGGCATCAAAGAGACGACACCGATGAGAAAGAGGAACCACACAGGAGGCATCAAAGAGAAGGCACCGGTGAGAAAGAGGAACCACACAGGAGGTATCAAAGAGAAGGCACCGGTGAGAAAGACGAACCACACAGGAGGCATCAAAGAGAAGTCACCGGTGAGGAAGAGGAACCACACAGGAGGTATCAAAGAGAAGACACCGGTGAGAAAGATGAACCACACAGGAGGCATCAAAGAGAGGGCACCGGTGAGAAAGAGGAACCACACAGGAGGTATCAAAGAGAAGGCACCAGTGAGAAAGAGGAACCACACAGGAGGCATCAAAAAGAAGGCACCGGTGAGAAAGAGGAACCACACAGGAGGTATCAAAGAGAAGGCACCGGTGAGAAAGAGGATCCACACAGGAGTATCAAAGAAAAGACACCGGTGAGAAAGAGGAACCACACAGGAGGTATCAAAGAGAAGACACCGGTGAGGAAGAGGAACCACACAGGAGGTATCAAAGAGAAGGCACCGGTGAGAAAGAGGAACCACACAGGAGGTATCAAAGAGAAGGCACCTGTGAGAAAGAGGAATCACACAGGAGGTATCAAAGAGAAGACACCGGTGAGAAAGAGGGACCACACAGGAGGCATCAAAGAGAAGACACCGGTGAGAAAGAGGAACCACACAGGAGGCATCAAAGAGAAGGCACCGGTGAGAAAGAGGAACCACACAGGAGGTATCAAAGAAAAGGCACCGGTGAGCAGTCTACAAAGAAGAGGCACCAGCATGGAAAGATAGGTGAGAAACAGGCACCAAAGAGAAGGCACCACTGAAAAGTCTCCAAAGAAGAGGCATCAACATGGAAGCATCAGTGAGAAAGAGTAACCAAATAGAAGGCACCAGTGACCAGTCTCTGAAGAAGAGGCACCAATGAATAAACATCAGTGAGAAAGAGGCACCAAGGAAGACGTCTCAAAAAGACGTCACCAGTGAGAAGGCACCAAAGAGAAGGCACCGGTGAGCAGTCTCCAAAGAAGAGGCACCAAGAAGGAAACATCAATGAGAAAGAGGAATAACCCAGGAGGCATCAGAGGAGAGGCAACAACAAGTAGTCACCAAAGAAAAGGAACCAAATAGACATAATAATGAGGAAGCACCAAAGAGGAAGCAAGAACACGGTACCAAAGAGGAGGCACCAAAGAACAATCAACAACAAAGAGGCACCAACAAGGAGTCACTAAAGAAGAGGCACCAGAAAGAGGCAAACATGAGGTACCAATGAGGAGTCATCAAAGAAGAGGCACCAAGAAGGAGTCATCAAAGAAGAGGCACCAAGAAGGAGATTCTAAACAAGAGGAACCAAAAATTAACAAAAAAAAGAGGCACCAAGATAGAGGTACCAATGTGGTGTCACCATTTAAGAAGCAACACAGAAAAAGCAACCGGGAGTCACCAAAATATCCCCAACAAGAAGTGGAAAAAAAAAGAGACAACAATAAAGAGGCACCAAAGGAGAGATGTAACAAGAGGCGCCAAGTCATTTCCCAAACAGCATCCATAGTGGTTGTATGGCGGTCTCTACTGTCACCTGCGCCATGGATCCTTTCTATAAAGGTCTGATATTTCTTCTTGATGGTCACTGATTGTGACCTGACCTCTCGCTGCCCCTGACCTCACCTGAGTAGACTCTGTGCAGACGACTGTATTTCATCTCATCTGAGCCCTCACAGAATGAGATCCTAAATGATCAGGTGTGGAGAAGATGCGAAAACGATGTCTCCATCTTCTCCGTTCTCTCAGTCCATGAAGACGTCCTCGGAGCGCGGTCCGATTTCTTAATCTTATATATAAAACCCGAAGGCCACATCCGGAAAAGGCCACGCCTACTTCCGTGATGGCCTTCGCCCAGGGCTGGTGACGTCATCCAGTGCACTGTAGCCGCGCGCAGCCCAGCTACAGGCACCGGCGCAGGAAGTTCCGATCTCGGAAGTTCCGTGTGCCCTCCAGCCACTCCCCTCCACCCTCTGCCCTGAGCCCTCCAGACATGCCGCGCGCCTACAGAGAGGAGGGAGGGTGGGACTTCCTCCCCTGCAGCTCTGCCCGCCCCTCCTCTCCTCCTACAGTACATCTGATTCCCGGCCTGTGGTGAGTCTGCAGCCCCACACGCTGCTCTGTCCTCCAGCCTGTGTGCCTCCCTCTGACCCCTCCAGCCTCTGTGCCTCCCTCTGACCCCTCCAGCCTGTGTGCCTCCCTCTGACCCCTCCAGCCTGTGTGCCTCCCTCTGTCCTCCAGCCTCTGTGCCTCCCTCTGACCCCTCCAGCCTCTGTGCCTCCCTCTCACCCCTCCAGCCTCTGTGCCTCCCTCTGACCCCTCCAGCCTCTGTGCCTCCCTCTGACCCCTCCAGCCTCTGTGCCTCCCTCTGACCCCTCCAGCCTCTGTGCCTCCCTCTGACCCCTCCAGCCTCTGTGCCTCCCTCTGACCCCTCCAGCCTCTGTGCCTCCCTCTGACCCCTCCAGCCTGTGTGCCTCCCTCTGACCCCTCCAGCCTGTGTGCCTCCCTCTGTCCTCCAGCCTCTGTGCCTCCCTCTGACCCCTCCAGCCTCTGTGCCTCCCTCTTACCCCTCCAGCCTCTGTGCCTCCCTCTGACCCCTCCAGCCTCTGTGCCTCCCTCTAACCCCTCCAGCCTGTGTGCCTCCCTCTGACCCCTCCAGCCTCTGTGCCTCCCTCTGTCCTCCAGCTTCTGTGCCTCCCTCTGACCCCTCCAGCCTCTGTGCCTCCCTCTCACCCCTCCAGCCTCTGTGCCTCCCTCTCACCCCTCCAGCCTCTGTGCCTCCCTCTGACCCTTCCAGCCTCTGTGCCTCCCTCTGACCCCTCCAGCCTCTGTGCCTCCCTCTGACCCCTCTAGCCTCTGTGCCTCCCTCTGACCCCTCCAGCCTCTGTGCCTCCCTCTGACCCCTCCAGCCTCTGTGCCTCCCTCTGACCCCTTCAGCCTGTGTGCCTCCCTCGGACCCCTCCAGCCTGTGTGCCTCCCTCTGACCCCTCCAGCCTGTGTGCCTCCCTCTGACCCCTCCAGCCTGTGTGCCTCCCTCTGACCCCTCCAGCCTGTGTGCCTCCCTCTGACCACTCCAGCCTGTGTGCCTCCCTCTGACCCCTCCAGCCTGTGTGCCTCCCTCTGACCCCTCCAGCCTCTGTGCCTCCCTCTGACCCCTCCAGCCTCTGTGCCTCCCTCTGACCCCTCCAGCCTCTGTGCCTCCCTCTGACCCCTCCAGCCTGTGTGCCTCCCTCTGACCCCTCCAGCCTGTGTGCCTCCCTCTGACCCCTCCAGCCTGTGTGCCTCCCTCTGACCCCTCCAGCCTGTGTGCCTCCCTCTGACCCCTCCAGCCTGTGTGCCTCCCTCTGCCCCCTCCAGCCTGTATGCCTCCCTCTGCCCCCTCCAGCCTGTGTGCCTCCCTCTGCCCCCTCCAGCCGTCCTCTGCCCTCTCCAGCCGTCCTCTGCCCTCTCCAGCCGTCCTCTGCCCTCTCCAGCCGTCCTCTGCCCTCTCCAGCCGTCCTCTGCTCTCTCCAGCCGTCCTCTGCCCTCTCCAGCCGTCCTCTGCCCTCTCCAGCCGTCCTCTGCCCTCTCCAGCCTCCAGCCGTCCTCTGCCCTCTCCAGCCTACAGCCCTCCTCTGCCGCCTCCAGCCTACAGCCCTCCTCTGCCGCCTCCAGCCTACAGCCCTCCTCTGCCGCCTCCAGCCCTCCTCTGCCCCCTCCAGCCGTCCTCTGCCCCCTCCAGCCGTCTTCTGCCCCCTCCAGCCGTCCTCTGCCCCCTCCAGCCGTCCTCTGCCCCCTCCAGCCGTCCTCTGCCCCTCCAGCCGTCCTCTGCCCCCTCCAGCCGTCCTCTGCCCCCTCCAGCCGTCCTCTGCCCTCTCCAGCCGTCCTCTGCCCTCTCCAGCCTCCAGCCGTCCTCTGCCCTCTCCAGCCTCCAGCCGTCCTCTGCCGCCTCCAGCCTACAGCCCTCCTCTGCCGCCTCCAGCCTACAGCCCTCCTCTGCCGCCTCCAGCCTACAGCCCTCCTCTGCCGCCTCCAGCCTACAGCCCTCCTCTGCCGCCTCCAGCCTACAGCCCTCCTCTGCCCCCTCCAGCCGTCCTCTGCCCCCTCCAGCCGTCCTCTGCCCCCTCCAGCCGTCCTCTGCCCCCTCCAGCCGTCCTCTGCCCCTCCAGCCGTCCTCTGCCCCCTCCAGCCGTCCTCTGCCCCCTCCAGCCTACAGCCCTCCTCTGCCGCCTCCAGCCTACAGCCCTCCTCTACCCCCTCCAGCCTACAGCCCTCCTCTGCCCCCTCCAGCCGTCCTCTGCCCCCTCCAGCCGTCCCCTGTCCCCTCCAGCCGTCCGGGGGTGGCCACATGTTGACTCAGGATCCAGGCGCCGGAGAAGACGCAGGGTCGGTGGTAAGTATAGTGGAGTGTGTGTGTGTATGTGTGTTTATGCGCTGACCACTCTGCCCACGCCGCTGCGCTGACCACTCTGCCCACGCGCTGCGCTGACCACTCTGCCCACGCCGCTGCGCTGACCACTCTGCCCACGCCGCTGCGCTGACTAATCTCAGCGCGCGCAGTGCTAGCCAGTGAGCCACCATATACTCTGCTACCCACAGAGCCGCCTGTATACACACAATTAATTTCACCGCACTACCCTAACTATTAGTAAATAAACTATACATGGATTCTAGACTACCCGATTCTTTAGAATCGGGCTGCCATCTAGTAGATCATAGTCAGACTGCAAATACGGTAGAGAGACCCCAACCTAAGAGTCTGTAGGGGTCACCAGATAATATCTACAGAGCACAACTATGAGACACAAATCTAACACACATTCAGTACATACACTGTGATATATGCAATGTTACATAGGACTGCAGGTGACATCTTCTTCTACATTATCTGTACTCAGAGATATCACTGTGTTATCTGTGGTGTTACATAGGACTGCAGGTGACATCTACTACATTATCTGTACTCAGAGATATCACTGTGTTATCTTTGGTGTTACATAGGACTGCAGGTGACATCTACTACATTATCTGTACCCAGAGATATCACTGTGTTATCTGTGGTGTTACATAGGACTGCAGGAGAAATCTACATTATCTGTACTCAGATATCATATCACTGTGTTATCTGTGGTGTTACATAGGACTGCAGGTGACATCTACTACATTATTTGTGCTTAGAGATATCACTGTTATCTGTGGTGTTACATAGGACTGCAGGTGACATCTACTACATTATCTGTACTCAGGGATATCACTGTGTTATCTGTGGTGTTACATAGGACTGCAGGTGACATCTACTACATTATCTGTACTCAGAGATATCACTGTGTTATCTGTGGTGTTACATAGGACTGCAGGTGACATCTACTACATTATCTGTACTCAGAGATATCACTGTGTTATCTGTGGTGTTACATAGGACTGCAGGTGACATCTACTACATTATCTGTACTCAGAGATATCACTGTGTTATCTGGTGTTACATAGGACTGCAGTACATCACTACATTATCTGTACAGAGATATGACTGTGTTATCTGTGGTTACATAGACTGCAGTGACATTTACTACATTATCTGTGCTCAGAGATATCACTGTGTTATCTGTGGTGTTACATAGGACTGCAGGTGACATCTACTACATTATCTGTACTCAGAGATATCACTGTGTTATCTGTGGTGTTGCATAGGACTGCAGGTGACATCTACTATATTATTTGTACTTAGAGATATCACTGTTATCTGTGGTGTTAGATAGGACTGCAGGTGACATCTACATTATCTGTACTCAGATATCATATCACTGTGTTATCTGTGCTGTTACATAGGACTGCAGGTGACATCTACTACATTATTTGTGCTTAGAGATATCACTGTTATCTGTGGTGTTACATAGGACTGCAGGTGATGTCTACTACATTATCTGTACTTAGAGATATCACTGTGTTATCTGTGGTGTTACATAGGACTGCAGGTGACATCTACTACATTATTTATACTTAGAGATATCACTGTTATCTGTGGTGTTACATGGGACTGCAGGTGACATCTACATTATCTGTACTCAGAGATATCACTGTGTTATCTGTGGTGTTACATGGGACTGTAGGTGACATCTACTACATTATCTGTACTCAGAGATATCACTGTGTTATCTGTGGTGTTACATAGGACTGCAGGTGACATCTACTACATTATCTGTACTCAGAGAGATATCACTGTGTTATCTGTGGTGTTACATAGGACTGCAGGTGACATCTACTACATTATCTGTACTCAGAGATATCACTGTGTTATCTGTGGTGTTACATAGGACTGCAGGTGACATCTACTACATTATCTGTACTCAGAGATATCACTGTGTTATCTGTGGTGTTACATAGGACTGCAGGTGACATCTACTACATTATCTGTTCTCAGAGATATCACTGTGTTATCTGTGGTGTTACATAGGACTGCAGGTGACATATACATTATCTGTACTCAGAGACATCACTGTGTTATCTGTGGTGTTACATAGGACTGCAGGATAAATCTACATTATCTGTACTTAGAGATATCACTGTGTTATCTGTGGTGTTACATAGGACTGCAGGTGACATCTACTACATTATCTGTACAGAGATATGACTGTGTTATCTGTGGTGTTACATAGGACTGCATGTGACATCTACTACATTATCTGTACTCAGAGATATCACTGTGTTATCTGTGGTGTTACATAGGACTGCAGGTGACATCTACTATATTATTTGTACTTAGAGATATCACTGTTATCTGTGGTGTTACATAGGACTGCAGGTGACGTCTACTACATTATCTGTACTCAGAGATATCACTGTGTTATCTGTGGTGTTACATAGGACTGCAGGTGACATCTACTGCATTATCTGTACTCAGAGATATCACTGTGTTATCTGTGGTGTTACATAGGACTGCATGTGACATCTACTACATTATCTGTACTCACAGATATCACTGTGTTATCTGTGGTGTTACATGGGACTGCAGGTGACATCTACTACATTATCTGTACTCAGAGATATCACAGTGTTATCTGTGGTGTTACATAGGACTGCAGGTGACATCTACTACACTATCTGTACTCAGAGATATCACTATGTTATCTGTGGTGTTACATAGGACTGCAGGTGACATCTACTACACTATCTGCACTCAGAGATATCACTGTATTATCTGTGGTGTTACATAGGACTGCAGGTGACGTCTACTACATTATCTGTACTCGGAGAGTCAGAGAGATATCACTGTGTTATCTGTGGTGTTACATAGGACTGCAGGTGACATCTACTACATTATCTGTACTCACAGAGATATCACTGTGTTATCTGTGGTGTTACATAGGACTGCAGGTGACGTCTACTACATTCTTTGTACTTAGAGCTATCACTGTTATCTGTGGTGTTACATGGGACTGCAGGTCAGTGTTTCTCTAGGGGATGTCTTTGTGTCTTCTTCAGACCTCGTGGTTGTTGGGTCACTTTGTGCCTCGGTCAGTTATTAGTGGCCTCTTCCTCGGTCCCGGGTGATTTCCTATCTGGGGTCCGGGGAGTTGAACGTTTCGGGTCGGACCCTGCTCTGATCCTTCCTTCGTCTCCGCGATGTTTCTCTTTTCTCAGCTCTTCTGACATAGAGAGTTGACGTCTCGGAGGGTGAAGCGGTTCTGGCCGAGGTCCAGGCTGCCGCCTCCTAATGAGAACTTATTTCCTTTCTATTATGTTCTTGAATGAAGGCGCGGTTAACCCTGTCCTTGCCGCCGTGTGGTCGGCACAATGGATGGATAAGGCACACTATGGTTCTGTGCCCGGACTTTGGGTCGAACCCTTTCTCGGCTTCGGCTGTATTCTGATTGTGGCCCAATATTGGTTCATCTCCTCCATAAATATTTTATCACTTACTGTTAGATTTTGTTTTACTCTGGACAATCCTCTTGAGCTGACACATTACTGCTGAGGGTTTGTTACAATGTATCAGTCGGGGGGAAGGGGGTCAGGAATTGTTGGATACATTGTAACGACTTTATCTTACAGTGTCGAACTGTAGACGAACGCAGGTCAGGAATGGGGATGGATGAAACGCAAACTCCATCTGAATGTCGCAATGAGTTATTTCTCCCCATAAGGGAGCAGAAGCCTCAGAGATCGGGCAGAAGACTGTACAGAGTGGAGACAGAGCAAACTGGGGAAGGGGGGGGACCGTAGACCCAGACCCCTGAAAATGAGCTCAGAGATCGGGCAGATGACTACCCAAGTGGAGATAGAGCAGACTGGGGGCGACTGTAGACCCAGACCCCTGAGAATGAGCTTAGAGATCGGGAGAAGACTGTACAGAGTTGAGACAGAGCAGACTTGGGGGGAGACAGTATACCTAGACCCCCGAGAATGAGGTTAGAGATCGGGAGAAGACTGTACAGAGTTGAGACAGCAGACTGTGGGGGGACCGTAGACCCAGACTCCTGAGAATGAGCTCATAGATCGGGCAGATGACTGTACAGAGTGGAGACAGAGCAAACTGGGGGGGACCGTAGACCCAGACCCTGAGAATGAGCTCAGAGATCAGGAGAAGACTGTACAGAGTGGAGACAGAGCAAACTGGGGGCGACCGTGTACCCAGACCCCGAGAATGAGCTCAGAGATCGGCAGAATGACTGTACAGAGTGGAGACAGAGCAAACTGGGGGGCGACCGTAGACCCAGACCCCTGAGAATGAGCTCAGAGATCAGGAATCAGGAGAAGACTGTACAGAGTGGAGACAGAGCAAACTGGGGGCGACCGTGTACCCAGACCCCCGAGAATGAGCTCAGAGATCGGAGAAGACTGTACAGAGTGGAGACAGAGCAAACTGGGGGCGACCGTGTACCCAGACCCCCGAGAATGAGCTCAGAGATCGGGAGAAGACTGTACAGAGTGGAGACAGAGCAAACTGGGGGGCGACCGTAGACCCAGACCTCCAAGGATGAGATCAGAGATCAGGAGAAGACTGTACAGAGTGGAGACAGAGCAAACTGGGGGGCGACCGTAGGCCCAGACCCCTAAGAATGAGCTCAGAGATTGGAAGAAGACTGTACAGAGTGGAGTCAGAGCAGACCGGGGGGCGATTGTGGACCTCAGACCTCCGAGGATGAGCTCAGAGATCGGGAGAAGACTGTACAGAGTGGAGACAGAGCAGACTGGGGGGAGACAGTATACCTAGACCCCGAGAATGAGGTTAGAGATCGAGAAGACTATACAGAGTGGAGACAGAGCAGACCAAGGGGCAACCGTGGACCCAGATCCCCGAGAATGAGGTTAGAGACCGGGCAAATGACTGTACAGAGTGGAGACAGAGCAAACTGGGGGCGACCGTAAGACCCAGACTCCAAGGATGAGATCAGAGATCGGGAGAAGACTGTACAGAGTGGTGACAGAGCAAACTGGTGGGCGACCAAAGACCCAGATCCCGAGGATGAGCTCAGAGATCGGGAGAAGACTGTACAGAGTGGAGACAGAGCAAACTGGGGGGCACTGAAACCCAGACCCCTGAGAATGAGGTAAGAGATCGGAGAGAGACTGTACAGAGTGGAGACAGAGCAGACTGGGGGGCGACCGTAGACCCAGACCCCTGAGAATGAGCTCAGAGATTGGAAGAAGACTGTACAGAGTAGAGACAGAGCAGACCAAGGGGCGACCGTGGACCCAGATCCCCGAGAATGAGGTTAGAGACGGGCAAATGACTGTACAGAGTGGAGACAGAGCAAACTGGGGGGTGACCATAGACCCAGACCTCCAAGGATGAGATCAGAGATCGGGCAGATGACTGTACAGAGTGGTGACAGAGCAAACTGGTGGGCGACCAAAGACCCAGATCCCCGAGGATGAGCTCAGAGATCGGGAGAAGACTGTACAGAGTGGTGACAGAGCAAACTGGGGGGCAACTGAAACCCAGACCCTGAGAATGAGGTCAGAGATCGGGCAGATGACTGTACAGAGTGGTGACAGAGCAAACTGGTGGGCGACCAAAGACCCAGATCCCCGAGGATGAGCTCAGAGATCGGAGAAGACTGTACAGAGGGTGACAGAGCAAACTGGGGGGCAAACTGAAACCCAGACCCCTGAGAATGAGGTCAGAGATCGGGAGAAGACTGTACAGAGTGGAGACAGAGCAGACTGGGGGGCGACCGTAGACCCAGACTTCCAAGGATGAGCTCAGAAATCTGGAGAAGACTGTACAGAGTGGTGACAGAGCAAACTGGGGGCGACCGTGTACCCAGACCCCCGAGAATGAGCTCAGAGATCAGGAGAAGACTGTACAGAGTGGTGACAGAGCAGACCAGGTGGCGACAGTGGACTCAGACCCCCGAGGATGAGCTCAGATATGGGGCAGATGATTGTACAGAGTGGACCAGGGGATGACCGTGGACCCACAACCCCGAGAATGAGCTCAGAGATCAGGCGGATGACTGTACAGAGTGGAAGCAGAGCCAACCGGGGGGTGACCATGGACCCAGACCCCCCATGAAGAGCTCCGGATGGGCCGTCATAGGGTCAGAGCAGAGCAGACCTGGGGGGCAACCGTAGACCCAGAACTCCGAGGATGAGCTCAGAGATTGGGCAGATGACTGTACAGAGTGGAGACAGAGCAGACCGGGGGGCAACTTTGGACCCAGACCCCCGAGGGTAAGCTCTGAGATCGGGCAGAAGACTGTACAGATTGGAGACAGAGCAGACCAAGTGGCGACTGTGGACCCACACCTCCGAGGATGAGCTCAGAGATCGGGAGAAGACTGTACAGAGTGGAGACAGAGCAGACTTGGGGGGAGACAGTATACCTAGACTCCCGAGAATGAGGTTAGAGATCGGGAGAAGACTGTACAGAGTGGAGACAGAGCAGACCAAGGGGCGACCGTGGACCCAGATCCCCGAGAATGAGGTTAGAGACCGGGCAAATGACTGTACAGAGTGGAGACAGAGCAAACTGGGGGGCGACCATAGACCCAGACCTCCAAGGATGAGATCAGAGATCGGGCAGATGACTGTACAGAGTGGTGACAGAGCAAACTGGTGGGTGACCAAAGACCCAGATCCCCGAGGATGAGCTCAGAGATTGGGCAGATGACTGTACAGATTGGAGACAGAGCAGACCAAGTGGCGACTGTGGACCCACACCTCCGAGGATGAGCTCAGAGATCGGGAGAAGACTGTACAGAGTGGAGACAGAGCAAACTGGGGGCGACCATAGACCCAGACCCCCGAGGAATGAGCTCAGAGATCGGGAGAAGACTGTACAGGAGTGGAGACAGAGCAAACTGGGGAGCGACTGTGGACCCAGACCGCCGAGAATGAGCTCAGAGATCGGGCAGATGACTGTACAGAGTGGAGACAGAGCAGACCAGTGGGCGACCTTAGACCCAAACCCCCTATGAAGAGCTCCGGATGGGCCATCACAGGGTCCAACATGGTGTCTTCACTGCAGGAGGCAATCACCGTTCATTCTGATGGAGTGGGTAACTTTTCAGTCTTCTCCCTAAATTGTAATATTACCCCCTAGAACATTGAAATTGACCTCTAAGATTGCTGTCATGTCCTCCTTCTGCCCCACATAGAACTAATGCCCCCATAAAGGGTAATAGGGAACAGGGTCCACTGATGAATAACACTATTCTGCCCAATATATGAGCAAAAATGTTCCTTATATGAGTAATAGTGCCTCCTACATAAGTAATTGTGCCTCTATACAAGTAATACTGACCCCTATATGAGTAATAGTTCCCATATATGAGTAATAATGCCTCAAATTTGAATAATAGTGTCCCCTATATGAGTAATATTGACCCCTTAGTGAGTAATAGTGCCCCAAATCTATAATATAAATGTCTTGCGGCCACTTCCGTCTGAGGCCGAAATCGCGCGCCAGCACTCATTGGTCGCCGCCAGTCAACCAATGATCGCAGCGTATGCAAAACAGCTGCGTGCCGCAGCCGTGATCCAGTCAGTGACGTGCGATTTCGGCCTCACAGACACCGCACTGTCAGCCTCCTCTTGGCCGCGCTGGAGCGGGTGCGCCCACCTCCGGCCCCTCTTGCCCGCCGCTGCCACCTGACACTCCATCCCCCCCTCGCTCCATCTTCCCCTCGCTCCATATACCCCCCTCGCTCCATTATCCCTGCAACTCCGGTCTCACCCGCACCCGGTGTTTATATTGCTGCTGGAAGCTACAGCAGGTAATGAGCGGTCATGTGACAGGCTCTGTGCACGTCACTTCAGCCCACCTATCACATGACCGCTCATTGGCTGCTGTAGCTTCCGGCGGCGATGTAAACACCGGGTGCGGGTGAGACCAGGGGGGATGGACGTGTGCTGACCACTCGCCCTCCATCCTGCGCTGACCACTGGTCCTCCATCCTGCGCTGACCACTGGTCCTCCATCCTGCACTGACCACTGGCCCTCCATCTGTGCTGACCACTGAGCCTCCATCCTCTACTGACCACTGAGCCTCCATCCTCTGCTGACCACTGAGCCTCCATCCTGCGCTGACCACTGGTCCTCCATCCTGCACTGACCACTGGTCCTCCATCCTGCGCGACCACTGTCCTCCATCCTGCACTGACCACTGGCCCTCCATCTGCGCTGACCACTGAGCCTCCATCCTCTGCTGACCACTGAGCCCATCCTGCACTGACCACTGGCCCTCCATCTGCGCTGACCACTGAGCCTCCATCCTCTGCTGACCACTGAGCCTCCATCCTTCTGACCACTGACCTCCATCCTCTGCTGACCACTGGCCTCCATCCTCTGCTGACCACTGTGCCTCCATCCTCTGCTGACCACTCTGCTTCCATCCTGCACTGACCACTGAGCCTCCATCCTCTGCTGACTACTGAGCCTCCATCCTGCGCTGACCACCGAGCCTCCATTCTGCGCGACCACTCTGCCTCCATCCTGCGCTGACCACTGAGCATCCATCCTGCGCTGACCACTCTGCCTCCATCCTGCGCTGACCACTCTGCCTCCATCCTGCGCTGACCACCTCTGCCTCCATCCTGCGCTGACCACTGAGCTCCATCCTGCGCTGACCACTCTGCCTCCATCCTGCGCTGACCACTCTGCCTCCATCCTGCGCTGACCACTCTGCCTCCATCCTGCGCTGACCACTGAGCCTCCATCCTGCGCTGACCACTGAGCCTCCATCCTGCGCTGACCACTCTGCCTCCATCCTGCGCTGACCACTCTGCCTCCATCCTGCGCTGACCACTGAGCCTCCATCCTGCGCTGACCACTGGCCTCCATCCTGCGCTGACCACTGAGCCTCCATCCTGCGCTGACCACTGCCTCCATCCTGCGCTGACCACTGAGCCACCATACTGTGCTAACCACTGAGCCCCATACAGTGCCTAACCACTGAGCCACCATACATGCTAACCACTGAGCCACCATACAGTGCAACCACTGAGCCACCATACAGTGCTAACCACTGAGCCACCATATACATGCTAACCACTGAGCCACCATACAGTGCTAACCACTGAGCCACCATAACAGTGCTAACCACTGAGCCACCTAGACAGTGCTAACCACTGAGCCACCATATACAGTGCTAACCACTGAGCCACCGTATACAGTGCTAACCACTGAGCCACCATATACAGTGCTAACCACTGAGCCACCGTATACAGTGCTAACCACTGAGCCACCATACAGTGCTAATCACTGAGTCACCGTATACAGTGCTAACCATTGACTCACCATATACAGTGCTAACCATTGACCCACCATATACAGTGCTAACGATTGAGCCACATTACTGTTCTAATTATTGAGCCACCATATACAGTGCTAACCACTGACCCACCATAGAGTGCTAACCACTGAGCCACCATACAATGCTAACCACTGAGCCACCGTATACAGTGCTAACCAATGAGGCTCCGTATAAAGTGCTAACCAATGAGCCAGCGTATACTGTGCTAACCACTGAGCCCCCGTATACTCTGCTAACCACTGAGCCGCAGTATACTCTGCTAACCACTGAGCCGCCGTAAAGTCTGCTAACCACTGAACCCCCATATACTCTGCTAACCACTGAGCCCCCATATACAGTGCTAACCACTGAGCACCCATATACTCTGCTAACCACTGAGCCACCATATACAGTGCAACCACTGAGCCACCGTATACAGTGCTAACCACTGAGCCGCCGTAAACTCTGCTAAGCAATCTGCTGCGGGCAGGAGGGGCCGGGGAACAGCGACCAGGTGCGGGCAGGAGGGGCAGCCTCCTGCCCGCACTTGGCCGCTGTTCTCTGGCCCCCTCCTGCCCGCATCCGGCCGCTGTCCCCCGGCCCCCACCTGCCCGCACCTGGCCGCTGTTGTCTGGCCCCCTCCTGCCCGCACCCGGACGCTGTCCCCCGGCCCCCTCCTGCCCGCACCTGGCCGCTGTTCCCCGGCCCGCACCTGGCCGCTGTTGTCTGGCCCCCTCCTGCCCGCACCCGGCCGCTGTCCCCCGGCCCCCTCCTGCCCGCACCTGGCCGCTGTTCCCCGGCCCCCTCCTGCCCGCACCTGGCCGCTCTTCTCCGGCCCCCTCCTGCCTGCACCCGGCTCTATTCCCCGGCCCCTTCCTGCACACACCCAGCCGCTCTTCCCCGGCCCCCTCCTGCTTACACCTGGCCGCTCTTCTCCGGCCCCCTCCTGCCCGCACCCGGCCGCTCTTCCCCGGCCCCCTCCTGCCCGCACGTGGCTGCTGTCCCCCGGCCCCCTCCTGCCTGCACCCGGCCGCTCTTCCCCGACCCCTCCTGCCCGCACCCGGCCGCTCTTCCTCAGCCCCCTCCTGCCCTCACCCGGCCCCTCTTCCCCGGCCCCCTCCTGCTCACACCCGGCCGCTCTTCCCCGGCCCCCTCCTGCTCACAACCCGGCCACTCTTCCCCGGCCCCCTCCTGCCCGCACGTGGCTGCTGTCCCCCGGCCCCCTCCTGCCTGCACCCGCCGCTCTTCCCCGACCCCTCCTGCCCGCACCCGGCTGCTCTTCCTCAGCCCCCTCCTGCCCTCACCCGGCCCCTCTTCCCCGGCCCCCTCCTGCTCACACCCGGCCGCTCTTCCCCGGCCCCCTCCTGCTCACACCCGGCCACTCTTCCCCGGCCCCCTTCTGCCCGCACCCGGCCTCTCTTCCCCAGCCCCCTCCTGCCTGCACCCGGCCGCTCTTCCCCGACCCCTCCTGCCCGCACCCGGCCGCTCTTCCTCAGCCCCCTCCTGCCCTCACCCGGCCCCTCTTCCCCGGCCTCCTCCTGACCGCACCCGCCCGCTGTCCCCTCCTGGACTCCGGCACTGCTGCACACTGGCACCGCTGCACACCGATACTGCTGTAAGTATCTACTATATAATTGTCTACTTCTGTCTGTTTGTCTGTAATGCAAATCCTGCATCGCTGATTGGTCAGGCCAGCCACCCACGACCAATCAGCAACAGGGACAGTCCGCCCGCAAATTGGCAAGGGATTTCAACCCAGCTTCACTTTGCATTATTTTGAAATCTTCATACATAAACTACATACATATTCTAGAATACCCGATGCATTAGAATCCGGCCAACATCTAGTATATGAATAATAGTGCTCCCTATATAAGTAATACCATATGGGTAATGTTATCCAATATACAGTAATGGTGCCCCCTTTGATGAGTAATAATGTCCAGTATTTGAGAAATAGTGCCCCTGTGTGAGCAAAAGTGCCCCCTTATGTGAGTAATAGTGTCCCCTATATGAGTAATAGTGCCCTCTATATGAGTAATAGTGCCCTCTATATGAATATCGGCCCCTATATAAGTAATAGTGCCACCTATATGCGTAATAGTGGCCCTCATATGAGTAATATTGGCCCCTATGTGTGTAATAGTGATTCAAGATTCAAAAAGCTTTATTGGTAGGACTAAATACACATTAGTTTTGCCAAAGCAAGTGTACAAAAGGGAGCAGGGAGTAGGGATAGGGGCTGTAGGAAAGGTGGATGGGGGCTGATCCAGGGTGAGGACTATAAGAACAATGGATGGGGCAGATCCAGGGTGGGGGCTATAGAAGTCCATGACATATCATAGTTCTCTTTCTCACAGTCTTTAACATTCGCTCACGTACCGTGCTGCTGTCTCCACTGCTCTCTCTTCTTCTAATAGTGCCCCCTATACAAGTAATAGTGCCCCTATATGAACAAAAGTGCCTCCTATATCAGTAATACTGTGGCACCCCAGAGTCCAAGTGCCACATTGTCATTATCGCCCCCCGGGGGTAGTGTCATACCTGAGAGCAACAGAAGGGTATTCACACCAGACAGAAACTGCACACAACACCTTTCTGCCTCCAGGCCTGAAAGGGAGACCTAAACCCGGGTTCAGGGAGCTCCCCTATAAATTCTGGTCTGGGGCGGAGTTAGACTGTTCAGTTCCTAGGAGGACTGAGGACGACATCCTGTGGACTGGAGCAGTGCTAACCTCATCCCAGGACAGCGCAGCCTAGTGTGAGTGGCCCGTAGGCAAGGGTCTGAGGAAGTGAAGGAGACCCTGGGGAGCGGAGTGGTGTCGAGCTCAACCCAGAGGAGAAGCACGACAGAAATGGACACCGGAGTCCGAGGCTGTGCAGGGCCTAACGACCCAGCAGCCAATACCGGAGGGTGGGGGATTCCAAGTTCCCCATCCACACCACAAAGTGCTTAGAGGCAAAGCAGCGTAAAGAGCCCAGGAACAGCTGCCTGAGACATGGGGCTAGAGAAGGACTCGAGCTGCCTGCCATACCGGCACCAAGCAGGAGAGAGAGAGGGCCAGCGGCTCAGCTTAAAGGGAACCTGTCAACCTAATCTGAGAAAGGCATAATATAAGACCTGAGATCCTGATTCCAGTGATGTGTCACTTACTGGACTGCTCAGTGTAGTTTTCATAGAATCACTGTTTGATCAGCTGGAGATTATCATTAGCAGTCTACTTGGCTTGCAGGTAGTCTGGCATATTCACAGACTGCTAAATCTGCAACAGAGAAAACACTAATTTTATCAAAATAACAGCAAGCAGCTCAGTAAGTGACACATCGCTGGAATCAGGGTCTCTATTTCTACATTATGCTGCTCTCAGATGGGATGGCAAAAACCTGGTGACAGATTCCCTTTAAGTAGCAGCAGAGACCTGTTACAAAGTGCAGCAAGGAGTCCTCAGAACCTGTTGGGTGAGGAAGACCCCGCAAGTATTCGGACTCAGCATAACATCACCTATCGGTATTCCCGATGCACCAGTAAACGGACTGAGGACCCAACAAACTGTGAGTCTGTCTGTGGCTTTGCGTCCGCCATCCTGCACCCTACACCCTTACTACATCCACTGGCCCGGGGATCTGCTCCACCCGTGGGGAGCCGCTCCATCCCAGCTGCCTGTCCATCATCCCCAGAGGTTCTGCAGCAGCAGTGGCCACTAATAGCCACAAACTACAGGTGGCATCATGACTAACTTTCCCTTTCATCACCCTCTTTCCTATCAAGCCAAGAACTCCCCTTAACAACTGAACCCAGGGTCAAGGAGCCGGGTCTGGACCCCTGTGACTCCCCAGAACTGATTAACAGCCTGGTTCCGAGTACCCCACGACCCTGGGGTGCATCAGTACTACCCCTGTTGTAAGTAATAGTGCCCCCTAAAAAGGTCATATATATGGGTTATAGTGCTGCCTGAATGCCCTCACCTACCCCGGATCTCTGCCCAGCACAATCCTGTTCTGCCAATCTAGTTGAGGGCATGTGTGGCGGGCGGTAGCATCAGCAGGTTGTGGTAGAGCGGGGGCACCGGATACCGCTGATTCTCACCAGGTTCTGATGTCTGTGTTCACAGTGAAGGGGTCAAGACAAACAGAAATCAAAGCCCATATACCCGGAGGAGCGGCCACCACCTGCAAGATGCCCAATATTTGCTCACTCAAGATTCCTGCTCCTGACACTTAAAGATGAAAGCCGGAGAGACGGAGGTATAGGATATATGTGACATAACATGACGAGGCACAGAATTATTCACCCCTCCCCCATGTCATCTATTGGTATGGCACTGGGGTACTGAGGAATAGAATGTCAAGTAATGAGAACCTCCATCATCACATGACACCATCACATGCACCCTCATTACATGGATTATGTGGCTTAATCACCTCTAAAGAGAAAAATCCCAATAATTCCTCTATGTGAGAGTGGACACCAAACATTAATGTTTTGGAGTCACAATGCGGACCAGAAGTTAGACATATGACAAGACCAGAACCAAGAAATGAAACAGAACCAAAATACATCACAAGACCAGAACTGAGAGAAGAGACAGAACTACAACAAGAGACCTTACAGGACCAGAGATGGGACAAGACCAAAACCAAGAGATGGGACAGGACCGGAACCAATAGACATCACTGGACCGAAACTGAGAGAAGGGATAGACCACAACCAAGAGACCTTACAGGACCAAGAGATGGGACAAGACCAAAACCAAGAGATGGGACAGGACCGGAACCAAAAGACATCACAGGACCGAAACTAGAGATGGGATAGAACCACAACCAAGAGACCTTACAGGACCAAGAGATGGGACAAGACCAAAACCAAGAGATGGGACAGGACCGGAACCAAAAGACATCACAGGACCGAAACTGAGATGGGATAGACCACAACCAAGAGATCCTTACAGGACCAAGAGATGGGACAAGACCAAAACCAAGAGATGAGAGACGACCGGAACCAAAAATCATCACAGGACCGAAACTGAGAGATGGATAGACCACAACCAAGAGATCCTTACAGGACCAAGAGATGGGACAAGACCAAAACCAAGAGATGGGACAGGACCGGAACCAATAAACATCACAGGACCGAAACTGAGAGATGGGATAGACCACAACCAAGAGACCTTACAGGACCAAGAGATGGGACAAGACCAAAACCAAGAGATGGGACAGGACCGGAACCAAAAACATCACAGGACCAGAACTGAGAGAAGGATAAACCACAACCAAGAGACCTTACAGGACCAAGAGATGGGACAAGACCAAAACCAAGAGATGGGACAGGACCGGAACCAAAAGACATCACAGGACCAGAACTGAGAGATGGGATAAACCACAACCAAGAGACCTTACAGGACCAAGAGATGGGACAAGACCAAAACCAAGAGATGGAGACAGGACCGGAACCAAAA
Source organism: Allobates femoralis (assembly GCA_033576535.1). Taxonomy (NCBI): domain Eukaryota; kingdom Metazoa; phylum Chordata; class Amphibia; order Anura; family Aromobatidae; genus Allobates; species Allobates femoralis. The sequence goes on from JARQOC010000001.1 coordinate 629,642,565, forward strand.
GACATCACAGGACCGAACTGAGAGATGGGATAGACCACAACCAAGAGACCTTACAGGACCAAGAGATGGGACAAGACCAAAACCAAGAGATGGGACAGGACCGGAACCAAAAGACATCACAGGACCAAACTGAGAAGGGATACACCACAACCAAGAGACCTTACAGGACCAAGAGATGGGACAAGACCAAAACCAAGAGATGAGACAGGACCGGAACCAAAAAGACATCACAGGACCGAAACTGAGAGATGGGAAGACCACAACCAAGAGTCCTTACAGGACCAAGAGATGGGACAAGACCAAAACCAAGAGATGAGACACGACCGGAAACCAAAATACATCACAGGACCGAAACTGAGATGGGATACACCACAACCAAGAGATCTTACAGGACCAAGAGATGGGACAAGACCAAAACCAAGAGATGAGACAGACCGGAACCAAAATACATCACAGGACCGAAACTGAGAGATGGGATAGACCACAACCAAGAGATCTTACAGGACCAAGAGATGGGACAAGACCAAAACCAAGAGATGAGAAGACCGGAACCAAAATACATCACAGGACCGAAACTGAGAGATGGGATAGACCACAACCAAGAGATTTACAGGACTAAGAGATGGGACAAGACCAAAACCAAGAGATGAGAGACGACCGGAACCAAAATACATCACAGGACCGAAACTGAGAGATGGATAGACCACAACCAAGAGACTATTACAGGACCAAGAGATGGGACAAGACCAAAACCAAGAGATGAGACAGACCGGAACCAAAATGACATCACAGGACCGAAACTGAGATGGGATAGACCACAACCAAGAGATACTTACAGGACCAAGAGATGGGACAAGCCAAACCAAGAGATGGGAACAGGAACCAAAAAGACAGGACCGAAACTAGAGATGGGACAGGACCAAACCAACAGCTTTTACAGGTCTGGAAACCAAGAGATGGGACAGGACCACAACAATAGATCTTAGAGGACCAGGAACTAAGAGATGAGATAGGATCACAGCCAAGGACACTTACAGACCGAACGACAGATGGACAAGACCAGAACCAAAAGACATCACAGAACCGGGAACAGAGAAATGGGACAGGACAACAACCAAGAGATCTTACAGGACCACTTCCAAGAGATGGGACAGACCAAAATCAAGAGATGAGACAGGATCACAACCAGGAGACCTTACAAGACCAGAACCAAGAGATCTTACAGGACCAAGAAATGGGAAAAGACCTAAACCAACAGATGAGACTGTACCAGACCCAAGAAATGAGACAGGGCCACAACCGAAAAACATTGCAGTACCGGATCCGAGAGACGAGACATTACCACAACCAAGAGCTCTAAGAGAACTTGAACCAAGAGATGGGACAGGACCACAACCAGGAGACCTTACAGGACAAAAAAAAAGAGATGAGAAAGGACCAGAACCGACAGACATTGCAAGACTGGAACTGAGAGATGGGACAGGACCACAATCAAGAGATCTTACTGGACTAAGAGATGGGACAAGACCAAAACCAAGAGATGAGACAGGACTGGAATAACAAAACTTTGCAGGACCAGAATCGAGAGAAGAGACAGGATCACAATCAAGAGACCTTACAGAACCATGGATTGAAGAGGTGGGACAGGACCACAATCAGGAGACCGGTCAGAACTGGAACCAAGAGATGAGACAGAACTAGGATCAAGAGAACTTGCAGGACCCGGACAATGAGATGAGGCAGGACCACAACCAGGAAACCTTATAGAACCAGAACCGAGTGATGGGACAGGACTGGGACCAAGAATGAGACAAGACGACAAAAAGGAGACCTTACAGGACCAGACCGAGAGATGGGACAGGACTAGGAGCAAGTGATCTTACAGAACTAGAACCAAGAGATGAGACAGGACAACAACCAGGAGACCTTACAGGACCAGACCCAAGTGATGGGACAGGACTGGGACCAAGTTCTCGTATCCTCAGACAGTTCTCTCCTCTTTCTGTTCCCGTGCTTAGTGCAGCACACAGACGCACAATGTTAAGACTGGAGCAACTTCTCCCTTTTATCTGGTGTCAGGTGTGATTTTCATATTACCCGCACCTGTTACTTGTCACCGGTGAGTGTGAACGAGCGTCACATGCTAGGAACAAAGGTGTTTACCCACAATTTTGGAAAGGTTTCAACAAATGTGTCCACACCATTTTTGGGGTTTTGTGTGAAATTATGTCCCATTCCCCCTTTTTTCTCAGTTTTGTTATGTTCTCCAATACATAAGATAATCCTGTGTATAACAAAACATGAGGAATCGTGAGAATATTCTGGAGAAATATTTCATTTTCTGGAACAATTTTGAGGCTGACAACACTTCCATCACTGTATGTCACACAGGTGACTGTCGGTGTGAGGATGTGAGACGAGGAGGGATTATAGAAGCTGCGCACACGGGCGCCGCACTCTTTATGGTGCGTGGATGAGAGGGGACACGAGGGCCCTGGAGTGTCGGAGACTTCAGCCGTTCAGGTGACAACTCATTGAGAGTGTGAGAAGCCGTGACAGGTGGAGACCTCACAGAGAGAGGAAACAAGAGCAAACGCACACCGTCTATTATTATGTAATATTCTGATGATCCGGCATCCTCGGACCTCACCGGTGCCGGATCACCGAATGTCAATCCATGGGATGCTTCACATCATTAATCTCAGGAGATGTGAGATGGTGGCCGGAGGATGAGGGGATCCTGATGGGAGGGGCTGGACGTTCAGATTTGGGGCCTTTTTAACCTGGTTTTGGACTATTTTTTGTTTCCAATGCCAAATGATCAGATCAGTGCTTTGATGTGTGATACATTTCTGTTTATTTAGTAATTCGATGTGGGCCCGATGCTATTGCATCGGGAGGGCAGTGACATCACAACGGGGACGGGTCTGTGGCGCTGCTCTTACCCCGTCCCCCCGTGTGCGGTCTCTTTTCCCCTTGAGCTCTTTCTTTGACCTGACTCTCTCCCATTCTTTTCTCCTCTCATGTTCTCTTCCCTTTGCCAGTGCGCTTTTTCAGTCCCCTGTGCGCTCTCTCTGTCCTGCCTGTTGTGCGCTCTGTCTTTTCCCCTTTGTGTGCTGTCCCTTTCCCCCTGTGCGCTGTCCCTCTCCCCCCTGTGTGCTGACTCTGTTCGTGCTGTTTGTCCCCCAGTGCGCTCTCTCTGCTGCCTCTGTGCACTCTGTCTGTCCCTTTTGTGTGCTGTCTCTGTCCATGTGTGCTGTTTCTGTCCCTCTGTGTACTCAACCCATCCCCAGTGCACTCTCTCTGCCCCCCTGTGCGCTCTCTGCTTCCCATGTGTGTGCTTTCTCTGCCTACCCTGTTTGGAGACTTGGACAGGGGGAGTGGAGGGGAGCGGAGGGGAGCAGAGTGTGCAGAGACTGAGGGAGGGGGAGGAAAACGGAGAGGGGAGCATGCAGAGACAGGGACCGGAGCGTGCAGAGATCGGGACAAGTGGAGGGGATCAGAGATCAGGACCGAGGGAGGGGAACATGCAGAGACAGGGGCTGGGGAGGGGAGCGTGCCAGGACTGGGACTGGGGGAGGAAAGCATACAGAGACCAGGACCAGCGCAGGGTAGTATCCAGAGACTGGGACTGGTAAGCATACAGAAACTGGGTTAAGGGAGCATGCAGAGACCAGGGGAGGGGAGTGTACAGAGACTTGGACTGGGGGAGGGGAGCATGCAGAGACCGGAACTGGGGAGCGTGCAGAGACTGGGATCGGGGAAGGGGAGCATGCAGAGACTGGAACCAGGGGAGGGGACCATTCAGAGACTGGTACTGGGGTAGTAGAGCACGCATAGACTGGGACCAGGAAGGGGAGTGTGCAGAGACATAGACTGGGGTAGGGGAGCATACAGAGATTGGAACCAGGGAAGGAGAGCATGCTGAGGCTGGGACCCTGGGAGGGGTGCATGCAGAGACTGGGACCAGAGAGCATGCAGAGACCGGTACTGGGGTAAGGGAGCATGCAGAGACTGGGAGGGGAGGAGTGTATAGAGACTGGGACCAGGGTAGGGAAGTATGCAGAGACTGGGGGAGGGGAGCGTGCAGAGAATGGGACTGGGGAGTGTGCAAAGACCGGGACTGGGGTAGGGGAGCATGCAGATACTGGGACCGAGGAGTGTACAAAGACGGGGACCAGAGTACGGAAGTATGCAGAGACTGGAGAGGGGAGCTTGTAGAGACTGGGACCAGTGGAGGGGAGCATGTAGCGACCAGGATCAGGGAGCATGCATAGACTGGGTCTGTGGGAGGGTACAGAGACTGGGACCGGGGGAGGGGAGTGTGCAGGGACTGCGACCGGGGTAGGAGAGCATGCAAAGACCAGGACCGGGGTAGGGGAGCATACAGAGACTGGTTCCGGGGGAGGATAGCGTGTAGAGACCAAGACTAGGGAGCGTGTAGAGACTAAGACCGGTGGAGGGGAGCGTACAGAGCTTGGCACTGGGGAGCGTTCAGAGATTGGGACCAGGGGAGAGTAGCATGTGGAGAGAGGGATTGAGGGAGGGGAGCTCCTATAAGACAGAAGCTGAATCCACAATCATCCCCCCCGTCTGAGGCTCTGACTCTGCACTTTACATATTCTGCCAGTGTCGAGCCCCAGGCCCTGGGGTACTTGGGTATCATGCTCCAAGGGGTTAACGGGGATGTCACGGGTGGCAGCGCCTGAGCCTGTGGCCTGGGTGACACTTCAAAAAGGGTTTACATACAGGGGATAAGAGTCCCTTTCTCTCTAGGGCCCGGACTTCTCTCGTCGGGCGCCCTCTTTCAGGACCTCCTCAAGGTCCCTTCATCTTCCCTCCGGTTCAGCTTGAAACCGCCCCGGTTTGACCTTCCGCCTTGTTCATGGTGACATCAGTGGGGACGAGCTCATGGTGACGCTGGGCTGTGATGTCAGTGGGGGCGGGCTCATGGTGATCGTCAGTGGGGGCGGGCTCATGGTGACGTCAGTGGGGGCGGGCTCATGGTGATGTCAGTGGGGGCGGGCTCATGGTGAGTCAGTGGGGGCGGGCTCATGGTGATGTCAGTGGGGGACGAGCTCATGGTGACATCAGTGGGGGACGAGCTCATGGTGACATCAGTGGGGGGAGCTCATGGTGACATCAGTGGGGTGGTCATGTACTCAGTGGGCGAGTCATGGTGACATCAGTGGGGTGGGCTCATGGTGATGTCAGTGGGGGCAGGCTCATGGTGACATCAGTGGGGGTGGGCTCATGGTGATGTCAGTGGAGGTGAGCTCTGTGCTGCTGGGGGGCGGAGCGGGATAGTGGCCTCATTCATTGTACAATACTATGGGGATGGGCTCGATGCTGCTGGGGGCGGGGCGGTCACGTGGACAAATCAGATGGCAAACAGAAGTTGACAAAGGCAATTATATAAGTAGATGGTGGATGGATTGTAGGGACTCTGGTCCTGCTGAGCGGAGGCTTGTGACTCTCTGGTCTCCTGGGATCTCAATGTGGGTGTTTCTTGGCAGCGTAATGCACAGATGACGCTGCACCAGACCGGCCAATCAACAGCTGCGCCAAAGAGATTAACGAGCCAAAAACTACTGACCAAGGATCCATCCATCCAACGCTAATATATTCTATATTGGTAGATTACATTCATATTCTACCAGATGGAGGTGCATTAGGAGGGTGGTGATGTCATGTTGAAGCGGGGCTCTGGGTGCTGGGGCGGGGCTCTGGGTGCTGGGGCGGGGCTCTGGGTGCTGGGGCGGCGCTCATCTCTCCCCCCTGTGCTGTCTTCTCCCCTCTATTCTATCCTTTGAGCTGTCTCTCCCCCCCATGTGCTCTCTCTCCCCACTGTGCACTCACCCCTCCCCCTGTGGTAATAGTAAAATTAAAACAAAGTATGTAAAAGGTAACATTACACTGCTGGGGGGAGGCACATAGGCTGGGGTGGAGGAACAAATGCTAGTGGGGGCACATAGGCTGGGGTGGAGGAACATAGGCTGGTGGGGGCACATAGGCTGGGGTGGCGGAGGAAACACTGGTAGGGGGCACATAGCCTGGGGTGGGGTCACATAGGCTGGAGTGGGGGCACATACACTGCTGGGGTGGAGGCACATGCTGCTGGGGGGCACATCGTCTGGGATGAGGGCACATACACTGCTGAGGGGGAGGCACACAATCACCTGGGGGCATAAGCTGGAGTGGGGTCACATCCTGCCACCCTCTGGATCCCTCAGTTTTACACACCCTCCACATTTGCCCTTGTTTATTCATTTTCCGCTATTGATGACACCAATGATTCCATCCTCTCCAGATTCTCATTCTTCTGCTTCTTCAAAACTCTGTGGCTCCGCGCACCTGAGTCACATGTGCATGACATCATCGCAGGTCCTGCTCTGCTCCAGTAGCAGAGATGTTCTCTGTGTGGGGGTGTACAGACAGTCTGGGGCCCCTGACAGAGGTGGGGGGTGAACAGACAGCACTGGGGCCCATGACAGGGGTGGGGGTGTACAGACAGCACTGGGGCCCCTGACAGGGGTGGGGGGTGTACAGATAGCACTGGGGCCCCTGACAGGGGTGGGGTTTGTACAGACAGCACTGGGGCCCCTGACAGCGGTGGGGGGTGTACAGACAGCACTGGGGCCCATGACAGGGGTGGGGGGTGTACAGACAGCACTGGGGCCCCTGACAGGGGTGGGGGGTGTACAGATAGCACTGGGGCCCCTGACAGGGGTGGGGTTTGTACAGACAGCACTGGGGCCCCTGACAGCGGTGGGGGGTGTACAGACAGCACTGGGGCCCATGACAGGGGTGGGGGGTGTACAGACAGCACTGGGGCCCCTGACAGGGGTGGGGGGAGTACAGACAGCACTGGGGCCCCTGACAGGGGTGGGGGGTGTACAGACAGCACTGGGGCCCCTGACAGGGGTAGGGGGTGTACAGGCAGCACTGGGGCCCCTGACAGGGGTGGGGGGTGCACAGACTGCCCTGGGGCCCCTGACAGGGGTGGGGAATGTACAGACATTACATTTCTGCTCATTATCATGACATTCTTATATTACATTTATATTATTACCATATATTTCTATCTTATTATTATTATATTTTTATTATATTACAATTACAGATTATATGACATTTCTACTTTTCATATATTATATTACTTTTATATTAATATATCAACTCGGATTAATATCCACCAACTCTCACACCCTCGCAGAAACCTCACACATCTGGACACTCACACACTCTTCAACACCGTTTTACTGCTGCTATCCTCCATATCCTCACTCCATGGCACAGATAGTGCCACAGCTTTCTACAACTCTACACTCGCATCAACTATAGATGCAGCTGCCCCAATCTTTCATGGCAGAACATGACAAATCAACAGACAACCCTGGCACACAGACTCCACTAACAATCTGTGGCGAGCGGCTAGGGTTATAGAGCGAAGCTGGAAGAAAACACACAGGAAGATACTCAGCATTCACACAAGCAATTATTACATTCAAGTGAGCACTCACCACCACTAAACACAATTACTTCATCACCCTCATATCCTCTCTGTCCCATAACTCCAGGCAGTTATTCAACATATTCAACTCCCTCCTCCGCCACCCCACTGCTCCCTCCTACTTCTCGTATCTCTGCAGAAGACTTTGCAACATACTTCACCAACAAGATCCACCAGATCAGACACGTCTTTGCTACCCAACCACCACAACCCCTATGTATACCAGACCACTCTCCTCCCCCACTAACCCTTCTCCAATCCATCACTGAAGGAGAACTTGAACTTCTCTCCAGATCGCACCTCACCACTTGTGCACTTGTCCTCCTCCTTCTAGACTTGTCCTCTGCATTTGACACAGTCAACCACTGCCTCCTATTACAGATCCTCTCTTCCATTAGTATCACTGGCCTTGTCCTCTCCTGGATCTCTTCCTATCTTTCCAAGCGCAGATTTAGAGCCTCCCACTCCCACACGACCTCCTCGCTCCATCCCCTCTCTGTTGGGGCCCCTCATGGTTCTGTCCTGGGGCCCCTCCTTTTTTTAATCTATACCCTTGGTCTGGGACAACTCATGAAGTCCCATGGCTTCCAGTACCACATGTACACTGACGACACTCGGATCTACCTCTCTGGCCCAGACGTCACCTCTCTGTTGTCCAGAATCCCGGAGTGTCTATCAGCCATATCCTCCTCCTCTGGCTTCCTAAATCTCAATGTAGACAAAACTGAACTCATCCTCTTTCCTCCATCTCACACACCTTCCTTGCCAGACTTATCTATCACAATAAATTACATCACACTTTGCCCTGTATCTGAAGTCCGCTGCCTCGAAGAAACCCTTGACTCTGCCTTGTCCTTCAAACCACACATCCAAGCCCTTCCTACCTCCTGCCACCTCCAACTCAAAAACATTGCCAGAATCCGTCCCTTCCTCAACCTTCAATCTACTAAACTACTAGTGCATGCCCTCATCATCTCCCATCTCGACTACTGCAACCTCCTTCTCTGTGGCCTCCCTGCTAACACTATTACACCTTTCCAATCTGTCCTTAACTCTGCTGCCCGACTAATCCACCTCTCTCTTCGCTGCTCCTCCACTTCTCCACTCTGCAAATCCCCCCTCTGGCTCCCAATTCACCAGCGTATCCAATTCAAACTCCTAACATTGACTTACAAAGTCGTCCACAATCTGTCCCCCCCCCCCATATATCTCTGAACTAATCTCCCGATATAATCCAGCTCGTAATCTTCAATCCTCCCAAGACCTCCTCCTCTCCTCCCCACTTGTACGTTCCTCATCTAACCGCCTTCAAGACTTCGCCTGAGCATCCCCCATCCTCTGGAATTCTGCACCCCAAAACGTCCACCTGTGCCCCACACTCAGAACCTTCAAGTGGAACCTGAAAACCCATCTCTTCATAACAGCTTACAACCTACAATGACCACAATGCCACCTCACCACCACTGGACCCGGCGCTCCACCACCACTGGACCCGGCGCTCCACCACCACTGGACCTGACGTTCCACCACCATCAGACCTGGTGCTCCACCACCACTAGACCTGGCATTCCACCACCATTGGACATGGCGCTCCACCATCACTAGACCTGGCGTTCTACCACCATCGGACCTGGCGCTCCACCACCATCGGACCTGGTGCTCCACCACCATCGGACCTGGCGCTCCACCACCATCGGACCTGGCGCTCCACCACCACTAGACCTGGCGTTCCACCACCATCGGACCTGGCGCTCCACCACCACTGGACCCGGCGTTCCACCACCATCGGACCTGGCGCTCCACCATCTCTGGACCTGGCGTTCCACCAACACCAAGACCTGGCACCCCACTACCACCAGAGCAGACCCATCCTACTGTCTCTCTCCCCACTGCCCTGTAGACTGTAAGCCCACAAGGGCAGGGTCCTCTCTCCCCTCTGTATCAGTCTGTCACTGTTAGTTTGTTCATTGTATTTATAACTTGTTTGTGTGTAAACCTTTCTCATGTACAGACCATGGAATCAATGGTGCTCAATAAATGAATAATAATAATATAACATTCATAATATTACGGTATATTTCTATTTTTTATTACATTACATTTCTACTTATGACATTATTATATCACATTTATATTATTATGTTATATTTCTGTTTTATTATTATATTGTATTTATATTATTTATTACTTTTATGTTATTATATTATATTACATTATAATTGTATTCTCTTATTATATTGTATTTATATTATATATTATTACATTATCATTTATATTATTATATTACATTTCTATTCTACTAACATTTCTCTTTGTTATCCACATTATTGGTGACGTATTTGGTTATCGGTGATTATTTCCGTCTCCAGGCTTCGTCTTATCCGTCTCCAGGTGGTTTTCTTCCTTGGATACTAATAAATGTGACAATGCAATCAATATCGGAGGGTAAAAATATCTCCCAACACCAAGCGAGACGTCCAAACAATCACCCTCGGTAATGAGAAGCCGGCGGTAATTGTCGTAATGTGGAAATGATTTGTATGGAGATGGAGGACGCTGCCGGCCGCCTGATGGGAGTGTTCATCATCCGGATCCTCCAGACACAGGGTATAAGGAGCAGTGATGTATCCTCGTAAGATGCGGGCATGTACACCATGGGCCATAGGGGTGTAATCATAGGGGGTCGGAGGTGGGGGCTGTCAGACCTGGACCCTGGAGCCTGAGAGAAACCGAGAAGACCCCCGGCCGCTGAGGACACCAGCGATAGAGATGAGGGATCACAATTGGGTGCCCTTTGACAGATTTGACCGTCCATAAGATACGAATTTTCATGGTGGCCACAACATAGCCTGATGGTGGCCTGAACATAGCCTGATGGTGGCCAGAACATAGCCTGATGGTTGCCAGAACATAGCCTGATGGTGACAAGAACATAGCGAGATGGTGGCCAGAACATAGCGAGATGGGGGCCAGAACATAGCATGATGGTGGCCAGAACATAGCATGATGGTGGCCAGAACATAGCCTGATGGTGGCCAGAACATAGCCTGATGGTGGCCAGAACATAGCGAGATTGTGGCCAGAACATAGCCTGATGGTGGCCAGAACATAGCGTGATGGTGGACAGAACACAGCCTGATGGTGGCCTGAACACAGCCTGATGGTGGCCAGAACATAGTCTGATGGTTGCCAGAACATAGCGAGATGGTGGCCAGAACATAGCCTGATGGTGGCCAGAACATAGCCTGATGGTGGCCTGAACACAGCCTGATGGTGGCCAGAACACAGCCTGATGGTTGCCAGAACATAGCCTGATGGTGGCCTGAACACAGCCTGATGGTGGCCAGAACATAGCCTGATGGTTGCCAGAACATAGCGAGATGGTGGCCAGAACATAGCATGATGGTGGCCTGAACATAGCCTGATGGTGGCCTGAACATAGCCTGATGGTGGCCAGAACATAGTCTGATGGTTGCAAGAACATAGCCTGATGGTGGCCAGAACATAGCATGATGGTGGCCTGAACATAGCCTGATGGTGGCCAGAACATAGCCTGATGGTGGCAAGAACATAGCCTGATGGTGGCCAGAACATAGCCTGATGGTGGCCAGAACATAGCGTGATGGTGGCCAGAACATAGCCTAATGGTGGCCAGAACATAGCCTGATGGTGACCAGAACATAGACTGATGGTGACCAGAACATAGCGTGATGGTGGCCAGAACATAGCCTAATGGTGGCCAGAACATAGCCTGATGGTGGCCAGAACATAGACTGATGGTGACCAGAACATAGCCTGATGGTGGCCAGAACATAGCCTGATGGTGGCCAGAACATAGCCTGATGGTGGCCAGAACATGGCATGATGGTGGCCTGAACATAGCCTGATGGTGGCCAGAACATAGTGTGATGGTGGCCAGAACATAGCCTGATAGTGGCCAGAACATAGCGTGATGGTGGCCAGAACATAGCGTGATGGTGGCCAGAACATAGCCTGCTGGTGGCCAGAACATAGACTGATGGTGACCAGAACATAGCCTGATGGTGGCCAGAACATAGCGTGATGGTGGCCAGAACATAGCCTGATGGTGGCCAGAACATAGCCTGATGGTGGCCAGAACATAGCCTGATGGTGGCCAGAACATAGCCTGATGGTGGCCAGAACATGGCGTGATGGTGGCCTGAACATAGCCTGATGGTGGCCAGAACATAGCGTGATGGTGGCCTGAACATAGCGTGATGGTGGCCAGAACATAGTGTGATGGTGGCCAGAACATAGCCTGATAGTGGCCAGAACATAGCGTGATGGTGGCCTGAAGATAGACTGATGGTGGCCTGAACATAGCCTGATGATGGCCAGAACATAGTGTGATGGTGGCCAGAACATAGCCTGATAGTGGCCAGAACATAGCGTGATGGAAGATAGACTGATGGTGGCCTGAACATAGCCTGATGATGGCCTGAGCATAGCCTGATGGTGGCCTGAACATAGCCTGATGGTGGCCGGAACATAGCCTGATGGTGGACAGAACATAGCCTGATGGTGGCCAGAACATAGCCTGATGGTGGCCAGAACATAGCCTGATGGTGGCCAGAACATAGCCTGATGGTGGCCTGAACATAGCCTGATGGTGGCCAGAACATAGCCTGATGGTGGCCTGAACATAGCCTGATGGTGGCCTGAACATAGCCTGATGGTGGCCAGAACATAGCCTGATGGTGGCCTGAACATAGCCTGATGGTGGCCAGAACATAGCCTGATGGTGGCCGGTGGTTGTGGACACTTGGGAAGAGCGATAATAAGGCCTGTAAACATCGACAGACTGAGAGTTACTTGTGAGCTAAGATTTATCGTTTCCTTTATGTCATTGTGGAGCCTGAAGGTTCCTGAAGGTTCCTGAGTTCCTGGGGTCACAGGTGAACCGAGAAGACACACTTCTTTTGTTGACCCGATCTGTTTTTCGGCATCTTCCTACCAATACTGGACATATAAATACAAAATGACGGATCACTGGATGGAGACTTCCTGGGGATGGTCAGATGTAGACTTTCTTGAGAAACTCTTCAGATGGTCCTGTACATCAAGGGAGATTAACCAGAGATTGGTGAAAGATAAGAAGGAAAACAAGGGGAAACGTACCAAAATATGAGAATCCGCCAAAATATGCAGAAATGGTGGGACGTAGAGTCATGAGGATGTTCGTGTGTCTCTAGGTCATGGAGATGATGGAGAATCCAGAACCATCAACACTACAAGAAGGCGTCACATTGTTGTGTCTTTGCCGTCCTTGTTTGATCGAATCATGGACAATTTATGGTTATAAAGTCACCAATGATTATAATAAAAACATAAATATATTATGTATAAATGTGACTCCAGAAGTCAACATGAAAATGATCACGTGTGAAAAGAAATAGGGAGGATGAGAAGAAGGAAGGGAAGAGAAAGAATGAAGAGGGGATGACAAAGGAGAAAAGGGGGAGAGAAAAGAGAACAAGAAGGAGAAAAGAGAAGAGAAAAAGAAGACAGGAGATAAAGAGAAGAAAAAGGAGGAGAAAGGAAGAAAAAGACCAGGAAAGAGATAAGAAAAGGAGCAGAAGAAGAAAAGGAAAAGAAGGGGGAAAATAAGAAAAGGACGATAAACAGGAGGAGGAAAAAGAGGGAAAAAAGTAAATGAAAAAAAGAGGAAAGGATGATAAAGAAAAAACAAAAGGAGAAAAATGAGGAGAACAGAACAGAGAAGGAAAAAGAAAAGAGATGAAGAGAAAAAGAAGGAAGGAACAATTGGTGTTATGGTGATGATTGAGGCTCTGATGATGGTGATGGTTGAGTTTCTGATGATGATGGGACACTGATGACGGTTGATGTTATGGTGATAGTTGGGTTTCTGGTAGTGGCTGGGACATTGGTGAAGGTCGGTGTTATGGTGATTGTTGGGGTACTGGTGATATTTGAGGACTTGGTGATGGTTGGGGCACTGATGATATTTGGGGCACTGATGACAGTCGGTGTTATGGTGATGGTTGGGGCACTGGTGATGGTCGATGTTATGGTATTGTTTGGGGATATCGGTGATTGTCTATGTTCTGATGATGGTTGAAGCTCTGGTGATGGTTGGTGTTATTGTGATGGTTAGGTTCTGCTGAAGGTTAGGGCCACGGTAACGTTTGGTGTTATGGTGACTGTCAGTGTTATGTTAATGGTTGGGTTCTAATGATGTTCAGTGTTATGGTGATGATTGGGTTCTGGTGATAGTTGGGGCCCTGGTAACGGTTGGTATTATGGTGATGGGTGGGTTCTGGTGATGGTCGGTTTTATCGTGAAGGTTGGGTTCTGACGATGGTCGGTGTTATGGTGATGGTTGAGTTCTGGTGATGGTTGGTGTTATGGGGATAGGCGGTGTTATGCTGATGTTGGGGCCCTGGTAACGGTTGGCATTATAGTGATAGTTGGGTTTTGGTGATGGTTGATGTTATAGTGATGGTTGTGGCACTGGTAACGGTCGACGTAATGTTGATGGTTGGGGCCCCAGTTACGGTCAGTGTTATGGTGATGGTCGGTGTTATGGTGATGGTTGGGGCCCTGGAAACGGTATTATGGTTGTGCTTGGGGCCCCGGTAGCGGTTGGTGTTATGGTTGGGTTCCGGTGATGTTCATTGTTATGGTGACGGTCAGTATTATGGTGATGGTTAAGTTCTGGTGATGGTCAGTGTTATGGTGATTGTTGAGGCCCCAGTAATGGTCAGTGTTATAGTGATAGTTGGGTTCTGGTGATGGTCGATGTTATGGTGATGGTTGGGGCCCTGGTAAAGGTTGGTGTTATGGTGATGGTAGGGTTCTAGTGATGGTTGGGGCCCTGTTGATGGTCAGTGTTATGGTGATGGTTGGGGCCCCGGTAATAGTCAGTGTTTTGGTGATGGTTGGGTTCTGTTAATGGTCGGTCTTATGGTGATGGTTGGGTTTTAGTGATGGTTGGGGCCATGATAACGGTCGGTGATATGGTGATAGTTGGATTCTTGTGATGGTTGGGGCCCCAGTAACGGTCGGTGATATGGTGATGGTTGGGTTCTGGTGACGGTTGGGGCCTTGGTAATGGTGAGTGTTATGATGATGGTTGGGTTTTAGTGATGGTTGGGGCCATGATAACGGTCGGTGATATGGTGATAGTTGGATTCTGGTGACGGTTGGGGTCCCAGTAACGGTCGCACTGATATATCGCACTGATTCTCTTGGGTTTCAGCTTTCGCCTCTATCCATGAATGGTTCCGGTCTGGAGCGGCTTCTTCCTGCTCACGTTTCTCACTCTCAGACCAGTACGATGAACGTGGGACCAGACTGAAGGGCAATTAATTACCCTGAACAAATTCTTCACCACCTTGTGTTTTGTTTGCCGGTGACTCCGGAGCTGCGCTCCCCGCCGCTCACTTAATAACCTGGACGTTTCTTTTTCATTAAGACTTGTTGTGACAGCGGAGTAATCAGGAGGCTGCGCCGGAGCAAAGGATTGTGGGAGACAATTACCAGAAAGTGGCGAGAAGCGGCTTCACTACGTCAGCGCAACGTTACCGGGACCGATCCGGATACAGACCCGCCAACAGTCCTCAGCTGCTGCAGAATATCCCAGGCACACATCACTGCAGTCCCCAATTGCTGCAGAACATCCCAGGCACACAGCAGTGCAGTCCCCAGCTGCTGCAGAACATCCCGGGCACATAGCACTGCAGTCCCCAGCTGCTGCAGATCATCCCAGGCACAGATCACTGCATAGATAGCAGAGTCAGGCGCTCATAAACCATGAGAGAGGCAGAAGACCCCCCAAATTATGAAAAGTTCACCCCCACCCAAAGATCGCTCGATACATGAAGTATCCAAAGTAGCACAGAGGATTTCAGGAGAGGACTCACAGAGATACATAGAGGAAGAAGCAGGTCCCTGCCGCACAGAGGATGTCAGGAGAGGAGTCACAGAGATACATAGAGGAAGGAGCAGGTCCCAGCAGCACAGAGGATGTCAGGAGAGGAGTCACAGAGATACATAGAGGAAGGAGCAGGTCCCAGCAGCACAGAGGATTTCAGGAGAGGACTCACAGATATACATAGAGGAAAGAGCAGGTCCCAGCATCACAGAGGATTTCAGGAGAGGAGTCACAGAGATACATAGAGGAAAGAGCAGGTCCCAGCAGCACAGAGGATTTCAGGAGAGGGCTCACAGAGATACATAGAGGAAGGAGCAGGTCCCAGCAGCACAGAGGATGTCAGGAGAGGAGTCCCAGAGATACATAGAGGAAGGAGCAGGTCCCAGCAGCACAGAGGATGTCAGGAGAGGAGTCCCAGAGATACATAGAGGAAGGAATAGGTCCCAGCAGCACAGAGGATGTCAGGAGAGGAGTCACAGAGATACATAGAGGAAGGAGCAGGTCCCAGCAGCACAGAGGATGTCAGGGGAGGAGTCACAGAGATACATAGAGGAAGGAGCAGGTCCCAGCAGCACAGAGGATATCAGGAGAGGAGTTACAGAGATACATAGAGGAAGGAGCAGGTCCCAGCAGCACAGAGGATGTCAGGAGAGGAGTCACAGAGATACATAGAGGAAGGAGCAGGTCCCAGCAGCACAGAGGATTTCAGGAGAGGAGTCCCAGAGATACATAGAGGAAGGAGCAGGTCCCAGCAGCACAGAGGATGTCAGGAGAGGAGTCACAGAGATACATAGAGGAAGGAATAGGTCCCAGCAGCACAGAGGATTTCAGAATATAATACTTTCTTCCCTCTTCACGTTCCCTTTCCCGGTGTGTGTAGTCGGAGCCGCGGTTCAGTTCTCCGTGTTTTCCCTCTCTCCGGTCTCTTGTACGGATGAGGATGATGGACGGCGCCGTTGAATCTGTCACCGCTGATTAGTTTCTGGGAATTGTTTTTGCTGCTTAATAAATTCATTTATCTGAGTAAATTGAAGCTGATGGAATCGAATCCAGGAGATTCTGCAGATCCACAAATCTAATTCTCATCAGCAAATGCAACCAGGATCCGGATGGGGAAAAGCAGCAGAACGTGGCGGTAACATTCATCTGCTGCAAAGTGCAATACATAGTGCTGCTCAGACTGATAGAATAGAATTCCAGAGCTGCAGTACAGCATGACACGTGTGCAGAACATTACACGTACAAATACATAATGTAAGGGTTTAGAGGTGGAAAGAGGAGTCTAAAGGAGGACAGAGAAGACTGAAGGAGGACAGAGGAGACTGGAGGAGGAGGATAGAGGAGACTGAAGGCAGAGGACAGAGGAGACTGAAGGAGGACAGAGGAGACTGGAGGAGGATAGTGGAGACTGGTGGAGGAGGACAGAGGAGACTGGTGGAGGAGGATAGTGGAGACTGGTGGAGGAGGACAGAGGAGATAGGAGGATAATAGAGAAGACTGGAGGAGGAGGACAGAGGAGTCTGGAGGAGGACAGAGAAGACTGAGTAGGAGGACAGAGAAAACTGCAGGAGAAGGATAGTGGATACTGGAGGAGGAGGATAGTGGAGACTGGTGGAGGAGGACAGAGGAGATAGGAGGAGGACAGAGGAGACTAGAGGAGGAGGACAGAGGAGTCTGGAGGAGGAGGACAGAGGAGACTGGAGGAGGAGAGAGGAGACTGGAGGAGGAGGACAGAAAAGACTGGAGGAGGAAAACAGAGGAGAAGGGGAGGAGGACAGAGGATACTGGAGGAGGTTAGAGACTGCAGGAGGAGGACAGAAGACTGGAGGAGGAGGAGGACAGAGGAGTCTGGAGGAGGAGGACAGAGAAGACTGGAGGAGGAGGAGGACAGAGGAGTCTGGAGGAGGAGGACAGAGAGGACTGGAGGAGGAGGATAGAGGAGAGAGAGTACAGAGGAGACTCGAGGAGGAGGACAGAGGAGTCTGGAGGAGGAGGACAGAGAAGACTGGAGTAGGAGGACAGAGAAAACTGCTGGAGAAGGATAGTGGAGACTGGTGGAGGAGGACAGAGAAGACTAGAGGAGGAGGACAGAGAAGACTGAAGGAGGACAGAGGAGACTGGAGGAGGAGGATAGTGGAGACTGGAGGGGGAGGACAGAGGAGATAGTAGGAGGACAGAGGAGACTAGAGGAGGAGGATAGAGGAGAGAGAGTACAGAGGAGACTGGAGGAAGAGGACAGAGGAGTCTGGAGGAGGAGGACAGAGGAGACTGGAAGAGGTTAGAGACTGCAGGAGGAGGATAGAGAAGTGTGCAGGAGGACAGAGGAGTCTGGAGGAGGACAGAGAAGACAGTAGGAGGAGGAGGACAGAGGAGTCTGGAGGAGGAAGACAGAAGACTGGAGGAGAAAGAGGACAGGAGTCTGGAGGAGGAGGACAGGGAAGACTGGAAGCGGAGGACAGAGAAAACTGGAGGAGGAGGATAGTGGATACTGGAGGAGGACAGAGGAGACTGGAGGGGAAGGATAGAGGAGACTGGAGGAGAAAGGCAGAAGAGACTGGAAGAGGAGGACAGTGGAGATTGGAGGAGGAAGACAGAGAAAACTGGAGGAGGAGGATAGAGGATTCTAGAGGAGAAAGGCAGAGGTGACTGAAGAAGGAACACAGAGGAGACTGTAGGAGGAGGACAGAGGAGACTGTAGGAAGAGGACAGAGGAGACTGGAGGGGGAGGACAGAGGAGACTGGAGGAGGAGGGCAGCAGAGACAGGAGGAGGACAGAGGAGACTGGAGGAGGAGGGCAGCAGAGACAGGAAGAGGAGGACAGAGGAGACTGGAGAAGGAGGACAGAGGAGACTGAAGAAGGAGGAGACTGGAGGAGGAGGACAGAAGAGACTGGAGGAGGACAGAGGAGACTGAAGAAGGAGGAGACTGGAGGAGGAGGACAGAAGAGACTGGAGGAGGACAGAGGAGACTGAAGAAGGAGGACAGAGGAGACTGAAGAAGGAGGAGACTGGAGGAGGAGGACAGAGGAGACTGGAGGAGGAGGACAAAGGAGACAAGAGGAGGAAGACAGAGGAGACTGGAAGAGGAGGATGGAGGAGGTGGACAGATGAAAATGGAGGAGAAGGACAGAGGAGACTGGATAAGGAGGGCTCATAAGTCTGCAGTCACAGGGACATAGATAGACTGCAGAGCTGCGGACTTCCACTGGACGGCCCCTTTAAGAGGACGCTCCTCTCCAGCTGCGGCTCAGGGGATTTAGTTCCAGAAATCATATAAATTTTGTTTTTTGCTCTGTGGAAATGATTATTCATTTATTGTAATTATCACTAAAAGTCCCTAATATTTGGGCTCATTGTTGGCCCACCCCCGGGCTGTGTATTATGTGGTCTCCATCCTTGGCCCCCAGCTCTGTGGCCCTCCTGGATGACCCAGGACCTCTGATATTTGATGACATTTCTCCCAGGATCTGGAGACACAATAATAAGTTCCTCATGATTCCTTCATTTATTACACCCAAAATCAGCCAAATCCTGGAGACGCACAAAGTCCCCGAGGTCTCTGATCACGGCTGTTGTTGATGGGGATTTGGCTTCTGAATCTCCCGGAGGAGAAATCCGTCCTTTATACGATAAGTTTCATCATTTCATCATCTGCAGATCTGACAGTAAAATCCACAATAGTGGCCCCTTGCGCCAATCATTACACTGGCCCCTCCGCTCCGGGACCCGGGGCACCTCCTGCCTTTCACCTCCATGGTTCCTCGGGCTCCAGAACATTCATACAGTTTGTCCAGTGACCAAACCTTCGTGATTTCAGCTCTGAGGACACAATTTTTGATTTAACATGAAACAACTGAGATGAAAATGAAGTGGAGACTTTCAGACATAATTCAGCACGCCAGCATTGTTTTCCTTTTCAGTGCTGGCGTGACGCTCTAAATCTAAACCCTTGTCTTATACTCAACCTTCGGTGGCTTTACCTTTTTTCGGCGTCACTCAAGTCTTTCTGCCCACAACTTTGGATCATTCGGAAGTCAGAAGTTATGTCACACAAGCTCCCAATCCATCTGTCCGAGCAAGGATGAGGCCAGGAGGAGACCAGAACAAGGCCGGGATGGCGCCAGAATGAGGCCAGAATGAGGTCAAAACGAGGCTAGAACAAGGCCAGAACGACACCATAACGAAGCCAGAACGAGACCAGAACAAGGCTAGAATGAGACCAGAATGAGGCCAGAACAAGACCAGAATGAAACCAAAATGAGATAAGAATGAGACCAGAATGAGACCAGAACGAGACCAGAATGAGGCCAGAATGAGACCAGAATAAGGCCAGAACGAGGCCAGAATGAGACCAGAACGAGACCAGAATGAGACCAGAACAAGACCAGAATGAGGCCAGAATAAGACCAGAAGGAGACCAGAATGAGACCAGAATGAGGCCAGAATGAGGCCAGAACGAGACCAGAATGAGACCAGAACGAGACCAGAATGAGGCCAGAATGAGACCAGAACGAGACCAGAATGAGGCCAGAATAAGACCAGAAGGAGACCAGAATGAGGCCAGAATGAGACCAGAATGAGACCAGAACGAGACCAGAACTAGACCAGAATAAGACCAGAATGAGGCCAGAATGAGGCCAGAACGAGACCAGAATGAGGCCAGAATGAGATTTGCATGGAGATGTGTAGAGTTGTGCCCTCCGGAGCGCTCCATGAATCACTGGAGCTGCTGCAGGTCACAAATCACCGGAGACTGAAGCGATAGAATTAGATGAAGGCAAGGATGGGAGAGTATAAGACAGGGGGAGTAGACTTAGAGTTAAAGCACCTACTGCCGCTACTCTTTTATTCCCTTCTTTCTCTTTCCCTCTTCCCGACACTTTCTTGTTTTCTTTCTTTGTTTCCCTCTTCTAGTTGTTCTCTTCCTTTTTTCACTCTTTCTGCTGCTCTCTTGTTTCTTTCTTTGTTTCCCTCTTCATGTTGATCTTTTGTTGCTCTCTCCCCTTTACCTATCGCTCTTGTTTCATTCCTTGTTTCCTTCTTCCTGCTGCTTTCGTTTCTTTCTTTATTTCCCTTTTCTTGCTGCTCTCTTGTTTCTTTCCTTCTATCCCTGTTCTCGCCACTTTGTTGTTGTTTCTGTCCTTCTTTTTCTCTCTTTATGCCCCATACTTGTTTCTTTAAATCTCCCTCTTCTTGACATCTTTATGTTTTTCTTCTCTTTCTTGTTTCCCTCTTCCCTCTGCTCTCTTCTTTTTCTCTTGTTTTCCTCTTCCACCGCTGTCTTGTTTCTTTCTTGTTTTCCCCTTCTCGCCACTCTCTTGTTACTTACTTCTTTTTCCAATCTTTCCGTTACTCTCTTGTATCTTTCCTTGTCTCCTTGTTCCCATTACACTCTTCGTGATTGTCTTTCTCCTTTTTCTGTCTTCCCACTGCTTTCTTTTGTCGTTCCTCGGTCCCCTCTTCCCACCGTTCTCTTGTTGTCCTCTTGCCTTATTTTCCCTCTTCCCACCGCTCTCTTGTTGTCTTCTTGCCTTATTTTCCCTCTTCCCGCCACTCTCTTGTTTCTGTCTTCCTTTTTCTCTTTCCGTTACTCCCTTGTTCCCAGGATGAAGCTCCCATAGAGATGCAATGAGATGTGATCTCCGGGCGCTCCATAAATCCCTGGAGTAGAAGCAGGTCACAAATCACCGGAGACCAACAGGAGCGATGGTGATAGAAGATGAAGGCAGCGATGGCAGAGAATGACAGGGGACGGGAGACTTAGATTGTCTTTTGTTGGACTCTTCTTTCTTTTTCTTTCTTCCTGCCGCTCTCTTGTTTTTTTCCTTCTTTTCCCCTGTTTCCGCCACTGTCTTCTTGCTCCATACCTTCTTTTACCCTCTTCCTGCTGCTCACTTGTTGTTTTCCTTCTTTTTCTCTCTTCCCGCCAATCACTTGTTCTCTTCCTTATTTCCTCTCTTCCCGCTGCTATTTTGTTTCTTTCCTTGTTTCCCTCTTCCTGTTGATCTTTTGTTGCTCTCTTCCTTTTTTCCCTCTTCCCACTATCTTTGTTATCCTTATCCTTCTTTTCCCCTCCTCCCGACGCTCTCTTATTGTTCTCTTCCTTTTTTCTCCTCTTCCTGATGCTCTCTTGTTTCTTTCTTTGTTTCCCTCTTCCTGTTGATCTTCTCCATCTTTTTTCCTTTTCACATCGCTCTCTTGTTTCCCTGTTCTTGCCCCTTTGTTGTTCCCTTCCTTTTTCCCCTCTTCCCATTGCTCTCTTGTTCTCTTCCTTCTTTTTCTCTCTTCCCATTGCTCTCTTGTTCTCTTCCTTCTTTTTTTTTCTTCCCACTGCTCTCTTGTTCTATTCTTTTTCCCTCTTCCCATTGCTCTCTTGTTCTCTTCCTTCTTTTTCCCTCTTCCAGTTGCCCTTGTTGTTCTCTCCCTTCTTTTTCTCTCTTCCATTTGCCCATGTTATTTTCTTCCTTCTTTTTCCCTCTTCCCATTGCTCTCTTGTTCTCTTCCTTCTTTTTCCCTCTTCCCATTGCTCTCTTGTTCTCTCCCTTCTTCTTCTCTCTTCCAGTTGCCCATGTTGTTCGCTTCCTTCTTTTTCCCTCTTCCAGTTGCCCATGTTGTTCTCTCCCTTCTTTTTCTCTCTTCCAGTTGCCCATGTTGTTTTCTTCCTTCTTTTTCCCTCTTCCCATTGCTCTCTTGTTCTCTTCCTTCTTTTTCCCTCTTCCCATTGCTCTCTTATTCTCTTCCTTCTTTTTCCCTCTTCTACTTGCCCTTATTGTTCTCTTCCTTCTTTTTCCCTCTTCCCATTGCTCTCTTGTTCTCTCCCTTCTTTTTCTCTCTTCCAGTTGCCCATGTTGTTCTCTTCCTTCTTATTCCCTCGTCCCACTGCTCTCTTGTTCTCGTCCTTCTTTTTCTCTCTTCCAGTTGCCCTTATTGTTCTCTTCCTTCTTTTTCCCTCTTCCCATTGCTCTCTTGTTCTCTTCCTTCTTTTTACCTCGTCCCATTGCTCTCTTGTTCTCTTCCTTCTTTTTACCTCGTCCCACTGCTGTCTTGTTCTCGTCCTTCTTTTTCTCTCTTCCAGTTGCTCATGTTGTTCTCTTCCTTCTTTTTCCCTTTTCCCATTGCTCTCTTGTTCTCTTCCTTCTTTTTCCCTCTTCCAGTTGCCCTTGTTGTTCTCTTCCTTCTTTTTCCCTCTTCCCTCTGCTCTCATGTTCTCTTCCTTCTTTTTCCCTCTTCCAGTTGCCCTTGTTGTTCTCTTCCTTCTTTTTTCCTCTTCCCTCTGCTCTCTTGTTCTCTTCCTTCTTATTCCCTCTTCCAGTTGCCCTTGTCATCCTCTTCCTTTTTCCCTCTTCCTGCTGCTCTCTCGTTCTCCTTTTTCTCTCTTCCAGTTGCCCTTGTCAAACTCTTCCTTCTTTTTCCCTCTGATCTCTCTTGTTTCTCTCTACCTTCTTTTTCACTGTTCCTACCATTAACTTGTTTTCCTCTTCCCCCACTCTCTTGTCGTTCTTTTCTTTTGTCCATCTTTCGTTGCTTTTAGTTCTCTTCTTTCTTTTTTCCTCTTGCAGTGCTCTCATTTCTTTCTTTGTCTCCCTTTTCCTGTTGCTCTCTAAGGGTACCTTTACACGCCGCTACTGGAGGATGGATACAACCCGCTACAGGCTACAAATGTAGCTTGTAGCGTCAATATAGCCCGTAGTAGCGGCGTGTGAAGACGGGACGTGACAGCCGGCAACAGATACATCTGTATCCGAGCACTGCTACAAAGCCGATTGTAGCGAGCTGTATCGGCATGTAAAGAGGCTACAGAAGGGATGTCTATACACCAGGCGATGTACCTGGTATGTAGCTGGGGCGTGACACAGCCTCCGGGATACCGCGCCGCTTCAGCGATCATTGGAGGAAGCTCCTGCGTTGCGATTGGTAGTCGCTGCATAGGGCGGCATATTTAAGGAGCTGACCAGTCGCACTACACAATCGCTCAAGCGTGCTGTATTATTCAGCCTCCTGCGATGCCTGCCCAATCATCATGTTATTGCTTTGTCCTATCAGCGTACGGACGTCTCGTACTCCACAATTGTGGCACGCCTATGTGCTGTCCCTGCTGCTCCAGGTCCGCCCATATTAGCTTGTTGTAGCGGTGTGTAAATGAGGTAAGCTAAGCTACAGATGGCTACTTGAGACACACCCGGCGATGTAGCTAGCTATAGATGTAGCGTAGCGTAGCGCACCTTGTGGCGGCGTGTAAAGAGGGTGCGTTTCCCGTTTGTAACCGTTTGGGCGTGCTCGTGCACGTGAAGTAGCGGGTTGTATCCATCCTCCAGTAGCGGCGTGTAAAGGTACCCTTATTGTTCTCTTCCTCCTTTTTCCCTCTTCCCATCATATGTTGTTGTTCTCTTCCTTCTTTTTTCCTCTTCCAGACTCTCCAGTGTTTCTTTCATTGTTTCCCTCTTCCAGACTCTCCAGTGTTTCTTTCATTGTTTCCCTCTTCCTGACACTCTCCTGATTCTGTCTTTGTTTCCCTCTATGAGATGCTCTATTGTTCCTATCTTGGTTCTGTTTCCCTCTTCCCACCTCTCTGTTTTTTCCTTTTTTTCCTCTCTTCCCGACGCTCCAGTATTTCTTTCTTTGTTTTACTCTTCCCATTGCTCCAGTGTTTCTTTCATTGTTTCCCTCCTCCTGACGCTCTTGTGTTTCTTTCATTGTTTCCCTCTTCCTGACTCTCCAGTGTTTCTTTCATTGTTTCACTCTTCCCATTGCTCCAGTGTTTCTTTCATTGTTTCCCTCTTCCTGACGCTCTTGTGTTTCTTTCATTGTTTCCCTCTTCCTGATGCTCTTGTGTTTCTTTCATTGTTTCCCTCTTCCTGATGCTCTTGTGTTTCTTTCATTGTTTCACTCTTCCCATTGCTTCAGTGTTTCTTTCATTGTTTCCCTCTTCCTGACGCTCTTGTGTTTCTTTCATTGCTTCCGTCCTCCTGACGCTCTTGTGTTTCTTTCATTGTTTCCCTCTTCCTGACGCTCTTCTGTTTCTTTCATTGTTTCCCTCTTTCTGATGCTCTTGTATTTCTTTCATTGTTTCCCTCTTCCTGATGCTCTTGTGTTTCTTTTATTGTTTCACTCTTCCCATTGATCCAGTGTTTCTTTCATTGTTTCCCTCTTCCTGACGGTCTTGTGTTTCTTTCATTGTTTCACTCTTCCAGACTCTCCAGTGTTTCTTTCATTGTTTCCCTCCTCCTGACGCTCTTGTGTTTCTTTCATTGTTTCCCTCTTCCAGACTCTCCAGTGTTTCTTTCATTGTTTCCCTCTTCCTGACTCTCCAGTGTTTCTTTCATTGTTTCCATCCTCCTGACGCTCTTGTGTTTCTTTCATTGTTTCCCTCTTCCTGACGCTCTTGTATTTCTTTCATTGCTTCCGTCCTCCTGAGGCTCTTGTATTTCTTTCATTGTTTCCCTCTTCCTGATGCTCTTGTGTTTCTTTCATTGTTTCCCTCTTCCTGACTCTCCAGTGTTTCTTTCATTGTTTCCCTCTTCCTGATGCTCTTGTGTTTCTTTCATTGTTTCCCTCTTCCTGACTCTCCAGTGTTTCTTTCATTGTTTCCCTCTTCCTGACTCTCCAGTGTTTCTTTCATTGTTTCCCTCTTCCTGACACTCTTGCGTTTCTTTCATTGTTTCCCTCCTCCTGACGCTCTTGTGTTTCTTTGTTTCTCTCTTCCTGATGCTCTTGTGTTTCTATCATTGTTTCCCTCTTCCTGATGCTCTTGTGTTTCTTTGTTTCTCTCTTCCTGATGCTCTTGTGTTTCTTTGTTTCTCTCTTCCTGATGCTCTTGTGTTTCTTTGTTTCTCTCTTCCTGATGCTCTTGTGTTTCTTTCACTGTTTCTCTCTTCCTAACGCTCTTGTGTTTCTTTGTTTGTTTTACTCTTCCCAATGCTCCAGTGATTCTGTCTTTGTTTCTCTCTTCCTGACGCTCTCATTTCTGTTTCCCTCTTCCCACCTCAATCTTGTTTCTTCCTTCTTTTTTCCTCTTCCTGACACTGCAGTATTTCTGTCATCTTTCCCCTCTTCCTGCCGCTCTCGTTTCTTTCTTTCTCTCTGCTCTCTTGTGTCTTTCTTTATTTCTCTCTGCTCTCTTGTTTCATTTTTTATTTTTCTCTGTCTCTCTTCTTTCTTTCTTTCTTTCTTTCTTTCTTTCTTTCTTTCTTTCTTTCTTTCTCTTCTTCTTTCTTTCTTCTTTCTTTCTTTCTTTCTTTCTTCTCTCTTGTTCCCTTCTTTCTTTTTTCCTCTCCCTCTGTTCTCTTGTTCTCTTCCTTCTTGTTCCCTTTTCCCGCCGCTCTCGTATCTTTTCCTTATGTCCTTCTTCCTGCCTCTCTTGTTTGTTTCTTTCTTTCTCGCTTGTTCTCTTCTTTCTTTTTTCCTCTCCCTCTGCTCTCTGGTTCTCTTCCTTCTTGTTCCCTTTTCCCGCCGCTCTTGTATCTTTTCCTTGTGTCCTTCTTCCTGCCTCTCTTGTTTCTTTCTTTCTTTCTTTCTTTTCTTTCTTTCTTTCTTTCTTTCTTTCTTTTCTTTCTTCTCTTTCTCTCTTGTTCTCTTCTTTCTTTTTTCCTCTCCCTCTGCTCTCTTGTTCTCTTCCTTCTTGTTCCCTTTTCCCGCCGCTCTGGTATCTTTTCCTTGTGTCCTTCTTCCTGCCTCTCTTGTTTCTTTCTTTCTTTCTTTCTCTCTTATTCTCTTCTTTCTTTTTTCCTCTCCCTCTGCTCTCTTGTTCTCTTCCTTCTTGTTCCCTTTTCCCGCCGCTCTTGTATTTTTTCCTTGTGTCCTTCTTCCTGCCTCTCTTGTTTGTATTTCCTTTTCCTGCTCCTCTCCACCTTTCCACCTTGACCAGTCTTGGGTTACATTCGGATGTTCTCTTACTGTCCCATGACTGTGCTGAAACATGAGTCCTTTGTGATGTCACAGTAATTACACACCACATCTTAAATATATCCTGGCTTTTATGGCTGTCTGAAAAGGAAACATTGAAAGAGGCCAAAGGCTTAGTCTAATTAGCAGTCCTCATCCATCTACAGTATTGCTAAATCCATCCGCGCTCCTGCAGCTGTGAATATGGACAGAAGGACGAGGACAGTCCCAGCATCTCTAATATACCTCAAGGACACATCACAGCCAATATGGCGGCTCATGTGCTTCATCTACTCAATCAACAAGGACCATAAGTGGCGTCGACACCTCAGAGACATCATACAGACAATTCACCCGTCCATGAATGCAGGAATAGTGAAGTCACCTTGTAATACGGCAACTACCGGAAATAAAGAGTCAAGGTCCTATCTGCAGAAAACATTCAGATATCCTATAAAACATACCGGTGGCTTACAGATTCCAGACCAATTGTTATACTATATTACCTGTAGAGTCCGGCGTTGCTCTATATTATATACTAGCTGTGGAGCCCGGCGTTGCTCTATATTATATACTAGCTGTAGGGCCCGGCATTGCTCTATATTATATACTAGCTGTAGGGCCCGGCATTGCTCTATATTATATACTAGCTGTAGAGCCCTGCATTGCTCTAAATTATATACTAGCTGTAGAGTCCGGCATTGCTCTATATTATATACTAGCTGTAGAGCCCGGCATTGCTCTATATTATACACTAGCTGTAGATTCCAGCATTGCTCTATATTATAGACTTGCTGTAGAGTCCAGCATTGCTCTATATTATATACTAGCTGTAGAGCCTGGCATTGCTCTATATTATATACTAGCTGAAAAGCCCGGGATTGCTCTATATTATATACTAGCTGTAGAGCCTGGCATTGCTCTATATTATACATTAGTTGTAGAGCCCAGCATTGCTCTTTATTATATACTAGCTGGGAGCCCGATGCACATGCATCGGGATTCTAGAAGGGCGAGTCTCAGACTCGCAATGGTCGCTGCGCGAGTCGACTGAGAACTGCCAATGCTTCGCGCGTATCCACATGACCACGCCGGCTCGCATTGCGAGTCGACTCAGAACTGCTCGCAATGGCCGCTTCGCGGCCAATGTTTGGAGCGTATCCACATGACCACATTGACTCGCATTGCGAGTGGACTCAGAAGGGGCAAAAAACCCATTCGCAATTATATAATAGACTAGCTGTAGAGCTCAGCATTGCTCTATATTATATACTAGCTGTAGAGCCCAGCATTGCTCTATATTATATACTAGCTGTAGAGCCCGGCATTGCTCTGTATTATATACTAGCTGTAGAGCCCGGCATTGCTCTATATTATATACTAGCTGTAGAGCCCGGTGTTGCTCTATATTATATACTAGCTGTAGAGTCCAGCATTACTCTATATTATAGACTTGCTGTAGAGTCCAGCATTGCTCTATATTATATACTAGCTGAAAAGCCTGGCATTGCTCTATATTATACACTAGCTGTAGAGTCCAGCATTGCTCTATATTATAGACTTGCTGTAGAGTCCAGCATTGCTCTATATTATATACTAGCTGAAAAGCCCGGCATTGCTCTATATTATATACTAGCTGTAGAGCCTAGCATTGCTCTATATAATACACTAGCTGTAGAGCCCAGCATTGCTCTATATTATATACTATCTTCAGAGCCCGGCATTGCTCTATATTATATACTAGCTGTAGAGCTCGGCATTGCTCTATATTATATACTAGCTATAGAGCTCGGCATTGCTCTATATTATATACTAGCTGTAGAGCCCAGCATTGCTCTATATTATACACTAGCTGTAGAGCCCAGCATTGCTCTATATTGTATACTAGCTGTAGAGCTCGGCATTGCTCTATATTATATACTAGCTGTAGAGCCTAGCATTGCTCTATATTATACACTAGCTGTAGAGCCCAGCATTGCTCTATATTATATACTATCTTCAGAGCCCAGCATTGCTCTATATTATATACTAGCTGTAGAGCTCGGCATTGCTCTATATTATATACTAGCTGTAGAGCTCGGCATTGCTCTATATTATATACTAGCTGTAGAGCCCAGCATTGCTCTATATTATACACTAGCTGTAGAGCCCAGCATTGCTCTATATTATATACTATCTTCAGAGCCCAGCATTGCTCTATATTATACACTAGCTGTAGAGCCCAGCATTGCTCTATATCATATACTATCTTCAGAGCCCAGCATTGCTCTATATTATATACTAGCTGTAGAGCTCGGCATTGCTCTATATTATATACTAGCTGTAGAGCTCGGCATTGCTCTATATTATATACTAGCTGTAGAGCCCAGCATTGCTCTATATTATACACTAGCTGTAGAGCCCAGCATTGCTCTATATTATATACTATCTTCAGAGCCCAGCATTGCTCTATATTATATACTAGCTGTAGAGACCAGCATTGCTCTATATTATATATACTAGCTGTAGAGCTCGGCATTGCTCTATATTATATACTATCTTCAGAGCCCGGCATTGCTCTATATTATATACTAGCTGTAGAGCTCGGCATTGCTCTATATTATATACTAGCTGTAGAGCTCGGCATTGCTCTATATTATATACTAGCTGTAGAGCCCGGCATTGCTCTATATTATACACTAGCTGTAGAGTCCAGCATTGCTCTATATTATACACTAGCTGTAGAGCCCAGCATTGCTCTATATTATATACTAGCTGAAAAGCCCGGCATTGCTCTATATTATACACTAGCTGTAGAGTCCAGCATTGCTCTATATTATACACTAGCTGTAGAGCCCAGCATTACTCTATTTTATATACTAGCTCTGGAGCCTAGCATTGCTCTATATTATATACTAGCTGTAGAGCCCGGCATTGCTCTATATTATATACTAGCTGTAGAGCCTGTCACTGCTCTATATTATACACTAGCTGTAGAGTCCGGCATTGCTCTATATTATATACTAGCTGTAGAGCCCGGCATTGCTCTATATATATATATATTACTAGCTGTAGAGCCTGTCACTGCTCTATATTATACACTGGCTGTAGAGTCCAGCATTGCTCTATATTATATACTAGCTGTAGAGTCCAGCATTGCTCTATATTATATACTAGCTGTAGAGCTCGGCATTGCTCTATATTATATACTAGCTGTGGAGCCCGGCGTTGCTCTATATTATACACTAGCTGTAGGGCCCGGCATTGCTCTATATTATATACTAGCTGTAGGGCCCGGCATTGCTCTATATTATATACTAGCTGTAGAGCCCCGTATTGCTCTATATTATACACTAGCTGTAGAGCCCTGCATTGCTCTAAATTATATACTAGCTGTAGAGTCCGGCATTGCTCTATATTATATACTAGCTGTAGAGCCGAAGTTGCTCTATATTATATACTAGCTGTAGAGCCCGGCATTGCTCTATATTATACACTAGCTGTAGATTCCAGCATTGCTCTATATTATATACTAGCTGTAGAGCCTGGCATTGCTCTATATTATATACTAGCTGAAAAGCCCGGGATTGCTCTATATTATATACTAGCTGTAGAGTCCAGCATTGCTCTATATTATATACTAGCTGTAGAGCCTGGCATTGCTCTATATTTATATACTAGCTGAAAAGCCCAGGATTGCTCTATATTTATATACTAGCTGTAGAGCCTGGCATTGCTCTATATTATATACAAGCTGAAAAGCCCGGGATTGCTCTATATTATATACTAGCTGTAGAGCCTGGCATTGCTCTATATTATACATTAGTTGTAGAGCCCAGCATTGCTCTTTATTATATACTAGCTGGGAGCCCGATGCACATGCATCGGGATTCTAGAAGGGCGAGTCTCAGACTCGCAATGGTCGCTGCGCGAGTCGACTGAGAACTGCCAATGCTTCGCGCGTATCCACATGACCACGCCGGCTCGCATTGCGAGTCGACTCAGAACTGCTCGCAATGGCCGCTTCGCGGCCAATGCTTGGAGCGTATCCACATGACCACACTGACTCGCATTGCGAGTGGACTCAGAAGGGGCAAAAAAACCCATTCGCAATTATATAATAGACTAGCTGTAGAGCTCAGCATTGCTCTATATTATATACTAGCTGTAGAGCCCAGCATTGCTCTATATTATATACTAGCTGTAGAGCCCGGCATTGCTCTATATTATATACTAGCTGTAGAGCTCGGCATTGCTCTATATTATATACTAGCTATAGAGCTCGGCATTGCTCTATATTATATACTAGCTGTAGAGCCCAGCATTGCTCTATATTATACACTAGCTGTAGAGCCCAGCATTGCTCTATATTGTATACTAGCTGTAGAGCTCGGCATTGCTCTATATTATATACTAGCTGTAGAGCCTAGCATTGCTCTATATTATACACTAGCTGTAGAGCCCAGCATTGCTCTATATTATATACTATCTTCAGAGCCCAGCATTGCTCTATATTATATACTAGCTGTAGAGCTCGGCATTGCTCTATATTATATACTAGCTGTAGAGCTCGGCATTGCTCTATATTATATACTAGCTGTAGAGCCCAGCATTGCTCTATATTATACACTAGCTGTAGAGCCCAGCATTGCTCTATATTATATACTATCTTCAGAGCCCAGCATTGCTCTATATTATACACTAGCTGTAGAGCCCAGCATTGCTCTATATCATATACTATCTTCAGAGCCCAGCATTGCTCTATATTATATACTAGCTGTAGAGCTCGGCATTGCTCTATATTATATACTAGCTGTAGAGCTCGGCATTGCTCTATATTATATACTAGCTGTAGAGCCCAGCATTGCTCTATATTATACACTAGCTGTAGAGCCCAGCATTGCTCTATATTATATACTATCTTCAGAGCCCAGCATTGCTCTATATTATATACTAGCTGTAGAGACCAGCATTGCTCTATATTATATACTAGCTGTAGAGCTCGGCATTGCTCTATATTATATACTATCTTCAGAGCCCGGCATTGCTCTATATTATATACTAGCTGTAGAGCTCGGCATTGCTCTATATTATATACTAGCTGTAGAGCTCGGCATTGCTCTATATTATATACTAGCTGTAGAGCCCGGCATTGCTCTATATTATACACTAGCTGTAGAGTCCAGCATTGCTCTATATTATAGACTTGCTGTAGAGTCCAGCATTGCTCTATATTATATACTAGCTGAAAAGCCCGGCATTGCTCTATATTATACACTAGCTGTAGAGCCCAGCATTACTCTATTTTATATACTAGCTCTGGAGCCTAGCATTGCTCTATATTATATACTAGCTGTAGAGCTCGGCATTGCTCTATATTATATACTAGCTGTAGAGCCCGGCATTGCTCTATATTATATACTAGCTGTAGAGCCTGTCACTGCTCTATATTATATACTAGCTGTAGAGTCCGGCATTGCTCTATATTATACATTAGCTGTAGAGCCCAGCATTGCTCTATATTATATACTAGCTGTAGAGCCTGTCACTGCTCTATATTATACACTAGCTGTAGAGTCCGGCATTACTCTATATTATATACTAGCTGTAGAGCCCGGCATTGCTCTATATATATATATACTAGCTGTAGAGCCTGTCACTGCTCTATATTATACACTAGCTGTAGAGTCCAGCATTGCTCTATATTATATTCTAGCTGTAGAGCCCGGCATTGCTCTATATATATATACTAGCTGTAGAGCCTGTCACTGCTCTATATTATACACTAGCTGTAGAGTCCGGCATTTCTCTATATTATATACTAGCTGTAGAGCCTGGCATTGCTCTATATTATAGACTTGCTGTAGAGTCCAGCGTTGCTCTATATTATATACTAGCTGTAGAGCCCGGCATTGCTCTATATTATATTCTAGCTGTAGAGTCCAGCATTGCTCTATATTATATTCTAGCTGTAGAGCCCGGCATTGCTCTATATATATATACTAGCTGTAGAGCCTGTCACTGCTCTATATTATACACTAGCTGTAGAGTCCGGCATTGCTCTATATTATATACTAGCTGTAGAACCCGGCATTGCTCTATATATATATACCAGCTGTAGAGCCTGTCACAGCTCTATATATATATACTAGCTGTAGAGCCTGTCACTGCTCTATATTATACACTAGCTGTAGAACCCGGCATTGCTCTATATATATATACCAGCTGTAGAGCCTGTCACAGCTCTATATATATATACTAGCTGTAGAGCCTGTCACTGCTCTATATTATACACTAGCTGTAGAACCCGGCATTGCTCTATATATATATACCAGCTGTAGAGCCTGTCACAGCTCTATATATATATACTAGCTGTAGAGCCTGTCACTGCTCTATATTGTACACTAGCTGTAGAGTCCGGCATTGCTCTATATTATATACTAGCTGTAGAGCCCGGCATTGCTCTATATATATATATACTAGCTGTAGAGCCTGTCACTGCTCTATATTATACACTAGCTGTAGAGTCCAGCGTTGCTCTATATTATATACTAGCTGTAGAGCCCGGCATTGCTCTATATATATATACTAGCTGTAGAGCCTGTCACTGCTCTATATTATACACTAGCTGTAGAGTCCAGCGTTGCTCTATATTATATTCTAGCTGTAGAGCCCAGCATTGCTCTATATTATACACTAGCTGTAGAGCCCGGCATTGCTCTATATTATATACTAGCTGTAGAGCACAGATTCTGTCATTTCCTCCCACACTCCACAGACTGATAGGGAATGTAGACTGTGAACCCCGATGGTGACTGTGATGCTGATGTCTGTAAAGCACTGTGAAATTCATATATATATATTTCTATATATATATATTCTTATTTTTCTCCTCACCTGATTGTCTTCTTCGATGAGCTGGGTGTTCTCATGAAATGTTCATCATGTGATGAAGCTTCAGTCTGGTCAATTGTGCATCAAGTGGAGGACGTGTCCGGGCGATTTGGTGAAGAATCCGCCATTCCAACTTCTTTCTTATTGTAGCAACGTCAAGTTGATTCACCGAGTGGATGAATATTAGCGACAATTAAGAAAGTTCTAATCAAGACGAAGCCAAGAGCCAATTATCCCAAGTGTGCGGTAATGATACGTTCTCAGTGTCACGGTTGGGTGGTTGCCTATACCGGCTGCCGATAAGCATTCATCTGAAGGATCTCAAGACCTTCTCATGGGGCGACCACCAAGGAAACATCATATTCCATGATGTATATAAAGAAGGCCTGAAGAACAATGGCCCCATCTCCACCTCGCACACCTGTTCTTCCCCCTTGGGAATGTGGAGGCTCCTGTCCCCTCCGCCATTGTTTTCTCATCGGTAACGTTCCATGTGACGGTAGAAGAAGGAGCCATTGTTCTTGACTTCTTTTCACACTGACAGAAAAGATCAAAACGTGGATTTTCTGCGCCATTTATTCACAATTCAAAGGAAACTTGTCAAGGAAACACATTGACTCCTTCCGTGGTTTTCTGAAGAAATGTGCGGTGATGGATGTTTATTCCGTGGAAGATCCTGACTCATAAGTCATAATAATCGTATATTTGCACAGCTCCAGCGTGCGGGCCGGGGCGCAGACGTCGGGGGGCGACTCTTTCATCTCACTGACGATCAAATTGCTTAAAATATTTACTAAAACTGAGCTGAACTCATGGGGGTTGTGCAACTCGTAGAGTGACATCTCGTTAGACCTGAGCTCCATCACCGCAGGGAGCACGAAAAAGTGAGGAAACAAGTCCTGAGCTGGAAAATAGATATTGCTTCACCCTTAGAGGCCTTAGGGAATGTGGAGGCTTGTTGGGGGCACAGTACCGAAAGAGGACCAAAGACCCCTCTGCCACATGGTTCATGGTGGGGTATGGAAGGGGATTGGAAGCTCACTGGGAGCACAGTACCAAAAGAGGACCAATGACCCCATTGCCACACGGTACATGGTGGTGCATGGAGGGGTATGTGGAGGCTCGTTGGGGGCACAGTACCGAAAGAGGACCAAGGAGCCCTCTGCCACATGGTACATGGTGAGGCATGGAGGGGTAATGTGGAGGCTCACTGGGAGCAAAGTGCCGAAAGAGCACCAAGGACCCCTTTGCCACACGGTACATGGAGGGGGATGTGGAGGCTCATCAGGGGCATGGTACCGAAAGAGAACCCAGCATCCCTCTGCCACACAATACATGGTGGGGCATGGAAGGAGATGTGGAGGCTCATCAGGGGCATAGTGCCAAAAGAGGACAAAGGACAGCTCTGCCACACAATACATGGTGGGGCATGGAAGCGGATGTGGAGGTTCACAAGAGGCATAGTGCCAAAAGAGGACAAAGGACAGCTCTGCCACACGGTACATGGTGGGGCATGGAGGCGGATGGAGAGCTTGCTCTGGCCCAGGAGCTTCACGTTACATCATGTAGCACAAGACTTCAGGGATCTAAACATACTTACCAACTTTTTGATAAGCCTCACCAGGAGGACAATGTCTCCCCTTGTCATATCAAGTCTCTTGTGTCCCTCCTCCATGGAAAAAAAGAAAAACCTTGAGGAGATTTCAAGAAGATTAAACGTGTTGTGCATTGCTGATTCTAACCCGGGTCCTTAACCTAACCTGAACCCTAGTCCTATCCTTGAGCAGTGCTGATTCTAACCCTGGCCCTAAACCTAACCTCAGTCCTAACCTGAACCCTAGTCCTATCCTTGAGCTGTGCTGATTCTAACCCTGGCCCTAAACCTTACCTCAGTCCTAACCTCAGCCCTAACCTCAGTCCTAACCTCAGTCCTAACCTCAGTCCTAACCTGAACCCTAGTCCTATCCTTGAGCTGTGTTGATTCTAACCCTGGCCCTAAACCTTACCTCAGTCCTAACCTCAGCCCTAACCTCAGTCCTAACCTCAGTCCTAACCTGAACCCTAGTCCTATCCTTGAGCTGTGCTGATTCTAACCCTGGCCCTAAACCTTACCTCAGTCCTAACCTCAGCCCTAACCTCAGTCCTAACCTCAGCCCTAACCTTAGTCCTAACCTCAGTCCTAACCTCAGTCCTAACCTCCGCCCTAACCTCAGTCCTAACCTCAGCCCTAACCTCAGCCCTAACCTCAGTCCTAACCTCAGTCCTAACCTCAGCCCTAACCTCAGCCCTAACCTCAGCCCTAACCTCAGCCCTAACCTCAGTCCTAACCTCAGCCCTAACCTCAGTCCTAACCTCAGTCCTAACCTCAGCCCTAACCTCAGCCCTAACCTCAGTCCTAACCTCAGTCCTAACCTCAGCCCTAACCTCAGTCCTAACCTCAGCCCTAACCTCAGTCCTAACCACAGTCCTAACCTCAGTCCTAACCTCAGTCCTAACCTCAGCCCTAACCTCAGTCCTAACCTCAGCCCTAACCTCAGTCCTAACCTCAGTCCTAACCTCAGTCCTAACCTCAGCCCTAACCTCAGTCCTAACCTCAGCCCTAACCTCAGCCCTAACCTCAGTCCTAACCTCAGTCCTAACGGTTTCCCTAATCTTCAACATTTTGCTTATAAAGAGAATGGAAAAACTCCAAAAGTTTTATTAGATTGTTTTTTTTTTCACATTTAAATTTATGACCACACCCCTTAGCAAATAATATGCGACAGAAGAGGCGGGGGGATGGGAGAGCATATCTTAGTTGCTGGCTATGCAGAGAGCAGCAGCAGGAGACAGACTCAGGTGACTGCTGCCCGAATGAGATGTCAAAGTCGATCGTGGCTGCTGGTATCATGTGTTTCTGTGGGTGGGAGGAATTTGCCGCCCTGAGCAATGGCCCCACACCATTGGTGGAGCATGGGACCCTCCATATATGATGATATTGTGGCCATTCCAGCACTCACACCCCGGCCTGAGCACAGGACCCTCTGCAGATGACAATATTGTGGCCCTTCTGGCCCCCACACCCCGGCCTGAGCACAGGACCCTCCGCAGATGATGATATTGTGGCCCTTCTGGCCCCCACACCCCGGCCTGAGCATAGGACCCTCCGCAGATGATGATATTGTGGCCCTTCTGGCCCCCACACCCCGGCCTGAGCACAGGACCCTCCGCAGATGATGATATTGTGGCTCTTCTGGCCCCCACACCCCGGCCTGAGCACAGGACCCTCCGCAGATGATGATATTGTGGCCCTTCTGGCCCCCACACCCCGGCCTGAGCACAGGACCCTCCGCAGATGATGATATTGTGGCTCTTCTGGCCCCCACACCCCGGCCTGAGCACAAGACCCTCCGCAGATGATGATATTGTGGCCCTTCTGGCCCCCACACCCCGGCCTGAGCACAGGACCCTCCGCAGATGATGATATTGTGGCCCTTCTGGCCCCCACACCCCGGCCTGAGCATAGGACCCTCCGCAGATGATGATATTGTGGCCCTTCTGGCCCCCACACCCGGCCTGAGCACAGGACCCTCCGCAGATGATGATATTGTGGCTCTTCTGGCCCCCACACCCCGGCCTGAGCACAGGACCCTCCGCAGATGATGATATTGTGGCCCTTCTGGCCCCCACACCCCGGCCTGAGCACAGGACCCTCCGCAGATGATGATATTGTGGCCCTTCTGGCCCCCACACCCCGGCCTGAGCACAGGACCATCCACAGATGATATGATATTGTGGCCCTTCTGGCCCCCACACCCCAGCCTTAGCACAGGACCCTCTACAGATGATGATATTGTGGCCCTTCTGGTCCCCACACTCCGGCCTAAGCACAGGACCCTCCGTAGATGATGATATGGTGGCCCTTCTGGCCCCCACACCCCGGCCTGAGCACAGGACCCTCTGCAAATGATATTGTGGCCCTTCTGGCCCCAACACCCCAGCCTGAGCACAGGACCCTCCGCAGATGATGATATTGTGCCCCTTTTGGCCCCCACACCCCGGCCTGAGCACAGGACCCTCCGCAGATGATATTGATATTGTGGCCCTTCTGGCCCCCACACCCCGGCCTGAGCACAGGACCCTCCAGAGATGATATTATATTGTGGCCCTTCTGGCCCCTACACCCAGGCCTGAGCACAGGACCCTCTGCCGATGATGATACTGTGGCCCTTCTGGCCCCCACACCCCGGCCTGAGCACAAGACCCTCCGCAGATGCTATTGTATTGTGGCCCTTCTGGCCCCCACACCCTGGCCTGAGCACGGGACCCTCCGCAGATTATATTGTGGCCCCTCCGGCCCCCACACCCCAGCCTGAGCACAGGACCCTCTGCAGATGATAATATTGTGGCCCTTCCAGCCCCCTCACCCTGGCCTGAGCACGGAACCCTCCGCAGATGATGATATTGTGGCCCTTCTGGCCCCCACACCCCAGCCTGAGCACAGGACTCTCTGCAGATGATGATATTGTGGCCCTTCTGGCCCCACACCCCGGCCTGAGCACAGGACCCTCCGCAGATGATATAATATTGTGGCCCTTCTGGCCCCCACACCCCGGCCTGAGCACAGGACTCTCCGCAGATGATGATATTGTGGCCCCTCCGGCCCCCACACCCCGGCCTGAGCACAAGACTCTCCGCAGATGATGATATTGTGGCCCTTTTGGCCCCCACACCCCGGCCTGAGCACAAGACTCTCCGCAGATGATGATATTGTGGCCCTTTTGGCCCCCACACCCCGGCCTGAGCACAGGACCCTCCGCAGATGATGAGCTCCTGTATGTGGAGCACTTGGTGAGCGCGGCTGATCTCTGGAGGGATGAGTGTGCACATTCCTCGTCATCCTCGCGTGTCTGCGCTCGTGTTACGGCTTGATGTGCAGCCATGATACAGATACATCATCTGATAGTCGTCAGACTCTACACCGTCCCGCGAGCCCAGATAAGACGCCTCGTCCCCTACAGATCCCAGAATGTAAATATCAAACACGTCCCTCGCGTGACACCGCACCGCTATCGTGTGATCACAATCATTGACACCTAACATCATACACCAGGGGGTGACGGCGGAGCACAGGCGGCCATCTTATCAACATGGTGCCTGCCGGGATCGGTCACTGGACTTCAAACCGAAACCAATTAGCAAATATGGCGGCGCTCTGATAGGTATGGATGGTAATGTGCATGGATTGATTATTCAGGTCTGATCTGTGTGCATTGATTGATTAGTATGTGGCGCCCCTGCGACCAGGGTGGCCACATAGGGAACTGCAGC
Source organism: Allobates femoralis (assembly GCA_033576535.1). Lineage (NCBI taxonomy): Eukaryota > Metazoa > Chordata > Amphibia > Anura > Aromobatidae > Allobates > Allobates femoralis. The sequence goes on from JARQOC010000001.1 coordinate 629,681,056, forward strand.
CAGGCAGAAGGAAAGACGGTTTGTACACCAAACACCCTCACAGACATCCCACACACCACTAGGAGGCAGCACCCAACCCGGAGCCCAGAACTCTAGGTGGGCAAGGGGTGGTGGGTTTAGAGAACAAGTGGGTGGGAAGCATGTAGGTCAGGTGATAGAAGGTAGAAATAGAGGAAGAGGAGGAGGAAGGAGTTAGTAGGCCAAGGGTGCCGAGCTGAAAAGACAAGAGCAGACAGAAAGACACACACGTCCTGGTGGGATTGAGCTGGATGGAGATGCAGAATCCACAGTGTCAGAGAAACCATGGAGAGAAAGCTCGTCCATAGCCGGCAACTCAGGGGAGTGTGAGGACAGAGACCGGACCAGCAGTACTGGGTCCTAGGAACACGGCAGCACCGACCAACTACTGGCGGAGTAGTTTTCCCTATTGAAGCTGGAGTCACAAGGGTTAGAAGGAGCCTGGTAGTGCCTTGAGGGAGAGGGCTATTGCAGGTTAGGCACACAGCAGAGTGTCGGCTCTGAAGGGGGCCGAAATTCACCCGGTATCCCCAGATTCACCGACGGGGAGCCCCAATTCTAAGTTGGAGTTCCCACACCAAGGACAGAAAGCACAGTAGCAACCACGATGACCCACAGGGGTCCGAGCAGCCGCTATACTGTCCGGAGACACTTTATAGAGAAACCACAGCCTGAGAGGACACTAGAAGGAGTGAGGGGTCTCAGAGTGACGGCCTGGCTGCAGTGGGTTTAGCAAAAACCGGAGTGGAGTGACTGTAACTTGTGTTGAAGAACTGTACTGAGAACTGCTGTAAACTGTTTGGAAGAGCTGACAAGTAAACCCGGTGAACCCTGCCTGAGTGTCCGTGTTTGATTCCAGGTACCCTGAACTGCTTAAAATGACCTTTTATCCTGTCAGGAGCAGCCCGACCTGCGGCGGGCTCATCCATCTGGCTGCAGCCCATCCATCCTCCTGGCAGAGCAGCACTGCAGCGGTGGTCCCATCATTGACCACAAACCGTGGGTGGCGTCACAACAAACATTAATCCCCTGTACATATTCCCTTTTACTTGTGTGAACCCGGGACACGGTCCGGACCAGGGCCTCTGTGACATCCCCAGCAGTATCCCAGTCCGGCACCGAGTACCCCGTCCCAGTGGGCTCTACAAGTACTGTCTGGTCAATAGGGATGGGTGTGTGCATGTGTGCCGCCCCTGCGGCTAGGCGCCACAGTATAGTATTGCACTTTAATATTAAATGTGTTTTTCCCTGTAAAGTTGTCAGGTCAGGGCTAAACCTGTGGAGTCTGTGAGTGCACACACCTAGGATTAGACCACTAGAATAGGGGGGACCGATAATTTAGTAGACCCCAACAGGGGGTGGAGCCTAGGGGTAGATGCAGAAGAGAGTGATAGTTTTTAGTCAGACGGTGCTGGGAAGGCTGGCAGGAAAGACGGGCCTGACAGCCCAGCTGACAGGAGGGAGCCCCATCTTTAAGTGGGGGCCCAGAACAGCAGGCAACGGGCGAGGACTGATTGGAGCCGGCTGGTCACGTAGGGGGAAGACACTGGCAACGCAGGAAGCCGAGGCAGATAGTAGTGCAGCGCTATCTGCAGACTGACGAGCTGCAGGCCCAAACAGACCGGGTTTCTGACAGCGCCAACAAGTAACTCTCCCCTCAGGACCGAGAACCGGTTCAAGACACTACAGGAGAAGGGCCATAAATTGCGGTGCCGGAGGGAGACCTTCTAGCTCTCAGGCTTCCTATCCGGACCGGTGGGGCACAAACCTTGACTGATAGATACAGACCGTGGGACTGGCGGGAGAGCTCTGCGAGGGTGGTAGAAGTGAGGAAGAAAGGAGACCCTGAAAGACAAAGACCAAGAGAGAACATCTAGACACTCCATAAGGGGGACCCTGAGCTGGCAACATCACCCTGCAAACCAAACTGTACCGTGTCTCGTTTTGCCATCTACCGGTACCCACTAAAGTAGAGCTAAACTTGAACTGGTTTCCGTTATTCCTCCCGCTGGTGCCCGGAGGGCTCAGCACCACCAGCAGCTCAGCAGAGGGGTAAGAACTGCAACACCAACCACCACTACAACTCCCCTCATCCACACTCCCTTCACTGATGCCCTGAGGTAAAGCTCCACCTGTAGGGAGCTGCTCCACACTCTGCTGCACCCACCATCACCTCAGCGGCCAGCTTGCAGCGCCGATACCAGTTTACCGGGAACTACAGGTGGCGTCATGATCCCCTGTAAATACCCCCTCTCCCCCACCAACTACCCAAATGATAACCAGGGCACGAAACCAGGTTCCCGTTCACCCGTGACTCCCTATTCAAGTCATCAGCCCCGATGTCCGAGTACCCCCTTAGCCCTGGCCACATCATATTCTGGCGTCTACGAACAGGATAGAGCCAGCGTTGTGAAACCAGGTACAGTGCGCCCAAAAGACTTTATTAACTGTTGTAAACTGCCGGGCCGCCATTACAGAAATTGTACTGCGCCACAGCGAAGAAAAAGAGTGGGAAGATAAGCCCCTCCCCTTTGTTCTGCTGAGGAGTTAAGAGAGCAATGGCGGGCTCACAAACGTAAGAGACTATGTGCTGGCCCAGGGGCGTACCTCGGCCCCTCAGCATCCATGAGCCATCCAAGAGGCGCCAAAAAGTCTCCCCGCCCCACTTGCTCTCAATCAACCAAGGGGGCAGGTCGAGTGCCAGCCCACATCGGTTCAGGACTATAAGAACTAAGCGGGGTGCGGCCGGAAGCAGACTCGAGATACCTGGTCAGGCTCTGGACCCGTTACCAGAAACCGGGTGTGAGGCGATGGCTGTCCCCAATTTTAAGCAGCTGGTGCGCAAGATAGAGCAGGACATCCTGATGGACCATGCCGAACCAGGTGTGTTGCTAGGGGAGATGGATGGCGAGGACGGCGCCTTCTGGAGGACGGCCCTGGACCACCTACGGGCTGAGATCCAGGAGGTCACGGAGTGGACCATCCGGCACTGGGGAGCGGAGATGGTGTTCCAGCTGAACCATCGGCAGAGGGCTGCAGCTCAAAGAAAACAGGAGCTCCGGGTGACGGTCGCTACCCAAACTGACCGCTCGGTAACCCCCAAACCGATTGCTGATCCCCTGGTACCGATTTACGCACCCCTTGCATAGTCCGGAGAGGAGGAAGTTGCCGAGGTGGGAGACCTCATACAATTCTCCGAGGAGGCTCAGGTGACCGCGGAGGAATCGGAGGAGTATACGAGTGGCCAGGTCGGCGTCGGGGAGGAGAAGAGTCTGGAAGAGGAAGGAGCTGTCGGCGGTGCAGAGGAGGCCGGGCCCCGGGAGCTATGGAGGGTCACGGTACCAGCACCAACAGCAGTGGCTGGAGAGAAGAGAGCAGCGCTCTGCACCGACAACACTGGACACACCTGGCAACCAGTAGGTCGACCCTGGTTCACCCGACCCGAAGTAACAGCTATCCAGGACTGGCAGAGACCCACCACCGTCACCGAGGTACGTCAATTCTTAGGTTTGGTTGGGTGCTACAGAAGATTCATTAAGGGTTTCACGAAAATGGCAGCGCCCCTACAAGATCTTCTAGTAGGCCAAACTAAGAAGAGAAGGTCTGCAGAGCCACCATTGGAATGGGGGAAGGAACAAGAAGACTCCTTCCAGCAAATGAAGCAGGCTCTGACCGGTGAGGAAATCCTGCCTTACCCTGATTATAACCTGCCATTCGTCCTCTACACCGACGCAAGCAATGTAGGCCTGGGAGCAGTACTATCCCAGATACAAGATGGTAGAGAGCGAGTAATTGCCTATGCCAGCAGAAAACTTCGACCCATCGAGAGGAACCCGGAAAACTACAGTTCCTTTAAGTTGGAGTTCCTGGCCTTGGTCTGGGCTATAAGAGTGGTTCAAGCATTACCTGGCAGCTTCAAAATGCACCGTTTTCACAGACAACAATCCATTAACACACTTGGATACCGCAAAGCTTGGTGCATTGGAGCAACGCTGGATGGCCAGACTATTAAACTATGACTTTACTATAAAGTACCTGGCAGGCCATAACAATGCAAACACTGATGCCGTCTCCAGAAACCCTCAAGTACATTTGCAAGGACTTGACAAAGAGGAAGATGACTTGCAGGAAATAGAACTCCCAGGTTTCCATTAAAGTAGAGAATGGAAAATGACAGAAGCCCATATCTACCAGAACCGTCAGACTGTTGCACTGAACCCGTTGCCTCACTATGGATGGAAAGAGACACAAGACAGTGATCCGGCAGTGAGCCTAGTGAAGAGGCTGATAACCTAACCGGATTCCCAACCTGAAAAGAAAGCTCCACCAGAGGCCCAACACCTGTGGAAAGAAAGAAGCCGGTTATTCATCTATCAAGGTCAATTGTGCAGACGGTATATCAACCCAAGAACACATGAAATGGTATGGCAAGTTGTGGTTCCAAAGACAGACGTCCAAATGGTGTTAGAAGCGTACCACGATGGAGCAGGACACTTTGGATGGAGAAAACTGGAAATATTGTTACGTGAGAGATTATATTGGATCGGCATGAGGTTTGCCATAGAGAAATGGTGTAAAATTGTGGACCATGCTCGTTAAGAAGAAAAGACCATAACAGCCAGAAAGCACCACTCCAGCCTATCATCACTAAACAGCCATTAGAACTGGTAGTCTTAGATCACGTCAAACTCACACCCAGCAGATCGGGCTACACCTATGCTCTGACCATGGTAGACCACTATTCCAGATTCCTTGTGGTAGCTCCGGTAAAGGACTTAACAGCTCAGACAGCAGCAAGAACATTTCAAGCCTATTTCTGCAGACCACATGGTTATCCAGACCAGGCATTGACAGACCAAGGTCCTGCCTTCGAAGCTGAAGTATTTGAAGAGTTCTGCAACCTATACGGGTGCAAGAAAATTCGTACCACACCTTACCATCCCCAAACCAACGGAATATGCGAAAAGATGAATCACATGGTAATAGAATTGTTGAAAACTCTGCCCTTAGAAGAGCGAAACAGATGGCCAGAGAAGTTACCAGACCTTGTTGACATCTACAACAACATCCCAGTAAGCTCAACAAATCGTAACCCTGCAAACCTCATGAGAGCAAGACCAGGAAAATTGACAGTAGACTTTGAAATGGGCATTGTAGTTCCTGAAGAAGACACCAGAGCAATACAAGAAAATACAGGAATGTCTTGAGAGAAGTTTGGCAAAATCAAGGGAAAAACAAGAAACCAACCTTAACAAACATGCATAAGGCACACCCTTAAAGAGGACCTGTCACCAAACCAGGCATGGTGATCTAATTACAGCACTGGATGCAGCATGTCTGCAGCATGCAGACGAGGGGTCCCCCAGCACTTGAGCAGCCCTGTACCCGAGATAATACACTTAGAAAACTTACATGCTCCAGCCACTAAGGAGGTGGCTAGGGGCTGCAGCCAAGGGCAGATTCACACCCCCTGCCTGTGTAATCTGCCCACCGCTGCCAATCATTCTCTCCCTGTCTGCAGCATTTAAACTGAGTTGTTTTTTTTCTCTCCCGTTTAGCCCCGTCCCTCAGGGGGCGGGGCTAACATGCTTTCTGGGAGAGAGAAAAAAAAAACTCTGTTTAAATGCTGCAGACAGGGAGAGAATGATTGGCAGCGGTGGGCAGAATAAACATGCAGGGGGTGTGAATCTGCCCTTGGCTGTAGCCTCTAGCCACCTCCTTAGTGGCTGGAGCATGTAAGTTTTCTAACTGTATTATCTCAGCGTACAGGGGGGGCTCAAGTGCTGGGGGACCCCTTGCCCGCATGCTGCAGACATGCTGTATCCAGTGCTGTAATTAGATCACCATGCCTGGTTTGGTGACAGGTCCTCTTTAACACCTGGAAAATTGGTTTTGAAAAGGAAAATAAGACTGCACAAATTAGATGATCAATGGGAAGCAGAACCCTACACTGTATTACCATACACAATCAGAAAACCTGTCTAATCAGCAAAGACAATGGAGAAACAACAGCAACAGTGTCCAGAGATCATTTAAAGAAGTGCCCTCAACCACTACAACCAGAAGAAGATGTTCCTTGTCTAGAACCCAAATAAGAGGAGCCAAAGACAGTCCAGACACTCATCAGAGAATTACCTGCAGATTGGCCCCAAATAGAAGGTGCATACCTAACCCCAATGTTGACATTTCCACAACCACCAGAAGCGCCAAAAGCAGAAGAACCACCCGTTGTACCGGAACCAGAGATCCCTGCAATCGGTGAACCTGCCAGTCCACTGGAGAGACTACGCCAATACTACGATATTCCAGAAACATGTAGATCTAATAGACTGGGAGACAGTGCATACACCACACCAAGTATAGACACAAGTGACACCCCAGTGCTACGCAGGTCAACCCATAGTAACTTTGGTCAGCCATCACATAGGTACAGAGAATAAACTGTAAAATGTGGAAAATGTAAATATGTTTAAAATGTACATATCTTGGTAATGTTAGTGTACAGAGGGGTGAAGAATAGGCTAAAACAACCCAACATCAGGAAGAGGGGTGAGTGGAGTTGGCGTAAGGAGCTGTCTAGGGAGAGCAAATTCTTGGCCAATAGGTGACCCCAGGGCTAGGAGGCCTACAGCGCTTATGACCCGGTAGAGACCCCTGCAGTACCTAGGACTCCTACGCCGAGGCACCCGTAGTGTTTGTTTGTTGTGCAATTTTGAACTTGTAAGCCTACAGAGACTTTACCTGTTGGACTTTTTTTAATTTGCTTTTTCTAATTTTTAACAATGGACCATAGCCACAGGACTGGTGGTGGCAAAAATACTTTAAACAACCTGCAGTGAATGGTCTAGCGCTGTATGGACTGGTTACCCATCAAATGTTTCCTTGGTTTTTGTACATTTTAATTTTGAGACTCTGTACAAAAATTTTAAATGTAAATAGTTGTGTTATGTTTTGTGGAAAAATGTTTCAGTCCCGGAGGACTGAAGTTAACTAGGGGGGAATGTGGCACCCCTGCTGGGGATTGCCACAGGACCCACCGGTGCAAGGAGAGACATACACCTTGGTCCACACAGCACACAACACCTTCCACCCCAGACTTGGAGGGGGAGCTCTACTTGCTGCCTTAAGCAAGTTCCCCTATAAGGATCCAGGCCTGAGGGGAGGACTCAGTCAGCCTTCACTTAACAGTGAAGAGGACAGTTAGTCTGCTCAGAGCAGTGAAGGGAGCAGTTAGTTCCAGTCAGGCAGCCAAGGAGAAGGAACTGGTTGCTGGGACCAAGCCAGGCCCAGAGCCAGGGAACACTGACCAGCTGTGCAGCACCCTAGGGAGAGGGACGGAGGCCAGTGGAGGAAGTAGGAGAAAGGAAGAAGGGAACATACCTGGTTTCCCTTTTGCCACTCTGACACCAGAGTCCGATTCTGCTAATGATCTATTGTAGCAGGAAAAGCCCAGGCTGACCAGGAGGATCTAGTCCCCCTGAAACTACCGCAAGTGAGACACCAAAACCTGACCAAGCATAGGACCAGAGGCCCAAGAGGAGAATAGGATCCCACAGCAAGGTCCTCATTGTCGGTTATGGAGTAGTACCCTGAAAGGGATAAAGAGCGGCAAGTTCAGTTACAGGCAGGACTTACCCCAATCACCGTACACACAGAGGAGGCCTCACAACTCACCAAGGTGAACGTCCCAAATTGCATCGGGGACCTGGTTACTCTTCTGGACCGTACCTGTTACCGGACATCAGTAAGAAGGTACCGAAACAGAGACTATTGTGTGTGTGCCTACTTCACCGCCGCCACCTGCAGCGTTCACTGCAGCACCGCCACTACTGCTCCACTCATCCACCCCGCTGCCTTGAGGTAAAGCACCTCCACCACCTCAGCGGCCGGCCGCAGCGCTGGTGTCCACGTTACCAGGTACCACTGGTGGCATCACGTTGCTATTTCCCCATCCATCATCATCATGCCCCCCACCATCCCCGCCATTGAGGGTCCAGGGCACGGAACCGGGAACCGACCAGCCGTGATCCCCCATCGAAGTAACAACCTGTCCCGGTATCCGAGTACCCCCTACCCTGTCGACTGACTCAATTAGTCAGGTTTGATCTGTGTGGATTAGTCAGGTCTGCTCTGGATTTAGGACAGGGCTTTTTCCCAATATTTGGAGCTGCAGAGTATAATTACATTCCTAGAAAGTGACATTAATCAGTCTGTATCTTTTCTGTCTTGTGTAGGTACCTAAACCACCTGTTTAGCCTCAGCAGCCCCATGTGTATGTATCTAAGCTCCTTGACCAGGTGGGCACTGCTGGCATCTACAGGGGGCAGTGAGGGCAGCGCTGTGATCCTGGGCCAGAATGATATCAGGTCACTCAGCGGCCAGGAGCTATATATATTCTCACATCATTGATGGCTGCAGTCCAGACTGTTCCTTGTGCCACGACTGGGAGCGAAGGGCGGAGAAGATGAAAAAATGCTCTGTGGTTGATCGTAATCCTAAGAGAATATCATTGACTTCACCAGAAACGTCTCATGTGAATGTCACAGTGGAGTCCAGTATTCAGGAACGATGACTGTGCCGCCATCCCACACAACCTGGACATCGCAGCCACCACCGCATGCTCGGAAAGGAGGAAGATGACAAGTTATCGCGAGGAGATAAGAAGGAGATAAACCCAAGACGAGAGAATAATCAGCACCAAGAGGAGGTCAAACCCAAGACTAGAGAATAATCAGGACCAAGAGGAGGTCAAACCCAAGACTAGAGAGTAATCAGGACCAAGAGGAGGTCAAACCCAAGACTAGAAGATAATTATAACCAAGAGGTGGTCAAACCCAAGACTAGAGAATAATCAGGACCATGAGGAGGTCAAACCCAAGACTAGAGAATAATCATAACCAAGAGGAGGTCAAACCCAAGACTAGAGAATAATCATAACCAAGAGGAGGTCAAACCCAAGACTAGAGAATAATCAGGACCATGAGGAGGTCAAACCCAAGACTAGAGAATAATCATAACCAAGAGGAGGTCAAACTCAAGACTAGAGAATAATCAGGACCAAGAGAAGGTCAAACCCAAGACTAGAGAATAATCATAACCAAGAGGAGGTCAAACCCAAGACTACAGAATAATCAGGACCAAGAGGAGGTCAAACCCAACACTAGAGAATAATCATAACCAAGAGGAGGTCAAACCCAAGACTAGAGAATAATCAGGACCAAGTGGAGGTCAAACCCAACACTAGAGAATAATCAGGACCAAGAGGAGGTCAAACCACCTTTAGAAAGACCGCATTGACCAGGGCTCATCCCAACTGAACGCCTGGACTCCCAAGACTAGAGAATAATCATAACCAAGAGGAGGTCAAACTCAAGACTAGAGAATAATCATAACCAAGAGGAGGTCAAACCCAAGACTAGAGAATAATCATAACCAAGAGGAGGTCAAACCCAAGACTAGAGAATAATCAGGACCATGAGGAGGTCAAACCCAAGACTAGAGAATAATCATAACCAAGAGGAGGTCAAACTCAAGACTAGAGAATAATCAGGACCAAGAGAAGGTCAAACCCAAGACTAGAGAATAATCATAACCAAGAGGAGGTCAAACCCAAGACTACAGAATAATCAGGACCATGAGGAGGTCAAACCGAAGACTAGAGAATAATCAGGACCAAGAGGAGGTCAAACCCAACACTAGAGAATAATCATAACCAAGAGGAGGTCAAACCCAAGACTAGAGAATAATCAGGACCAAGTGGAGGTCAAACCCAAGACTAGAGAGTAATCAGGACCAAGAGGAGGTCAAACTCAAGACTAGAGAATAATCAGGACCAAGAGGAGGTCAAATCCAAGACTAGAGAGTAATCAGGACCAAGAGGAGGTCAAACCCAAGACTAGAGAATAATCAGGACCAAGAGGAGGTCAAACCCAAGACTAGAGAATAATCAGGACCAGGAGGAGGTCAAACCTAAGACCACAGAATAATCAGGACCAAGAGGAGGTCAAACCCAACACTAGAGAATAATCAGGACCAAGAGGAGGTCAAACCCAAGACTAGAGAGTAATCAGGACCAAGAGGAGGTCAATCCTAAAACTAGAGAATAATCAGGACCAGGAGGAGGTCAAACCCAAGACTAGAGAGTAATCAGGACCAAGAGGAGGTCAAACCCAAGACTAGAGAATAATCAGGACCAAGAGGAGGTCAAACCCAAGACTAGAGAATAATCAGGACCAAGAGGAGGTCAAACCCAAGACTAGAGAATAATCAGGACCAAGAGGAGGTCAAACCCAAGACTAGAGAATAATCAGGACCAGGAGGAGGTCAAACCTAAGACCACAGAATAATCAGGACCAAGAGGAGGTCAAACCCAACACTAGAGAATAATCAGGACCAAGAGGAGGTCAAACCCAAGACTAGAAGATAATCATAACCAAGAGGAGGTCAATCCTAAAACTAGAGAATAATCAGGACCAAGAGGAGGTCAAACCACCTTTAGAAAGACCGCATGGACCAGGGCTCATCCCAACTGAACGCCTGGACTCCTTACCGTGGGCAGAAGAACACTCAGATAACACAGGGTGAGGGAAACACACAATGGTAAGACTTTATTGGATCCCCAACAGTCAAAGGCAGATAACACATAACCAAGCACAACACACAATGTAACACAGCAGAGTCTCACCTTTCTGCTGGATCACCAGGGATTAGAATCTTCGTGCCTTCGGGGCCTTCAAGGCCACTTACTCCAATCCAGCAGCACCCCGCTTTTGGCAGGCACCCACTGAGAAAGGAATAGTGACAAGCTTAAGAAGTCTGTAGCCAGGTGACCGAATTGTCCCAACCTGGGGATCTTCCTTATGTAGTCTCTGATATTCCAGCCGAATCCTAAAATCCTAGGCTGAACTCCAGAATATTATCCAGTTTTGGTACTCCTCTAGTCAGACCAGAAGCTCCTAGACTGAGGCTGAGCAGAGTGTGAAGACACAATGTTATCCTGACAGCTAGATCTAAAACTTCCTAGGCTGACATTATGGTCTTCCAACCGGGACCAGCGCCCCTAGATTGAAGCCATGTAGCATATGAACTCCTGGAGACTGAAGCAAGTCCTTTTATATAACCCAAGCCCACACCTCAGGGTATTGTGGTCTTATAGGATTGGTGGAATAAGGCTGTTCTCTTATTGGTTGTCATTTCAATCTGCATGCATAATTTCCCTTTCAATAATGTAGACAGAAGGGGGCTGAGGTAAATTACATTAAATTAGCAATACACAACCCAATACAATGGGGCTGTGAATAGTCTGGTAAGAAACAATGACAAACATGCAATAACAAAGAAAAGACCAATAAGTCTGGCCAAATTAAGAATATTAACCCACAACATGCATTGAGAAAAGCTGTGCCATCACACCTTACATGTCCCCAATGGCGGCTCTGCATATCCGGAGGAAGAAGGCTCGTCCGGAGGAAGAAGTCCCTGACTACCAGACTATTGTAGAACTTTTGTGGGATTTTTGTAGTATTTTTGGGCCGGTCTCTGATATTTGGCCGTGTGATCAGGTTCTGGTCCCTTTACCGTCCCCTATCCTCCTAGATAAGGATCATGGACGATATTTGGCCGTGTGATCAGGTTCTGGTCCCTTTACCGTCCCCTATCCTCCTAGATAACGATCATGGACGTTCATAGAGTTTTTGTGGGATTTTTGTAGGATTTTTGGGCCGGTCTCTGATATTTGGCCATATGATCAGGTTCTGGTCCCTTTATCGTCCCCTATCCTCCTAGATAAGGATCATGGACGATATTTGGCCGTGTGATCGGGCTCTGGCCTCTTTACCGTCCCCTACCCTCCTAGATAAGGATCATGGACGTTCATAGAGTTTTTGTGGGATTTTTGTAGGATTTTTGGGCCGGTCTCTGATATTTGGCCGTGTGATCGGGTTCTCGTCTCTTTACCGTCCCTATCCTCCTAGATAAGGATCATGGACGTTCTCGGTGGCCGGAACGTTCTCCTCCCTCCTCTGCACTTTTATTTCTTCTTATTCCTCCATCGTCAGATATAAACGTTTCATCTTGAGATTTTGCAGATTTGTCATGGGAAGAACCAGATGATCCCATTAAACACAAAGAATCTTTACATCTGTTCTCAGGAGACCTTGAAGGACTCTGGGCTCCGGTCACCAGTGAAGCGGCCATAGATCCGTGTCCGTGGCCCGGTGCCAGACACTTATCTGTCCCACGCCGCCCTGCACTCATCTACTGGACACGGGGGGAACTCAACCCCAAAGAAAAGCCTCTTTCACATCCATCAGTCTGGGAACGGCCGTATTTACTCAGAAAACAGGAAAAGATCTCAAGAATCAACCAACATTAAAGAAGTCATTACAGGAGCGTTCATTACCGAGACGTCTGGAGACAGTGGCCTGGGGAGCGCAGTGCTACTCCCATCATCCCTGACCCAGGAGCTCACAATCTAATCTATCACAATGTATCACTACTCCCATCATCCTCGACCCAGGAGCTGACAATCTAATCTATCACAATGTATCACTACTCCCATCATCCCCGACCCAGGAGCTCACAATCTAATCTCCTATCACACAATGTATCACTACTCCCATCATCCCTGACCCAAGAGCTCACAATCTAATCTATCACAATGTATCACTACTCCCATCATCGCTGACCCAGGAGCTCACAATCTAATCTATCACAATGTATCACTACTCCCATCATCGCTGACCAAGGAGCTCACAATCTAATCTATCACAATGTATCACTACTCCCATCATCGCTGACCCAGGAGCTCACAATCTAATCTATCACAATGTATCACTACTCCCATCATCTCTGACCCCAGAAACTCACAATCTAATCTCCTATCATATAATGTATCACTACTCTCATCATCCCTGACCCCAGGAGCTGACAATCTAATCTCCTATTTTGCTTCTCTGCAGGATAGATCGTAATGTCTATTGTTTGCAGAGATGAAACCCTTGTCCTATGCAGCCCCTTCATACACTGCCCACCCATGAGCAGGCTGGTGATGGCACAGCAGGATTGGAGCAGGCTGGTGATGGCACAGCAGGGTTGGAGAAGGCTGGTGATGGCATAGCAGGGTTGGAGCAGGCTGGTGATGGCTCAGCAGAGTTGGAGCAGGCTGGTGATGGCACAGCAGAGTTGGAGCAGGCTGGTGATAGCACAGCAGGGTTGGAGCAGGCTGGTGATGGCACAGCAGGATTGGAGCAAGGCTGGTGATGGCACAGTGATTGGAGCAGGCTGGTGATGGCACAGCAGGGTTGGAGCAGGCTGGTGATGGCACAGCAGGGTTGGAGCAGGCTGGTGATGGCACAGCAGGGTTGGAGCAGGCTGGTGATGGCACAGCAGGGTTGGAGCAGGCTGGTGATGGCACAGCAGGGTTGGAGCAGGCTGGTGATGGCACAGCAGGATTGGAGCAAGGCTGGTGATGGCACAGCAGGATTGGAGCAAGGCTGGTGATGGCACAGTGATTGGAGGGAGGCTGGTGATGGCACAGCAGAGTTGGAGCAGGCTGGTGATAGCACAGCAGGGTTGGAGCAGGCTGCTGATGGCATAGCAGGGTTGGAGCAGGCTGGTGATGGCACAGCAGGGTTGGAGCAGGCTGGTGATGGCACAGTGATTGGAGCAGGCTGGTGATGGCACAGCAGGGTTGGAGCAGGTTGGTGATGGCACAGCAGGGTTGGAGCAGGCTGATGATCGCACAGCAGGGTTGGAGCAGGCTGGTGATCGCACAGCAGGTTGGAGCAGGCTGGTACAGGCAGTAGGATGAGTGGGTATGGACACAGGAATACAGCACAGGGTATGAAGCAGGTATACGGGCACAGGGGCAGGAAACAGAAACCTGGGACCTGAGAACTAGCAATGACATACTAAGGTATAGACTTACATTGCTCAGGCACCTCCCATTGGGGAAAGGTGCCTTAAATATATTGTGCTCCTCAGCCAGAGGATGAGAAGCTCTTCCAGGTTAGGGCACACTGGCTCTTTAAGAGTCATGAGGTTGTGGTGCGCGCCGCCTAAGCGAGCACCCAGGAGACCTGTGCAGTGATTGGAGGCCCTGGGTGCAGGAAGTCACTGACTACTTGGACACCGTGGACCCGCCAGCAGGGGGAGTATGCTGTGGACCATATGTGTAATAGGCACAAGGTATGCACAGGGCACCTGTCTATAGGACGTAGGCAGTGCCGTTACTTGAAGCTCAGGGGTCCTGATGGAAAAGCTCCAACAAGGCCCCAATATTTGGAAATCTTTAATAGCATTAGTCTTTTTCTACAGGACATAGAGACTTTTGGGGCCCCCCCCAGGCTCCAGGGCCCGGTGTGATTGCATCTCCTGCACCTGTTGTAGTTCCACCCCTGAATGTCGGAGCCTCTGGATGAGGAGAATTCCCCTTTAATATTGCAGGAATGTGGCCACCTCTGACGTCTCCAGAAGCCGCGTAATCACTAATGGAGTCATTATCCCTGTAAATTGCCGTGGAGCAGAAACATTTATCCTCCGATCGTCTCATCTGACCTTGACGAGCGACAAAAGGAAGCACAAAGTGGCCTCATTGTTGTAGATTGTGATCTGTGTAATCAGGGGGACGTGACCCGCGTCTGGACCAGCTCCGTGCCCAGGACAGGTTGGCAGGAGTTTGACCACGGTAATGACTTCTGTGATGGGGAGAGAAGTTTTCTCAGCACAATCTGGATGGTTCTGACCTGTTGGGCACCGGAGGAGGACGACGCCATCAGCTCTTGACGTCATTGGCTCCGGCTCGCGAAGGAATCAAGAATAAGGAGGAGGTGAAATCTGCTGAATAATGACAAGAAGCAACTGCTGAGGCGAGGACGAGAGTCTGCAGAAAAGTCACCGCGACGTATGGTCACCCGAGGGCGCCCGCGGCCCTACAACACGACTTGTCACCGACATGGTCACCGTGGGTGAGGACGTCCACCACCCTACAGGATGACTCCTGAGAGTCAGACTATGACGTATGGTCACCCGAGGGCGCCCGCGGCCCTACAAGACGACTTCTGGGAGTCAGATCATGGCATGGTCACCGGTGGGTGAGGACGTCCACAGCCCTACAGGATGACTTCTGGGAGTCAGACTATGACGTATGGTCACCGGTGGGTGAGGACGTCCACTGCCCTACAGGATGACTTCTGGGAGTCAGACTATGATGTATGGTCACCGGAGGGTGAGGACGTCCACCGCCCTACAGGATGACTTCTGGGAGTCAGACTATGACGTATGGTCACCGGTGGGTGAGGACATCCACAGCCCTACAGGATGACTTCTGGGAGTCAGACTATGACGTATGGTCACCGGTGGGTGAGGACGTCCACAGCCCTACAGGATGACTTCTGGGAGTCAGACTATGACGTATGGTCACCGGTGGGTGAGGACGTCCAGCGCCCTACAGGATGACTTTTGGGAGTCAGACTATGAGGTATGGTCACCGGTGGGTGAGGACGTCCACAGCCCTACAGGATGACTCCTGAGAGTCAGACTATGACGTATGGTCACCGGTGGGTGAGGACGTCCACTGCCCTACAGGATGACTTCTGGGAGTCAGACTATGATGTATGGTCACCGGTGGGTGAGGACGTCCACAGCCCTACAGGATGACTTCTGGGAGTCAGACTATGACGTATGGTCACCGGTGGGTGAGGACGTCCACAGCCCTACAGGATGACTCCTGAGAGTCAGACTATGACGTATGGTCACCGGAGGGTGAGGACGTCCACTGCCCTACAGGATGACTTCTGGGAGTCAGACTATGACGTATGGTCACCGGTGGGTGAGGACGTCCACTGCCCTACAGGATGACTTCTGGGAGTCAGACTATGACGTATGGTCACCGGTGGGTGAGGACATCCACAGCCCTACAGGATGACTTCTGGGAGTCAGACTATGACGTATGGTCACCGGTGGGTGAGGACGTCCACCGCCCTACAGGATGACTTTTGGGAGTCAGACTATGACGTATGGTCACCGGTGGGTGAGGACGTCCACAGCCCTACAGGATGACTTCTGGGAGTCAGACTATGACGTATGGTCACCGGTGGGTGAGGACGTCCACAGCCCTACAGGATGACGTCTGGGAGTCAGACTATGACGTATGGTCACCGGTGGGTGAGGACGTCCACTGCCCTACAGGATGACTTCTGGGAGTCAGACTATGACGTATGATCACAGGTGGGTGAGGACGTCCACAGCCCTACAGGATGACGTCTGGGAGTCAGACTATGACGTATGGTCACCGGTGGGTGAGGACGTCTACAGCCCTACAGGATGACTTCTGGGAGTCAGACTATGACGTATGGTCACCGGTGGGTGAGGACGTCCACAGCCCTACAGGATGACGTCTGGGAGTCAGACTATGACGTATGATCACAGGTGGGTGAGGACGTCCACAGCCCTACAGGATGACGTCTGGGAGTCAGACTATGACGTATGGTCACCGGTGGGTGAGTACGTCTACAGCCCTACAGAATGACTTCTGGGAGTCAGACTATGACGTATGGTCACCGGTGGGTGAGGACGTCCACAGCCCTACAGGATGACGTCTGGGAGTCAGACTATGACGTATGATCACAGGTGGGTGAGGACGTCCACAGCCCTACAGGATGACGTCTGGGAGTCAGACTATGACGTATGGTCACCGGTGGGTGAGGACGTCCACTGCCCTACAGGATGACTTCTGGGAGTCAGACTATGACGTATGGTCACCGGTGGGTGAGGACGTCCACTGCCCTACAGGATGACGTCTGGGAGTCAGACTATGACGTATGATCACAGGTGGGTGAGGACGTCCACAGCCCTACAGGATGACGTCTGGGAGTCAGACTATGACGTATGGTCACCGGTGGGTGAGGACGTCCACCGCCCTACAGGATGACTTTTGGGAGTCAGACTATGACGTATGGTCACCGGTGGGTGAGGACATCCACAGCCATACAGGATGACTTCTGGGAGTCAGACTATGACGTATGGTCACCGGTGGGTGAGGACGTCCACAGCCCTACAGGATGACGTCTGGGAGTCAGACTATGACGTATGATCACAGGTGGGTGAGGACGTCCACAGCCCTACAGGATGACGTCTGGGAGTCAGACTATGACGTATGGTCACCGGTGGGTGAGGACGTCCACTGCCCTACAGGATGACTTCTGGGAGTCAGACTATGACGTATGGTCACCGGTGGGTGAGTACGTCTACAGCCCTACAGAATGACTTCTGGGAGTCAGACTATGACGTATGGTCACCGGTGGGTGAGGACGTCCACAGCCCTACAGGATGACGTCTGGGAGTCAGACTATGACGTATGATCACAGGTGGGTGAGGACGTCCACAGCCCTACAGGATGACGTCTGGGAGTCAGACTATGACGTATGGTCACCGGTGGGTGAGGACGTCCACTGCCCTACAGGATGACGTCTGGGAGTCAGACTATGACGTATGATCACAGGTGGGTGAGGACGTCCACAGCCCTACAGGATGACGTCTGGGAGTCAGACTATGACGTATGGTCACCGGTGGGTGAGGACGTCCACCGCCCTACAGGATGACTTTTGGGAGTCAGACTATGACGTATGGTCACCGGTGGGTGAGGACATCCACAGCCCTACAGGATGACTTCTGGGAGTCAGACTATGACGTATGGTCACCGGTGGGTGAGGACGTCCACAGCCCTACAGGATGACGTCTGGGAGTCAGACTATGACGTATGATCACAGGTGGGTGAGGACGTCCACAGCCCTACAGGATGACGTCTGGGAGTCAGACTATGACGTATGGTCACCGATGGGTGAGGACGTCCACAGCCCTACAGGATGACGTCTGGGAGTCAGACTATGATGTATGGTCACCGGTGGGTGAGGACGTCTACAGCCCTACAGGATGACTTCTGGGAGTCAGACTATGACGTATGGTCACCGGTGGGTGAGGACGTCCACAGCCCTACAGGATGACGTCTGGGAGTCAGACTATGACGTATGATCACAGGTGGGTGAGGACGTCCACAGCCCTACAGGATGACGTCTGGGAGTCAGACTATGACGTATGGTCACCGGTGGGTGAGGACGTCCACTGCCCTACAGGATGACTTCTGGGAGTCAGACTATGACGTATGGTCACCGGTGGGTGAGGACGTCCACAGCCCTACAGGATGACTTCTGGGAGTCAGACTATGACGTATGGTCACCGGAGGGTGAGGACGTCCACCACACTACAGGATGACTTCTGGGAGTCAGACTATGAGGTATGGTCACCGGTGGGTGAGGATGTCCACCACACTACAGGATGACTTCTGGGAGTCAGACTATGACATATGGTCACCGGTGGGTGAGGACGTCCACCGCCCTACAGGATGACTTCTGGGAGTCAGACTATGAGGTATGGTCACCGGTGGGTGAGGACGTCCACAGCCCTACAGCATGACTTCTGAGAGTCAGACTATGACGTATGGTCACCGGTGGGTGAGAACGTCCACCGCCCTACAGGATGACTTCTGGGAGTCAGACTATGACGTATGGTCACCGGTGGGTGAGGACGTCCACAGCCCTACAGGATGACGTCTGGGAGTCAGACTATGACGTATGGACACCGGTGGGTGAGGACGTCCACCACACTACAGGATGTGGCCCTAACTGCACATGTAAAGGGAGATTGAAAAATGGAGAAATAAATGAAAGTAAAGAATAACTTTGTTACACCAGTTGGGATAATCAACCTATATATGGCTGGCATTGCAGGGGATCCTTGGAAGGTAGTTTAAGTGGCTGTGCAGAGGTTTAACCCTTCCCAACAATGGCTGGCTCCCAGGAAGATGATGGTGTGGTGGTGATGAAGGTGGTGAGGTGCAGTGGAGGAAAGAGACATAAGGAGTCAGTCTTTGCTTTTCCTTCTACTGCAGGTTGCTGTTGCAAGTCCAGGGTAGTACATCCACCATTAGGCATGTAGTCTGGCCAGTCTGATGAGAACTGTAGTCCGCTCTGCTTGGTGGGAGTTGTGGTCTCTCTGTTGGAGGTCTGAAGCATACACACACTGCCTGACCTCTAACCAGGAGGCTGAGACATGGAGGCCTGGGTTGGGCTGAAACTTGATCTCTGGTTGGGGGAGGGATTAGGGTGTTAGTAAGACCAAGTAGGCTAAGGAATCATCAAGGGAGGAGTCAATGGGAGAAGCTTCGAAGGGACCAGCTGCAGGCAGGTGTCACGCTGGGAGCGGGAGAGACACTCAGCGTAGGACAACGACGGGGGGGGGAATAAGGAGTCCCTAAAGCTATGGGCACAAGAGGGAGAGGGTGACCCCTAGTCTTCCTGGGGCTGACCCTGTCTGCCCTGACGTCCCTATACAGTTTCCTCAACTGTCGCCGACCACGAACCTCGTCCCTCTCTGATCCTAGCACTACCTTATCTAAGGATCAGATGGAGAGGTTCACTAGACCCCTCCACTAACAACTAAAGACAAACACAAGGAAAACAGACAATGGGAAAGAAAACACTTATCTTGCAGCAGAGCACAGCAACCTCCACAACCTCAGCTTCTGCTGGAGCAAGGATAATGAGTGCACAAGGAACTATCACCTGCACCGAGGGAGGCAATGAAACTCCTTATAAAGGTGGGAAGAACCTTCGGGTCCTAGTGACCCAGAATACTGTGTAGAAACCAGACCGAGCACAAGACCTTCCAGCCGTCTCCCAAGATAGGAGATCTTTATCATACCTTCCTCTATCTACACAGAAGGTAAATGCCCTGAAAGACGGACCGTCCTCAAAATTATGGCTGATTGGCCAAACGCTGGGACCGTCTGGCGGGCTCTACCCTGTCATCCGTGCCACCCGTGACAGCATGGGTACCAGTCTCTAGGTCATCCAGGCTTATACACCTGGTGGCACAACTGGATGCTAAGTGGGTTTCATGCCCACCAGCAACTTAGTGCAGTTCTCCGGGGCCTCAGCAACAGAATAGGGTCAGGGACCTGCTCCGGGCATGGATGCCCCCAGGACCCGAGTTGCGAGCCCGGCTGTAAATAACTCACTATACAGATCTTCAGTAAAAGGTAAAGCCAAAGACTGTTACCTTCTGTCTCTTTCCTCTACTACATAAACCACTGTTACCCTCATCATCTCCCTGGGGCCAGCCCTAGTTGGGAAGGGCTTTCCATCTATGCTGCTATATTACCTAACCCCAGGGATCATCTGCAGTGCTGGCAACATCAGGCTGACTGTCCCAACTGGTGTCATGAATCATACTTTACCCCTATCACTATCCTCTTTATATGTGCGGCTAGGACAACAGCTGTTGGGCACGGCTACCGTGAACTGAACTTTGGCCCAGCCGCTGAGAAACCTGGCCCTTGCCACCGACACAGTATCGGCCGTGGTCTTGTGTTGCTCGCTACACAGGCAGGGAGAAGAACTGGACCTCCGAATCATGGAGACCATCCAACCACATTAGAGGCAGTGATGGGATCATGCCGAACCACCCTCTCTATACTGATGATCGTCCCTTACAGATAGACCCCCAGCGGGTTGTGGTGAGGCGTGGGGTCACCTCCAGCTGTAGCCTCCATATTATCTGACCCTCTGATGGCTCCAGATTGTGGGGGTCCCTGTGTCCTGCTCCTCCACCAGGAGTGCTTCTCACCATTTTTGTAAGTTGAGTTGTTTAGCCCACCTGGTCCCTTCCCATACTTCTCCCCCCAAGTCCAATGTGCTTGTGTAAGGACCAGTGGACCCCATGTGGGTAAGGTTTTGGGCCCCTCCTGTCTGGAGACTTTGGTCGCCTCATCTGTTGGCCTTCAGGGGTCATCACCTTGCGGCGCCCCCATCTGCAGCCATTGTTACTATTCTGAGTCTCGTGAGTTTGTAGGGTGGTTTGGAGCCTCTTGGCCTGGACACAAGCATGCATGGCATGAGGAGAGCGCGGGCCCCAGACAGGCACATCCAGTGCTGGAGAGGTGCTCCGGCCTTATCGCCTCATCCACAAGTGCAGCACGAGCCGCGATAAGCATCTTATCAGCACCAGGAATGATTTCATCTCAGCCTTCAAGTGGCGGCAGGAAGGCGGAAGTGCGTCCTGTCTCCTCCGACCACTCGGAATTCACCTCTTGTTTCCATGTTATTGACACAGAGGAATTTACTGTGGAAGTTATGTGAAGAAGGCGTCATGGCTGCCGGCGGCCCACAAGCAGCGCCAACATGGCAGTCATGGGGCCCCACAGCCTAATGGCCCCCTCACAAACCCCCCAAAAATGTCACGGGGTGCAGGCACGGAAGGACGCAGCTCCCAACATGAATCGTGGCTCTTGCCAAGTCATTTACCACCATTGAAGCCCCTCAGTGTTCCCATCCACATCCCCTTCTATGGACCCTATAAGTTATGATGGCCCCAAAGCTCCCCACAATGTATGATGGCCCAAAACTCCACAAAATGTATGATGGTCCCAAAGCTCCCCACAATGCATGATGGCCCAAAAGCTCCCCATAATGTATCATGGCCCCCAAAGCTCCACAAAATGTATGATGGTCCCAAAGTTCCCCACCAATGTATGATGGCCCAAAACTCCACAAATGTATGATGGTCCACAAAAGTTCCCCCACAATGTATGATGGTCACAAAGTTCCCCACAATGTATGATGGTCCAAAGTTCCCCACAATGTATGATGGTCTCAAAGGTCCCCAAATGTATGATGGCCCAAAGCTCCCCATAATGTATGCATGGCCCCAATAAAGCATCCCCACAATGTATGATGGCCCCAAAGTTCCCCATAATGTATCATGGCCCCCAAAGCTCCCCACAATGTATGATGGCCCCAAAGTTCCCCACAATGTATGATGGTCACAAAGTTCCCCACAATGCATGATGGTCCCAAAGTTCCCCACAATGTATGATGGCCCCAAAGGTCCCCACAATGTATGATGGCCCAAAGCTCCCCACAATGTATGATGGTCCCAAAGGTCCCCACAATGCATGATGGCCCCAAAGCTCCCCAAATCTATGATGCCCTGAAGCTACACACAATGTATGATGGCCCCAAAGCTCCCCATAATCTATGATAAGCCCCGAAGCTAACACAATGTATGATGGCCCAAAGCTCCCCACAATGTATGATGGTCACAAGTTCCCCACAATGCATGATGACCCCAAAGCTCCCCACAATGTTATGATGGCCCCAAAGCTCCCCACAATGCATGATGGCCCCGAAGCTCCCCACAATGTATGATGGCCCCAAAGCTCCCCACAATGTAAGATGGCCCCGAAGCTCCCCACAATGTATGATGGCCCCAAAGCTCCCCACAATGTATGATGGCCCCCAAAGCTCCCCACATTCTATGATGGCCCCGAGGCTCCCCACTTTCTATGATGGCTCCTAAAGCTCCCCACATTCTATGATGGCCCCGAAGCTCCCCACATTCTATGATAGCCACCAAAGCTCCCCACATTCTATGATGGCCACCAAAGCTCCCACATTCTATGATGGCCTCAAAGCTCCCCACATTCTATGATGGCCCCGAAGCTACACACAATGTATGATGGTCCCAAAGGTCCCCACAATGCATGATGGCCCCAAAGCTCCCCACAATGCATGATGGTCCCAAAACTCCACAAAATGTATGATGGCCCCAAAGCTCCCCACAATATATGATGGCCTCAAAGCTCAAGGAGGCAGTATAATGTACAGCACAGAGAGGCAGTACATTGTACAGCAGAGGAGGCAGTATACTGTACAGCTCAAGGATGGCCGGTATACTGTACAGCACAGGGAGGCAGTATAATGTACAGCACAGAGGAGGCAGTACATTGTACAGCAGAGGCCAGGGAGTATACTGTACAGCTCAAGGAGGCGGTATACTGTACAGCACAGGACGCAGTATAATGTACAGCACAGAGAGGCAGTACATTGTACAGCACAGGGAGGCAGTATACTGTACTGCACAGGAAGGCAATGTATACAGTACAGCACAGGAGGCAGTATACTTACAGCACAGGGAGGCAGTATACTGTACTGCACAGGGAGGCAGTATACTGTACAGCAAGGGAGGCAGTATACTGTACAGCACAGGGAGGCAGTATACTGTACAGCAGAGGAGGCAGTATACTGTACAGCAAGGGAGGCAGTATATGTAAAGCACAAGGAGAAAGTAACTGTACAGCACAAGGGAGACAGTACAGTGTACAGCACAGAAGGCAGTATACTGTACAGCACAGGATGCTCTATACTGTACAGCAGAAGAGGCAGTACACTGTACAGCACAAGAGGCAGTATACTGTACATCACAAGGAGACAGTATACTGTACAGGCAAGGAGGCAGTACACTGTACAGCACAGGGAGGCAGTATACTGTACAGCAGAGGGAGGCAGTATATTGTACAGCACAGGGAGGCAGTATACTGTACAGTAGAGGAGGCAGTATACTGTACAGCACAGGGAGGCAGTATACTGTACGCACAGGGAGGCAGTATACTGTACAGCACAGGGAGGCAGTACACTTTTACAGCACAGGGAGGCAATATACTGTACAGCACAGGTAGGCAAATACTGTACAGCACAGGGAGGCAGTATACTGTACAGCACAGGAGGCAGTATACTGTACAGCACAGGAGGCAATATATTGTACAGCACAGGAGGCAGTATATGTACAGCACAGGGACAGTACACTGTACAGCACAGGTAGGCATATACTGTACAGCACAGGGAGGCAGTATACTGTCAGCACAGGGATGCAGTATATTGTACAGCACAAAGAGGCAGTATACTGTACAGTACAGGGAGCCAGTATACTGCACAGCACAGAGAGCAGTATACTGTACAGCACAGGGAGGCAGTATACTGTACAGCACAGGAGGCAGTATACTGTACAGCACAGGGAGCCAGTATAGTGTACAGCACAGGTAGCCAGTATAGTGTACAGCACAGGGAGGCAGTATATGTACAGCACAGGGAGGCAGTATACTGACAGTACAGGAGGCAGTATACTGCACAGCACAGAGAGCCAGTATACTGTACAGCACAGGGAGGCAGATAACTGTACAGCACAGAGAGGCAGTATACTGTACAGCACAGGGAGCCAGTATACTGTACAGCACAGGGAGCAGTATAGTGTACAGCACAGGAGGCAGTATATTGTACAGCACAGGGAGGCAGTATACTGTACAGCACAGAGAGCCAGTATACTGTACAGCACAGGGAACAGTATACTGTACAGCACAGGGAGGCAGTATACTGTACAGCACAGGGAACCAGTATACTGTACAGCACAGGGAGGCAGTATACTGTACAGCACAGGGAGGCAGTATACTGTACAGCACAGAGAGGCAGTATATGTACAGCACAGGGAACCAGTATACTGTACAGCACAGGAACCAGTATACTGTACAGCACAGGGAGGCAGTATACTGTACAGCACAGAGAGGCAGTATACTGTACAGCACAGGGAGCATTATACGTACAGCACAGGGAGCCGTATACATGACAGCACAGGGAGGCAGTATACTGTACAGCACACGGAGCCAGTATACTGTACAGCACAGGAGGCAGTATACTGTACAGCACAGGGAGCAGTATACTATACAGCACAGGGAGGCAGTATACTGTACAGCACAGGGAGGCAGTATACTATACAGCACAGGGAGGCAGTATACTTACAGCACAGAGAGGCAGTATACTATACAGCACAGGAGGCAGTATACTGTACAGCACAGGGAGGCAGTATACTGTACAGCACAGGGAAGGCAGTATACTGTACAGCACAGGGAGCAGTATATTGTACAGCACAGGGAGGCATATACTATGCAGCACAGGGAGGCAGATACTGTACAGCACAGGGGGGCGTATAGTGTACAGCACAGGGAGGCAGTACACTGTACAGCACAGGAGGCAATATACTGTACAGCACAGGTAGGCAATATACTGTACAGCACAGGGGAGGCAGTATACTGTCAGCACAGGGATGAGTATATGTACAGCACAAGAGGCAGTATACTGTACAGTACAGGGAGCCAGTATACTTACAGTACAGAGAGCCAGTATACTGCACAGCACAGGAGGCCAGTATACTGTACCAGGGAGGCAGTATACTGTACAGCACAGAGAGGCAGTATACTGTACAGCAAGGGAGCAGTATATTGTACAGGACAGGGAGGCAGTATACTGTACAGCACAGGGAGGCAATATACTGTACAGCACAGGGAGGCAGTATACTGTACAGCACAGAGAGGCAGTATATTGTACAGCACATAGAGGCAGTATACTGTACAGCACAGGGAGGCAGTATACTGTACAGCACAGGGAGGCAGTATACTGTACAGCACAGGGAGGCAGCATATTGTACCGCACAGGGAGGCAGTGTACTGTACAGCACAGGGAGGCAGCATATTGTACCGCACAGGGAGGCAGTATACTGTACAGCACCGCTGGATCATTCCTTGGGGACGGTGGAGGACGCAGTTGGAGACGGGAAATATTCCACTTGTGAATATTAAGAAACCTTACATAAGAATCAACACCGGAGTCTGCCAGCTCATATCCATGAAATAACACTTAAGGTTGGAGCCCGGGGCCCCGCACTTGGCCCACACCCCGACCTCCTGGTAACCACATAGCTGCCAGGTACACCAGCCAAACCTGACGCAATAAAGCCTCACATTATACAAGAGGTGATCCACCGAGCAGCCAGAGAGCCCCCTGTGGTGAGGTGTGACACCGCCAGACCACCGAGCAGCCAGAGCGCCCCCTGTGGTGAGGTGTGACACCGCCTGACCACCGAGCAGCCAGGGCGCCACCTGTGGTGAGGTGTGACACTACCAAACCACCGAGCAGCCAGAGTGCCCCCTGTGGTGAGGTGTGACACCGCCACACCACCGAGCAGCCAGAGCGCCCCCTGTGGTGAGGTGTGACACCGCCTGACCACCGAGCAGCCAGGGCGCCACCTGTGGTGAGGTGTGACACTACCAAACCACCGAGCAGCCAGAGTGCCCCCTGTGGTGAGGTGTGACACCGCCACACCACCGAGCAGCCAGAGCGCCCCCTGTGGTGAGGTGTGACACTGCCAGACCACAGAGAAGCCAGAGCGCCCCCTGTGGTGAGATGTGACACCGCCAGACCACTGAGCAGCCAGAGCGCCCCCTGTGGTGAGGTGTGACACTGCCAGACCACAGAGAAGCCAGAGCGCCCCCTGTGGTGAGATGTGACACCGCCAGACCACTGAGCAGCCAGAGTGTCCCCTGTGGTGAGGTGTGACACCACCAGACCACTGAACAGCCAGAGAGTCCCCTGTGGTGAGTTGTGACACCGCCAGACCACCGAACAGCCAGAGCGCCCCTTGTGGTGAGGTGTGACACCGCCAGACCACCGATCAGCCAGAGCGCCCCCTGTGGTGAGGTGTGACACCGCCAGACCACTGATCAGCCAGAGCGCCCCCTGTGGTGAGGTGTGACACCGCCAGACCACCGAGCAGCCAGAGCGCCCCCTGTGGTGAGGTGTGACACCGCCACACCACCGAGCAGCCAGAGCGCCCCCTGTGGTGAGGTGTGACACCGCCAGACCACTGAGCAGCCAGAGCACCCCCTGTGGTGAGGTGTGACACCACCAGACCACCGAGCAGCCAGAGTGCCCCCTGTGGTGAGGTGTGACACCACCAGACCATTGATCAGCCAGAGCTCCCCCTGTGGTAGGGTGTGACACCGCCAGACCACCGAACAGCCAGAGCGCCCCCTGTGGTGAGGTGTGACACCACCAGACCATTGATCAGCCAGAGCGCCCCCTGTGGTGAGGTGTGACACCGCCAGACCACTGAGCAGCCAGAGCGCCCCCTGTGGTGAGGTGTGACACCGCCAGAACCACTGAGCAGCCAGAGCGCCCCATGTGGTGAGGTGTGACACCGCCAGACCACCGAGCAGCAGAGCGCCCCCTGTGGTGAGATTTGACACCGCCACACCACCGAGCAGCCAGAGTGCCCCCTGTGGTGAGGTGTGACACCGCCACACCACCGAGCAGCCAGAGCGCCCCCTGTGGTGAGGTGTGACACCGCCTGACCACCGAGCAGCCAGGCGCCACCTGTGGTGAGGTGTGACACTACCAAACCACCGAGCAGCCAGAGTGCCCCCTGTGGTGAGGTGTGACACCGCCACAACCACCGAGAAGCCAGAGCGCCCCCTGTGGTGAGGTGTGACACGCCAGACCACAGAGAAGCCAGAGCGCCCCCTGTGGTGAGATGTGACACCGCCAACCACTGAGCAGCCAGAGTGTCCCCCCTGTGGTGAGGTGTGACACCACCAGACCACTGAACAGCCAGAGAGTCCCCTGTGGTGAGTTGTGACACCCGCCAGACCACCGAACAGCCAGAGCGCCCCTTGTGGTGAGGTGTGACACCGCCAGACCACCGATCAGCCAGAGCGCCCCCTGTGGTGAGGTGTGACACCGCCAGACCACTGATCAGCCAGAGCGCCCCCTGTGGTGAGGTGTGACACCGCCAGACCACCGAGCAGCAAGAGCGCCCCCTGTGGTGAGGTGTGACACCGCGACACCACCGAGCAGCCAGAGCGCCCCCTGTGGTGAGGTGTGACACCACCAGACCACCGAGCAGCCAGAGTGCCCCCTGTGGTGAGGTGTGACACCACCAGACCATTGATCAGCCAGAGCGCCCCCTGTGGTGAGGTGTGACACCGCCAGACCACCGAACAGCCAGAGCGCCCCCTGTGGTGAGGTGCGACACTGCCAGACCACAGAGAAGCCAGAGCGCCCCCTGTGGTGAGATGTGACACCGCCAGACCACTGAGCAGCCAGAGTGTCCCCTGTGGTGAGGTGTGACACCACCAGACCACTGAACAGCCAGAGAGTCCCCTGTGGTGAGTTGTGACACCGCCAGACCACCGAACAGCCAGAGCGCCCCTTGTGGTGAGGTGTGACACCGCCAGACCACCGATCAGCCAGAGCGCCCCCTGTGGTGAGGTGTGACACCGCCAGACCACTGATCAGCCAGAGCGCCCCCTGTGGTGAGGTGTGACACCGCCAGACCACCGAGCAGCCAGAGCGCCCCCTGTGGTGAGGTGTGACAACCGCCACACCACCGAGCAGCCAGAGCGCCCCCTGTGGTGAGTGTGACACCGCCAGACCACTGAGCAGCCAGAGCGCCCTCTGTGGTGAGGTGTGACACCACCAGACCACCGAGCAGCCAGAGTGCCCCCTGTGGTGAGGTGTGACACCACCAGACCATTGATCAGCCAGAGCCCCCCTGTGGTGAGGTGTGACACCGCCAGACCACCGAACAGCCAGAGCGCCCCCTGTGGTGAGGTGTGACACCACCAGACCATTGATCAGCCAGAGCGCCCCCTGTGGTGAGGTGTGACACCGCCAGACCACTGAGCAGCCAGAGCGCCCCCTGTGGTGAGGTGTGACACCGCCAGACCACTGAGCAGCCAGAGCGCCCCATGTGGTGAGGTGTGACACCGCCAGACCACCGAGCAGTCCAGAGCGCCCCCTGTGGTGAGATTTGACACCGCCACACCACCGAGCAGCCAGAGTGCCCCCTGTGGTGAGGTGTGACACGCGCCACACCACCGAGCAGCCAGAGCGCCCCCTGTGGTGAGGTGTGACACGCCTGACCACCGAGCAGCCAGAGCGCCCCCTGTGGTGAGGTGTGACACTGCCAGAACCACCGAGCAGCCAGAGCGCCCCCTGTGGTGAGGTGTGACACCCACCAGACCACCGAGCAGCAGAGCGCCCCCTGTGGTGAGGTGTGACACTGCCAGACCACCGAGCAGCCAGAGCGCCCCCTGTAGTGAGATGTGTACACCGCCAGACCACCGAGCAGCCAGACGCCCCCTGTGGTGAGGTGTGACATCGACCAGACCACCGGCAGCCAGAGCGCTCCCTGTGGTGAGGTGTGACACGCCAGACCACCGACAGCCAGAGCGCCCCTTGTGGTGAGAGTGTGACATCGCCAGACCACCGAGCAGCCAGAGCGCCCCCTGTGGTGAGGTGTGACACCGCCAGACCACTCGACATCCAGAGCGCCCCCTGTGGTGAGGTGTGACACGCGCCAGACCACCGAGCAGCCAGAGCGCCCCCTGTGGTGAGGTGTGACACCGCGACACCACCGAGCAGCCAGAGCGCCCCCTGTGGTGAGGTGTGACACCACACAGACCACCGAGCAGCCAGAGTGCCCCCTGTGGTGAGGTGTGACACCACCAGACCATTGATCAGCCAGAGCGCCCCCTGTGGTGAGGTGTGACACCGCCAGACCACCGAACAGCCAGAGCGCCCCCTGTGGTGAGGTGCGACACTGCCAGACCACAGAGAAGCCAGAGCGCCCCCTGTGGTGAGATGTGACACCGCCAGAACCACTGAGCAGCCAGAGTGTCCCCTGTGGTGAGGTGTGACACCACCAGACCACTGAACAGCCAGAGAGTCCCCTGTGGTGAGTTGTGACACCGCCAGACCACCGAACAGCCAGAGCGCCCCTTGTGGTGAGGTGTGACACCGCCAGACCACCGATCAGCCAGAGCGCCCCTGTGGTGAGGTGTGACACCGCCAGACCACTGATCAGCCAGAGCGCCCCTGTGGTGAGGTGTGACACCGCCAGAACCACCTAGCAGCCAGAGCGCCCCCTGTGGTGAGGTGTGACACCGCCAGACCACCGAGCAGCCAGAGCGCCCCCTGTGGTGAGGTGTGACACCGCCAGACCACTGAGCAGCCAGAGCGCCCCCTGTGGTGAGATGTGACACCGCCAGACCACTGAGCAGCCAGAGCGCCCCCTGTGGTGAGGTGTGACACCGACCAGACCACCGAGCAGCACAGTGCCCCCTGTGTGAGGTGTGACACCCAGACCATGATCAGCCAGACGCCCCCTGTGGTGAGGGTGACACCGCCAGACCAACCGAGCAGCCAGAGCGCCCCCTGTGGTGAGGTGTGACACCGCCAAACCACTGATCAGCCAGAGCGCCCCCTGTGGTGAGGTGTGACACCGCCAGACCACCGAGCAGCCAGAGCGCCCCCTGTGGTGAGGTGTGACACCGCCAGACCAATGAGCAGCCAGAGCGCCCCCTGTGGTGAGATGTGATACCGCCAGACCAACGAGCAGCCAGAGCGCCCCCTGTGGTGAGGTGTGACACCGCCAAATCTCCGAGCAGCCAGAGCGCCCCCTGTGGTGAGGTGTGACACCGCCAGACCACCGAGCAGCCAGAGCCCCCCTGTGGTGAGGTGTGACACCGCAGACCACAGAGCGCCAGAGTGCCCCCTGTGGTGAGGTGTGACACCGCCAGACCACCGAGCAGCCAGAGCCCCCTGTGGTGAGGTGTGAACACCGCCAGACCAATGAGCAGCCAGAGTGCCCCCTGTGGTGAGATGTGACACCGCCAGACCACCGAGCAGCCAGAGCGCCCCCTGTGGTGAGGTGTGACAACCGCCAAACCTCCGAGTAGCCAGAGTGCCCCCTGTGGTGAACAGTGACACCGCCAGACCACCGAGCAGCCAGAATGCCCCCTATGGTGAGGAGTAACACCGCCAGACCACCGAGCAGCCAGAGTGCCCCCTGTGGTGAGGTGTGACACCACCAGACCACTCAGCAGTCGAGCACCCCTGTGGTGTGGTGTACACCGCCAACCACCGAACAGCCAGATGCCGCTTGTGGTCAGGTGTGACACCGCCAGACCACCGAGCAGCAGAGCGCCCCCTGTGGTGAGGTGTGACACCGCCAGACCACCGAGCAACCAGAGCGCCCCCTGTGTGAGGTGACACCGCCAGACCACGACAGCCAGAGCGCCCTCTGTGGTGAGGTGTTACACCACCAGACGCCCCTGTGTTAGGTACACCGCCAGAGCGCCCCCTGTGGTGAGGTGTGACACCGCCATACCACCGAGCAGCCAGAGCGTCCCCTGTGATGAGGTGTGACACCACCAGACCACCGAGCAGCCAGAGCGCCCCCTGTGGTGAGTGTGACACCGCCAGACCACCGAGCAGCCAGAGCGCCCCCTGTGGTGAGGTGTGACACACCGCCAGACCACTGAGCAGCCAGAGCGCCCCCTGTGGTGAGTGTGACACCTGCCAGACCACTGAGCAGCCAGAGCGCCCCCTGTGGTGAGGTGTGACACCACCAGACCACCGAGCAGCCAGAGTGCCCCCTGTGGTGAGGGTGACACCGCCAGACCATTGATCAGCCAGAGCGCCCCCTGTGGTGAGGTGTGACACCGCCAGACCACCGAGCAGCCAGAGCGCCCCCTGTGGTGAGGTGTGACACCGCCAGACCACTGATCAGCCAGAGCGCCCCTGTGGTGAGGTGTGACACCGCCAGACCACCGAGCAGCCAGAGCGCCCCCTGTGGTGAGGTGTGACACCGCCGACCACTGAGCAGCCAGAGAGCGCCCCTGTGGTGAGATGTGACACCGCCAGACCACCGAGCAGCCAGAGCGCCCCCTGTGTGAGGTGTGACACCGCCAAACCACCGAGCAGCCAGAGCGCCCCCTGTGCTGAGGTGTGACACCGCCAGACCACCGAGCAGCCAAGAACGCCCCCTGTTTTGAGAGCGACACTGCCAGACCACCGAGCAGCCAGAGCGCCCCCTTGGTGAGGTGTGACACCGCCAGACCACCGAGCAGCCAGAGCACTCCCTGTGGTGAGGTGTGACACCGCCAGACCACCGATCAGCCAGAGCGCCCCCTGTGGTGAGGTGTGACACCGCCAGACCACCGAGCAGCCAGAGCACCCCCTGTGGTGAGGTGTGACACCGCCAGACCACCGATCAGCCAGAGCGCCCCCTGTGGTGAGGTGTGACAACCGCCAGACCACCGAGCAGCCAGAGCGCCCCCTCGTGGTGAGGTGTGACACCACCAGACCACCGACAGCCAGAGCGCCCCCTGTGGTGAGGTGTGACACCGCCAGACCACCGATCAGCCAGAGCGCCCCTGTGGTGAGTTGACACGCCAGACCACCGAGCAGCCAGAGCGCCCCCTGTGGTGAGGTGTGACATCACCAGACCACCGATCAGCCAGAGCGCCCCCTGTGTGAGGTGTGACACCGCCAAACCACCGAGCAGCCAGAGAGCCCCCTGTGGTGAGGTGTGACATCGCCAGACCACCCAGCAGCCAGAGCGCCCCCTGTGGTGAGGTGTGACATGGCCGGGACCTAGCGTTCGGTCCACACATTTGCCTCCATTACACTCTGGTGTTGCAGTTTTGTGATTCTGCCTCAGTTATGGCGGATTTGTGTTTTTCTTTGTATTTACAGAATTTTACACCAATCAGAGACGCAGCGTGACATTTCACCATCCGGACTGAGGACGGCTCCGTGTGCCTGGATCCTCCGCGGTGTCACCGGTCTCCGGATAACAAACGTTTACCTTAAAAATTATTCTAAAAAAAAATTATGTCAGCAGCCGAAGAGACGTGAGGTCAGACACAGAAAACGGACATGGCTGCAGTACCACACATGGCCTGTGCACAGGGGGGCGCTGTGTCGTTCCTCACGTCTTCACACCTCGGCACATGTCCTCACTCATCTCCTTCTTCTCATCACAGTCATTTCCTCATGATGTTCGCTGTCATCGTCGGCTCCTCGCTGCTCGTCCGTCTCTTCTCACTCATCGTCATCTTAAACACTGAACAAAGCCAATAGGCAAAAGTCCAGAAAGACGAGGGAAGACGAGGCCGAATCCCGGAGCGGACGGTGCGATCACTGACACCTGGAGAGGACGGTGCGATCACTGACACCTGGAGAGGACGGTGCGATCACTGACACCTGGAGAGGACGGTGCGATCACTGACACCTGGAGAGGACGGTGCGATCACTGACACCTGGAGCGGACGGTGCGATCACTGACACCCGGAGCGGACGGTGCGATCACTGACACCAGGAGAGGACGGTGCGATCACTGACACCCGGAGCGGACGGTGCGATCACTGACACCCGGAGCGGACGGTGCGATCAATGACACCCGGAGCGGACGGTGCGATCACTGACACCCGGAGCGGACGGTGCGATCACTGACACCTGGAGAGGACGGTGCGATCACTGACACCCGGAGAGGACGGTGCGATCACTGACACCCGGAGAGGACGGTGCGATCACTGACACCCGGAGCGGACGGTGCGATCACTGACACCCGGAGAGGACGGTGCGATCACTGACACCCGGAGTGGACGGTGCGATCACTGACACCCGGAGAGGACGGTGCGATCACTGACACCTGGAGAGGACGGTGCGATCACTGACACCTGGAGAGGACGGTGCGATCACTGACACCCGGAGTGGACGGTGCGATCACTGACACCCGGAGAGGACGGTGCGATCACTGACACCTGGAGAGGACGGTGCGATCACTGACACCTGGAGAGGACGGTGCGATCACTGACACCAGAAGAGGACGGTGCGATCACTGACACCTGGAGAGGACGGTGCGATCACTGACACCAGGAGAGGACGGTGCGATCACTGACACCTGGAGAGGACGGTGCGATTACTGACACCCGGAGAGGACGGTGCGATCACTGACACCCGGAGCGGACGGTGCGATCACTGACACCCGGAGAGGACGGTGCGATCACTGACACCCGAAGTGGACGGTGCGATCACTGACACCCGGAGCGGACGGTGCGATCACTGACACCCGGAGAGGACGGTGCGATCACTGACACCCGGAGAGGGCGGTGCGATCACTGACACCTGGAGAGGACGGTGCGATCACTGACACCAGGAGAGGACGGTGTGATCACTGACACCCGGAGCGGACGGTGCGATCACTGACACCCGGAGCGGACGGTGCGATCACTGACACCCGGAGCGGACGGTGCGATCACTGACACTCGGAGAGGACGGTGCGATCACTGATACCCGGAGCGGACGGTGCGATCACTGACACCAGGAGAGGACGGTGCGATCACTGACACCAGGAGAGGACGGTGCGATCACTGACACCAGGAGAGGACGGTGCGATCACTGACACCTGGAGAGGACGGTGCGATCACTGACACCCGGAGCGGACGGTGCGATCACTGACACCCGGAGAGGACGGTGCGATCACTGACACCTGGAGCGGACGGTGCGATCACTGACACCCGGAGCGGACGGTGCGATCACTGACACTCGGAGAGGACGGTGCGATCACTGATACCCGGAGCGGACGGTGCGATCACTGACACCCGAAGAGGACGGTGCGATCACTGACACCAGGAGCAGACGGTGCGATCACTGATACCCGGAGCGGACGGTGCGATCACTGACACCCGGAGAGGACGGTGCGATCACTGACACCAGGAGAGGACGGTGCGATCACTGACACCTGGAGAGGACGGTGCGATCACTGACACCAGGAGAGGACGGTGTGATCACTGACACCTGGAGCGGACGGTGCGATCACTGACACCCGGAGCGGACGGTGCGATCACTGACACTCGGAGAGGACGGTGCGATCACTGACACCAGGAGAGGACGGTGCGATCACTGACACCAGGAGAGGACGGTGCGATCACTGACACCAGGAGAGGACGGTGCGATCACTGACACCCGCAGAGGACGGTGCGATCACTGACACCAGAAGAGGACGGTGCGATCACTGACACCAGGAGCGGACGGTGCGATCACTGATACCCGGAGCGGACGGTGCGATCACTGACACCCGGAGCGGACGGTGCGATCACTGACACTCGGAGAGGACGGTGCGATCACTGACACCCGGAGCGGACGGTGCGATCACTGACACCCGGAGAGGACGGTGCGATCACTGACACCCGGAGAGGACGGTGCGATCACTGACACCCGGAGAGGACGGTGCGATCACTGACACCCGGAGAGGACGGTGCGATCACTGACACCCGGAGAGGACGGTGCGATCACTGACACCCGGAGTGGACGGTGCGATCACTGACACTCGGAGAGGACGGTGCGATCACTGATACCCGGAGCGGACGGTGCGATCACTGACACCCGGAGCGGACGGTGCGATCACTGACACCAGGAGCGGACGGTGCGATCACTGACACCCGGAGAGGACGGTGCGATCACTGACACCCGGAGCGGACGGTGCGATCACTGACACCGGAGCGGACGGTGAGATCATTGACACCAGGAGAGGACGGTGCGATCACTGACACCAGGAGCGGACGGTTCGATCACTGACACCCGGAGAGGACAGTGCGATCACTGACACCCGGAGCGGACGGTGCGATCACTGACACCAGGAGAGGACGGTGCGATCACTGACACCTGGAGAGGACGGTGCGATCACTGACACCCGGAGAGGACGGTGCGATCACTGACACCTGGAGAGGACGGTGCGATCACTGACACCCGGAGAGGACGGTGCGATCACTGACACCCGGAGTGGACGGTGCGATCACTGACACTCGGAGAGGACGGTGCGATCACTGATACCCGGAGCGGACGGTGCGATCACTGACACCCGGAGCGGACGGTGCGATCACTGACACCCGGAGCGGACGGTGCGATCACTGACACCCGGAGCGGACGGTGCGATCACTGACACCAGGAGAGGACGGTGCGATCACTGACACCTGGAGCGGACGGTGCGATCACTGACACCCGGAGAGGACGGTGCGATCACTGACACCTGGAGCGGACGGTGCGATCACTGACACCCGGAGAGGACGGTGCGATCACTGACACCTGGAGAGGACGGTGCGATCACTGACACCAGGAGAGGACGGTGCGATCACTGACACCTGGAGCGGACGGTGCGATCACTGATACCCGGAGCGGACGGTGCGATCACTGACACTCGGAGAGGACGGTGCGATCACTGATACCCGGAGCGGACGGTGCGATCACTGACACTCGGAGAGGACGGTGCGATCACTGATACCCGGAGCGGACGGTGCGATCACTGACACCCGAAGAGGACGGTGCGATCACTGACACCCGGAGCGGACGGTGCGATCACTGACACCAGGAGAGGACGGTGCGATCACTGACACCAGGAGAGGACGGTGCGATCACTGACACCCGGAGCGTACGGTGCGATCACTGACACCAGGAGAGGACGGTGCGATCACTGACACCCGGAGTGGACGGTGCGATCACTGACACCAGGAGCGGACGGTGCGATCACTGACACCAGGAGAGGGGACGGTGCGATCACTGACACCCGGAGTGGACGGTGCGATCACTGACACCAGGAGAGGACGGTGCGATCACTGACACCAGGAGAGGGACGGTGCGATCACTGACACCCGGAGTGGACGGTGCGATCACTGATACCCGGAGCGGACGGTGCGATCACTGACATCGAGAGAGGACGGTTATTCCCTGATACATTGTAACGTTTGCGGTGTCTACAGTGATATATTAGGGGTTATTAGCTGATGCGCGGCTCTGACAGGTGAAGGAACAGGTTACAGCGTCCATCGCAGGATGACGGTCATTATTTCCTACGGAATCCCAATGTCAGTCAGCAGCAAGGAAAGCTCAGAGAGATCAGGGCACAGTGAGGAGCATTGAGTCTGGGGGGGGGTAAATCCTTTATCCGGCTAATCTGAACATTAATACCAGGAATATGAGAAGAATGAGGGCATCATTATCAGTATATAGCGAGGAAGAAGAAGAAAAGGGAAGGAAGGAAAAAAGAGAGGAGAAAGGAAAGGAAGAGGAAGAAGAGGGAACGAAGGAGAAAGAGAGGAAAAATTAGGAATGCGAAGAAAGGCAGCGGAGAGAGAAAAAAAGGGGAAGAAGAGAAGGAAGAGGTAAAAGAGAAAAACAAAAGGGAAAGACAAAGGGGGAATGTAACTACCCCCGGCGGAGGGGTGCACGGTCCGGACACGGTTCTCATTCGGTGACGGCCGGACCTTTACAATATGGAGGACGGACTCTTCTGCTCCTCACGGTCTCCACATTATCAGGGTCCGATGTGCCCCTCCATAGAGGCCGCAGAATTAATACCTGATGCCTCAAGGCCTCTTCCCTGAGAACAGAGATCAAAGGAGAGAAGTCATTACAGTCAATAATCAGGTACAGCCGCTCCTGGAGGGGCCCGGCTGATATATGGGCTCCACAGGGGCCGGAGGGTGAGCTGAGGCCGTGTCCCACCATCCTCTGACATCTGGTTTCTTGAAAGTCCCGGCCTGAGCTGAACCCACAGACCCTCCCCGGCCCCGGCGGCCCCCTCAGATCTCCGCGGGACGTGACTGGAAGCCTTTAATCTGGACAGAGGACGGGAGATCTCCACTCAGGATCCCCATCGTCTTCCATCAATGTCTTCAAATTCTGGATGAAATCCTCATGTCATGGTGCACGCGGCTCACCACAATCCGCCATCAGCCATGATGTATCCAAATCTATAGATCATGGAAGAAAAGTCAGGGAGGGCCCCATACACAGGCTTTGTATATCCGCCTCAAACTTGGGCCCCTCAGACTGTGCTCCCAGAATGACCATACAGCCTGGCGCAGGCACTGATACATGGGGTACGTGCGGTGGCAGCCATAGGGGCGGCTGGGGACACATTCTGTCATCTATGAGCCGGGGTACAATTATGGTAAACCTGCAGGGTCATGGGGCACTAGATCAGGGTCATGAGGCACTAGATCAGGTCATGAGGCACTAGACCAGGGTCATGGGGCACTAGATTCAGAGTCATGGGGCACTAGATCAGGGTCACGGGGCACTAGATCAGGGTCAGGGCACTAGATCAGGGTCACGGGGCACTAGATCAGGGTCACGGGCACTAGATCAGGTCAGGGCACTAGATCAGGGTCACGGGGCACTAGATCAGGGTCACGGGGCACTAGATCAGGGTCACGGGGCACTAGATCAAGGTCACGGGGCACTAGATCAGAGTCACTGGGGCACTAGATCAGGGTCATGGGGCACTAGATCAGGGTCATGGGCACTAGATCAGGGTCATGAGGCACTAGATCAGGGTCATGGGGCACTAGATCAGGGTCATGGGGCACTAGATCAGGGTCATGGAGCACTAGATCAGGGTCATGGGGCACTAGATCACAGGGTCATGGGCACTAGATCAGGGTCATGGAGCACTAGATCAGGGTCATGGGCACTAGATCAGGGTCATGGAGCACTAGATCAGGGTCATGGGCACTAGATCAGGGTCATGGAGCACTAGATCAGGGTCATGGAGCACTAGATCAGGGTCATGAGGCACTAGATCAGGGTCATGGGCACTAGATCAGGTCATGGGGCACTAGATCAGGGTCATGGGGCACTAGATCAGGGTCATGGGGGCACTAGATCAGGGTCATGGGGGCACTAGATCAGGGTCATGGGCACTAGATCAGGGTCATGAGGCACTAGATCAGGGTCATGAGGCACTAGATCCAGGGTCATGGGGCACTAGATCAGGGTCATGGGGCACTAGATCAGGGTCATGGGCACTAGATCAGGGTCATGGGGCACTAGATCAGGGTCATGGGGCACTAGATCATGGTCATGGGGCACTAGATCAGGGTCCATGGGGCACTAGATCAGGGTCATGAGGCACTAGATCAGGTCATGGGCACTAGATCAGGGTCATGAGGCACTAGATCAGGGTCATGAGGCACTAGATCAGGGTCATGAGGCACTAGATCAGGGTCATGGGGCACTAGATCATAGTCATGAGGCACTAGATCAGGGTCATGGAGCACTAGATCAGGGTCATGGAGCAGTAGATCAGGGTCATGAGGCACTAGATCAGGGTCATGAGGCACTAGATCAGGGTCATGGGGCACTAGATCAGGGTCATGGGGCACTAGATCAGGGTCATGGAGCACTAGATCAGGGTCATGGAGCACTAGATCAGGGTCATGGAGCACTAGATCAGGGTCATGGGGCACTAGATCAGGGTCATGGAGCACTAGATCAGGGTCATGGGGCACTAGATCAGGGTCATGGGGCACTAGATCAGGGTCATGGGGCACTAGATCAGGGTCATGAGGCACTAGATCAGGGTCATGGGGCACTAGATCAGGGTCATGGGGCACTAGATCAGGGTCATGAGGCACTAGATCAGGGTCATGGGGCACTAGATCAGGGTCATGGGGCACTAGATCAGGGTCATGAGGCACTAGATCAGGGTCATGGGGCACTAGATCAGAGTCATGGGGCACTAGATCAGGGTCATGAGGCACTAGATCAGGGTCATGGGGCACTAGATCAGAGTCATGGGGCACTAGATCAGGGTCATGAGGCACTAGATCCACCACCTGTTTTAGAAAACTTCCACAAATGGCGAAAAAATAAAAACAGTCGCCAAGGTCCTCAGATCTGAGCAGAGAAGGGCTCAGGTACTTGAAGGATTAGATATTCATATTATTGTCTATATGGATCCCAGACTGCAGGGGGACAGTCGTCACCATCTCTACAGCAGTGGTAGTCGTCATGATCATGGGTGATGGTAATTATTGTGGTTGAGGGCGATTGTAGTCATTATGGCCAAGGACGGTGGTAATGGTTATGGTCGAGGGCGGTGGTAGTCGTTGTGGTTGAGGACGATGGAAATTGTTATGGTCGAGGGCGGTGGTAGTCGTTGTGGTTGAGGACGATGGAAATTGTTATGGTCCAGGGCGGTGGTAGTCGTTGTGGTCGAGGACGATGGAAATTGTTATAGTCGAGGGCGGTGGTAGTCGTTGTGGTTGAGGACGATGGAAATTGTTATGGTCGAGGGCGGTGGTAGTCGTTGTGGTTGAGGACGATGGAAATTGTTATGGTCGAGGGCGGTGGTAGTCGTTGTGGTCGAGGACGATGGAAATTGTTATGGTCCAGGGCGGTGGTAGTCGTTGTGGTCGAGGACGATGGAAATTGTTATGGTCGAGGGCGATGGTAGACGTCATGGTTGAGGGCTGTGGTAGTCATCATGGTGGAGGGCGGTGGTAATGGTTATGGTTGAGGGCGGTGGTAGTCGTCATGATTGAGGGCGGTGGTAATCGTGGTCGAGGACGAAGGAAATTGTTATGGTCGAGGGCAATGGTAGTCGTCATGGTTGAGGGCTGTGGTAGTCGTTGTGGTCGAGGACGATGGAAATTGTTATGGTCGAGGGCGATGGTAGTCGTCATGGCCGAGGACGGTGGTAATGGTTACGGTTGAGAGCGGTGGTAGTCGTCATGGTTGAGGGCGGTGGTAATCGTTGTGGTCGAGGACGATGGAAATTGTTATGGTCGAGGGCGATGGTAGTCGTCATGGCCGAGGACGGTGGTAATGGTTATGGTTGAGGGCAGTGGTAGTCGTCATGGTTGAGGGCGGTGGTAATCGTTGTGGTCGAGGACGATGGAAATTCTTATGGTCGAGGGCGATGGTAGTCATTGTGGTTGAATATGGTGGTAGTCGTCATGGTCGAGGGCATTGGCACCCCTGCCCTATTACCTTAAGGTACCATCACATGGGGCTTCAGGGCTGGGGATGTCGGCGGCGACTGGTGGGTGTGCGCACATTTTTGGCGCCCCGCCAGCGTCGCCGTCCCCCATTTACACAGGGCAACATCTCCAGCCCCGCGCCGGTGAACTGTCAGGCGGCATCGCCGCTGGGGTGTCTGAAAACCCCAGCAGCAATGCTGGACAATGGGAGCCTATGGCTCCCATCGCCTGACTGGTCGCCGGCGGCCGGTTACATGGGGCGATGTGTGCACATCGCCCCAGATCGGTCGCCTGGTTTCAGAGCACTGCTCTGAAACCAGGCGACCTTCCGGCGGTGCCGACATCGCCCCTTTACATGAGGCGACATAGGGGCGATGACGCCGGTGATAGGCCACGCCCCTACATCGCCGATGTCGCCCCGTGTGACGGGCCCTTTACTGACACAGGTGGTGAGTGTGCACTTACTTGGTCTGGCTTCTTCAGTACTTCTTGGCCACAGGCCTGTCTACACTGTGCGGTTCATTGTGCAAAGTCACTAAGACGTATCCACCACAGTTCAAAACGTGTACACCACCGAGAATGGGGCATGTGCTTATTCGTCCTTCCTAGTCCATCATCTTCCCACTAACCTGAAGGCTGGATCTCGTTAGCTATCCGGGGAGGTGGAGGATTGGCGCGGCTTGATTCCTATCTGTCCCTCTGCACGGGTCAATGTGTTACGCTGTGGTTGTGTGCACCTTTACCCAGCCAAGTCTAATGGGGTCCATGATTCCAGCCCTACAAGCAGTTTCTGG
The DNA here is from genome assembly GCA_033576535.1 of Allobates femoralis. Taxonomy (NCBI): domain Eukaryota; kingdom Metazoa; phylum Chordata; class Amphibia; order Anura; family Aromobatidae; genus Allobates; species Allobates femoralis. Next base: position 629,722,198 of record JARQOC010000001.1, read on the forward strand.
ATCGCTGTATCAGACAGCTACTGCCCCACCATGCACACGTTCTCTTTACTTGCTGGGTTTGGGACGGCCACCTGCTCCCTGCTTCAACTCCTCCATCTTGCCCTGTAGCTTGGGCCTGGTCTCCTTCACTTTCCTCCTGTATAACTCCTCTGTCTTTCACTTTTTCTTTCTTTACCCTTCTCTTTCTTTCATCCCTTATTAACAACTACACCAAACCACAACCCCAAAAAACTAATCAGGAAGCACGCTCCCTTATATACCCCTTCCTAGTGGGCCGGATTCTCTTTAGCTATTTCTCTGAGCCCTAGGTCCCCCTACAACTGGCTAGTGACACCTAGGGGTGACTGGCAATACTGCACCCATTTCCGGAAAGTAATACATAATCTTAACTATATACATGAATATAAATCAACTACACATGAAACACATGATATAAAATAGCATATAAGAACAGGAGCAGTCTTCATGGGCAGGAACCTCTCTCTGGCATCAGCCACCTCATTCTACTGTCATCAGAGCAGCTAATATATCATCGATCCATAGTACAATGATTAATCTCAGACATTATGGCCTCGCCCAAAAGGTCTGAGAATCCACAGGTAATAGGATGTGAATGGGTGTGACCATCTCAAGTGCAGGAGAAGCTTTTAGATTGGGCTTTGGATATCCTCAGGGGAGGTACTGGAGGCAGTGTCAGAGCCCTGCAGGGGTGGGGCAATAGAATCCATTATCACATCCATACTACCTTATGAAGGGTGCCGAGACTAAATGATGAAAACTGTTAGCGCCTGGACTGACCCCGGAGGATAATCATTCACTAATCTGCTCATTTCCAGTAATTACTACAGAAACTGGAACTCACCAAAGAAAACATTTCCCTGAATAAACTCCATCCGTCTCCCGTGGAGTTATAATGGTCGGGTACGTAGACGACGTTTCTCAGGACTTCACATGGGAAAATAACAAACATCTTCATAATAAATAGGACGATTTGCGTAAACTCCTCGGAGCCCCCGGGTAATGATCTGGCAGCGGCACCGGCCCGGGGGGGGGGGGGTCACTACAGGGTAGAGGGTCCCTACAGAACCATCCCCGGAAAAGCTGCTCCCTCCAATTAACTCAATAATGAATCGTAGAACTAATGGGGCGACCACAAAGCCGGAACATCTGGGATTCTGCTCCTTCAGCAAAATTTATGTCGTGTTTTAATTATTGGAGAATAAATTTCTTGTAGAAACATTCCCACCGCGGTGAACAGATGTAGCGCAGGCGACTACAGAGCCGCAGCGGAGAAACGTACCCCAAAGAACAGTCAAGCATGACGTCCGGGGGGGCGACTTACTGCAAGGTTTAGGGGCTCCCCCCCGGAGTACATACGACAACCTCAGCCCTGCTACATCGGACCGGAGACTAAACATTGATACATAATAAATGATGAGAGTTGTAGTAATTAGCGCTGATGTTCTCCGCCGAAGAATAACATGTAATTACCCTTTATAAGGGGAGGAGAACTGATGGCGGGGGCTGCGGATCCCGGGGGCTGCGGATCCCACATTGTAACCTCTATTGTTTAATGCAAAGAAAACACTAAGAAGATGCAACGAAGGAAATGAACAATACAAGAGAATGTAAGGAACATTGTAACATGTTATCATGAAGATACGCTCTGTCTCCACTTATGAGCCACTTCTCACCGCTCTCTGCCTGACAAAGCCGCTGTTTATTGTGAAATTCTGCTAAAAATCCATCCTGCTCCAAACAGGACTGACTGCCGGCTCACTGAGGGATCAGGTTACAGCTGCCGGGTCAAGTCTTTGGAGAGTGTATGGGGGGAACAAAGTAACAAGCTAATGTGAGAAGCAGGATAAACCAAGGTCAGTGCTGCTGATATCTGTGTATCTCACCTCAGCGCTGGAGTCACAGCTACACTGCTTAGTACTCCTGTATAATGTTATCCACACTGCTGCTTTCTAGTAAGGGTTTTATCTTATCTCAGTGCTGGAGTCACAGCTACACTGCTTAGTACTCCTGTATAATGTTATCCACACTGCTGCTTTCTAGGAAGGGTTTTATCTTATCTGTGCTGGAGTCACAGCTACACTGCTTAGTACTCCTGTATAATGTTATCCACACTGCTGCTTTCTAGGAAGGGTTTTATCTTATCTCAGTTCTGCTACACTGCTTAGTACTGTTGTATAATATCCTATACTGCTGCTTTCTAGGAAGGGTTTTAGCCAAACTCATTGCTGGATTTACAGTTACATTTCTCAGTTTTACTGTATAGTATCCCCATGCTGATGCTTCTAGTAAGTGTTTCTCTCGCCCCAGAGCTGGATTCACATCTACAATGTTAGCACTGCTGTATAATTTCCTATATTACTGCTGCTTTTAGTAAGTGTTTATTTCACCCCAGAGCTGGATTCACAGCTACTATGCTAGTACAGCAGTCAGTGACTATGGATGCAGCTGCAATAACTTCAACTGATGAAAGAAAAGAAGTGTCTGACCACAGCCGGGTTAGGATGAAGATCTCATGAGGATCCGCAGGGGAGGGGTGAATAATCACATGGAGGAATCATGACCCCACACTGAGAATGCCCTTGTGTCGCACGCTGGTCACATGACTGCAGCTGGTGACATCATCACGTGACCCCACCATACATAATAAGTGGCCCCAGACCCCTCATATGCCGAGCGTGACCCTGGACCCCTCAGAACACAGACTGAGATGTTGTGAATGTATCTTTTGCCTTCAATGAGCCTTTTATAACAAGCAAACTAAAGTGTGGTTATACAGCCTAGGTGTACAAGTTGGGGAGGCAGAACCAGAAGAAAGACACATGGAGGAGATTATACAGCCATCCTGAGCTGTGGGATGTGACTCCAGCTCTGGAGTAAGAGGAATCAGTGGAAAGAAGCTGTATGGAGGAGATTATAGTCATCCTGAGCTGTGTGGATGTGACTCCAGCTCTGGTATGAGAGGAACCAGTAGAAAAGAAGCATCATGCAGGAGATTATACAGCCATTCTGAGCTGTGTGGATGTGACTCCAGCTCTGGGGTAAGAAGATCCTGTAGAAAGAAGCCATATGGAGGAGACTATGCAGCCATCCTGAGCTGTGTGGATGTGACTCCAGCTCTGGTATGAGAGGAACCAGTAGAAAGAAGCATCATGCAGGAGATTATACAGCCATTCTGAGCTGTGTGGATGTGACTCCAGCTCTGGGGTAAGAAGATCCTGTAGAAAGAAGCATCATGGAGGAGATTATACAGCCAACCTGAGCTGTGTGGATGTGACTCCAGCTCTGGTATGAGAGGAACCAGTGGAAAGAAGCATCATGCAGGAGATTATACAGCCATTCTGAGCTGTGTGGATGTGACTCCAGCTCTGGGGTAAGAAGATCATGTAGAAAGAAGCCACATGGAGGAGACTATGCAGCCATCCTGAGCTGTGTGGATGTGACTCCAGCTCTGGGGTAAGAAGATCCTGTAGAAAGAAGCTGCATGGAGGAGACTATGCAGCCATCCTGAGCTGTGTGGATGTGACTCCAGCTCTGGGGTAAGAGGAACCAGTAGAAAATAAGCATCATGGAGGAGACTATGCAGCCATCCTGAGCTGTGCAGATGTGACTCCAGCTCTGGTGTGAGAGGAACCAGTAGAAAGAAGCATCATGGAGGAGACTATGCAGCCATCCTGAGCTGTTATTATCTCCCTGCACCTGTGATTGATGCGCTCAGACGCTGTGATAAAGTCTCCCTTCAGGTTTCATTCTCTTAGATGACATTTGCTACAATGTATCAGATCTGTGCCCAGTGGATGCTATCACTGATACATTGCAACAACACCTCAGCTCTGGGCAGTGTCAGACGTGTTCAGCTTGTAGAGGACGGTCACTCTGTGCTGATCCATTGTGTGAAGTTGTGACATCATCACAGTGACATCATCACGGCCGGCACATGTCACAGTCAGAGGAGATTCATTCTCTGGGGACAGCGATCCTCCTTGTGGAGAGGATTCTGCCAGCTGGCAGTGAGGAGGCTGATAGCCGCAATGCTCCTCTGGGAAATAAGCAAGTTGTCACTTCAGTGAGGAGGATTTTATTAGTACAGATAAATATCCTGAGACCGGATCTACAATGTAATCCTAAATCAGAGAGCAACTGGGTTCAAAGTCACATTATAAGAGATCCCCTGATGAGGTCACGAAATGTGCGGGGGGGGTCACGGGGACTCTCCGTCCTCCAGACCCGGCAACTTGGTGCAACTGGGTCTGAATGGGTAACTAACACGGATGTAATCACCTGATAGTGATGTAGCTTTATGTTTACCTACAGTGGGGTACAGCACTCTACTGATGATTGATAGCACAATGTATAATGCACTCTATGTTTACCTCCAGGGGCCCATATACTGCTCCTGCCCAGTGGCCCATATACTGCTCCTGCCCAGTGGCCCATATACTGCTCCTGCACAGGGACCCATATACTGTTGCTGCACAGGGACCCATATACTGCTCCTGCACAGTATATGGGCCCCTGTGCAGGAGCAGTATATGGGCCCCTGTGCAGGAGCAGTATATGGGCCCCTGTGCAGGAGCAGTATATGGGCCCCTGTGCAGTGGAGCAGTATATGGGCCCCTGTGCAGGAGCAGTATATGGGACCGCCTGTGCAGGAGCAGTATATGGGTCCCTGTGCAGGAGCAGTATATGGGCCACCTGTGTGGAGCAGTATATGGGCCCCTGTGCAGGAGCAGTATATGGACCCTGTGCAGGAGCAGTATATGGGCCCTGTGCAGGAGCAGTATATGGCCCCTGTGCAGGAGCAGTATATGGGCCCCTGTGGCGAGGATCTGAGAGCTATATGGGCCCCTGTGCAGGAGCAGTATATGGGCCCCTGTGCAGGAGCAGTATATATGGCCCTGTGCAGGAGCAGTATATGGGCCCCTGTGCAAGAGCAGTATATGGGTCCCCTGTGCAGGAGCAGTATATGGCCCCTGTGCAGGAGCAGTATATGGGCCCCTGTGCAGGAGCAGTATATGGGCCCCTGTGCAGGAGCAGTATATGGGCCCCTGTGCAGGAGCAGTATATGGGCCCCTGTGCAGGAGCAGTATATGGCCCCTGTGCAGGACAGTATATGGGCCCCTGTGCAGGAGCAGTATATGGACCCTGTGCAGGAGCAGTATATGGCCCCTGGCAGGAGCAGTATATGGGCCCCTGTGCAGAGCAGTATATGGACCCCTGTGCAGGAGCAGTATATAGGCCCCTGTGCAGGAGCAGTATATGGCCCCTGTGCAGGAGCAGTATATGGGACCCCTGTGCAGGAGCAGTATATGGCCCCTGTGCAGGAGCAGTATATGGGCCCCTGTGCAGGAGCAGTATATGGAGCCCTGTGCAGGAGCAGTATATGGGCCCCTGTGAGTAGGAGCAGTATATGGGCCCCGCGTGTGCAGGAGCAGTATATGGGCCCCCTGTGCAGGACGTATTGGACCCCTGTAGAGCAGTATATGGGCCCCTGTGCAGGAGCAGTATATGGCCCCTGTGCAGGAGCAGTATATGGGCCCCTGTGCAGGAGCAGTATATGGGCCCCTGTGCAGGAGCAGTATATGGCCCCTGTGCAGGAGCAGTATATGGGCCCTGTGCAGGAGCAGTATATGGACCCCTGTGAGGAGCAGTATATGGGCCCCCTGTGCAGGAGAGTATATGGCCCCTGTGCAGGAGCAGTATATGGGCCCCTGTGCAGGAGCAGTATATGGGCCCCTGTGCAGGAGCAGTATATGGGCCCCGTGCAGGAGCAGTATATGGCCCTCTGTGCAGGAGCAGTATATGGGCCTCTGTGCAGGAGCAGTATATGGGCCCCAGTGCAGGAGCAGTATATGGGCCCCAGTGCAGGAGCAGTATATGGACCTCTGTGCAGGAGCAGTATATGGGCCCCTGTGCAGGAGCAGTATATGGGCCCCTGTGCAGGAGCAGTATATGGGCCCCTGTGCAGGAGCAGTATATGGACCTTTGTGCAGGAGCAGTATATGGACCCCTGTGCAGGAGCAGTATATGGGCCCCTGTGCAGGAGCAGTATATGGGCCCCTGTGCAGGTACAGTATATGGGCCCCTGTGCAGGAGCAGTATATGGACCCCTGGGCAGGAGCAGTATATGGGCCCCTGTGCAGGAGCAGTATATGGGCCCCTGTGCAGGAGCAGTATATGGACCCCTGTGCAGGAGCAGTATATGGACCCCTGTGCAGGAGCAGTATATGGACCCCTGTCCAGGAGCGAAGTATATGGACCCCTGTGCAGGAGCAGTATATGGGCCCTGTGCAGGAGCAGTATATGGGCCCCTGTGCAGGAGCAGAGTATATGGGCCCTCGTGCAGGAGAGCAGTATATGGACCCCTGTGTCAGGAGCAGTATATGGGCCCCTGTGCAGGAGCAGTATATGGCCCCTGTGCAGGAGCAGTAATATATGGGCCCTCTTAGGCTGGCCTGCAGGAGCCCTGCAGAGCATTATGGGACCTCTGTGCAGGAGCAGTATATGGACCTCTGTGCAGGAGCAGTATATGGGCCTCTGTGCAGGAGCAGTATATGGGCCCCAGTGCAGGAGCAGTATATGGGCCCTGTGCAGGAGCAGTACATGGGCCCCTGTCTAGGAGCAGTACATGGGCCCCTGTGCAGGAGCAGTATATGGGCCCCTGTGCAGGAGGAGTATATGGGCCCCTGTGCAGGAGCAGTATATGGATCCCTGTGCAGGAGCAGTATATGGGCCCCTGTGCAGGAGCAGTATATGGGCCCCTGTGCAGGAGCAGTATATGGACCCCTGTGCAGGAGCAGTGTATGGGCCCCTGTGCAGGAGCAGTGTATGGGCCCCTGTGCAGGAGCAGTATATGGACCCTTGTGCAGGAGCAGTATATGGGCCCCTGTGCAGGAGCAGTATATGGGCCCCTGTGCAGGAGCAGTGTATGGGCCCCTGTGCAGGAGCAGTATATGGGCCCCTGTGCAGGAGCAGTATATGGGCCCCTGTGCAGGAGCAGTATATGGGCCCCTGTGCAGGAGCAGTGTATGGGCCCCTGTGCAGGAACAGTATATGGGCCCCTGTGCAGGAGCAGTATATGGGTCCCTGTGCAGGAGCAGTATATGGACCCCTGTGCAGGAGCAGTATATGGGCCCCTGTGCAGGAGGAGTATATGGCCCCTGTGCAGGAGCAGTATATGGGCCCCTGTGCAGGAGCGGTATATGGGCCCCTGTGCAGGAGCAGTATATGGGCCCCTGTGCAGGAGCAGTATATGGGCCTCTGTGCAGGAGCAGATTTAGTTTGCCCCTGTGCAGGAGCAGTATATGGGCCCCTGTGCAGGAGCAGTGTATGGGCCCCTGTGCAGGAGCAGTATATGGGCCCCTGTGCAGGAGCAGTATATGGGCCCTGTGCAGGAGCAGAAATATGGACCACTGTGCAGGAGCAGTATATGGGCCCCTGTGCAGGAGCAGTATATGGGCCCCTGTGCAGGAGCAGTATATGGGCCCCTGTACAGGAGCAGTATATGGGTCCCTGTGCAGGAGCAGTAAATGGACCCCTGTGGAGGAGCAGTATATGGACCCCTGTGCAGGAGCAGTATATAGGCCCCTGTGCAGGAGCAGTATATGGACCCCTGTGCAGGAGCAGTATATGGGCCCCTGTGCAGGAGCAGTATATAGGCCCCTGTGCAGGAGCAGTATATAGGCCCCTGTGCAGGAGCAGTGTATGGGCCCCTGTGCAGGAGCAGTATATGGGCCCCTGTGCAGGAGCAGTATATGGGTCCCTGTGCAGGAGCAGTGTATGGGCCCCTGTGCAGGAGCAGTATATAGGCCCCTGTGCAGGAGCAGTATATGGGCCCCTGTGCAGGAGCAGTATATGGGCCCCTGTGCAGGAGCAGTGTAGGGCCCTGTGCAGGAGCAGTATATGGGCCCCTGTGCAGGAGCAGTATATGGGCCCCTGTGCAGGAGCAGTATATGGACCTCTGTGCAGGAGCAGTGTATGGGCCCCTGTGCAGGAGCAGTATATGGACCTCTGTGCAGGAGCAGTGTATGGGCCCCTGTGCAGGAGCAGTATCTTTGCCTGTGTGGATTGGATGGGTTGTTACTGACATCTAGTGAGATATTCATGTCAATAGGCATCATTAGAAATCTATTGGTGATGTGTTGAATACTTCTCTCACCCTCTGCAGATATTGGTCACACACAGCACAGTGCGGTGGAGGATACGGCCGTGTGATGTAATGATGGTGAATGAGGGCGCGGTGACCGGATATCATCACTCTCTATAATAAGAAGGTCAGTCAGAGAATTAACCCGCACTGACCAACACCAAGCACTTATCAGCGGGAGATACCAACCCCTGCCTGTGATTGGCTGCAGCGGTCAATTAGTAGGCAATGTGTTGTCAGCCGCCCTGTGATGACATCACTGATATAATGATGGTGAGGTGTCAGCCCCCCCCCTGGTGATGACATCACTGTAGATGTGTGATGAAGTGTCAGCCCGCCCTGGAGACATCACTGATGGACTTGTGAGTCATTTCACCCACTCCTGCTCCCGGTCCGGGTCCGGTCGTCTCACGCCGTGTTAGTTGGCACAGCACAGAATATCATGTGAAGTCTTCTTATTTATTAATGATAAGGCGGAGGCTCGGAGACCAGCGCCATTGTGCAGCCGGGAGTATCACTGTACGGGGATGGAGGCACAGGAGCACCGCTACAATCATATAGGGTGAATCCTGTTGACTTGAGACGAGACCCAGAGCGGGACTCCACCGCCCGACCTCACTGACCACAATACAGGGGGCTAGTGGGGGTTACTGTCGGAGAGATGACGGGGCACTAGTGGGGGTTTATGAGTCTGGAGGAGATGAGCACGAGGATAGGCTGGAGAGATCACAGGCATAGTGCGGGGAGAGTCAGGTGCCACTAGTGGGGGTTTATGAGTCTGGACAGGACCGTGACACGGCACTATAGATAGGTAAGTGGTTATGATCTGAGGAGATGACGGGGCACTAGTGGGGTTTATGAGTCTGGAAGATGACGGGCCTAGGGGTTTATAGTCTGGAGATGACAGGGCACTGGGGGTTTATGACGAGATACTGGCACTAGTGTAGAGTCTGGAGAGATACGGGCACTAGTGGGGTTATACTGGAGGAGGACGGGCACTAGTGGGTTAGAGTCTGGAGGAGATGACAGGGCACTAGTGAGGGGTTTTATGAGTCTGGAGAGGACGGATAGCGGGTGGCACTAATAGTGGGGGTTTATGAGTCTGGATCCAGGGAGGAGATGACAGGGCACTAGTGGGGTTTATGAGTCTGGAGGAGATGACAGGGCACTAGTGGGGTTTATGAGTCTGGAGGAGATGACGGGGAAACTAGTGGGGGTTTATGAGTCTGGAGGAGATGACGGGCACTAGTGGGGTTTATGAGTCTGGAGGGGATGACGGGGCACTAGTGGGGGTCTATGAGTCTGGAGGGGATGACGGGGCACTAGTGGGGGTTTATGAGTCTGGGGGAGATGACGGGGCACTAGTGGGGGTTTATGAGTCTGGAGGAGATGATGAGGGCACTAGTGGGGGTTTATGAGTCTGGAGGAGATGATGAAGGCACTAGTGGGGGTTTATGAGTCTGGAGGAGATGATGAGGGCACTAGTGGGGGTTTATGAGTCTGGAGGAGATGATGAGGGCACTAGTGGGGGTTTATGAGTCTGGAGGAGATGGTGAGGGCACTAGTGGGGGTTTATGAGTCTGGAGGAGATGACAGGGCACTAGTGGGGGTTTTATGAGTCTGGAGGAGATGATGGGGGCACTACTGGGGGTTTAGGAGTCTGGAGGAGATGACGGGGCACTAGTGTGGGTTTAAGAGTCTGGAGGAGATGACGGGGCACTAGTGGGGGTCTATGAGTCTGGAGGGGATGACGGGGCACTAGTGGGGGTTTATGAGTCTGGAGAAGATGACGGGGCACTAGTGGGGGTTTATGAGTCGAGAGGAGATGACGGGGCACTAGTGGGGGTTTATGAGTCTGGAGGAGATGACGGGGCACTAGTGGAGGTTTATAAGTCTGGAAGAGATGACAGGGCACTATTGGGGGTTTATGAGTCTGGAAGAGATGACAGGGCACTAGTGGGGTTTATGAGTCTGGAGGAGATGACGGTGCACTAGTGGGGTTTATGAGTCTGGAGGAGATGATGGGGCACTAGTGGGGGTTTATGAGTCTGGAAGAGATGACAGGGCACTAGTGGGGGTTTATGAGTCTGGAGGAGATGATGGGGCACTAGTGGGGGTTTATGAGTCTGGAAGAGATGACAGGGCACTAGTGGGGGTTTATGAGTCTGGAGGAGATGACAGGGCACTAGTGGGGGTTTATGAGTCTGGAGGAGATGATGAGGGCACTAGTGGGGGTTTATGAGTCTGGAGGAGATGATGGGGGCATTAGTGGGGGTTTATGAGTTTGGAGGAGATGATGGGGCACTAGTGGGGGTTTAAGTCTGGAGGAGATGATGGGGGCACTAGTGGGGGTTTATGAACCTCCAGGAGATGACAGGGGCACTAGTGGGGGTTTATGAGTCTGGAGGAGATGATGAAGGCACTAGTGGGGGTTTATCAGTCTGGAGGAGATGACGGGGCACTAGTGGGGGTTTGAGTCTGGAGGAGATGATGGGGCACTAATGGGGGTCTATGAGTCTGAAGGAGATGATGAGGGCACTAGTGGGGGTTTATGAGTCTGGAGGAGATGACAGGGCATTAGTGGGGGTTTATGAGTCTGAAGGAGATGATGAAGGCACTAGTGGGGGTTTATGAGTCTGAAGGAGATGATGAAGGCACTAGTGGGGGTTTATGAGTCTGGAAGAGATAATGGGGGCATTAGTGGGGGTTTATGAGTTTGGAGGAGATGATGGGGCACTAGTGGGGGTTTATAAGTCTGAAGGAGATGATGAAGGCACTAGTGGGGGTTTATGAGTCTGGAAGAGATAATGGGGGCATTAGTGGGGGTTTATGAGTTTGGAGGAGATGAGGGGGGCACTAGTGGGGGTTTATGAGTCTGGAGGAGATGATGGGGCACTAGTGGGGGTTTAGGAGTCTGGAGGAGATGGTGAGGGCACTAGTGGGGGTTTATGAGTCTGGAGGAGATGACGGGGCACTAGTGGGGGTTTATGAGTCTGGAGGAGATGACAGGGCACTAGTGGGGGTTATGAGTCTGGAGGAAATGATTGGGCACAAGTGGGGGTTTATTATTCTGGGGATGAGGAGGGCACTAGTGGGGGATTATGAATCTGCAGGAGATGACAGGGGCAATCGTGAGGTTTATTAGTCTGGAGAAGATGACGGGGGCACTAGTGGGAGCTTATGAGTCTGGAGGAGATGACAGGGCACTAGTGGGGGTTTATGGGTGTGGAGGAGATGGTGAGGACACTAGTGGGGGTTTATGAGTCTGGATAAGATGGCGGGGGTACTAGTGGGGGTTTATGAGTCGGGTGGAGATGACGGACGGGGGGCACTAGTGTGGGTTTATGAGTCTGGATAAGATGGCGGGGGCACTAGTGGGGGTTTATGAGTCGGGTGGAGATGACGGGCGGGGGGGCACAAGCTTCTGCAAAAGAGCCCATTTACTACTCATACACAGGGGCCCATACACTACTCCTGCACAGGGGTCCACATAATGCTCCTGTACAGGGGCCCATATACTGCTCCTGCCTAGGGGCCCATATACTGCTCCTGCCCAGGGGTCCATATAAAGTCCTTGGACAGGGCACTCTCCTATCTTAAGCGTTTACTAATGCAGTTCCACGTTCCCATGAGGACTGGGGCAGCGCGTCTTAATCCACACAAGATCCCGGGATCATGCGTGACGCTCTATCCAACACCATCATAATAGCAAGGGGCCCCTGATTATAGCACAGGGGTCTGGAATAAATATCCACTAATGAGACTGGAGGATGCATCAAAATGTAAGACAGAGGCCGCGAATTATCAGTCACAACTACCAACAGATGTGACCTCTGATGACGGTCCAGGACGGAGGATGGAGGCGCCCCCATGCCATGATCACCATCATCATGATCACCAGGTCAATCAAAGTTATGAAATCTTAGGAAGAGGAAGACAACCTCCATAAACTGGACAACCCTTGGGTCAACCCACTGCAGGAGCCCATCAGCCAAGCACAGGAGCAAGATGGCAGCTGACCCCGACCCTGACATATCATAGATGTCACCAAGTCAAGGTCATGAAATCTTAGGATGAGGATGAGGACAGACCTCTAGAAACTCGACAAACCTTAGGGTCAAGCTATTAGAGGAGCCCATCAGCCGAGTACAGGAGCAAGATGGCAGCCATGCCTGTCCCTCAACACGTCATAGATGTCACCATGTCAAGGTCATGAAATCTTAGGAAGAGTTCAGGATGAGGATGAGGATGAGGACAGACCTCTAGAAACTCGACAAACCCTAGGGTCAAGCCATTAGAGGAGCCCATCAGCCGAGTACAGGAGCAAGATGGCAGCCATGCCTGTCCCCCGACACGTCATAGATGTCACCAGCTCATAAGTAATGGCCGGTATAAGAATCTGGTGGAGTGTGGCCACCAGGAGGTCACAGAACCAGAGGAGGTCATGACAGAGGATGAGGAGGTGGTGATGGTCAATGACCCTGCAGTGAAGGATTCCTGGACAGTCAATGATCGGACCCCATGTCCCACCATGTACATGACCTGCACTGTGCAGGGGTCCGGTGTCAGCTGCCCCATAACCCTGTCCATGGTGCTGAACATATGGGATTGTGGTGGAAAAGGATTGCAATCAGACCAACAGAAGTACAACTCCCAGCATATTCTACAGAAGGGGGATTCAGTGCATGCTGGGAGTTATAGTCATCAGCTGGGGGGCCACAGGTGGAGAATCCCTGAAATATCAGAAGGTCGTTCTCTACTGTCAATCAAAAAAAAAAGGACTAGCTCCAACCACCTAATATTCCCAGGACTCCCAGGCAAACCGGAAAGTGGCTTGGCAACCACCAGTAGCAATAGAAAAGGTGTAGAATCCGGTGCCACAAAATTCCTTTTTATTTTCAAAAATTTTTAAAAATCACACATGCTCCAGAGGAGCTCCTGGACGCGTTTCGTGGGTCTAGCCCACTTAATCGTCAGTACCCACGAAACGCGTCCAGGAGCTCCTCTGGAGCATGTGTGATTTTTAAAAATTTTTGAAAATAAAAAGGAATTTTGTGGCACCGGATTCTACACCTTTTCTAGTTCTCTACTGTCCCCATGATGTGGCCTCAAGACGTCTCATCCTCCGATCCTCACAATGTGGAGACTCTGAACATGCTCCTGACAGGAGGGATCTGAGCGATGAGCCACGTGGCCCTAAAGTCTGCTCCTCTGGATCATCAGGATTAGGCACTGGTGACCCTAAAGTCTGCTCCTCTGGATCATCAGGATTAGGCACTGGTGGCCCTAAAGTCTGCTCCTCTGGATCATCAGGATTAGGCACTGGTGGCCCTAAAGTCTGCTCCTCTGGATCATCAGGATTAGGCACTGGAGACCCTAAAGTCTGCTCCTCTGGATCATCAGGATTAGGCACTGGTGGCCCTAAAGTCTGCTCCTCTGGATCATCAGGATTAGGCACCGGTGGCCCTAAAGCCTGCTCCTCTGGATCATCAGGATTAGGCACTGGTGGCCCTAAAGTCTGCTCCTCTGGATCATCAGGATTAGGCACCGGTGGCCCTAAAGCCTGCTCCTCTGGATCATCAGGATTAGGCACTGGTGGCCCTAAATTCTGCTCCTCTGGATCATCAGGATTAGGCAGTGGTGGCCCTAAAGTCTGCTCCTCTGGATCATCAGGATTAGGCACCGGTGGCCCTAAAGCCTGCTCCTCAGGATCATCAGGATTAGGCACTGGAGACCCTTAAGTCTGCTCCTCTGGATCATCAGGATTAGGCACTGGTGGCCCTAAAGCCTGCTCCTCTGGATCATCAGGATTAGGCACCGGTGGCCCTAAAGTCTGCTCCTCTGGATCATCATGATTAGACACTGGTGGCCCTAAAGTCTGCTCCTCTGGATCAACAGGATTAGGCACTGGTGGCCCTAAAGTCTGCTCCTCTGGATCATCATGATTAGACACTGGTGGCCCTAAAGTCTGCTCCTCTGGATCATCAGGATTAGGCACCGGTGGCCCTAAAGTCTGCTCCTCTGGATCATCAGGATTAGGCACTGGTGGCCCTAAAGTCTGCTCCTCTGGATCATCAGGATTAGGCACTGGTGGCCCTAAAGTCTGCTCCTCTGGATCATCAGGATTAGGCACTGGTGGCCCTAAAGTCTGCTCCTCTGGATCATTGGGATTAGGCACTGGTGGCCCTAAAGTCTGCTCCCTGGATCATCAGGATTAGGCACCGGTGGCCCTAAAGTCTGCTCCTCTGGATCATCAGGATTAGGCACTGGTGGCCCTAAAGTCTGCTCCCCTGGATCATCAGGATTAGGCACCGGTGGCCCTAAAGTCTGCTCCCTGGATCATCAGGATTAGGCACCGGTGGCCCTAAAGCTTGCTCCTCTGGATCATTAGGATTAGGCACTGGTGGCCCTAAAGCCTGCTCATCTGGATCATCAGGATTAGGCACTGGTGGCCCTAAATTCTGCTCCTCTGGATCATCAGGATTAGGCAGTGGTGGCCCTAAAGTCTGCTCCTCTGGATCATTAGGATTAGGCACTGGTGGCCCTAAAGCTGCTCCTCAGGATCATCAGGATTAGGCATGGAGACCCTTAAGTCTGCTCCTCTGGATCATCAGGATTAGGCATGGTGGCCCTAAAGTCTGCTCCTCTGGATCATCGGGATTAGGCACGGTGGCCCTAAAGTCTGCTCCTCTGGATCATCAGGATTAGGCACTGGTGGCCCTAAAGCCTGCTCCTCTGGATCATCAGGATTAGGCACTGGTGGCCCTAAAGCCTGCTCCTGTGGATCATCAGGATTAGGCACTGGTGGCCCTAAAGTCTGCTCCTGTGGATCATCAAGATTAGGCACTGGTGGCCCTAAAGTCTGCTCTCTGGATCATCAGGATTAGGCACCGGTGGCCCTATAGCCTGCTCCTCTGGATCTTTGGGATTAGGCACTGGTGGCCCTAAAGCTGCTCCTCTGGATCATCGGGATTAGGCACGGTGGCCCTAAAGTCTGCTCCTCTGGATCATCAGGATTAGGCACTGGTGGCCCTAAAGCCTGCTCCTCTGGATCATCAGGATTAGGCACTGGTGGCCCTAAAGCCTGCTCCTCTGGATCTTTGGGATTAGGCACTGGTGGCCCTAAAGCTGCTCCTCTGGATCTTTGGGATTAGGCACTGGTGGCCCTAAAGTCTGCTCCTGTGGATCATCAGGATTAGGCACTGGTGGCCCTAAAGTCTGCTCCTCTGGATCATCAGGATTAGGCACCGGTGGCCCTATAGCCTGCTCCTCTGGATCTTTGGGATTAGGCACTGGTGGCCCTAAAGCAGGGTGGGAACCTTTTCTCTGCCAGGGGCCATTTGTAAATTTCTACCATCGTTCAGGGGCCACCAAAAATTAACTACTTGAAAATTCCACTATTATATTTGGTCAACAATTAACTCCTTGTCACGCGCTTAGATGGCGCTGACATTGCTGGATGATGCTGTGTATGTGTTTGTCTTTAAGAGCTGCATGAGGTGTAGTTGTGAAGGTCTTTGCCTCCTGTGTTGTGCTCCAGAGCTGCATTCACCATTATGTTCAGCTGCTGGTTCAGGAGTTAATGTGTGACTGACCTGGAATCCCCTCCCCCTGGCTTTAAATAGCCTTCCCTCTCCTCTGTCAGATGCTGCTGATAGAGTTATCTGCTCTAGGTCTTGGTGCTGTGCTGTTGCTTAGCTGCTGGGCTGAACTCTTTTCTTGGGAGTAGCAGTGATCCCGGATCTGTGGGTAAAGGTAGGGGCCCTTAGCCTAGGGCTCTTTAGAAGCCAGGAATAGGAGGGAGACTTGGACCTCCACACCATCAGAGGTATCTTTGAGCCAGGGACCCCCAGGGTAAGGGTCAGATTAGCTCCTCCTGATCCCTTCACCCATTACACCTACCTGTTACCTGATTCACTTACCTCCCAAGCGTGACACTCCTCCCCTAATGGGGTGTGTGGAGCGGCTGCTCTCTGGGGGGGCTGTGATGTTCGGTGATATTGAACTTGATGCTGCCTTTCCAGGTTTGTGTCGGCCTGGTGCGCAGTCAACTATTTGTGATAATAAGTTTGACATATAGATCACACAGGAAGCACTGGGACAGCTGTATATACATCACATAGGAGATGCTGAGACTGCTGTATATACATCCCATTGGGGACGCTGGGACTTCTGCATATACATCCCATAGGGGATGCTGGGACTGCTGTGTATACATCACATAGTGATGCTGGGATTGTGTATATACATTACATGGAGACCTGGGACTGCTGTATATACATCACATGGGAGATGCTGGAACTGTTGTATATACATCACATGGAGATGCTGGGATGCTGTATATATGACATCACATAGGAGACGCTGGGACTTATGTATATATATCACATAGGAGACGCTGGGACTGCTATATACACTGTACATCACATAGGAGACAGTGGGACTACTGTATATACACATCACATGGGAGATGCTGGGACTGCTGTATATACATCACATAGGAGACGCTGGGACTACTGTAAACACATAACATGGGAGATGCTGGGACTGCTGTATATACATCACATGGGAGATGCTGGAACTGTTGTATATACATCACATGGGAGTGCTGGGACTGCTGTTATACATCACATAGGAGACGCTGGGACTATGTATATATATCACATAGGAGAACTGGGATGCTATATACACTGTACATCACATAGGAGACGTGGGACTACTGTATATACACATCACATGGGAGATGCTGGGACTGCTGTATATACATCACATAGGAGATCGCTGGGACTACTGTAAACACATAACATGGGGATGCTGGGACTGCTGTATATACATCACATAGGAGATGCTGAGACTGCTGTATATTACATCCATTGGGGACGCTGGGACTTCTGCATATACATCCATAGGGGATGCTGGGACTGCTGTGTATACATCACATAGGTGATGCTGGGACTGCTGTTTATACATCACGTAGGAGATGCTGGGACTGCAGTTTATACATCACAATAGAGATGCTGGGATTGCTGTATATACATCACATAGGAGACACTGGGACTGCTGCATATACATCACATGGGA
The DNA here is from genome assembly GCA_033576535.1 of Allobates femoralis. Classification (NCBI taxonomy): domain Eukaryota; kingdom Metazoa; phylum Chordata; class Amphibia; order Anura; family Aromobatidae; genus Allobates; species Allobates femoralis. The sequence continues at coordinate 629,739,443 of JARQOC010000001.1, forward strand.
GATGCTGGGACTGTTGTATATACATCACATGGGAGATGCTGGGAACTGCTGTATATACATCACATAGGAGACGCTGGGACTTATGTATATACATCACATAGGGGACGCTGGGACTGCTATATACACTGTACATCACATAGGAGACAGTGGGACTACTGTATATACACATCACATGGGAGATGCTGGGACTGCTGTATATACATCACATAGGAGATGCTGAAACTGCTGTATATACATCACATAGGAGATGCTGGGACTGCTGTATATACATTACATAAGAGATGCTGGGACTGCTGTATACTCGTACATCACATAGAAGACACTGTGACTGCTGTATATACATCATATAGGAGATTCAAATCAAAGAGAGAAAAATGTGCAAGTTGATATGAACCCCATAATGGAAGTCATTACCTCACTTATTGCTCCTGCATCCCTGGTTCTTAGTCCCAACACATTTTTCGGTCCTCCGACATCTTCCTGGGGGATGGCCGGTACACAGGAAGACGGCGGCGCTGCAGGCGGGAGTGAGGGAGAGGTGAGTTACATTGTCAGCAGCAGCAGGGGGGGTCATATAGCGTGATGGGGGGCATATCAAGCATGGGGGCGCATATCCCAGGATGGGGGCCATATCCAGGATGGGGGCCATATAGCCTGATGGGGGGCTATATCCATGATGGAGGTCATATATTACCTTGAAGGGTCCCAGGATGGGGACAATGACCCCATAAGTGTCAGCATCACATCTCCTCCTCCCCTACCCCCATGATACTGCAGTCTAACCTCCTTTACTGAATTGTCCCCCCTATTTCCCTCCTCTATAGTCTGGGGGCGTCTGACGGTCTGACACATCCGATATTTCCACCATTGCCGGGGACGGAGCTGAAAAGATCATAAAAGTCTAAATGAAGGAAGATCCGAGAACATCGAGAAAAGTAACCGTGATAAAAGCACAAGAGAGGAGCAAACAGCAACACACGGACGAAGCAGCGACACATGGACGAAGCGGCAACACACGGACGAAGCAGCGACACACGGACGAAGCAGCAACACACAGATGAAGAAGAGACACACGGATGAAGCGGAGACACACGGACAAAGCGGAGACACACGGACGAAGAAGAGACACACGGACGAAGCAGCAAGACACGGACGAAGCAGCAACACACGGACGAAGCAGCAACACACGAACGAAGCAGCAACACACGGACGAAGCAGCAACACACGGACGAAGCGGCGACACACAGACGAAGCGGCAACACACGGACGAAGCGGCGACACACGGACGAAGCAGCAACACACGGATGAAGCGGCAACACAAAGACGAAGCAGCGACACGGACGAAGCAGCAACACACGAACGAAGCGGCGACACACAGACGAAGCAGCAAACACACGGATGAAGCGTCAACACACGGACGAAGCAGCAACACACGGACGAAGCAGCAACACACGGACGAAGCGGCAACACACGGACGAAGCAGCGACACACGGACGAAGCAGCGACACACGGACGAAGCAGCGACACACGGACGAAGCGGCAACACACGGACGAAGCAGCAAACACACGGACGAAGCGGCGACACACAGACGAAGCGGCAACACACGGACGAAGCGGCGACACACGGACGAAGCAGCAACACACGGATGAAGCGGCAACACAAAGACGAAGCAGCAACACACGGACGAAGCGGCGACACACAGACGAAGCAGCAACACACGGATGAAGCGTCAACACACGGACGAAGCAGCAACACACGGACGAAGCAGCAACACACGGACGAAGCGGCAACACACGGACGAAGCAGCGACACACGGACGAAGCAGCGACACACGGACGAAGCAGCGACACACGGACGAAGCGGCAACACACGGACGAAGCAGCAACACACGGACGAAGCGGCGACACACGGACGAAGCAGCGACACACGGACGAAGCGGCGACACACGGACGAAGCGGCGACACACGGACGAAGCGGCGACACACGGACGAAGCGGCGACACACGGATGAAGCGGCGACACACGGACGAAGCGGCAACACACGGACGAAGCAGCAACACACGGACGAAGCGGCAACACACGGACGAAGAGGCGACACACGGACGAAGCAGCGACACACGGACGAAGCAGCGACACACGGACGAAGCGGCAACGCACGGACGAAGCAGCAACACACGGACGAAGCAGCAACACACGGACGAAGCAGCAACACACGGACGAAGCAGCAAGACACGGACGAAGCAGCAACACACGGACGAAGCAGCAACACACGGACGAAGCGGCAACACACGGACGAAGCAGCAACACACAGATGAAGAAGAGACACACGGATGAAGCGGAGACACACGGACAAAGCGGATACACATGGACAAAGCGGCGACACACGGATGAAGTGATGACACAATTAGAAGAAGGGGCGATACACGGATGAAGCGGCGACACACAGACGAAGTGATGACACGGATGAAGCGGGGACACACGGATGAAGCGGCAACACACGGATGAAGTGATGACACACGGAAGAAGCGGTGACACACGGATGAAGTGATGACACACGGATGAAGCGGGGACACACGGATGAAACGGCGACACACGGATGAAGTGATGACACACGGAAGAAGCGGTGACACACAGACGAAGTGATGACACGGATGAAGTGATGACACACGGATGAAGCGGCGACACACGGATGAAGTGATGACACACGGATGAAGCAGCGACACACAGATGAAGTGATGACACGGATGAAGTGATGACACACGGATGAAGCGGCGACACACGGATGAAGTGATGACACGGATGAAGCGGCAACACACGGATGATGCGGCGACACACGGATGAAGCGGGGACACACGGATGAAGCGGGGACACATGGATGAAGTGATGACACACGGATGAAGTGATGACACATGGATGAAGCGGGGACACACGGATGAAGCGGTGACACACGGATGAAGCGGTGACACACGGATGAAGCGGGGAGACACGGGATGATAGATGAACACGGATGAAGTGGACACACGGATGAAGCGCGACACACGGATGAAGTGATGACACACGGATGAAGTGATGACACATGGATGAAGCGGCGACACACGGATGAAGCGGTGACACACGAATGAAGCGGAGACACATGGATGAAGTGATGACACACGGATGGAGCAATGAAGATTCAGCGCCAAAGGCATGAAACGTCCCGGCGTGACGACGTCTGTACAAGCTTCATCACAGAAAGAAAAAACAGATTTCCAGGACTCGGAGGGGCCATTATTCGCCCCCAGCCCTCTGATATTTGGGGCCCCGCAGAGATCTCAGTGTGACTGCACGGTGCGGAGCGGCCTTGAACCCGGCCGGTTACATGAGTCTGTGGGAAGCGGTGGGGGCCAAATACCAAGGTCCCCTCCAGCCCAAACTTAGAAGCTCACGTAGGCCACCTGCCCGGCACGTCTCCCCCTGTGATGTCCTTATACAGGACAGCGTGTGAGCGCCCCCCTGCCAGACACACAAGGTCAGGGGCTGACAACAGAGAGCACATGCCAGGCACACGCCACAAGGTGACTACAGGGCTGACAACAGAGAACACACGCTGGGCACCACAGCGCCACAAGTTCAGGGGCTGAGAACAGAGAACACACGCCAAGCACACGCCACAAGGGACCACAGGGCTGACAACAGAGAGCACACACCAGGCACACGCCACAAGGTGACTACAGGGCTGACAACAGATAGCACACGCCAGGCACACGCCACAAGGTGACTACAGGGCTGACAACAGATAGCACATACCAGGCACACACCACAAGGTGACTACAGGGCTGACAACAGAGAGCACATGCCGAGCACACGCCACAAGGTGACTACAGGGCTGACAACAGAGAGCACACGCCGGGCACACGCCACAAGTTGACTACAGGGCTAACAACAGAGAACACACTCCGGGCACACGCCACAAGTTGACTACAGGGCTGACAACAGAGAGCACACACTGGGCACATGCCTCAAGGTGACTACAGGGCTGACAACAGAGAGCACACACTGGGCACACGCCACAAGGTGACTACAGGGCTGACAACAGAGAGCACACGCTGGGCACATGCCACAAGGTGACTATAGGGCTGACAACAGAGAGCACATGCCGAGCACACGCCACAAGGTGACTACAGGGCTGACAACAGAGAGCACACGCCGGGCACACTCCACAAGTTGACTACAGGGCTAACAACAGAGAGTACACGTCAGGCACACGCCACAAGTTGACTACAGGGCTGACAACAGAGAGCACATGCTGGGCACACGCCACAAGGTGACTACAGGGCTGACAACAGGGAGCACACCCTGCCGACTGCAGAAGAGTGCAATGAGGCTTTTTGTTCCCAGTTATCCACCCCCCACGCAGCATCCACAGCCGATGGAATAACCACAGACACAGGAGATAACAGCTGAAGAATGGGGAAATCCAACATGGAGTAAACACTGCACAGTCTCACGTGGGTAGGCCATGGCAAATACAGTTTACAGTTGAATACGGACATGCAATTGGTATTTTGGAGCTGTAAGAACACGGATTATCTACATGTAGTATTTGTAATATGGTATAGGAAGGTTCAGAGTCTTAGAGCGGAAGGTTAGATATAACACAAGGGTTGTACAGACCTGGGAGTCCTGGGGTAATGTTACAGCTGGTCACAGCACGTGTAAATGTACGTGAAGCAAATAGTGTAAGGTTGTGGACAGAAGGGTCCTCAATCTTTACCAACATGCTGGCAGTAGGTTCTTCTTTATATACAGCTGAAGAAGCATGTGTAGATCCGGACAGCGAGGATCCAGGGTAGAAAGTCCTGAGAATCTTGGCTGTGGAAGGTAGAGAAGGATCCTGGGCCTGGGGGCCTGGCTGGGAATCTTGTGATAAAGAGAAAGATCAACTTCCAGGCCTTGGGTGTGGAAGTAGTGAGGAAACCCCTACATGGGGGATTTGTCCAGAATTGGGGGTTTTCCATCTCTGTCTGTTTAGGCCAACAGAGGTTCCACCTATTGACCCTGTGAGTGGCTCACCGGCCAATAGGACAACATCAATTTACATGTCAGATTCTTACAATGCAAAGTAATATAAACTATACATTTCCCAGCAGATGGTGCTGCAACACAACAAATGAGAAATACATGAATAGTACATTGAGTATCAATGGATGTAACTGAACTCCATACACTCAGTAATACTGATAGAGGGGTAGCTAGGGAGTGAGCTGCAGTGTGCAGGGGTATACGTTTAAAGGGACAGACACAATCTGGACCGGGGTACGACAAGAGCTGATTACATGATCCAGTAGGGACAGACTGATCTCCGCCATCATTCTACATCATTGTTATAGAGCAACCACCATCACTCACATGTGTAGATCTCTCAATGTGAGTGAGCACTAAGGGCCCCACCTCACCCTATGCCCAGGGCCCCTCTTTGTCTGAAGTCATTCCTGCCCGTGGTGATGACATCATAGATCCTCCACGGGATCCACTGGGTCACTGTGATGTCACATCAGACACCTGAAGGGGTTAAGTCTGGAGGCTCCTGGGGTGCAGCGCTGTGACTCCGGGGCCGATCTGGGCTGTTGTGGCCTTGGCCGTGTTATGACTGGTCCGTATTTAGTCTTCATCTGCTGGAATAATGTAAAGGAGCAACGACGAGCGGGGGAGGGGATCCCGGAGTGTATACTGTACAACGCACAATCAGACCTATATACCATACCTGTATATCTTACATTATACTATATCTACACCTCGTACACATACGCTACCTGTATATGTCTCTCGCACACCTCGTACACACTCGGCTCTGCTCCGTACACCTCGTACACACTCGGCTCTGCTCCGTACACCTCGTACACACTCGGCTCCGCTCCGTACACCTCGTACACACTCGGCTCTGCTCCGTACACCTCGTACACACTCGGCTCCGCTCCGTACACCTCGTACACACTCGGCTCCGCTCCGTACACCTCGTACACACTCGGCTCTGCTCCGTACACCTCGTACACACTCGGCTCCGCTCCGTACACCTCGTACACACTCGGCTCCGCTCCGTACACCTCGTACACACTCGGCTCCGCTCTGTACACCTCGTACACACTCGGCTCTGCTCCGTACACCTCGTACACACTCGGCTCCGCTCCGTACACCTCGTACACACTCGGCTCCGCTCTGTACACCTCGTACACACTCGGCTCTGCTCCGTACACCTCGTACACACTCGGCTCGCTCCGTACACCTCGTACACACTCGGCTCTGCTCCGTACGCTCGTACACACTCGGCTCTGCTCCGTAACACCTCGTACACACGCGGCTCCGCTCCGCACACCTCGTACACACTCGGCTCCGCTCCGCACACCTCGTACACACTCGGCTCCGCTCACCTCGTACACACTCGGCTCCGCTCCGTGCACCTCGTACACACTCGGCTCCGCGCACCTCGTACACACTCGGCTCCGCTCCGCACACCTCGTACACACGCGGCTCCGCTCCGCACACCTCGTACACACTCGGCTCTGCTCCGTACACCTCGTACACACTCGGCTCCGCTCCGACACCTCGTACACACTCGGCTCCGCTCCGCACACCTCGTACACACTCGGTCTCCGTACACCTCGTACACACTCGGCTCCGCTCCGCGCACCTCGTACACACTCGGCTCCGCTCCGAGCACCTCGTACACACTGGCTCCGCTCCGCACACCTCGTACACACTCGGCTCCGCTCCGCACACCTCGTACACACTCGGCTCCGCTCCACCTCGTACACACTCGGCTCCGCTCCGCTCACCTCGTACACACTCGGCTCCGCTCCGCACCTCGTACACACTCGGCTCGCTCCGCGCACCTCGTACACACTCGGCTCCGCTCCGCACACCTCGTACACACTCGGCTCCGCTCCGCACACCTCGTACACACGCGGCTCCCTCCAGTACACCTCGTACACACTCGGCTCCGCTCCGCTACACCTTGTACACACTCGGCTCCGCTCCGCACACCTCGTACACACGGCTCCGCTCCGCACACCTCGTACACACTCGGCTCCGCTCCGCACACCTCGTACACACTCGGCTCCGCTCCGCACACCTCGTACACACTCGGCTCCGCTCCGTACACCTCGTACACACTCGGCTCCGCTCCGCTCACCTCGTACACACTCGGCTCCGCTCCGCTCACCTCGTACACACTCGGCTCCGCTCCGTGCACCTCGTACACACTCGGCTCCGCTCGCGCACCTCGTACAACACGCTCCGCTCTGCCGCGCACCTCGTACACACACGGCTCCGCTCCGCGCACCTCGTACACACTCGGCTCCGCTCCGACACCTCGCACACACTCGGCTCCGCTCCGCACACCTCGCACACACTCGGCTCCGCTCCGCACACCTGACACAACTCGGCTCCGCTCCGTACACCTCGACACACTCGGCTCCGCTCCGTACACCTCGTACACACTCGGCTCCGCTCTGTACACCTCGCACACACTCGGCTCCGCTCCGTACACCTCGCACACACTCGGCTCTCGCTCCGTACACCTCGACACACTCGGCTCCGCTCCGTACACCTCGTACACACTCGGCTCTGCTCCGTACACCTCGTACACACTCGGCTCTGCTCCGTACACCTCGTACACACTCGGCTCTGCTCCGTACACCTCGTACACACTCGGCTCTGCTCCGTACACCTCGTACACACTCGGCTCTGCTCCGTACACCTCGTACACACTCGGCTCCGCTCCGCACACCTCGTACACACTCGGCTCTGCTACATCAACACTAAATCCCTCGGTTAGGTGATAGAGATGAGGAGGAGATGTAGGGAGGTGCAGAACTGTGGAGAGGATGGGTAGGTGATAGAGATGAGGGAGGAGATGTAGGGAGGTGCAGAACTGTGGAGAGGATGGGTAGGTGATAGAGATGAGGAGGAGATGTACGGAGGAGCAGAACTGTGGAGAGGACGGGTAGGTGATAGAGATGAGGGAGGAGATGTAGGAGGTGCCAGAACTGTGGAGAGGATGGGTAGGTGATAGAGATGAGGAGGAGATGTACGAGGAGCAGAACTGTGGAGAGGACGGTGTAGGTGATAGAGATGAGGGAGGAGATGTAGGGAGGTGCAGAACTGTGGAGAGGATGGGTAGGTGATAGAGATGAGGAGGAGATGTACGGAGGAGCAGAACTGTGGAGAAGATGGGTAGGTGATGGACAGAGATGAGAAGGAGATGTAGGGAGATGCAGAACTGTGGATAGGATGGGTAGGTGATAGACAGAGATGAGGGAGGAGATGTAGGGTGTCTCACCCTGGGGAGTCTGGAACCAGAAGGTCACAACTATGTGCTTCACTTTGGAAGGAGCTGTCTCTTGAAGGAGTCTAGGAGTCGTGCTTTGTGCAGCTCTGGAGTCTTCCTGCATTTGAGGGATTCGGAGATGTGTCCTGTCTGAGTTTGTTCCCCTGTCTGTCCACCTCACCCCTGTGCTGTGTTATTTGTAGAGGTTTGGCGCGTGTCCTTACCAGCCAGTCATTAACCAGAGTTAGTTCAGGGCGAGAGAGGGCCTTTGGGGGGAAGGACCCGTATAGGGATGTTATGGATGGAGCTCATCATAGGACCCAGGTCAGGAGTGTCAGGAGGAGACCTGTCTCTCCCTCCCTATCGGCAGGATCTTACTTCTTCACCATCCCTGTCATCTCCCCTGTGTCCATACACCCCGGCGTGACAGGAGTGCTGCAGATACTGACACGAGTTTAGAATGTGTAGTCTGCACTCTGTGGACTGCTCTGCAGTGCTCTAAATGGAGACAATTCCCTTAACCTATTATGGGTTAACATGTGTGGCTCTGCAGGGGCAGGTGTGCTGCTGCTGGGTGTGTCTGGTGATGTGCTTGTCCCTCCCCCATTAGCCAACAGCTGGTGACACTGATAGAGTTCACTCTATGCACAGACTGTGAGCTGTGTGGACGCCATGTGCTGATCTTTGGAACTCTCTTGCTGTGTTGCTGCTGGAAGTTGCTGTACTTATCCGATCCTGGGGGAAGGTGAAGGGGGTTATGGACCAGGGTTGGATAGGGGCAAGGGCAAGGGTGGTGGCCAGACATCTTCACCTTTATGGGTAACTCTGAGATCAGATGTCAGCTAAGGAACCCAAGTCTGCAGGGTCAGCCTAGCCTCCCTGATTCTCTCAGATCATCTCTGCCTCCCTGCTACTCACTCGTACACTCGTGCGCTAGTAGCATCGGGCGGGGGGAGATGGCGGATATGGACGGTGACAGTGTACATAGGAGAGAGGCAGATATGGACGGTGACAGTGTACATAGGAGAGAGGCAGATATGGACAGTGACAGTGTACATAGGAGAGAAGGCAGATATGGACGGTGACAGTGTACATAGGAGAGAGGCAGATATGGATGGTGACAGTGTAAATAGGGGAGAGGGCGGATATGGACGGTGACAGTGTACATAGGAGAGAGTGCAGATATGGACGGTGACAGTGTACATAGGAGAGAGTGCAGATATGGACGGTGACAGTGTACATAGGAGAGAGGGCAGATATGGACGGTGACAGTGTACATAGGGGAGAGGGCAGATATGGATGGTGACAGTGTACATAGGAGAGAGGGCAGATATGGACGGTGACAGTGTACATAGGGGAGAGGGCAGATATGGATGGTGACAGTGTACATAGGGGAGAGGGCATATATGGATGGTGACAGTGTACATAGGGGAGAGTGCAGATATGGACGGTGACAGTGTACATAGGGGAGAGGGTGGATATGGATGGTGACAGTGTACATAGGGAGAGGGCAGATATGGATGGTGACAGTGTACATAGGAGAGAGGGCAGATATGGACGGTGACAGTGTACATAGGGGAGAGGGCAGATATGGATGGTGACAGTGTACATAGGGGAGAGGGCAGATATGGATGGTGACAGTGTACATAGGGGAGAGTGCAGATATGAATGGTGACAGTGTACATAGGGGAGAGTGCAGATATGGACGGTGACAGTGTACATAGGGGAGAGGGTGGATATGGATGGTGACAGTGTACATAGGAGAGAGGGCAGATATGGACGGTGACAGTGTACATAGGGGAGAGGGCAGATATGGATGGTGACAGTGTACATAGGGGAGAGGGCAGATATGGATGGTGACAGTGTACATAGGGGAGAGTGCAGATATGGACGGTGACAGTGTAACATAGTTTTACGGTTGAAGGAAGACATAAGTCCATCTAGTTCCCCCATAGCCGAACATGTTGATCCAGAGGAAGGCAAAAACCCCATGTGGCAACACTAAGCTCCACATTGGGGGAAAAATTCCTTCCTGACTCCAGATACGGCAATCAGACTAGATCCCTGGATCACCGCCCGATCAAAGAATCTAGTATATATAACTGGTAATATTATAGTTTTCAAGAAAGGCATCCAGGCCCTTCTTACATGTTAGTAGTGACTCCCTCATTACACCATCATGTGGAGAGAGCTCCATAGTCTCACTGCTCTTACAGTAAAGAATCCGCGTCTGTGATTATGATTAAACCTTCTTTCCTCCAGACGTAGAGGACGCCCCCTTGTCCCCATCTCTGTAGAGGACGCCCCCTTGTCCCCGTCTCTGTAGAGGACGCCCCCTTGTCCCAGTCTCTGTAGAGGACGCCCCCTTGTCCCAGTCTCTGTAGAGGACGCCCCCTTGTCCCCGTCTCTGTAGAGGACGCCCCCTTGTCCCCGTCTCTGTAGAGGACGCCCCCTTGTCCCCGTCTCTGTAGAGGACGCCCCCTTGTCCCCGTCTCTGTAGAGGACGCCCCCTTGTCCCCGTCTCTGTAGAGGACGCCCCCTTGTCCCCGTCTCTGTAGAGGACGCCCCCTTGTCCCCGTCTCTGTAGAGGACGCCCCCTTGTCCCCGTCTCTGTAGAGGACGCCCCCTTGTCCCCGTCTCTGTAGAGGACGCCCCCTTGTCCCAGTCTCAGGCCTAAGAGTAAAGAGATCATTAGAAAGGTCTCTGTACTGCCCCCTCATATATTTATACATTATTATAAGATCACCCCTAAGCCTTCGTTTTTCCAAGCTAAACAACCCCAAGTTTAATAACCTGTCTTGGTATTGCAGACCCCCTCAGTCCTCTAATAACCTGTCTTGGTATTGCAGACCCCCTCAGTCCTCTAATAACCTGTCTTGGTATTGCAGACCCCCCCAGTCCTCTAATAACCTGTCTTGTTATTGCAGACCCCTCAGTCCTCTAATAACCTGTCTTGGTATTGCAGACCCCCTCAGTCCTCTAATAACCTGTCTTGTTATTGCAGACCCCTCAGTCCTCTAATAACCTGTCTTGGTATTGCACACCCCCCAGTCCTCTAATAACCTGTCTTGGTATTGTAGACCCCTCAGTCCTCTAATAACCTGTCTTGGTATTGCAGACCCCTCAGTCCTCTAATAACCTGTCTTGGTATTGCAGACCCCCCAGTCCTCTAATAACCTGTCTTGGTATTGCAGACCCCCCTCAGTCCTCTAATAACCTGTCTTGGTATTGCAGACCCCTCAGTCCTCTAATAACCTGTCTTGGTATTGCAGACCCCTCAGTCCTCTAATGACTTTTGTTGCTCTTCTCTGGACCCGCTCTAGTTCAGCTATGTCTTTCTTATACACCGGAGACCAGAATTGTACACAGTATTCTAAGTGTGGTCGCACTAGTGACTTGTATAGGTAAAATGATGTTCTCCTCATGAGCATCTATGCCTCTTTTAATGCATCCCATTATTTTATTTGCCTTTGCAGCAGCTGCCTGACACTGGCCACTAAATGTGAGTTTGTCATCTACCCATACACCCAGGTCTTTTTCAGTGACAGTTTTGCCCAGTGTTTTACAATTAAGCACATAATTATACCTTTTGTTTCCTCTGCCCAAGTGCATGACTTTACATTTATCCCCATTAAAGCGCATTTGCCATTTAGCAGCCCAAGCTTCTAGTTTACATAAATCCTCCTGTAATATAAAATTGTCCTCCTCTGTATTGATTACCCTGCAGAGTTTAGTGTCATCTGCAAATATTGAGATTCTACTCTGTATACCCCCTACAAGGTCATTAATACATATATTAAATAGAAGCGGGCCCAACACTGACCCCTGTGGTACCCCACTGTTAACTGTGACCCATTCTGAGAGTGTTCCATTAATTACCACCCTTTGTTTCCTATCACTAAGCCAGTTCTTAACCCACTTACACATATTTTCCCCTATCCCCATTGCCCTCATTTTATGTATCAACCTTTTGTGTGGCACCGTATCAAAAGCTTTTGAAAAGTCCATATACACCACATCCACTGCATTTCCTTGGTCCAGTCCAGAACTTACTTCTTCATAGAAGCTTATCAGATTAGTTTGACAGGAACGGTCCCTCGTAAAACCATGTTGATAATGGGTCATGAGGTTATTTTTCTTCAGATACTCCAGTATAGCATCTCTTAGAAAACCCTCTAGGATTTTACCCACAGTAGAGGTTAAGCTTACTGGCCTATAATTTCCAAGTTCAGTTTTTGTCCCCTTTTTGAATATTGGCACCACATTTGCTATACGCCAGTCCTGTGGTACAGACCCTGTTTTTATGGAATCTTTAAATATTAAAAATAATGGTCTATCTATGACAGTACTTAATTCCTGCAGCACTCTGGGGTGTATCCCATCCGGGCCCGGTGATTTGTCAATTTTAGTGATTTTTAGACGATGCCGTACTTCCTCTTGGGTTAAGCAGGTGACGTTTAATTGAGAATTTTTGTTATCACTGATCATATTGTCTGTCATGGGATTTTCTTGTGTAAATACTGTTGAAAAAAAGTCATTTAGCATATTTGCTTTTTCCTCATCCTCATCCACCATTTCACCCAGACTATTTTTAAAGGGCCAACACCATCATTTTTTAGTTTCTTACTATTTATGTAGTTAAAAAATATTTTGGGATTCTTTTTACTTTCTCTGGCAATGAGTCTCTCTGTCTCAATCTTTGCTGCCTTGATTTGCTTTTTACAAATGTTATTTAATTTTCTGTATTTATTTAATGCTTCATCACTACCTACTTGCTTTAGTTCCCTAAATGTACATAGGGGAGAGGGCAGATGTGGACGGTGACAGTGTACATAGGGGAGAGGGCAGATATGGATGGTGACAGTGTACATAGGGGAGAGGGCAGATTTGGACGGTGACAGTGTACATAGGAGAGAGGGCAGATATGGATGGTGACAGTGTACATAGGGGAGAGGGCAGATATGGATGGTGACAGTGTACATAGGAGAGAGGGCAGATATGGACGGTGACAGTGTACATAGGAGAGAGGGCAGATATGGACGGTGACAGTGTACATAGGAGAGAGGGCAGATATGGATGGTGACAGTGTACATAGGGGAGAGGGCAGATATGGATGGTGACAGTGTACATAGGGGAGAGGGCAGATATGGATGGTGACAGTGTACATAGGAGAGAGGGCAGATATGGATGGTGACAGTGTAAATAGGAGAGAGGGCAGATATGGATGGTGACAGTGTACATAGGGGAGAGGGCAGATATGGATGGTGACAGTGTACATAGGGGAGAGGGCAGATTTGGACGGTGACAGTGTACATAGGAGGAGAGGGCAGATATGGATGGTGACAGTGTACATAGGGGAGAGGGCAGATATGGATGGTGACAGTGTACATAGGGGAGAGGGCAGATATGGATGGTGACAGTGTACATAGGAGAGAGGGCAGATATGGACGGTGACAGTGTACATAGGGGAGAGGGCAGATATGGATGGTGACAGTGTACATAGGAGAGGGCAGATATGGATGGTGACAGTGTACATAGGGGAGAGGGCAGATATGGATGGTGACAGTGTACATAGGAGAGAGGGCAGATATGGATGGTGACAGTGTAAATAGGAGAGAGGGCAGATATGGATGGTGACAGTGTACATAGGGGAGAGGGCAGATATGGATGGTGACAGTGTACATAGGGGAGAGGGCAGATATAGATGGTGACAGTGTACATAGGGGAGAGGGCAGATATGAATGGTGACAGTGTACATAGGGGAGAGGGCAGATGTGGACGGTGACAGTGTACATAGGGGAGAGGGCAGATATAGATGGTGACAGTGTACATAGGGGAGAGGGCAGATATGGACGGTGACAGTGTATATAGGAGAGAGGGCATATATGGACGGTGACAGTGTACATAGGAGAGAGGGCAGATATGGATGGTGACAGTGTACATAGGAGAGAGGGCAGATATGGATGGTGACAGTGTAAATAGGAGAGAGGGCAGATATGGATGGTGACAGTGTACATAGGGGAGGGCAGATATGGATGATGACAGCATACATAGGGGAGAGGGCAGATACGGATGGTGACAGTGTACATAGGAGAGAGGGCAGATACAGATGGTGACAGTGTACATAGGGGAGAGTGCAGATATGGATGGTGACAGTGTACATAGGGGAGAGGGCAGATATGGACGGTGACAGTGTACATAGGGGAGAGGGCAGATATGGATGGTGACAGTGTACATAGGGGAGAGGGCAGATATGGACGGTGACAGTGTACATAGGGGAGAGGGCAGATATGGATGGTGACAGTGTACATAGGGGAGAGGGCAGATATGGACATTGACAGTGTACATAGGGGAGAGGGCAGATATGGACATTGACAGTGTACATAGGGGAGAGGGCAGATATGGACGGTGACAGTGTACATAGGAGAGAGGGCAGATATGGATGGTGACAGTGTACATAGGGAGAGGGCAGATATGGACGGTGACAGTGTACATAGGAGAGAGGGCAGATATGGACGGTGACAGTGTACATAGGGGAGAGGGCAGATATGGATGGTGACAGTGTACATAGGGGAGAGGGCAGATATGGATGGTGACAGTGTACATAGGAGAGAGGGCAGATATGGACGGTGACAGTGTACATAGGAGAGAGGGCAGATATGGACGGTGACAGTGTACATAGGGGAGAGTGCAGATATGGATGGTGACAGTGTACATAGGGGAGAGTGCAGATATGGACGGTGACAGTGTACACAGGGGAGAGGGCAGATATGGACGGTGACAGTGTACATAGGGGAGAGGGCAGATATGGACGGTGACAGTGTACATAGGGGAGAGGGCAGATATGGACGGTGACAGTGTACATAGGGGAGAGGGCAGATATGGATGGTGACAGTGTACATAGGAGAGAGGGCAGATATGGACGGTGACAGTGTACATAGGGGAGAGGGCAGATATGGATGGTGACAGTGTACATAGGAGAGAGGGCAGATATGGATGTCCCCTCACACTCCCAGCTTACACCTTTTCCAATATCGTTGCTGTTCCAGCAGTGTTAGCACTCGCTGTCCGGGGTCTCACGGTCACGAGAGGTTGTTACATCACACGAGCCCCGCAACCAATCAGTGCCGGATTCACCATCTCCATCTTCAGACAAATAAGTGATGAAGAGGGGTCCGACATAGGGGTGCAAACATGAGGAATGACCTGGGATCGTCTTAAGGCCCAGTCACACACAGAGAATTGTGCAGATTGCTGGCAGAGCTCTGGTTGCAGTGAAATCATGGACACATTGTTCTATCTTGTTGCTGTGTACAAATGTAACAATGTGTCCATGATTTCACTGCAGCCAGAGATCTGCCAACAATCTCTGCACAATTCTCTGTATGTGACTGGGCCATTTATTGTGCACAACTCAACCCATCAATTCCTGCAAAGACAAGCAAGTCTGCAGCCAGACATTGAGAATCTGACAGCAAAGGGAAGGTGCACAGTAAAAAGGAGACTGAGCAGCGCCCCCTAACAGAATGAAGCAGTGTGAACAGCGGTATTAGGGGACCACAGCATACAGCGGCCTCTGTAAGAGCTGAGAGGTCAGCAGACACTGACTATAGGGCATGGGACCACCATCACTACAGTATATACCTGTATCATGAAGGGACAGAACACTCACATTGGCCAATTTATGTGTGCCCACCAGCCATGACAAGGCGACAGGACCTTACAATAATACTTACAAGTATGATTATTTTCTGCCAGCACCTACATGTATGGTGATGCCAGTCCTCTACTTCCCTTGACTGACTGGCTTCTCTAAACTCGGTGTTGTGTCCTTTTGTTCACTCCCCTAACTGTGTCCTTCTCTAACTTTCCACCCACCACCTGGCTCCTCCACTATCCCGTTGCTGGGCATAGAGTCCCTAGACTTAGGATCGGGAGTGTGTTGGATGTTTGTGTGGGGATACCGACTTACCAATCCAGGCTGCTGTGCCATCTAGTGGCAACCGGTCCTCAGGGGCGCCATATAACCACCGACAATGACAAGGCAACAGGACCCCAAACCTTACATGTATCAGACCTGCCTCTTATGAGCGCTCACATTGGCTAATTAATGTGTGCCCACCAGCCATGTCAGGGAAAAAGGACCCCAAAACCTTACACATATCAGACTTGCCCCTCCAGAGTGCTCACAATGGCCAATTTGTCCGTGCCCCTGACCAAAGCATGGCTCAAACATGGCTCTGCAAAGCGCTCATATTGGCCTTCATGTGTGCCCACTTGCCACAACAAGGCATCATGATATTAAACCTTATGTGTAACAGACATACTTCTCCCTGTAAAGGGAGATGTAGCTCTTGTATGATGGTCAGTGTGGCAGGCTGTGCAGGGGAGATGTAGCTCGGTGGAGGACGGTCAGTGTGGCAGGCTGTGCAGGGGAGATGTAGCTCGGTGGAGGACGGTCAGTGTGGCAGGCTGTGCAGGGGAGATGTAGCCCGGTGGAGGATGGTCAGTGTGGCAGGCTGTGCAGGGGAGATGTAGCTTGGTGGAGGACGTTCAGTGTGGCTGGCTGTGCAGGGGAGATGTAGCTCGGTGGAGGACGGTCAGTGTGGCAGGCTGTGCAGGGGAGATGTAGCTCGGTGGAGGACGGTCAGTGTGGCAGGCTGTGCAGGGGAGATGTAGCTCGGTGGAGGACGGTCAGTGTGGCAGGCTGTACAGGGGAGATGTAGCTCGGTAGAGGACGGTCAGTGTGGCAGGCTGTGCAGGGGTGATGTAGCTCGGTGGAGGACGGTCAGTGTGGCAGGCTGTACAGGGGAGATGTAGCTCGGTGGAGGACGGTCAGTGTGGCAGGCTGTGCAGGGGAGATGTAGCTCGGTGGAGGAGGGTCAGTGTGGCAGGCTGTGCAGGGGAGCTGTGGCTCGGTGGAGGACAGTCAGTGTGGCAGGCTGTGCAGGTGAGATGTAGCTCGGTGGAGGACGGTCAGTGTGGCAGGCTGTGCAGGGGAGATGTAGCTCGGTGGAGGATGGTCAGTGTGGCAGGCTGTGCAGGGGAGATGTAGCTCGGTGGAGGACGGTCAGTGTGGCAGGCTGTGCAGGGGAGATGTAGCTCGGTGGAGGACGGTCAGTGTGGCAGGCTGTGCAGGGGAGATGTAGCTCGGTGGAGGACGGTCAGTGTGGCAGGCTGTGCAGGGGAGATGTAGCTCGGTGGAGGACGGTCAGTGTGGCAGGCTGTGCAGGGGAGATGTAGCTCGGTGGAGGACGGTCAGTGTGGCAGGCTGTGCAGGGGAGATGTAGCTCGGTGGAGGACGGTCAGTGTGGCAGGCTGTGCAGGGGAGATGTAGCTCGGTGGAGGACGGTCAGTGTGGCAGGCTTTGCAGGTGAGATGTAGCTCAGTGGAGGACGGTCAGTGTGGCAGGCTGTGCAGGGGAGATGTAGCTCGGTGGAGGACGGTCAGTGTGGCAGGCTGTGCAGGGGAGATGTAGCTCGGTGGAGGACGGTCAGTGTGGCAGGCTGTACAGGTGAGATGTAGCTCGGTGGAGGACGGTCAGTGTGGCAGGCTGTGCAGGGGAGATGTAGCTCGGTGGAGGACGGTCAGTGTGGCAGGCTGTGCAGGGGAGATGTAGCTCGGTGGAGGACGGTCAGTGTGGCAGGCTGTGCAGGGGAGATGTAGCTCGGTGGAGGACGGTCAGTGTGACAGGCTGTGCAGGGGAGATGTAGCTCGGTGGAGGACGGTCAGTGTGGCAGGCTGTGCAGGGGAGATGTAGCTCGGTGGAGGACGGTCAGTGTGGCAGGCTGTGCAGGGGAGATGTAGCTCGGTGGAGGACGGTCAGTGTGGCAGGCTGTGCAGGGGAGATGTAGCTCGGTGGAGGACGGTCAGTGTGGCAGGCTGTGCAGGGGAGATGTAGCTCGGTGGAGGACGGTCAGTGTGGCAGGCTGTGCAGGGAGATGTAGCTCGGTGGAGGACGGTCAGTGTTGCAGGCTGTGCAGGGGAGATGTAGCTCGGTGGAGGACGGTCAGTGTGGCAGGCTGTGCAGGGGAGATGTAGCTCGGTGGAGGACGGTCAGTGTGGCAGGCTGTGCCACTTGTGGTGGGACCTGAGCCGTTACGTGTCATATTAAAGCTGGCCTCAGTTCTTGCCCCGGGGACTGGCAGCCATTGTCATGTAAGCTGAGCCCCTCCATGTGGCGGGGTCAGACGTATCACATTATTGTGTGAAGCTTGGCAGTGCCCGGTACCTGGCGG
Organism: Allobates femoralis; assembly: GCA_033576535.1. Taxonomy (NCBI): domain Eukaryota; kingdom Metazoa; phylum Chordata; class Amphibia; order Anura; family Aromobatidae; genus Allobates; species Allobates femoralis. Next base: position 629,757,986 of record JARQOC010000001.1, read on the forward strand.
CCGTGTGCCAGCTCCTGCACATCCAGAGCTGCGCTCAGCACAAGCCCGGTCTCGCACTCATTAGCTGCGGCTTTGTTGTATTCATTGGCGTTGGGCAGAGATACGAGAACTTTAATCGTGTGGAACCGTAAGCTGCTCTATTATAAAGGCGAGGCGAGCGCGCCCGGGTATTGTTACCCTCCACCGATACATGTGTCTGGAATGTGGCCATATCCGCTCACCACAGGCAAAGAGGCTCCTGAAGCGGAACCGAGTCTACTGCAATCCTGGAAACATGGGACGGCGCTCGTCTGATCGGGGATTACAGGGCCGCAGTCAGGTGACACATGAGATGGCGCTAATGAAGAAAGATCATAATGCCAGAGGCAAACATTGGCCGTCACCGGTGAACTAACACAAGGCGGTGCTGACGGTCATCCAAAGGACGACGTCACAAAGAACCGGCACATTCAACCCAGCGACATCCACACGGGAGGACACGGCTGCCAATGAGATGGGGGATAATGACACAGAGGGTCGCGGTCAACAAGACGATGGAAGGGGCGAAGCAGATCTCCGACCATTAGACGGTGAATTATATCAATGTTTGCTCCCAAACAGATGACTTATTTTCAGAGGATGTCTACTATATCTCTCTCATGACCCATTCCATCCCCTGATCCTTCCCATCTCCATGCAGCTCCCAATATCCCCATCCTCTCCATGCAGCTCCCGATATCCCCATCCTCTCCATGCAGCCCCAATATCCCCATCCTCTCCATGCAGCCCCAATATCCCCATCCTCTCCATGCAGCTCCCGATATCCCCATCCTCTCCATGCAGCCCCAATATCCCCATCCTCTCCATGCAGCCCCCATATCCCCATCCTCTCCATGCAGCCCTCAATATCCCCATCCTCTCCATGCAGCCCCCAATATCCCCATCCTCTCCATGCAGCTCCCAATATATCCCCACCCATATCCTCTCTCCATGCAGCCCTCAATATCCCATCCTCTCCATGCAGCCCTCAATATCCCCATCCTCTCCATGCAGCTCCCAATATCCCCATCCTCTCCATGCAGCTCCCAATATCCCCATCCTCTCCATGCAGCCCTCAATATCCCCATCCTCTCCATGCAGCCCTCAATATCCCCATCCTCTCCATGCAGCTCCCAATATCCCCATCCTCTCCATGCAGCTCCCAATATCTCCATCCTCTCCATGCAGCCCTCAATATCCCCATCCTCTCCATGCAGCCCTCAATATCCCCATCCTCTCCATGCAGCCTCAATATCCCATCCTCTCCATGCAGCCCCAATATCCCCATCCTCTCCATGCAGCCCTCAATATCTCCATCCTCTCCATGCAGCCCTCAATATCCCATCCTCTCCATGCAGCCCTCAATATCCCCATCCTCTCCATGCAGCCCTCAATATCGCCATCCTCTCCATGCAGCCCCCAATATCCCATCCTCTCCATGCAGCCCTCAATATCCCCATCCTATCCATGCAGCCCTCAATATCCCCATCCTCTCCATGCAGCCCTCAATATCCCCATCCTCTCCATGCAGCCCTCAATATCCCCATCCTGTCCGTGCAGCCCCCAATATCCCCATCCTCTCCATGCAGCTCCCAATATCCCCATCCTCTCCATGCAGCTCCCAATATCCCCATCCTCTCCATGCAGCTCCCAATATCCCCATCCTCTCCATGCAGCTCCCAATATCCCCATCCTCTCCATGCAGCCCCAATATCCCCATCCTCTCCATGCAGCTCCCAATATCCCCATCCTCTCCATGCAGCCCTCAATATCCCCATCCTCTCCATGCAGCCCTCAATATCCCCATCCTCTCCATGCAGCCCTCAATATCCCCATCCTCTCCATGCAGCTCCCAATATCCCCATCCTCTCCATGCAGCTCCCGATATCCCCATCCTCTCCATGCAGCCCTCAATATCCCCATCCTCTCCGTGCAGCTCCCAATATCCCCATCCTCTCCATGCAGCCCTCAATATCCCCATCCTCTCCTTGCAGCTCCCAATATCCCCATCCTCTCCATGCAGCTCTCCATATCCCCATCCTCTCCATGCAGCTCCCAATATCCCATCCTCTCCATGCAGCCCTCAATATCCCCATCCTCTCCATGCAGCTCCCAATATCCCCATCCTCTCCATGCAGCCCTCAATATCCCCATCCTCTCCATGCAGCTCCCAATATCCTCATCCTCTCCATGCAGCTCCCAATATCCCATCCTCTCCATGCAGCCCTCAATATCTCCATCCTCTCCATGCAGCCCTCAATATCCCATCCTCTCCATGCAGCCCTCAATATCCCCATCCTCTCCATGCAGCCCTCAATATCCCCATCCTCTCCATGCAGCCCCAATATCCCCATCCTCTCCATGCAGCTCCCAATATCCCCATCCTCTCCATGCAGCCCTCAATATCCCCATCCTCTCCATGCAGCCCTCAATATCCCCATCCTCTCCATGCAGCCCCAATATCCCCATCCTCTCCATGCAGCCCTCAATATCCCCATCCTTCCATGCAGCCCTCAATATCCCCATCCTCTCCATGCAGCTCCAATATCCCCATCCTCTCCATGCAGCCCTCAATATCCCCATCCTCTCCATGCAGCCCTCAATATCCCCATCCTCTCCATGCAGCCCTCAATATCCCCATCCTCTCCATGCAGCTCCCGATATCCCCATCCTCTCCATGCAGCCCTCAATATCCCCATCCTCTCCATGCAGCCCTCAATATCCCCATCCTCTCCATGCAGCCCTCAATATCCCCATCCTCTCCATGCAGCCCTCAATATCCCCATCCTCTCCATGCAGCCCTCAATATCCCCATCCTCTCCATGCAGCTCCCAATATCCCCATCCTCTCCATGCAGCCCTCAATATCCCCATCCTCTCCATGCAGCCCTCAATATCCCCATCCTCTCCATGCAGCCCTCAATATCCCCATCCTCTCCATGCAGCTCCCAATATCCCCATCCTCTCCATGCAGCCCTCAATATCCCCATCCTCTCCATGCAGCCCTCAATATCCCCATCCTCTCCATGCAGCTCCCAATATCCCCATCCTCTCCATGCAGCCCTCAATATCCCCATCCTGTCCGTGCAGCCCCAATATCCCCATCCTCTCCATGCAGCTCCCAATATCCCCATCCTCTCCATGCAGCTCCCAATATCCCCATCCTCTCCATGCAGCTCCCAATATCCCCATCCTCTCCATGCAGCCCCAATATCCCCATCCTCTCCATGCAGCTCCCAATATCCCCATCCTCTCCATGCAGCCCTCAATATCCCCATCCTCTCCATGCAGCCCTCAATATCCCCATCCTCTCCATGCAGCCCTCAATATCCCCATCCTCTCCATGCAGCCCTCAATATCCCCATCCTCTCCATGCAGCCCTCAATATCCCCATCCTCTCCATGCAGCTCCCAATATCCCCATCCTCTCCATGCAGCCCTCAATATCCCCATCCTCTCCATGCAGCTCCAATATCCCCATCCTCTCCATGCAGCTCCCAATATCCCCATCCTCTCCATGCAGCTCCCAATATCCCCATCCTCTCCATGCAGCCCTCAATATCCCCATTTAGGTACCTACAGAAAGAAGCACACACACTGTGTATTCCAGGCCGCCAGGCGCCACATTGAGCCCAGCTAATGTAGATTTATGGGAAGCCGCCGGACAATCAGACGCCAGCAGCCGCTGTCCTCCGATTGGCAGGCGGCTACTGACGTCTGAATGACCACTGGCTTCACGTAAATCTACGGCAGCTGAGAGAGCTCAGTGCGGCGCCAGAATAAATACAGTGGCAGACAACGGCTGCGGGCGGGTGGGCGGCCAATACAGTAAATACCTAGAATCACAACTGCATGCCCTGTTAGGTGGGCATGCGTAAAGAAATAAAGTTTATGTCTTATTTTGAGGGATGCCTTATATTTGGCTTTTCTGCAAACCCCCTACTATGTCTTATTTTCGGGGAAACATGGTACAATAATAGTCTCAAGTTGTGGACCCGAATAGGGCCGCCACCGAAGAACATCCACCGAGAAGGAACATCAATCCTGCGACTCACACCAAATCCTCACCAAAAGTACAGCTCGGTCCAAGAGCTACAGAGACCCCCAGATACATGGAGCGGTGACCTGCGGCTGCTGACCCTGAGCGTCTACACAACCAATCTCACTAATGACTCCGAGTACTGATTACTCAGCGCTCATAATTAAAAAATAACAAGAAACAGGGAAGACAATCACCCAAGGAAACTCCTCCAGGGGCCAAGGGTCCGGCGCAGCCACCGGGGAACCACGGATGAACCCAGAAGACAGAATGAGCAAGAGAAAACCAGAAGAGATGAGAAAACACCAAGAGGAATCTCACTATAATATATACAGAATAATACATTACACCCAGGATACAGGACAGGAGAAGAGGTACTGTGCAGTGTATATATACAGAATAATACAGATACTGAGGATTACACCCAGTATACAGGACAGGAGAAGTGGTACTGTGCAGTGTATATATACAGAATAATACAGATACTGAGGATTATACCCAGTATACAGGACAGGAGAAGTGGTACTGTGCAGTGTATATATACAGAATAATACAGATACTGAGGATTACACCCAGTATACAGGACAGGAGAAGTGGTACTGTGCAGTGTATATATACAGAATAATACAGATACTGAGGATTACACCCAGTATACAGGACAGGAGAAGTGGTACTGTGCAGTGTATATATACAGAATAATACAGATACTGAGGATTACACCCAGTATACAGGACAGGAGAAGTGGTACTGTGCAGTGTATATATACAGAATAATACAGATACTGAGGATTACACCCAGTATACAGGACAGGAGAAGTGGTACTGTGCATGTATATATACAGAAAATACAGAACTGAGATTACACCCAGATACAGGCAGGAAAGTGACGTGCAGTTAGATATACAGATAAACAGACACGAGATACACCCAGTAACAGGACAGGAGAATGGTACTGTGCAGTGTATATATACAGAATAATACAGATACTGAGGATTACACCCAGTATACAGGACAGGAGAAGTGGTACTGTGCAGTGTATATATACAGAATAATACAGATACTGAGGATTACACCCAGTATACAGGACAGGAGAAGTGGTACTGTGCAGTGTATATATACAGAATAATACAGATACTGGGGATTACACCCAGTATACAGGACAGGAGAAGTGGTACTGTGCAGTGTATATATACAGAATAATACAGATACTGAGGATTACACCCAGTATACAGGACAGGAGAAGTGGTACTGTGCAGTGTATATATACAGAATAATACAGATACTGAGGATTACACCCAGTATACAGGACAGGAGAAGTGGTACTGTGCAGTGTATATATACAGAATAATACAGATACTGAGGATTACACCCAGTATACAGGACAGGAGAAGTGGTACTGTGCAGTGTATATATACAGAATAATACAGATACTGAGGATTACACCCAGTATACAGGACAGGAAAGTGGTACTGTGCAGTGTATATATACAGATAATACAGATACTGAGGATTACACCCAGTATACAGACAGGAGAAGTGGTACTGTGCAGTGTAATATACAGAATAATACAGATACTGAGGATTACACCCAGTATACAGGACAGGAGAAGTGGTACTGTGCAGTGTATATATACAGAATAATACAGATACTGAGGATTACACCCAGTATACAGGACAGAGAAAGTGGTACTGTGCAGTGTAATATATACAGAATAATACAGATACTGAGGATTACACCCAGTATACAGGACAGGAGAAGTGGTACTGTGCAGTGTATATATACAGAATAATACAGATACTGAGGATTACACCCAGTATACAGGACAGGAGAAGTGTACTGTGCAGTGTATATACACAGAATAATACAGATACTGAGGATTACACCCAGTATACAGACAGAGAAGTGGTACTGTGCAGTGATATATAAGAATAATACAGATACTGAGGATTACACCCAGTATACAGGACAGGAAGTGGTACTGTGCAGTGTATAATACAGAATAATACAGATACTGAGGATTACACCCAGTATACAGGACAGAGAAATGGTACTAGTGCAGGATTATATACAGAATAATACAGAATACTGAGGATTACACCCAGATACAGGACAGGAGAAGTGGTACTGTGCAGTGTATATATACAGAATAATACAGATACTGAGGATTACACCCAGTATACAGGACAGGAGAAGTGGTACTGTGCAGTGTATATATACAGAATAATACAGATACTGAGGATTACACCCAGTATACAGGACAGGAGAAGTGGTACTGTGCAGTGTATATATACAGAATAATACAGATACTGAGGATTACACCCAGTATACAAGACAGGAGAAGTGGTACTGTGCAGTGTATATACAGAATAATACAGATACTGAGGATTACACCCAGTATACAGGACAGGAGAAGTGGTACTGTGCAGTGTATATATACAGAATAATACAGATACTGAGGATTACACCCAGTATACAGGACAGGAGAAGTTGGTACTGTGCAGTGTATATATACAGAATAATACAGATACTGAGGATTACACCCAGTATACAGGACAGGAGAAGTGTACTGTGCAGTGTATATATACAGAATAATACAGATACTGAGGATTACACCCAGTATACAGGACAGGAGAAGTGGTACTGTGCAGTGTATATATACAGAATAATACAGATACTGAGGATTACACCCAGTATACAGGACAGAGAAGTGGTACTGTGCAGTGTATATATACAGAATAATACAGATACTGAGGATTACACCCAGTATACAGGACAGGAGAAGTGGTACTGTGCAGTGTATATATACAGAATAATACAGATACTGAGGATTACACCCAGTATACAGGACAGGAGAAGTGGTACTGTGCAGTGTATATATACAGAATAATACAGATACTGAGGATTACACCCAGTATACAGGACAGGAGAAGTGGTACTGTGCAGTGTATATATACAGAATAATACAGATACTGAGGATTACACCCAGTATACAGGACAGGAGAAGTGGTACTGTGCAGTGTATATATACAGAATAATACAGATACTGAGGATTACACCCAGTATACAGGACAGAGAAGTGGTACTGTGCAGTGTATATATACAGAATAATACAGATACTGAGGATTACACCCAGTATACAGGACAGAGAAGTGGTACTGTGCAGTGTATATATACAGAATAATACAGATACTGAGGATTACACCCAGTATACAGGACAGAGAAGTGGTACTGTGCAGTGTATATATACAGAATAATACAGATACTGAGGATTACACCCAGTATACAGGACAGGAGAAGTGGTACTGTGCAGTGTATATATACAGAATAATACAGATACTGAGGATTACACCCAGTATACAGGACAGGAGAAGTGGTACTGCAGTTATAATACAGAATAATCAGAACTGAGGATACACCAGTATACAGACAGGAGAAGGTACTGTGCAGTGTATATACAGAATAATACAGATACTGAGGATTACACCCAGTATACAGGACAGGAGAAGTGGTACTGTGCAGTATATATACAGAATAATACAGATACTGAGGATTACACCCAGTATACAGGGACAGGAGAAAGTGTGTACAGTGCAGTGTATATATACAGAATAATACAGATACTAGAGGATTACACCCAGTATACAGGACAGGAGAAGTGGTACTGTGCAGTGTATATATACAGAATAATACAGATACTGAGGATTACACCCAGTATACAGGACAGGAGAAGTGGTACTGTGCAGTGTATATATACAGAATAATACAGATACTGAGGATTACACCCAGTATACAGACAGGAGAAGTGGTACTGTGCAGTGTATATATACAGAATATACAGTTAATACAGAATAATACAGATACTGAGGATTACACCCAGTATACAGGACAGGAGAAGTGTACTGTGCAGTGTATATATACAGAATAATACAGATACTGAGGATTACACCCATATACAGACAGGAGAAGTGGTACTGTGCAGTGTATATATACAGAATAATACAGATACTGAGGATTACACCCAGTATACAGACAGAGAAGTGGTACTGTGCAGTGTATATATACAGAATAATACAGATACTGAGGATTACACCCAGTATACAGACAGGAGAAGTGGTACTGTGCAGTGTATATATACAGAATAATACAGATACTGAGGATTACACCCAGTATACAGGACAGGAGAAGTGTACTGTGCAGTGTATATATACAGAAATAATACAGATACTGAGGATTACACCCAGTATACAGGACAGGAGAAGTGGTACTGTGCAGTGTATATATACAGAAATAATAAGATACTGAGGATTACACCCAGTATACAGGACAGGAGAAGTGGTACTGTGCAGTGTATATATACAGAATAATACAGATACTGAGGATTACACCCAGTATACAGGACAGGAGAAGTGGTACTGTGCAGTGTATATATACAGAATAATACAGATACTGAGGATTACACCCAGTATACAGGACAGGAGAAGTGTACTGTGCAGTATATATATACAGAATAATACAGATACTGAGGATACACCCAGTATACAGGACAGGAGAAGTGGTACTGTGCAGTGTATATATACAGAATAATACAGATACTGAGGATTACACCCAGTATACAGGACAGGAGAAGTGGTACTGTGCAGTGTATATATACAGAATAATACAGGTACTGAGGATTACACCTAGTATACAGGACAGGAGAAGTGGTACTGTGCAGTGTATATATACAGAATAATATAGATACTGAGGATCACACCCAGTATACAGGACAGGAGAAGTGGTACTGTGCAGTGTATATATATACAGAATAATACAGATACTGAGGATTACACCCAGTATACAGGACAGGAGAAGTGGTACTGTGCAGTGTATATATACAGAATAATACAGATACTGATGATTACACCCAGTATACAGGACAGGAGAAGTGTACTGTGCAGTGTATATATACAGAATAATACAGATACTGAGGATTACACCCAGTATACAGGACAGGAGAAGTGGTACTGTGCAGTGTATATATACAGAATAATACAGATACTGAGGATTACACCCAGTATACAGGACAGGAGAAGTGGTGCTGTGCAGTGTATATATACAGAATAATACAGATACTGAGGATTACACCCAGTATACAGGACAGGAGAAGTGGTGCTGTGCAGTGTATATATACAGAATAATACAGATACTGAGGATTACACCCAGTATACAGGACAGGAGAAGTGGTACTGTGCAGTTTATATATACAGAATAATATAGATACTGAGGATCACACCCAGTATACAGGACAGGAGAAGTGGTACTGTGCAGTGTATATATACAGAATAATACAGATACTGAGGATTACACCCAGTATACAGGACAGGAGAAGTGGTACTGTGCAGTGTATATATACAGAATAATACAGATACTAAGGATTACACCCAGTATACAGGACAGGGAAGTGGTACTGTGCAGTGTATATATACAGAATAATACAGATACTAAGGATTACACCCAGTATACAGGGCAGGAGAAGTGGTACTGTGCAGTGTATATATACAGAATAATACAGATACTGAGGATTACACCCAGTATACAGGACAGGAGAAGTGGTACTGTGCATAATACAGACACTGAGGATTACACCCAGTATACAGGACAGGAGAAGTGGTACTGTGCAGTGTATATATGCAGAATAATACAGATACTGAGGATTATACCCAGTATACAGGACAGGAGAAGTGGTACTGTGCAGTGTATATATACAGAATAATACAGATACTGAGGATTACACCCAGTATACAGGACAGGAGAAGTGGTACTGTGCAGTGTATATATACAGAATAATACAGATACTGAGGATTACACCCAGTATACAGGACAGGAGAAGTGGTACTGTGCAGTGTATATATACAGAATAATCCAGATACTGAGGATTACACCCAGTATACAGGACAGAAGAAGTGGTACTGTGCAGTGTATATATACAGAATAATACAGATACTGAGGATTACACCCAGTATACAGGACAGGAGAAGTGGTACTGTGCAGTGTATATATACAGAATAATACAGATACTGAGGATTACACCCAGTATACAGGACAGGAGAAGTGGTACTGTGCAAACAGACAAGGCAACAGATTGATTCCAATTTTGATTTAACCAACATACCTGAAGTTTTCTGGAAAGATCTGCATAACAAATTTATATCACAGGACATAGATGAAAGGAAACCTGAGAAATTATGTACAAATATAAATACTGTCATTACTGAAGAAGCCAGAAAGAATATAAACAAGAGGCAGAAGAGACCTCCGCAGCCATGGTTAACAGAAAAGGCCTTTAAGATCATCGAAGAAAGAAGAATGGAAAAGCAAAAGGTAACAAGCAGGATGCGGACAACATCAGTAAAAGACTAAAGAGAGCCATTTGAGCAAAGAAGTTTATCACCAGAAGATACAGTATGTACAGAGATGGAAGATGGAAAATGAACATCTGAGGAGCAAAACCCAGAAGGCACCAAAAGATCAGAGAAATACGACTTAAGTTTTAACCAAGAGTGGGAATGTTGAAAGACATTTCCTGTGCGCTGAGGAAGAACGCAGCGTTTCAAACGCAACCGCATTTTGCATTGCGTTTGCAATACGTTTACCCATACAAGTCTATGGATGCGTTAACGCATGCATTTGCATGCGTTTCTATGCGTTAATGCAGCAGAAAAAAACATTACGTTCAAACGCAGCACAAATGTAATTTGAACCAAGCCTAAGGCTGAGTAGAACTGTATTGAATGGGATACATTGGGTCGGACTGGATTGAATGGGATACATTAGGTATGAATGGATTTAATGGCATACACTGGGCAGGACTGGGTTGAATGGGTACATTGGGTAGGTCTGGGTTTAATGTGGGAATATTGGGTGGTACTGGATTTAATGGGATACATTCATTGGATGGGACTGGGTTGAATGGGATACATTGACTAGTACTGGGTTGAATGGGGTAGATTGGGTAAGTCTTGATTGAATGAGGTACATTAGGTAGGACTGGGTTAAATGGGATACATTGGGTCGGACTGTATTGAATGGGATACATTGCGTAGGAATGGGTTAGATTGGATACACTGGGTAGGACTGGATTGTATGGGGTTCATTGGGTAGGACTGGGTTGAAAGAGGGAACATGGGATAGGACTGAGGTACATTGGGTAGGACTGAGTTGAATGGGGTATATTGAGTAGCACTGAACTGAATGCGGTATATTGGGCAGGACTGGGTTGAATTGACTTGGGTTACGCTGAGTTGATTGGGTTTGCTTGGGTTGGACTGGGTTCAATTCAATTGGTCTGAGTTGAATTGTACCAGATTGATTGGATTTGCTTGGATTGGACTAGGATGAATTGGGTTAAAGGTACCGTTACACGCTTCAATGTCGTTAAGATATCACCAACGATCTCACGGGAACGCGGTCGTTAGGACATCTTTTTGAGATCGTTGATGAGATATCACGTCTAGATATCTGGACGCCCCACCAACGATGTAGTGAGCAGCTATCGTTCACACAACCCAGCAAACGATACTTGTTCACTGTTGTGAATAGGGGAAGTCGTTAACGACAGTTATCTTGGTGTCACACACAACGATGCAGCAGGTCGGCTGATCGAGGATCGTCTGATTACAGAACATGTTCTCAACTCTGCAATCAGCGATCCAACGATTTAACATAGTCGTACCTCGGTGTCACACACAACGACGTCCTAACGATGTCGTTTGAACGACTCCAAACCCGTGACGTTTGAGCGATATCGTTCACGATCTCGTACCGTGTAACGGGGCCTTTAGTCTGTGTTATTGGCTTGGGTTGTACCAGGTTGATTGTGTTAGTTTGAGTTGAACCAAAATGATTGTGTTGGCTTAGGTTGCTCTGTGTTGAATTGGCTTGGACTCTACTGGGTTAGGCAAGAGTCACACATAGAAATCTGTTTTTGAAAGGCTTTCCCAAGCCAAATCTGTTTTTTTAAGGTGCCAATAGCGTCTCCTGAGCTCCTGGCCGTTTTTTGGACTTAGTAATTTTTTAACCAAAAACGGATATCCGTTAACGGATGGTGCCTATAGGTGCCATGTGTTAACAGATAGCTCCCCATAGGAACCCATGTTAAAAAAAAACGTTTTGTTTTTTCCCGCTCCCAAAAGCGTTACTAGCAACGTTTTTTTGTGCCCAGGTAGACCGGATGGCCGTCTTTGAATAACGCAGGGGCACCTAAGTGCACCATGCGTTAACAGATCGTTTTTGGGACTTTGAAAAAAAAAAAGATTTTTTTTCAGTAAAAACGGTTCAGAAGCAAAAACGTCTGGGCTGTGTGACAATAGCCTTAAATGGGTTTGCTTGGATTAGACTGGGATGAATTGGGTTGTCTGTGTTTAATTGGCTTGGGTTGTTCCGGGTTGTGTCGGCTTGGGTTGGACTGGGATGATTGTTGGCTTTGTTTGGACCGTATTGTTTGGGTTGCTCTGTGTTGAATTGACTTGGCTTGTACTGGATCGATTGTGTTGGTGTGGGGTGGACCAGCATGAATTTGGTTGGTCTGTCTTGAATTGGCTTGGGTTGGACCAGGTTAATTGGGATTGCTTGGATTGGACTGGAATGAATTGGGTTGTCTATATTGAATTGGCTTGAATTGTACTGGGTTGTGTCGGCTTGGGTTGGACCAGGATGATTGTTTTGGCATTGGTTGGACTGTATTGATTGGGTTGGTCTGTGTTGAATTGGCTTGGGTTGTGTCCACTTGGGTTGGACCAGGATGATTGTGTTGGTTTTGGCTGGACCGTATTGAATGAGTTGCTCTGTGTTGAATTGACTTGGATTGCACCGGATCAATTGTGTTGGTTTGGGTTGGACCAGGATGAATTGGGTTGTCTATGTTGAATTGGCTTGGGTTGTACTGGGTTGTGTCCACTTGGGTTGGACCAGGATGATTGTGTTGGCTTGGGCTGAACCGTATTGATTGGGTTGCTCTGTGTTGAATTATGTTGGGTCGTAATGGGTAGATTGTGTTGGCTTGAGTTGGACCAAGATGAATTGGGTTGGTCTGTGTTGAATTGGATTGGGTTGTACTGGGTTGATTGTGTTGGCTTGGGTTTTAAGGCCCCATTACACGGCACGGCATCATTAAACACATCGCTGATACGTCACGGGTTTGGAGCCATTCCAGCGACATCGTTAGAACCTTGTTGCGTGCGACTCTGCAAAGTTGTAACAATATATCGTTGGATCGTTGGATCGTTGATCGCTGGTTTGAGAACCACACGATCATCGATCAGCCAACCTGGCTGCATCGTTGTGTGTGACACCGCGATAACGATGTCGTTTACAGCTTTGCCCATTCACAGCAATGAGCAGGGATGGTTCGCGGGGTTGTGTGAACGATACCTGTTCACCACATAGTTGGTGGGTCGTCTACGATATCTAGACGTGTGACATCTCACCAACGATGTCTGAAACGACTGCGCGCTCCCGAGATCGTTGCCGACATCGTTCCAACGTCGTGCCGTGTAACGGTACCTTTACTGGGATGAATTGGGTTGGAGTCTTTATATGAGTTATTAGACCTCTCTATAAGCAGTGAGAGATGTTCTGGTGTTCAGCACGTAGGTATCTGCACCATGCGTCATGTATGGAATTACTGGCAGATGAGACCATGTGGCGCATGTCTCGGAGACCACTACCTCGGGGCTAATTATATCCACCATGTCTCCTCCAAGGAATGTGAACACTGTGGACTCTGTGGTGCAGCACATCATGGAGCCCGGCCGGTTGGGTGGACGTCTACGTGTTGTCCATCACAAGCGGCGGCCAATCATGGTCATCGTGTACAGTTTGTTTGGCGCACGTTGTCGCAGACTGTAAAACATTGGGGGTCAGCAGGGCCCCTGCCTCCGAGGCTCAGCCACCCACCTGGTAAGGCAGAGGTTAAGTGCACATGGTGACCTCACAGATTGTATGGGGCCCTCGTCATATTTCCTGGGGTCAGATTCTTACTGTGTAAGGCAATCTATCTGGTGAGAAGCTCTGACACGGTCGGGGGATCCTGGGATCAGCGGGGGGGGATCCTGTGAACTTCATTGAAACTGGATCTGATCAGCGGCGGAGTGAAATCCTGATATTCTGATGATCCCGAGAGCAATGTGAACTAGGGCCGAGCAAGGAACTGCAGGAATCAGTGCGACATACCGGAATATCTGCGGGGTATGAAGACCTGAAAATGTGCAACCGGGGCCACACCTGTGCCTCAATCTACTGGCCTGTCCATATAACATAGACCTGATTATCTGCTATACAGTAGACTGCCTCTACACACGCACAGAGCCGTATTATCTGCTGTACAGTAGACTGCCTCTACACACCGCACAGAGCCATATTATCTGCTGTACAGTAGACTGCCTCTACACACTGCACAGAGCCATATTATCTGCTGTACAGTAGACTGCCTCTACACACTGCACAGAGCCAATATCTGCTGTACAGTAGACTGCCTCTACACACTGCACAGAGCCATATTATCTGCTGTACAGTAGACTGCCTCTACACACTGCACAGAGCCATATTATCTGCTGTACAGTAGACTGCCTCTACACACTGCACAGAGCCATATTATCTGCTGTACAGTAGACTGCCTCTACACACTGCACAGAGCCATATTATCTGCTGTACAGTAACTGCCTCTACACACTGCACAGAGCCATATTATCTACTGTACAGAAAACTGCCTCTACACACTGCACAGAGCCGTATTATCTGCTGTACAGTAGACTGCCTCTACACACTGCACAGAGCCATATTATCTGCTGTACAGTAGACTGCCTCTACACACTGCACAGAGCCATATCTTGCTGTACAGTAGACTGCCTCTACACACTGCACAGAGCCATATTATCTGCTGTACAGTAGACTGCCTCTACACACTGCACAGAGCCATATTATCTGCTGTACAGTAGACTGCCTCTACACACTACACAGAGCCATATTATCTACTGTACAGTAGACTGCCTCTACACACTGCACAGAGCCATATTATCTGCTGTACAGTAGACTGCCTCTACACACTGCACAGAGCCGTATTATCTGCTTACAGTAGACTGCCTCTACACAGTGCACAGAGCCATATTATCTGCTGTACAGAAGACTGCCTCTACACACTGCACAGAGCCATATTATTGCTGTACAGTAGACTGCCTCTACACACGCACAGAGCCATATTATCTGCTGTACAGTAGACTGCCTCTACACAGTGCACAGAGCCATATTATCTGCTGTACAGTAGACTGCCTCTACACACTGCACAGAGCCATAGTATCTGCTGTACAGTAGACTGCCTCTACACACCGCACAGAGCCATATTATCTGCTGGTACAGTAGTGACTGCCTCTACACATGCACAGACCATATTATCTGCTGTACAAGTAGACTGCCTCTACACATGCACAGAGCCATATATCTGCTGTACAGGCATGCCTCTACACACTGCACAGAGCCATATTATCTGCTGTACAGATAGGACCTGCCTCTCACACCATGCACAGAGCCATATTATCTGCTGTACAGTAAAACTGCCTCTACACACTGCACAGAGCCATATTATCTACTGTACAGTAGACTGCCTCTACCACTGCACAGAGCCGTTTATCATGCTGTACAGTAGACTGCCCTACCAAGTGCACAGAGCCATATTATCTGCTGTACAGTAGACTGCCTCTACACACACTGCACAGAGCCATATTATCTGCTGACTAGTAGACTGCCTCTACACAGTGCACCAGAGCCATATCTGCTGTACAGTAGAACTGCCTCTACAACAGTGCACAGAGCCGTATATCTGACTGTACAGAAACTGCCTCTACAACATGCACAGAGCCATATTATCTGCTGTACAGTAGACTGCCTCTACACACTGCACAGAGCCATATTATCTGCTGTACAGTAGACTGCCTCTACACACTGCACAGAGCCATATTATCTGCTGTACAGTAGACTGCCTCTACACACTGCACAGAGCCATATATCTGCTGTACAGTAGACTGCCTCTACACACTGCACAGAGCCATATTATCTGCTGTACAGTAGACTGCCTCTACACACTGCACAGAGCCATATTATCTGCTGTACAGTAGACTGCCTCTACACACTGCACAGAGCCATATTATCTGCTGTACAGTAGACTGCCTCTACACACTGCACAGAGCCATATTATCTGCTGTACAGTAGACTGCCTCTACACACTGCACAGAGCCATATTATCTGCTGTACAGTAGACTGCCTCTACACACTGCACAGAGCCATATTATCTGCTGTACAGTAGACTGCCTCTACACAGTGCACAGAGCCATATTATCTGCTGTACAGAAGACTGCCTCTACACACTGCACAGAGCCTATTATCTGCTGTACAGTAGACTGCCTCTACACACTGCACAGAGCCATATTATCTGCTGTACAGTAGACTGCCTCTACACACTGCACAGAGCCTATATCTGCTGTACAGTAGACTGCCTCTACACACTGCACAGAGCCATATTATCTGCTGTACAGTAGACTGCCTCTACACACTGCACAGAGCCATATTATCTCTGTACAGTAGACTGCCTCTACACACTGCACAGACCATATTATCTGCTGTACAGTAGACTGCCTCTACACACTGCACAGAGCCATATTATCTGCTGTACAGTAGACTGCCTCTACACACTGCACAGAGCCTATTATCTGCTGTACAGTAGACTGCCTCTACACAGTGCACAGAGCCATATTATCTGCTGTACAGTAGACTGCCTCTACACATGCACAGAGCCATATTATCTCTGTACAGTAGACTGCCTCTACACACGCACAGAGCCATTTATCTGCTGTACAGTAGACTGCCTCTACACAGTGCACAGAGCCATATTATCTGCTGTACAGTAGACTGCCTCTACACACTGCACAGAGCCATATATCTGCTGTACAGTAGACTGCCTCTACACACGCACAGAGCCATATTATCTGCTGTACAGTAGACTGCCTCTACACACTGCACAGACCATATTATCTGCTGTACAGTAGACTGCCTCTACACACTGCACAGAGCCATATTATCTGCTGTACAGAAGACTGCCTCTACACACTGCACAGAGCCATATTATCTGCTGTACAGTAGACTGCCTCTACACACTGCACAGAGCCATATTATCTGCTGTACAGAAACTGCCTCTACACACTGCACAGAGCCATATTATCTGCTGTAAGTAGACTGCTCCTCTACACAGTCACAGAGCCATCTATCTGCTGTACAGTAGCTGCTCTACACACTGCACAGAGCCATATTATCTGCTGTACAGTAGACTGCCTCTACACATCACAGAGCCAATATCTGCTGTACAGTAGACTGCCTCTACACATGCACAGAGCCTTATCTGCTGTACAGTAGACTGCCTCTACACACCGACATATTTCTCTGACAGAGACTGCTTACACATGCACAGAGCCATTATTGCTGTACAGTAGCTGCCTACACACTGCACAGAGCCATATTATCTGCTTAAGTAGACTGCCTCTACACACTGCACAGAGCCATATTATCTGCTGTACATAGACTGCCTACACACTGCACAGAGCCTTACGCTGTACAGTAGACTGCCTCTACACACTCACAGAGCCATATTCTGCTGTACAGTAGACTGCCTCTACACACTGCACAGAGCCATATTATCTCTGCACAGTAGACTGCTCTACACACTGCACAGAGCCAATATCTCTGTAAGTAACTGCCTCTACACACGCACAAGCCATAATCTCGTACAGAGCCTGCCTCTACACACTGCACAACCTATTAATGCTTAGTAGATGCCTCTACACACGCACAGGCCTATATCTCTGACAGTAGACTGCCTCTACACATGCACAGAGCCATATTATGCTGTACAGTAACTGCCCTACCCACACTGCACAGAGCCATTATCTGCGACATAGACTGCTTACACACTGCACAGACCAATATTCTGTAAGTAGACTGCCTCTACACAGTGCACAGAGCCATATTATCTGCTGTACAGTAGACTGCCTCTACACACTGCACAGAGCCATATATCTGCTGTACAGTAGACTGCCTCTACAACCACAGAGCATATTAGCTGTACATAGACTGCCTCTACAACTGCCCCCATACTGCTGTAATTAGCTATACCCTCACAAGCAATATTTCTACTGTACAGACTGCCTCTACACGACAGAGCCATATTATCTGCT
The DNA here is from genome assembly GCA_033576535.1 of Allobates femoralis. NCBI lineage: Eukaryota > Metazoa > Chordata > Amphibia > Anura > Aromobatidae > Allobates > Allobates femoralis. Next base: position 629,776,295 of record JARQOC010000001.1, read on the forward strand.
GTAAGTAGACTGCCTCACCATGCACAGAGCCTCTTATCTCTGTACATAACTCCTCTACACACTGCACAGAGCCATATTATCCGTACAGACTGCCACCACACATCGACATACTGTCTAACATGCCCTACCGTGCCAGAGCGCTTACGAGACAGGCCTCCATCACTGACAGGACATTTCTCTGACTAGACTCATTACACTGCACAGAGCTCTTATCACTGACAGGCTACTGCCTCATCACTGCACAAGCCAAACTGCTTATCGTAATGCTCCTTACACAGTGCACAGAGGCCATATTACTGTATAGTGCCTCTACACATGCACAGAGCCTATTATCTGCTGTACAGTAGACTCCTCTACACACTGCACAGAGCAATTTCTCTTACATACGCCTCCTACACACTAGCACAGAGCCATTATCTGCTGACAGTAGACTGCCTCTACCACTGCACGACCATTACGCCTGTATTATGCTCTACAAGTGCAGCCTACTGCACAGTAGACATTATCACTGTACGAGCATTCTCTGTCTAGACATGCTAAGCCACAATACGCTGCACAGTAATCTGCTTACAAGACTGCACACCATCAACCATTTATCTGCTGTACAGTGACTGCCCTCTACACACTGCACAGAGCCATATTATCTGCTGTACATAGACTCTACACATGCCAACCATATTACCTTAAGAATAAGCCTCTACCCTGCACAGCCTGCACAAATCTGCGCAATTATGCCTCTACACTGCACGACCATTTACTGCTACAGACGCCTCTACACTGAACAGAGCCATTACTACCTGAAGAGCCTTATCTCTGACATAGACGCCCTACACTGTCATAGACTCCTCTCACAGGCACAGTAGCCAATTATCGACTGCCATAGACCCTCACACACTCAGCATATTATCTGCAGTAGATGCCTCTACACACTGCACAGACCATCTTCTGCTGTACTAGACTGCCTCTACACATCACAAGCCATATTATCTGCGTAACGCCTCATAAAGTCCTTACATTTACTGCTTACATAACTGCCCTACCACTGCACAGAGCTTCTCTACATGCACAGCCCACATATCTGCAGATCAATAGTCTGCCTCTACACCACAAGCCATATTATCTGCTGTACAGTAGCTGCCTCTACACACACTGCACAAGCATATCTGCTGTACAGTAGACTGCCCTACACACTGCACAAGCCTATTCTGCTGTACAGAGACTGCCTCTACACATGCACAGAGCATATTATCTGCTTACATAACTGCCTCTCACACTGCACAGAGCCAATTATCTGCTGTACAGTAGACTGCCTCTACACACTACAGAGCCATATTATCTGCTGTACAGTAGACTGCCTCTACACAGTGCACAGAGCCATATTATCTGCTGTATAGTAGACTGCCTCTACACACTGCACAGAGCCGTATTATCTGCTGTACAGTAGACTGCCTCTACACAGTGCACAGAGCCATATTATCTGCTGTACAGTAGACTGCCTCTACACAGTGCACAGAGCCATATTATCTGCTGTACAGTAGACTGCCTCTACACAGTGCACAGAACCATATTATCTGCTGTACAGTAGACTGCCTCTACACACTGCACAGAGCCATATTATATGCTGTACATTAGAATGCCTCTACACACTGCACAGAGCCATATCTGCTGTACAGTAGACTGCCTCTACACACTGCACAGAGCCGTATTATCTGCTGTACAGTAGACTGCCTCTACACAGTGCACAGAGCCATATTATCTGCTGTACAGTAGACTGCCTCTACACACTGCACAGAGCCATATTACCTGCTGTACAGTAGACTGCCTCTAACCAGTGCACAGAGCCATATTATCTGCTGTACAGTAGACTGCTTAGCTACAGACTGCATAGAGCCGTATTATATGCTGTACAGTAGACTGCCTCTACACACTGCACAGAGCCATATTATCTGCTGTACAGTAGACTGCCTCTACACACCGCACAGAGCCATATTATCTGCTGTACAGTAGACTGCCTCTACACACTGCACAGAGCCATATTATCTGCTGTACAGGAGACTGCCTCTACACAGTGCACAGAGCCGTATTATATGCTGTACAGTAGACTGCCTCTACACACTGCACAGAGCCGTATTATCTGCTGTACAGAAGACTGCTTTGCTATGCTACAGATTAGGCTTTTTATGAACTTTTTTGGAAACCCGTCAGGTTGGAGTATTCCGGGGCCGCCAGGTTGGAGTATTCCGGGGCCGCCAGGTTGGAGTATTCCAGGGCCACCAGGTTGGAGTATTCCGGGGCCGCCAGGTTGGAGTATTCCGGGGCCATCAGGTTGGAGTATAACGGGGCCGCCAGGTTGGAGTATTCCAGAGCCGCCAGGTTGGAGCATTCTGGGCCGCCAGGTTGGAGTATTCCGGGGCCGCCAGGTTGGAGTGTTCCGGGGCCGCCAGGTTGGAGTGTTCCGCGGCCGCCAGGTTGGAGTATTCCGGGGCCGCTAGGTTGGAATATTCCGGGGCCGCCAGGTTGGAGTATTCAGGGGCTGTCAGGTTGGAGTATTCCAGGGCCGCCAGGTTGGAGTATTCCGGGGCCGCCAGGTTGGAGTATTCCAGGGCCGCCAGGTTGGAGTATTCCGGGGCCGCTAGGTTGGAATATTCCGGGGCCGCCAGGTTGGAGTATTCAGGGGCCGTCAGGTTGGAGTATTCCAGGACTGCCAGGTTAGAGTATTCCAGGGCCACCAGGTTGGAGTATTCCAGGGCCACCAGGTTGGAGTATTCCGGGGTCGCCAGGTTGGAATATTCTGGGGCCATCAGGTTGGAGTATTCCGGGGCCACCAGGTTGGAGTATTCCAGGGCCGCCAGGTTGGAGTATTCCAGGGCCGCCAGGTTGGAGTATTCCAGGGCCGCCAGGTTGGAGTATTCCAGGGCCAACAGGTTGGAGTATTCCAGGGCCGCCAGGTTGGAGTATTCCAGGGCCACCAGGTTGGAGTATTCCGGGGCCACCAGGTTGGAGTATTCTGGGTTACCAGGTTGGAGTATTCCGGGGCCGCCAGGTTGGAGTATTCCAGGGCCGCCAGGTTGGAGTATTCCAGGCCCGCCAGGTTGGAGTATTCCGGGGCAGCCACGTTGGAGTCATGTATTCTGCCTCCTACCTGTCACAATCCCTGGCGCCTCTTCTGATCAGAGGCCTCTGGTGATGTCATACTTGTGTCACACTGGTCTTAATAATCATACAAGGTTGGGAGGATTGTGGCCAGTAGGAGGCCATGCACAGAGCTCCCAACCATCATCCCTCCACTACCGGGGCCACTCATCTCTATTACTGAAGTGCTGGTACAACCTCATCATCCAAACCCTCAGCTGCTGCAAAACTTCACAATGCTCCTATCCACCTTGGTGTGTATCTGGACGCGTTCTGTCCACCTGTGATTAATGTGTTTTCCCTTCTTAGCTGGATGTGTAATATAGGGCGTGATGTGAGCCCATTAGAAGCTCAAAACCACCAGGGCCAGGAGTTAGGGTTCCCGGGGGCCCCGTCTGCGGTACCTTATATATTACCACTAGGGATGGGCGAATCTACTCGCTAGGACTCGTTACTCGGCGAGTAGCAAGGGACTCGCAGGACTCGGTACTCTGCGAGTTTCCCAGTGATTACTCGCACGAGTCCAATGCAAATAAATGGCAAACGCTCACAAAACTAGGATTGCCATTGTTTGCATTAGACTCGGCTACTGTGCCAGTGATAGCAGGGAAACTCGCCTGCTCACAGAGATGATGTAGCAGAGCTGAGATGGTTCTCAGTCTGCTCATTCCCTGTGCATAGACATCTATATCTATGCACAGGGGATGTAGCAGAGAGGACATCGCGTTTTGGACTACGTTGGACAGAAGACGATTTTTTTTAATTAAAGATGGAGTCCCTAATGGCTTTTTTTTTTTTTATTTCAAATAAAAAATTTTCTCTGTGTTGTGTTTTTTTAACCCTTTATTGGAGATTCTTAGTGGCTGGGTCAAACGTGGCCTGACATTAAGAATCTCGGGCTTAATACCAGCTTGTATAACAAAGCTGGTATTAACCCCTTTATTACCCAGCGTGCTACCGCCACCAGGGCCGCTGGAAGAGCGGGGTTCAGCGCCAGAGGATGGCGCTTCAAATAACGCGCCATCTTCTGGGGCGGCTGCGGGCTGCAATTTGCAGCGGGGGGTGCCCAGAAAGCTTGGGCATCCCTGCACTGCGGATTCCAGCCCCCAGCTGCTTAGCTGTACCTGGCTAGACATAGAAATTGCGCGGAGCCCCACGCATTTTTTTTATTATTTCATGAATTTCAGAGTCAGAGTCTCAGAGTCAGAATCTCAGAATTTCATGAAATAATTTAAAAAAAATGCGTGGGGCTCCGCGCAATTTCTATGTCTAGCCAGGTACAGCTAAGCAGCTGGGGGCTGGAATCCGCAGCGCAGGGAGGCCCAAGCTTTCTGGGCACCCCCCGCTGCAAATTGCAGCCTGCAGCCGCCCCAGAAGATGGCGCGTTCATTGAAGCGCCATCCTCTGGCGCTGAACCCCGCTCTTCCAGCGGCCCTGGTGGCTGTGGCACGCTGGGTAATAAAGGGGTTAATACCAGCTTTGTATTATCAGCTGGCCCTAAGCCCGAAATTTATGGCGGTCACGCCAATATTAGACATGACCGCCATGAATTTCTATTAAATTGTTTTAAAAAAAACACAACACAAAGAAAAATTTTTATTTGAAAGAAAAAAAAAGCCATTAGTGACTCCATCTTTAATTAAAAAAATCCTCTTCTGTCCGACGCAGTCCAAAACGCGATGTCCTCTCTGCTACATCCCCTGTGTATAAATATAGATGTCTATGCACAGGGAATGAGCAGACTGAGAACAATCTCAGCTCTGCTACATCAGGCAGCAGGCAGGCTCTAGGACCCTGGAGCTGGCAGCCAGCACACTGAGCAGAGAGGACTCTTATGAGTTTCCCAGCGATTACTTACAAAGTAAACGAGTCCAATGCAAATAAATGACAAAACTAGGATTGCTTCAGGCTGAAGCTTCCGAGACACATCTGCGATTTGTAAATCTCACACTACTCGCTATTACTCGCTTCCCCATTCATTAACATTGGACTCGCTAGACTCGCAACGAGTAGCGAGTCCTGTGCTCGGACTCGCTAGAGTCAAGCGATTCCGAGTAATTTAGGATTCGCCCATCACTAATTACCACATATATGTATTACTCTGTGATTACGTGACCCCAGACAAGTGTAATCACAAAGTGTCCCTGGTACCATTCAATGGAGAACCTGAAATCTCAGCTGTTGAAATGCCGGGAACATGGTGTGAGGGCGAGAGCCGGGAATGTCTGATCATATGAGCTGAGAGAATGACAACAATCTCCCAACCGAGAAGAACCCAAACTAGACACATGTGCCGGACACCTCCAAGCCTCAACCGAGATCTAATACGGTCCAGATCCCTTCATCCGCTCTGTGCATCACTGAACTCACAAATTCTCACATTTACTGTAGTGTCCTATGGAGAGAACAAAAACCCAACGAGGTCACGAGACGTGGGGAATATACAGGGAAGATACTGAGGGATTGCAGCTCTGGAGACCCAACGTGTCCAGACATTGCTCCAACAGTCCTTAGGCTTCTATAAGGACAACATAATACTTATGTTATCCTGCGGGGGCGCTGCAGGGAAATGAACTCCTCAAATCACAGATGAATTCTCAGGGAGTCGAGCAGTAGGATCTGTATATGAAAGAGAACAATAAAGCTTTCCAAAATGACGAGAGACATCTCATCCAAGAGGTCTCTCACCAGATCTCTCACTGGGTCTCTCATCAGAGCTCTCACTGGGTCTCTCATCAGATCTCTCACTGGGTCTCTCATCAGAGCTCTCACTGGGTCTCTCATCAGATCTCTCACTGGGTCTCTCACCAGATCTCTCACTGGGTCTCTCATCAGAGCTCTCACTGGGTCTCTCACTAGATCTCTCACTGGGTCTCTCATCAGAGCTCTCACTGGGTCTCTCATCAGATCTCTCACTGGGTCTCTCATCAGATCTCTCACTGGGTCTCTCATCAGATCTCTCACTGGGTCTCTCATCAGATCTCTCACTGGGTCTCTCACCAGATCTCTCACTGGGTCTCTCATCAGATCTCTCACTGGGTCTCTCATTAGATCTCTCACTGGGTCTCTCATCAGATCTCTCACTGGGTCTCTCATCAGATCTCTCACTGGGTCTCTCATCAGATCTCTCACTGGGTCTCTCATCAGAGCTCTCACTGGGTCTCTCATCAGAGCTCTCACTGGGTCTCTCATCAGATCTCTCTCTGGGTCTCTCATCAGATCTCTCACTGGGTCTCCCATCAGATCTCTCACTGGGTCTCTCATCAGATCTCTCACTGGGTCTCTCATCAGATCTCTCACTGGGTCTCTCATCAGATGTCTCACTGGGTCTCTCATCAGATCTCTCACTGGGTCTCTCATCAGATCTCTCACTGGGTCTCTCATCAGGTGTCTCACTGGGTCTCTCATCAGATCTCTCACTGGGTCTCTCATCAGGTGTCTCACTGGGTCTCTCATCAGATCTCTCACTGGGTCTCTCATCAGATCTCTCACTGGGTCTCTCATCAGATCTCTCACTGGGTCTCTCATCAGATCTCTCACTGGGTCTCTCATCAGAGCTATCACTGGGTCTCTCATCAGAGCTATCACTGGGTCTCTCATCAGAGCTATCACTGGGTCTCTCATCAGATCTCTCACTGGGTCTCTCATCAGAGCTATCACTGGGTCTCTCATCAGATCTTTCACTGGGTCTCTCATCAGATCTCTCACTGGGTTTCTCATCAGATCTCTCACTGGGTCTCTCATCAGATCTTTCACTGGGTCTCTCATCAGATCTCTCACTGGGTCTCTCATCAGATCTCTCACTGGGTCTCTCATCAGATCTCTCACTGGGTCTCTCATCAGATCTCTCACTGTCTCTCATCAGATCTCTCACTGGGTCTCTCATCAGATCTCTCACTGGGTCTCTCATCAGAGCTCTCACTGGGTCTCTCATCAGATCTCTCACTGGGTCTCTCATCAGAGCTCTCACTGGGTCTCTCATCAGATCTCTCACTGGGTCTCTCATCAGAGCTCTCACTGGGTCTCTCATCAGATCTCTCACTGTCTCTCATCAGGTGTCTCACTGGGTCTCTCATCAGGCGTCTCACTGGGTCTCTCATCAGATCTCTCACTGGGTCTCTCATCAGATCTCTCACTGGGTCTCTCATCAGATCTCTCACTGGGTCTCTCATCAGATCTCTCACTGGGTCTCTCATCAGATGTCTCACTGGGTCTCTCATCAGATCTCTCACTGGGTCTCTCATCAGATCTCTCACTGGGTCTCTCATCAGATCTCTCACTGGGTCTCTCATCAGATCTCTCACTGGGTCTCTCATCAGATCTCTCACTGGGTCTCTCATCAGATCTCTCACTGGGTCTCTCATCAGGTGTCTCATTGGGTCTCTCATCAGGTCTCTCACTGGGTCTCTCATCTGATCTCTCACTGGGTCTCTCATCAGATCTCTCACTGGGTCTCTCATCAGATCTCTCACTGGGTCTCTCATCAGAGCTCTCACTGGGTCTCTCATCAGAGCTCTCACTGGGTCTCTCATCAGAGCTCTCACTGGGTCTCTCATCAGGTGTCTCACTGGGTCTCTCATCAGATCTCTCACTGGGTCTCTCATCAGATCTCACTGGGTCTCCTATCAGATCTCTCACTGGGTCTCTCATCAGATCTCTCACTGGGTCTCTCATCAGGTGTCTCACTGGGTCTCTCATCAGATGTCTCACTGGGTCTCTCATCAGATCTCTCACTGGGTTTCTCATCAGATCTCTCACTGGGTCTCTCATCAGATCTCTCACTGGGTCTCTCATCAGATCTCTCACTGGGTCTCTCATCAGATCTCTCACTGGGTCTCTCATCAGAGCTATCACTGGGTCTCTCATCAGAGCTCTCACTGGGTCTCTCATCAGAGCTCTCACTGGGTCTCTCATCAGATCTTTCACTGGGTCTCTCATCAGGTCTCTCACTGGGTCTCTCATCAGATCTCTCACTGGGTCTCTCATCAGATCTCTCACTGGGTCTCTCATCAGATCTCTCACTGGGTCTCTCATCAGATGTCTCACTGGTCTCTCATCAGATCTCTCACTGGGTCTCTCATCAGATCTCTCACTGGGTCTCTCATCAGGTGTCTCACTGGGTCTCTCATCAGATGTCTCACTGGGTCTCTCATCAGATCTCTCACTGGGTTTCTCATCAGATCTCTCACTGGGTCTCTCATCAGATCTCTCACTGGGTCTCTCATCAGATCTCTCACTGGGTCTCTCATCAGATCTCTCACTGGGTCTCTCATCAGAGCTATCACTGGGTCTCTCATCAGAGCTCTCACTGGGTCTCTCATCAGAGCTCTCACTGGGTCTCTCATCAGATCTTTCACTGGGTCTCTCATCAGGTCTCTCACTGGGTCTCTCATCAGATCTCTCACTGGGTCTCTCATCAGATCTCTCACTGGGTCTCTCATCAGATCTCTCACTGGGTCTCTCATCAGATGTCTCACTGGTCTCTCATCAGATCTCTCACTGGGTCTCTCATCAGATCTCTCACTGGGTCTCTCATCAGATCTCTCACTGGGTCTCTCATCAGATCTCTCACTGGGTCTCTCATCAGATCTCTCACTGGGTCTCTCATCAGATCTCTCACTGGGTCTCTCATCAGATCTCTCACTGGGTCTCTCATCAGATCTCTCACTGGGTCTCTCATCAGATCTCTCACTGGGTCTCTCATCAGATCTCACTGGGTCTCTCATCAGTCTCTCACTGGTCTCTCATCAGATCTCTCACTGGGTCTCTCATCAGACTCTCACTGGGTCTCTCATCAGATGCTCTCACTGGGTCTCTCATCAAGTCTCTCACTGGGTCTCTCATCAGATCTCACTGGTCTCCATCAGATCTCTCACTGGGTCTTCATCAGATCTCTCACTGGGTCTCTCATCAGATCTCTCACTGGGTCTCTCATCAGATCTCTCACTGGGTCTCTCATCAGATCTCTCACTGGGTCTCTCATCAGATGCTCTCTCACTGGGTCTCTCATCAGATCTCTCACTGGGTCTCTCATCAGATCTCTCACTGGGTCTCTCATCAGATCTCTCACTGGGTCTCTCATCAGATCTCTCACTGGGTCTCTCATCAGATCTCTCACTGGTCTCTCATCAGACTCTCACTGGGTCTCTCATCAGATCTTCACTGGGTCTCTCATCAGATCTCTCACTGGGTCTCTCATCAGATCTCTCACTGGGTCTCTCTCAATCAGATCTCTCACTGGGTCTCTCATCAGATCTCTCACTGGGTCTCTCATCAGATCTTTCACTGGGTCTCTCATCAGATCTCTCACTGGGTCTCTCATCAGATCTCTCACTGGGTCTCTCATCAGATCTCTCACTGGGTCTCTCATCAGAGCTATCACTGGGTCTCTCATCAGAGCTATCACTGGGTCTCTCATCAGAGCTATCACTGGGTTTCTCATCAGATCTCTCACTGGGTCTCTCATCAGATCTCTCACTGGGTCTCTCATCAGAGCTATCACTGGGTCTCTCATCAGATCTATCACTGGGTCTCTCATCAGATCTATCACTGGGTCTCTCATCAGATCTTTCACTGGGTCTCTCATCAGAGCTATCACTGGGTCTCTCATCAGAGCTATCACTGGGTCTCTCATCAGGTGTCTCACTGGGTCTCTCATCAGATCTCTCACTGGGTCTCTCATCAGGTGTCTCACTGGGTCTCTCATCAGATCTCTCACTGGGTCTCTCATCAGAGCTATCACTGGGTCTCTCATCAGAGCTATCACTGGGTCTCTCATCAGAGCTATCACTGGGTCTCTCATCAGATCTCTCACTGGGTCTCTCATCAGGTCTCTCACTGGGTCTCTCATCAGAGCTATCACTGGGTCTCTCATCAGAGCTATCACTGGGTCTCTCATCAGATCTTTCACTGGGTCTCTCATCAGATCTCTCACTGGGTCTCTCATCAGATCTCTCACTGGGTCTCTCATCAGATCTTTCACTGGGTCTCTCATCAGATCTCTCACTGGTCTCTCATCAGATCTCTCATCAGATCTCTCACTGGGTCTCTCATCAGAGCTCTCACTGGGTCTCTCATCAGGTGTCTCACTGGGTCTCTCATCAGATCTCTCACTGGGTCTCTCATCAGATCTCTCACTGGGTCTCCCATCAGATCTCTCACTGGTCTCTCATCAGGTGTCTCACTGGGTCTCTCATCAGGTGTCTCACTGGGTCTCTCATCAGATCTCTCACTGGGTCTCTCATCAGATCTCTCACTGGGTCTCTCATCAGATCTCTCACTGGGTCTCTCATCAGGTCTCTCACTGGGTCTCTCATCAGGTCTCTCACTGGGTCTCTCATCAGATCTCCCACTGGGTCTCTCATCAGATCTCTTACTGGGTCTCTCATCACATGTCTCACTGGGTCTCTCATCAGATCTCTTACTGGGTCTCTCATCACATGTCTCACTGGGTCTCTCATCAGAGCTCTCACTGGGTCTCTCATCAGATCTCTCACTGGGTCTCTCATCAGATCTCTCACTGGGTCTCTCATCAGATCTTTCACTGGGTCTCTCATCAGATCTCTCACTGGGTCTCTCATCAGATCTCTCACTGGGTCTCTCATCAGATCTCTCACTGGGTCTCTCATCAGAGCTATCACTGGGTCTCTCATCAGAGCTATCACTGGGTCTCTCATCAGATCTCTCACTGGGTTTCTCATCAGATCTCTCACTGGGTCTCTCATCAGAGCTATCACTGGGTCTCTCATCAGATGTCTCACTGGGTCTCTCATCAGATCTCTCACTGGGTCTCTCATCAGATCTCTCACTGGGTCTCCCATCAGATCTCTCACTGGGTCTCTCATCAGGTGTCTCACTGGGTCTCTCATCAGGTGTCTCACTGGGTCTCTCATCAGATCTCTCACTGGGTCTCTCATCAGATCTCTCACTGGGTCTCTCATCAGATCTCTCACTGGGTCTCTCATCAGGTCTCTCACTGGGTCTCTCATCAGATCTCCCACTGGGTCTCTCATCAGATCTCTTACTGGGTCTCTCATCACATGTCTCACTGGGTCTCTCATCAGATCTCTTACTGGGTCTCTCATCACATGTCTCACTGGGTCTCTCATCAGAGCTCTCACTGGGTCTCTCATCAGAGCTCTCACTGGGTCTCTCATCAGATCTCTCACTGGGTCTCTCATCAGATCTCTCACTGGGTCTCTCATCAAAGCTCTCACTGGGTCTCTCATCAGATGTCTCACTGGGTCTCTCATCAGAGCTCTCACTGGGTCTCTCATCAGATCTCTCACTGGGTCTCTCATCAGATCTCTCACTGGTCTCTCATCAGATCTCTCACTGGGTCTCTCATCAGATCTCTCACTGGGTCTCTCATCAGATCTCTCACTGGGTCTCTCATCAGATCTCTCACTGGGTCTCTCATCAGATCTCTCACTGGGTCTCTCATCAGATCTCTCACTGGGTCTCTCATCAGGTCTCTTGTGATCTGTTTCTCTGGTTGATTCTCGTCATTCTCTCTAGTTGAGACGGTCTTTGGCTCTCATCATGTTTCTCATGGAGTCTGTCAACTGGCCGCCTCTCATGTCCTTTGTTAGATCCCTCCACATGTTTATTGTCGGGTCACTTATTGGTCTCTCCACAAGTCTATAGTTGGATCACTTGTTGATCTCTCCACAGGTCTATTGTTGGGTCAGTTGTTGGGTCTCTCCACAGGTCTATTGATGGGTCACTTGTTGATCTCTCCACAGGTCTATTGTCGGGTCACTCGTTGGTCTCTCCACAGGTCTATTGTTGGGTCACTTGTTGGGTCTCTCCACAGGTCTATTGTTGGGTCACTTGTTGATCTCTCCACAGGTCTATTGTCGGGTCACTCGTTGGTCTCTCCACAGGTCTATTGTTGGTCTCTCCACAGGTCTGTTGTCTGGTTACTTGTTGGTCTCTCCACAGGTCTATTGTCGGGTCACTCGTTGGTCTCTCCACAGGTCTATTTTTGGGTCTCTCCACAGATCTATTGTTGGGTCTCTCCACAGGTCTATTGTTGGGTCTCTCCACAGATCTATTGTTGGGTCAGTTGTTGGGTCTCTCCACAGGTCTATTGTTGAGTCTCTCCACAGGTCTATTGTTGAGTCTCTCCACAGGTCTATTGTTGGGTCTCTCCACAGGTCTATTGTTGAGTCTCTCCACAGGTCTATTGTTGGGTCTCTCCACAGGTCTATTGTTGGGTCTCTCCACAGATCTATTGTTGGGTCAGTTGTTGGGTCTCTCCACAGGTCTATTGTTGAGTCTCTCCACAGGTCTATTGTTGGGTCTCTCCACAGGTCTATTGTTGGGTCAGTTGTTGGGTCTCTCCACAGGTCTATTGTTGGATCTCTCCACAGGTCTATTGTTGGGTCACTTGTTGGTCTCTCCACAGGTCTATTGTTGGGTCACTGGTTGGGTCTCTCCACAGGTCTATTGTTGGGTCACTTGTTGGTCTCTCCACAGGTCTATTGTTGGGTCTCTCCACAGGTCTATTGTTGGGTCACTTGTTGGTCTCTCCACAGGTCTATTGTTGGGTCACTGGTTGGGTCTCAACAAGGCCTATGATGAAAGGACACCATTCCTACCATACAGCATGGAGGAGGATCACTGATGATGTGGGGATGTGTGAGCTACAAAGGCACAGGACACTTGGTCAAAGATAAAGGAATGATGAATGCAGCTCGTTATCAGCAAATACTGGAGGCAAATTTACACTCATCAGCCCGGAAGCTGCACATGGGACGTACCTGGACGTTCCAACATGACAACGATCCAAAACACAAGACCAAGACAACCTGTCATTGTCTACAGCAAAACACAGTGAAGGCTCTGGAGTGGCCTCTCAGTCTCCGGACCTCAATATCATTGAGCCGCTCTGGGGAGAACTCAAGCAAAGCGCAGATCATGCAAGAAAGCCCCGGAATTTACAGGAACTGGAGGCTTTTACCAAGAAGAATGAGCGGCTTTACCATCTGAGGAGATAAAGAGCCTCATCCACAACTACCACAAAACACTGCAAGATGTCACTGATGTTACAGGGGGCAATACACCGGATTAAGAGCTGGGGGATGGGAACTGGTGATCAGGGGCATTGGATGTTTTTGGTGTCATTATGATTTATAAAGAGAAAACCCAGTAGTTTGACAATAAATGTCTTCACCCAACCACTAACCATGAGGGGAAAAAAAAGTTTTGTGTTATCATTTATATTCTCTGAAAAAAGGCCGAGAAAGCAAAAATCTGCCGGGGTGTGTAAACTTTAGCACACAACTATAGCCATGTATCAAGTCAGCTTGCAAGTTACGGATTGTTACATGTACAGGAGCAAAACCAATAACTTCACAAGATTACATCCCCAGAATCACACACAAATGCATTACTAGAACCGCCATCTGTACATAAACACAATATCAATGCCCTCATCAGTACAGAAATACATAACTAGAACTACCAACAGCACATAAGTAAAGCATCACATCAGCCATGAGTACAGAAATACATCAAAAGAATCACCGACAGTATAGAAATAAATCACCATAGCAAGCAGCAGATGAACACATCACCAGGACCACCATGATGACTCTTCACATCCACAGCTCGTCCCTGCACACTTCCACCTTCTCTGGTGTTTTGCAGCACAGCCTTAAAGATAGCAGAATTACTATAATCATCCTGGCTACATATATCTACCCTACACTGTGCTCCTGAATAAATAATTGCCCCTCACTGTGTTCCCGGCACAAAATATGACTCCCCCACTGTTCCATACCGGACCACCTCTTCACACGGTCCTCTCACACTGTGCCCCATCCATACTGCCCAGTCCCTGTATTATCATCACACTCTCCCTCCTCAGCATATTATCCTTTCCTTGCTGTGCCCTTACACTGGCCCCCATGCAGCCCCCTCTCTCTTCTACCCCTATACTGTCTCCTCACATATTTACCCACTCAGTCTCCTTACTATCTCCTCACATGACGATAGTACCCCCTGCCAGCTGTGCCAGGGGAGCATGTCCTGCTCACCCCACCTAGATATGCCCTGACAAACCCACAATTTACAAAAGAATACATACAATTCTATATACATGCACCCACACATTACACAGACCTGTACACAGAGTACAAAGACATGCAGCCACACACGCACAGACAAGGACACATACACACATGCAGCCACGTACACATGCAGCCATGTACCCACACATGCAGGCACACACAGGCAGCCCGGTTGGAAGGATCTAGTCCACAACCAGAGAACCATCTCCGAGGTGGTGCAGGCGTTCACCCCCTGAGCCGCAGAACCGGAGAGCACGGACTTCTTCAGAGGTCGCGGCCAAACCCGGCATAAACCCCCTAAGTCCCCCGCATAGGGTCAAGGAGGCCCAGAGGGCGACAGACTCCAGAAGGATCCGTGGGGACCGGCGGTGGGCTCTGTGCGCGGGAGCGCAAGGAAGGACAGATGAAAGGACTAATCAGGCACATCACAGAGGGTCCCCAGTAGAACGTCCGAATCCCCTGGTGACAACCCAGGCCAGCAATGCCCGTTGACTGTGCATAAAGACTGTTTGCTGCCTAAGTCACCAGTAAAGCCCGGTTCAGAGACAAAGACTGTGTGGTGTGTTTATTAGCCTGTGCCGGAGGAGCCATACTCCTGCTCCCTCATAACAGACTGTGAGCCTGCATCTCCACCTGACGAGCCGCCTCCCTGTGTGAATTCTCTATTCATCCATCACTGCCCCAGGGAGCGTTACCAACTAGCTGCCTCATCACCATCTGCAGCAGTGCCTGTATCATCACCGGATACCGTAGGTGGCGTCACCTTTCTTTAGCTTTTCTTTTTTTATTTTGAACCTCTTTTTCAGTGACCACCAGGGCCAAGGGCCACCGGACGCCGTGCCGTCCCCTGTGAACTATAGACCGGGACCGGGTACCCCACGGCCCTGGGGCGGATCACATTGTTTCAATCTCCACCACAAAAACGTGTAATGGTAAATTGACAGAGAGGAAACGGGACTTTAATGTGACATCACCGCTCTCCAGATCTCAGTTATATTATACAGGAGGTGACATCACCGCTCTCCAGATCTCAGTTATATTATACAGGAGGTGACATCACCACTCTCCAGATCTCAGTTATATTATACAGGAGGTGACATCACCGCTCTCCAGATCTCAGTTATATTATACAGCAGTGACATCACCGCTCTCCAGATCTCAGTTATATTATACAGGAGGTGACATCACTGCTCCCCAGATCTCAGTTATATTATACAGGAGGTGACATCACCGCTCTCCAGATCTCAGTTATATTATACAGGAGGTGACATCACCGCTCTCCAGATCTCAGTTATATTATACAGGAGGTGACATCACCGCTCTCCAGATCTCAGTTATATTTATACAGGAGGTGACATCACCGCTCTTCAGATCTCAGTTATATTATACAGGAGGTGACATCACCGCTCTCCAGATCTCAGTTATATTATACAGGAGGTGACATCACCGCTCTCCAGATCTCAGTTATATTATACAGGAGGTGACATCACTGCTCTCCAGATCTCAGTTATATTATACAGGAGGTGACATCACCGCTCTCCAGATCTCAGTTATATTATACAGCAGTGACATCACCGCTCTCCAGATCTCAGTTATATTATACAGGAGGTGACATCACCGCTCCCAGATCTCAGTTATATTATACAGGAGGTGACATCACCGCTCTCCAGATCTCAGTTATATTATACAGGAGGTGACATCACCGCTCTCCAGATCTCAGTTATATTATACAGGAGGTGACATCACTGCTCCCAGATCTCAGTTATATTATACAGGAGGTGACATCACCGCTCTCCAGATCTCAGTTATATTATACAGGAGGTGACATCACCACTCTCCAATCTCAGTTATATTATACAGGAGGTGACATCACCGCTCCCCAGATCTCAATTATATTATACAGGAGGTGACATCACCGCTCTCCAGATCTCAGTTATATTATACAGGAGGTGACATCACCACTCTCCAGATCTCAGTTATATTATACAGGAGGTGACATCACCGCTCTCCAGATCTCAGTTATATTATACAGCAGTGACATCACCGCTCTCCAGATCTCAGTTATATTATACAGGAGGTGACATCACCGCTCTCCAGATCTCAGTTATATTATACAGGAGGTGACATCACCGCGCTCCAGATCTCAGTTATATTATACAGGAGGTGACATCACCACTCTCCAGATCTCAGTTATATTATACAGGAGGTGACATCACCGCTCTCCAGATCTCAGTTATATTATACAGCAGTGACATCACCGCTCTCCAGATCTCAGTTATATTATACAGGAGGTGACATCACTGCTCCCCAGATCTCAGTTATATTATACAGGAGGTGACATCACCGCTCTCCAGATCTCAGTTATATTATACAGGAGGTGACATCACCGCTCTCCAGATCTCAGTTATATTATACAGGAGGTGACATCACCGCTCTCCAGATATCAGTTATATTATACAGGAGGTGACATCACCGCTCTCCAGATCTCAGTTATATTATACAGGAGGTGACATCACCGCTCTCCAGATCTCAGTTATATTATACAGGAGGTGACATCACCGCTCTCCAGATCTCAGTTATATTATACAGGAGGTGACATCACCGCTCTCCAGATCTCAGTTATATTATACAGGAGGTGACATCACCGCTCTCCAGATCTCAGTTATATTATACAGGAGGTGACATCACCGCTCCCCAGATCTCAGTTATATTATACAGCAGTGACATCACCACTCTCCAGATCTAAGTTATATTATACAGGAGGTGACATCACCCACTCTCCAGATATCAGTTATATTATACAGGAGGTGACATCACCGCTCTCCAGATCTCAGTTATATTATACAGGAGGTGACATCACCGCTCTCCAGATCTCAGTTATATTATACAGGAGGTGACATCACCGCTCTCCAGATCTCAGTTATATTATACAGGAGGTGACATCACCGCTCTCCAGATATCAGTTATATCATACAGGAAGTGACATCACCACTTTCCAGATATCAGTTATATTATACAGGAAGTGACATCACCGCTCTCCAGATCTCAGTTATATTATACAGGAGGTGACATCACCGCTCTACAGATATCAGTTATATTATACAGCAGTGACATCACCACTCTCCAGATCTCAGTTATATTATACAGCAGTGACATCATCACTCTCCAGATCTTACTTATATTATACAGGAGGTGACATCACCGCTCCCCAGATCTCAGTTATATTATACAGGAGGTGACATCACCGCTCTCCAGATCTCAGTTATATTATACAGGAGGTGACATCACCGCTCTCCAGATATCAGTTATATTATACAGGAGGTGACATCACCACTCTCCAGATATCAGTTATATTATACAGCAGTGACATCACCGCTCTCCAGATATCAGTTATATTATACAGGAAGTGACATCACCACTTTCCAGATATCAGTTATATTATACAGGAAGTGACATCACCGCTCTCCAGATCTCAGTTATATTATACAGGAGGTGACATCACCGCTCTCCAGATCTCAGTTATATTATACAGCAGTGACATCACCACTCTCCAGATCTCAGTTATATTATACAGCAGTGACATCACCACTCTCCAGATCTCACTTATATTATACAGGAGGTGACATCACCGCTCTCCAGATCTCAGTTATATTATACAGAAGGTGACATCACCGCTCTCCAGATATCAGTTATATTATACAGGAGGTGACATCACCGTTCTCCAAATATCAGTTATATAACAGATGAGGTGACATCACCACTCTCCAGATATCAGTTATATTATACAGCAGTGACATCACCGCTCTCCAGATCTCAGTTATTTATACAGGAGGTGACATCACCGCTCTACAGATCTCAGTTATATTGTACAAGAGGTGACATCACCGCTCTCCAGATATCAGTTATATTATACAGCAGTGACATCACCGCTCTCCAGATATCAGTTATATTATACAGGAGGTGACATCACTGCGCTCCAGATCTCAGTTATATTATACAGGAGGTGACATCACCGCTCTCCAGATCTCAGTTATATTATACAGGAGGTGACATCACCGCTCTCCAGATCTCAGTTATATTATACAGGAGGTGACATCACCGCTCTCCAGATCTCAGTTATATTATACAGGAGGTGACATCACCGCTCTCCAGATCTCAGTTATATTATACAGGAGGTGACATCACCGCTCCCCAGATCTCAGTTATATTATACAGGAGGTGACATCACCGCTCTCCAGATCTCACTTATATTATACAGGAGGTGACATCACTGCTCTCCAGATCTCACTTATATTATACAGGAGGTGACATGACTGCTGTCCAGATATCAGTTATATTATACAGGAGGTGACATCACCGCTCCCCAGATCTCAGATATATTATACAGGAGGTGACATCACCGCTCTCCAGATCTCAGTTATATTATACAGCAGTGACATCACCGCTCTCCAGATCTCAGTTACATTATACAGGAGGTGACATCATCGCTCCCCAGATCTCAGTTATATTATACAGCAGTGACATCACCGCTCTCCAGATCTCAGTTATATTATACAGGAGGTGACATCACCGCTCTCCAGATCTCAGTTATATTATACAGGAGGTGACATCACCACTCTCCAGATCTCAGTTATATTATACAGGAGGTGACATCACCGCTCTCCTGATCTCAGTTATATTATACAGGAGGTGACATCACCGCTCCCCAGATCTCAGTTATATTACAGATGAGGTGACCTCACCGCTCCCCAGATATCAGTGATATTATACAGGAGGTGACATCACCGCTCTACAGATCTCAGTTATATTATACAAGAGGTGACATCACCGCTCCCCAGATCTCAGTTATATTATACAGGAGGTGACATCACCGCTCCCCAGATATCAGTTATATTATACAGGAGGTGACATCACCGCTCCCCAGATCTCAGTTATATTATACAGCAGTGACATCACCGCTCTCCAGATCTCAGTTACATTATACAGCAGTGACATCACCGCTCTCCAGATCTCAGTTATATTATACAGCAGTGACATCACCGCTCTTCAGATCTCAGTTATATTATACAGGAGGTGACATCACCGCTCTCCAGATCTCAGTTATATTATACAGGAGGTGACATCACCGCTCTCCAGATCTCAGTTATATTATACAGGAGGTGACATCACCGCTCTCCAGATCTCCGTTATATTATACAGCAGTGACATCACCGCTCCCCAGATATCAGTGATATTATACAGGAGGTGACATCACCGCTCTACAGATCTCAGTTATATTATACAAGAGGTGACATCACCGCTCTCCAGATATCAGTTATATTATACAGCAGTGACATCACCGCTCTCCAGATCTCAGTTATATTATACAGGAGGTGACATCACTGCTCTCCAGATATCAGTTATATTATATAGCAGTGACATCACCGCTCCCCAGATCTCAGTTATATTATACAGGAGGTGACATCACCGCTCTCCAGATCTCAGTTATATTATACAGCAGTGACATCACCGCTCTCCAGATCTCAGTTATATTATACAGGAGGTGAAATCACCGCTCTCCAGATCTCAGTTATATTATACAGGAGGTGACATCACCGCTCCCCAGATCTCAGTTATATTATACAGGAGGTGACATCACCGCTCTCCAGATCTCAGTTTATTTTATACAGCAGTGACATCACCGCTCTCCAGATATCAGTTATATTATACAGGAGGTGACATCACCGCTCTCCAGATCTCAGTTATATTATACAGCAGTGACATCACCGCTCTCCAGATCTCAGTTATATTATACAGGAGGTGACATCACCGCTCCCCAGATCTCAGTTATATTATACAGGAGGTGACATCACCGCTCTCCAGATCTCAGTTATATTATACAGCAGTGACATCACCGCTCTCCAGATCTCAGTTATATTATACAGCAGTGACATCACCGCTCTCCAGATCTCAGTTATATTATACAGCAGTGACATCACCGCTCTCCAGATCTCAGTTATATTATACAGGAGGTGACATCACCGCTCTCCAGATCTCAGTTATATTATACAGGAGGTGACATTACCGCTCTCCAGATCTCAGTTATATTATACAGCAGTGACATCACCGCTCTCCAGATCTCAGTTATATTATACAGCAGTGACATCACCGCTCTCCAGATCTCAGTTATATTATACAGGAGGTGACATTACCGCTCTCCAGATCTCAGTTATATTATATCAGTGACTTTGGATTCTTGTGTAACAGATTTTACTGGTGTGATCTTTATAAATACTTCTGATCTTCCTTCGCTGATATCTCGCTTGTTCTCCGGGTGCTGTTGTGACTTGTTGTCGTGATCGATGCCAGGATCATTAGTCCTCATTAAGAGAATTTAAGCTCCCTAATTAATGATGTTCCCTGGCAGCTCCTCACCGCCGCCCGCGGGCACAGCCGATATCTCCCCTATATCTCACCCCATTAACTGTGTGTCCTCAGGTGCACTGTCAGGGTGTCAGTGACCTTCTCGTCCTGGCCCTCAGTTGTGCCTGGGGTGGGATGACCAGAGGACCCCACGTGGGTGTCCTTTTACCCTTCTCGTTATGGGTCCCTGTGAACCATAGTGCCCTGGCTGCTGGCTCTCCTCCCTCCTATATTAAGACTTCTCAGAGATCTGATGACACCGCACACGTTCACCTCCAAGATGCTTCGAAGAACATTCAGCTCAGCTGAAATTGTAACCCCAATATGGAGCGGGGCCCCTGAGGTCAGCAGGGGCCACCCTTATCTCAACATTGTTACACAGGACAAGTGTCCTGTCTATGGTAATAATGACATAGGCAGAAATTCCCTTGTCTTTGACACGAGTAACGTGATGAGAGATCTGATGACAGACCTGATGAGAGATCCTAACAAAGGGGTATGTCACACACAACGATATCGCTAGCGACATCGCTGCAACGTCACAGGTTTTGTGGTGTAACAGCGACCTCGCTATATGTGACACGTAGCAGTGATCAGGCCCCGCTGTGAGATCGCTGATCATTACAAACTGTTCTGGACCATTTCTAGGTTGTCAGGCTCCCGCTGGGCAGCTGCATCGCTGTGTGTGACAGGGACAACGACCAACGATCTCAATACTACAGGTCTGAGTGACAGGGTCCCAACGACCGCTGTATCGTTGCTGCGTCGCTGGTGAGATCTGACTGTTTGACATCTCACCAGTGACCACGTAGCGACGCTCCAGCGATCCCGGCCAGATCAGATCGTGATCGAGATCGCTGGAAAGTTGCAGCGTGTAAAAGGGCCCAAAGAAGTGGCAAGAGGCCTGATGAGAGATCTGAAGAGTGGTCTAAAATCCCCTTTACACGCTGAGATTTTCCAGCGATCCCACCAGTGATCCGACCTGGCCGGGATCTCTTGAAAGTCTCTATGCAGTCGCTGGTGAGATGTCAAACAGGCAGACTCACCAGTGACCAGTCAGCAGCAACATCGCTGGTAACCAGGGTAAACACCGGGTAACTAAGCAGCACGGGCTGCTTAGTTACCCGGTGTTTACCCTGGTTACCAGTGCCCAGCATCTAATGTGCGGCGCTGGGCATTGGCTGGGAGGTCGCTAATCTCTCACTGTCACACGCGATGTCGGCACCGATCTCATGGGCGCGCGGCCATTTACGACCTTGTTTCAACAACGTTGGTGAGATGTCACATGTCTAGATATCGGGGATGATGCACCAATGATGTAGTGAGCAGCTATCGGTCACTCATACGTCACGGGTTTGGAGTCGTTCCAGCGACATCGTTACGACCTCGTTGCGTGTGATTCTGCAAAGTTGTAACGATAAATCGTTGGATCGGTGATCGCAGAGTTGAGAACATGTTCTAAAACCCAATGATCAACGATCAGCCAATCTGCTGCATCGTTGTGTGTGACACCGCGATAACGATGTCGTTCACGACTTCCCCTATTCACAGCAAAGAGCAGGGATCGTTCGCAGGGATGTGTGAATGATACACTACATTGTTGGTGCAACGTCCACGATATCTAGACGTGTGATATCTCACCAACTATGTCAAAACGACCGCGCGCCCACGAGATTGTTGCCGACATCGTTCCAACGTTGTGCCGTGTAACGGTACCTGACAATAGACCTGTGGAGAGACCAACAAGTAACCAGTGTGAGGTAGCGCCATTGAGTGTGTTGTGTGAGGTAGTGCTATTGAGTGTGTTGTGGGAGGTAGTGGTATTGTGTTGTGTGAGGTAGTGGTATTGTGTTGTGTGAGGTAGTGGTATTGAGTGTGTTGTGTGAGGTAGTGCCATTGAGTGTGTTGTGTGAGGTAGTGGTATTGTGTTGTGTGAGGTAGTGCTATTGAGCGTGTTGTGTGAGGTAGTGCTATTGTGTTGTGTGAGGTAGTGCTATTGAGTGTGTTGGGGGAGGTAGTGCTATGGAGTGTGTTGTGTGAGGTGGTGCTATTGAGTGTGTTGTGTGAGGTAGTGCTATTGAGTGTGTTGGGGGAGGTAGTGGTATTGTGTTGTGTGAGGTAGTGCTATTGAGTGTGTTGTGTGAGGTAGTGGTATTGAGTGTGTTGTGTGAGGTAGTGATATTGAGTGTGTTGTGTGAGGTAGTGCCATTGAGTGTGTTGTGTGAGGTAGTGGTATTGAGTGTGTTGTGTGAGGT
This sequence comes from Allobates femoralis, assembly GCA_033576535.1. Classification (NCBI taxonomy): domain Eukaryota; kingdom Metazoa; phylum Chordata; class Amphibia; order Anura; family Aromobatidae; genus Allobates; species Allobates femoralis. The sequence goes on from JARQOC010000001.1 coordinate 629,799,159, forward strand.
AGTGGTATTGTGTGAGGTAGTGGTATTGAGTGTGTTGTGTGAGGTAGTGGTATTGAGTGTGTTGTGTGAGGTAGTGCCATTGAGTGTGTTGTGTGAGGTAGTGGTATTGTGTTGTGTGAGGTAGTGGTATTGAGTGTGTTGTGTGAGGTAGTGCTATTGAGTGTGTTGTGTGAGGTGGTGCTATTGAGTGTGTTGTGTGAGGTAGTGCTATTGAGCGTGTTGTGTGAGGTAGTGCTATTGAGTGTGTTGTGTGAGGTGGTGCTATTGAGTGTGTTGTGTGAGGTAGTGGTATTGAGTGTGTTGTGTGAGGTAGTGCTATTGAGTGTGTTGTGTGAGGTGGTGCTATTGAGTGTGTTGTGTGAGGTAGTGGTATTGAGTGTGTTGTGTGAGGTAGTGCTATTGTGTTGTGTGAGGTAGTGGTATTGAGTGTGTTGTGTGAGGTAGTGCTATTGAGTGTGTTGGGGGAGGTAGTGCTATTGAGTGTGTTGGGGGAGGTAGTGCTATTGAGTGTGTTGGGGGAGGTAGTGCTATTGAGTGTGTTGTGTGAGGTAGTGATATTGAGTGTGTTGGGGGAGGTAGTGCTATTGAGTGTGTTGGGGGAGGTAGTGCTATTGAGTGTGTTGGGGAGGTAGTGCTATTGAGTGTGTTGTGTGAGGTAGTGATATTGAGTGTGTTGTGTGAGGTTGTGCTATTGAGTGTGTTGTGGGAGGTAGTGCTATTGAGTGTGTTGTGTGAGGTAGTGCTATTGAGCGTGTTGTGTGAGGTTGTGCTATTGAGTGTGTTGTGTGAGGTAGTGATATTGATGTGTGTTGGGGAGGTAGTGCTATTGAGCGTGTTGTGTGAGGTAGTGGTATTGAGCGTTTTGCGTGTGGTAGTGGTATTAGTGTTGTGTGAGGTAGTGCTATTGAGTGTGTTGTTGTGAGGTTGTGCTATTGAGTGTGTTGTGTGAGGTGGTGCTATTGAGTTTGTTGTGTGAGGTAGTGGTATTGAGCGTTTTGCGTGTGGTAGTGCTATTGAGCGTGTGTGTGAGGTAGTGGTATTGAGCGTTTTGCGTGTGGTAGTGCTATTGAGTGTGTTGTGTGAGGTAGTGATATTGAGTGTGTTGTGTGAGGTAGTGCTATTGAGTGTGTTGTGTGAGGTAGTGCTATTGAGCGTGTTGTGTGAGGTAGTGCTATTGAGCGTGTTGTGTGAGGTAGTGCTATTGAGTGTGTTGTGTGAGGTAGTGCTATTGAGTGTGTTGTGTGAGGTAGTGATATTGAGTGTGTTGTGTGAGGTTGTGCTATTGAGTGTGTTGTGTGAGGTAGTGATATTGAGTGTGTTGTGTGAGGTTGTGCTATTGAGTGTGTTGTGTGAGGTAGTGCTATTGAGCGTGTTGTGTGAGGTAGTGCTATTGAGCGTGTTGTGGAGGTAGTGCTATTGAGTGTGTTGTGTGAAGTAGTGCTACTGAGTGTGTTGTGTGAGGTAGTGCTATTGAGTGTGTTGTGTGAGGTAGTGCTATTGAGTGTGTTGTGTGAGGTAGTGATATTGAGTGTGTTGTGTGAGGTAGTGCTATTGAGTGTGTTGTGTGAGGTAGTGCTATTGAGTGTGTTGTGTGAGGTAGTGCTATTGAGTGTGTTGTGTGAGGTAGTGATATTGAGTGTGTTGTGTGAGGTAGCGCTATTGAGTGTGTTGTGTGAGGTAGTGGTATTGTGTTGTGTGAGGTAGTGCTATTGAGTGTGTTGTGTGAGGTAGTGATATTGAGTGTGTTGTGTGAGGTAGCGCTATTGAGTGTGTTGTGTGTGGTAGTGCTATTGAGTGTGTTGTGTGTGGTAGTGGTATTGTGTTGTGTGAGGTAGTGCTATTGAGTGTGTTGTGTGAGGTAGCGCTATTGAGTGTGTTGTGTGAGGTAGTGCTATTGAGTGTGTTGTGTGTGGTAGTGGTATTGTGTTGTGTGAGGTAGTGCTATTGAGTGTGTTGTGTGAGGTAGCGCTATTGAGTGTGTTGTGTGAGGTAGTGATATTGAGTGTGTTGTGTGAGGTAGTGATATTGAGTGTGTTGTGTGTGGTAGTGCTATTGAGTGTGTTGTGTGAGGTAGTGCTATTGAGTGTGTTGTGTGAGGTAGTGCTATTGAGTGTGTTGTGTGAGGTAGCGCTATTGAGTGTGTTGTGTGAGGTAGTGATATTGAGTTGTTTGTGTGAGGTAGTGATATTGAGTGTGTTGTGTGTGGTAGTGGTATTGTGTTGTGTGAGGTAGCGCTATTGAGTGTGTTGTGTGAGGTAGTGCTATTGAGTGTGTTGTGTGTGGTAGTGGTATTGTGTTGTGTGAGGTAGTGCTATTGAGTGTGTTGTGTGAGGTAGCGCTATTGAGTGTGTTGTGTGAGGTAGTGATATTGAGTGTGTTGTGTGAGGTAGTGATATTGAGTTGTGTTGTGTGTGGTAGTGCTATTGAGTGTGTTGTGTGAGGTAGTGCTATTGAGTGTGTTGTGTGAGGTAGTGCTATTGAGTGTGTTGTGTGAGGTAGCGCTATTGAGTGTGTTGTGTGAGGTAGTGATATTGAGTGTGTTGTGTGAGGTAGTGATATTGAGTGTGTTGTGTGTGGTAGTGGTATTGTGTTGTGTGAGGTAGTGCTATTGAGTGTGTTGTGTGAGGTAGTGATATTGAGTGTGTTGTGTGAGGTAGTGGTATTGAGCGTTTTGTGTGTGGTAGTGGTATTGTGTTGTGTGAGGTAGTGGTATTGAGTGTGAGAGGTCACACATGTAGTTATCATACACGACGCACCAATGATGTAGTGAGCAGCTATCGCTCACACAACCCAGCGACCAATCCCTGCTCATTGCTGTGAATGGGCAAAGTCATGAACGACATCGTTATCGCGGTGTCACACAGAACGATGCAGCAGGTCGGCTGATGGAGGATCGTCTGATTGAGAACATGTTCTTAAACATGCGATCACCGATCCAACGATTTATCGTAGTCGTATCTCGGTGTCACACGCAACGACGTCCTAATGATGTCGTATGAACGACTCCAAACCCGCGACGTTTTAGCGATATCATAGTGTGTAAAGGTACCGTTACACGGCACGACATTGTTAACGATGTCACTCATACGTCACGGGTTTGGAGTCGTTCCAGCGACATCGTTACGACTTCGTTGCGTGTGATTCTGCAAAGTTGTAACGATAAATCGTTGGATCGGTGATCGCAGAGTTGAGAACATGTTCTAAAACCCAATGATCAACGATCAGCCAATCTGCTGCATCGTTGTGTGTGACACTGCGATAACGATGTCGTTCACGACTTCCCCTAGTCACAGCAAAGAGCAGGGATCGTTCGCAGGGATGTGTGAATGATACACTACATTGTTGGTGCAACGTCCACGATATCTAGACGTGTGATATCTCACCAACTATGTCAAAACGACCGCGCGCCCGCGAGATTGTTGCCGACATCGTTCCAAAGTTGTGCCGTGTAACGGTACCTGACAATAGACCTGTGGAGAGACCAACAAGTAACCAGTGTGAGGTAGCGCCATTGAGTGTGTTGTGTGAGGTAGTGCTATTGTGTTGTGTGAGGTAGTGGTATTGAGTGTGTTGTGTGAGGTAGTACTATTGAGTGTGTTGGGGGAGGTAGTGCTATTGAGCGTGTTGTGTGAGGTGGTGCTATTGAGTGTGTTGTGTGAGGTAGTGCTATTGAGTGTGTTGGGGGAGGTAGTGCTATTGAGTGTGTTGGGTGAGGTAGTGCTATTGAGTGTGTTGGGGGAGGTAGTGCTATTGAGTGTGTTGGGGGAGGTAGTGCTATTGAGCGTGTTGTGTGAGGTGGTGCTATTGAGTGTGTTGTGTGAGGTAGTGCTATTGAGTGTGTTGTGTGAAGTAGTGCTATTGAGTGTGTTGTGGGAAGTAGTGCTATTGAGCGTGTTGTGTGAGGTAGTGCTATTGAGCGTGTTGTGTGAGGTAGTGCCATTGAGTGTGTTGTGTGAGGTAGTGCTATTGTGTTGTGTGAGGTAGTGCTATTGAGCGTGTTGTGTGAGGTAGTGCTATTGAGTGTGTTTTGTGAGGTAGTGCTATTGAGTGTGTTGTGTGAGGTAGTGCTATTGAGCGTGTTGTGTGAGGTAGTGCTATTGAGCGTGTTGTGTGAGGTGGTGCTATTGAGTTTGTTGTGTGAGGTAGTGGTATTGAGCGTGTTGTGTGAGGTAGTGGTATTGTGTTGTGTGAGGTAGTGCTATTGAGCGTGTTGTGTGAGGTAGTGGTATTGAGCGTGTTGTGTGAGGTAGTGGTATTGTGTTGTGTGAGGTAGTGCTATTGAGTGTGTTGGGTGAGGTAGTGCTATTGAGTGTGTTGGGGAGGTAGTGCTATGGAGCGTGTTGTGTGAGGTTGTGCTATTGAGTGTGTTGTGTGAGGTAGTGCTATTGAGTGTGTTGGGGGAGGTAGTGCTATTGAGTGTGTTGGGGAGGTAGTGCTATTGAGTGTGTTGGGGGAGGTAGTGCTATTGAGTGTGTTGTGTGAGGTAGTGCTATTGAGCGTGTTGTGTGAAGTAGTGCTATTGAGCGTGTTGTGTGAGGTAGTGCTATTGAGCGTGTTGTGTGAAGTAGTGCTATTGAGTGTGTTGGGTGAGGTAGTGCTATTGAGTGTGTTGAGGAGGTAGTGCTATGGAGCGTGTTGTGTGAGGTTGTGCTATTGAGTGTGTTGTGTGAGGTAGTGCTATTGAGTGTGTTGTGTGAGGTAGTGCTATTGAGTGTGTTGGGGGAGGTAGTGCTATTGAGTGTGTTGGGGGAGGTAGTGCTATTGAGTGTGTTGGGGGAGGTAGTGCTATTGAGTGTGTTGGGGGAGGTAGCACTATTGAGTGTGTTGGGGGAGGTAGTGCTAATGAGTGTGTTGGGGGAGGTAGCGCTATTGAGTGTGTTGGGGGAGGTAGTGCTATTGAGTGTGTTGGGGGAGGTAGTGCTATTGAGTGTGTTGGGGGAGGTAGCGCTATTGAGTGTGTTGGGGGAGGTAGCGCTATTGAGTGTGTTGGGGGAGGTAGCGCTATTGAGTGTGTTGGGGGAGGTAGCGCTATTGAGTGTGTTGGGGGAGGTAGCGCTATTGAGCGTGTTGTGGGAGGTAGTGCTATTGAGCGTGTTGTGTGAGGTAGTGCTATTGAGCGTGTTGTGTGAGGTAGTGCTATTGAGCGTGTTGTGTGAGGTAATGCTATTGAGTGTGTTGTGTGAGGTAGTGGTATTGAGCGTGTTGTGTGAGGTAGTGGTATTGTGTTGTGTGAAGTAGTGCTATTGAGTGTGTTGGGTGAGGTAGTGCTATTGAGTGTGTTGGGGAGGTAGTGCTATGGAGCGTGTTGTGTGAGGTTGTGCTATTGAGTGTGTTGTGTGAGGTAGTGCTATTGAGTGTGTTGTGTGAGGTAGTGCTATTGAGTGTGTTGGGGGAGGTAGTGCTATTGAGTGTGTTGGGAGAGGTAGTGCTATTGAGTGTGTTGGGGGAGGTAGCACTATTGAGTGTGTTGGGGGAGGTAGTGCTAATGAGTGTGTTGGGGGAGGTAGCGCTATTGAGTGTGTTGGGGGAGGTAGCGCTATTGAGTGTGTTGGGGGAGGTAGTGCTATTGAGTGTGTTGGGGGAGGTAGCGCTATTGAGTGTGTTGGGGGAGGTAGCGCTATTGAGTGTGTTGGGGGAGGTAGCGCTATTGAGTGTGTTGTGTGAGGTAGTGGTATTGTGTTGTGTGAGGTAGTGCTATTGAGTGTGTTGGGGGAGGTAGTGCTATTGAGTGTGTTGGGGGAGGTAGTGCTATTGGGTGTGTTGGGGGAGGTATTGCTATTGAGTGTGTTGTGGGAGGTAGTGCTATTGAGCGTGTTGTGTGAGGTAGTGCTATTGAGCGTGTTGTGTGAGGTAGTGCTATTGAGTGTGTTGTGTGAGGTAGTGCTATTGAGTGTGAGAGGTCACATGTAGTTATCATACACGATGCACCAACAATGTAGTGAGCAGCTATCGCTCACACAACCCAGTCGTATCTCGGTGTTACACGCAACGACGTCCTAATGATGTCGCTGGAACGACTCCAAACCCGTGACATATCAGCGATGTCGTTAACAATGTCGTGCCTAGTAACGAGCCTTTCCTTAGAACTAGTCAGCTGATACCCTCACACTCACAGGTGGGAAGCGGTGTTCAATCAGACACACACACACACAACCTCATGCATTTAACCCTTTGTGTAATGGTGCAAGGCACAGTAAAACATTCAGGTTTACATTGCAACAGGCCTGTGTGATGTATAGTAGCCATGTGTAATATTGTCGGTATACCTCACATCAGACAATAGACCTGTGATGAGATCTAACAAGTAACCGACAATGGACCGATGTAGAGGCCCAACAAATGACCCAAAAGGTACCGTTACACGACATAATGTTGGAACGATGTCGGCAACGATCTCGTGGGCGCAAAGTCGTTTCCGAAATTGTTGTGACATCGTTGGAGAGCTGTCACACGTCTAGATATCGTAGATGACGCACCAACGATGTTGTGAGCAGGTATCGTTCGCAAACCCCGCAAACGATCCCTGCTCACTGCTGTAAATGAGCAAAGTCGTAAACAACATCTATATCGCGGTGTCGCACACGATGCAGCAGGTTGATCGTGTGATTTGAAAACATGTTACGACTTATCGTAGTTGAATCTCGGTGTTACATGCAAAAAGGTCTTAATGATGTCGCTTGAACGACTCCAAAGCCTTGATGTTTAAGTGAAATTGTTAACAATGACGTGCCGTGTAACGGGGCCTAAAAATAGACCTGTGGATAGATCCAACAAGTGATCCGACAACAGACCTGTGGAGAGATCCAACAAGTGACCTGACAATAGAAATGTGGAGAGACCAACAAGTGACCCAACAATAGACCTGTGGAGAAACCAACAAGTGACCCAACAATAGTCCTGTGGAGAGACCAACAAGTGACCTGACAATAGACCTGTGGAGAGACCAACAAGTGACCTGACAATAGACCTGTGGAGAGACCAACAAGTGACCCAACAACAGACCTGTGGAGAGACCAACAAGTGACCCAACAATAGACCTGTGGAGAGACCAACAAGTGACCCAAACAACAGATCTGTGGAGAGACCAACAAGTGACCTGACAATAGACCTGTGGAGAGACCAACAAGTGACCCAACAATAGACCTGTGGAGAGACCAACAAGTGACCTGACAATAGACCTGTGGAGAGACCAACAAGTGACCCAACAACAGACCTGTGGAGAGACCAACAAGTGACCCAACAATAGACCTGTGGAGAGACCAACAAGTGACCTGACAATAGATCTGTGGAGAGATCCAACAAGTGACCTGACAATAGACCTGTGGAGAGACCAACAAGTGACCCAACAACAGACCTGTGGAGAAACCAACAAGTGACCCAACAATAGACCTGTGGAGAGACCAACAAGTGACCCAACAATAGACCTGTGGAGAGATCCAACAAGTGACCCAACAATAGACCTGTGGAGAGACCCAACAAGTGACCCAACAATAGACCTGTGGAGAGATCCAACAAGTGACCCAACAATAGACCTGTGGAGAGACCAACAAGTGACCCAACAATAGACCTGTGGAGAGACCAACAAGTGACCCAACAACAGACCTGTGGAGAGACCAACAAGTGACCTTACAATAGACCTGTGGAGAGACCAACAAGTGACCTGACAATAGACCTGTGGAGAGACCAACAAGTGACCCAACAATAGTCCTGTGGAGAGACCAACAAGTGACCCAACAATAGACCTGTGGAGAGATCCAACAAGTGACCTGACTAATAGTCCCCCTACGTGGCGCACCGACCAGTGGGGCGCCACAACTGATTTCCAGAACAATCATCTTGTGAAGCTGTGTAGCAGAAGCTCAATGTCAGTCAGCAGCTGTAAAGGCAAATAGAGTAATAAAGCGTGAAGCCTTGTCCTGCTCCATATGATGCCCTAGTCATTGTCCGGACACGTGGGCACAGATCCACGGCTGGGAGGTCATGGGGGGCATCCACCCAGTCACTGTATTTCCTGCTTTCCCCATCATAGTGGCCACTAGGGGGGGTATCCTCCTCTGTGCTGTAAATGATAGCATACTCAGTGGTAATGTGATGAGGACACTCCACATGTGGCGCCCCCTCATGAGGTTAATAGGCTCCTACTGCTACCCCAGAAGAGGTAAGAGCTGGACTTCTGCCAGAACAAGAGGGATTGTGCTGCCACCTTGAGCCTCCAAGTGGGATGGACTGTGTTTGGGGGGTCAGGTGAGACCTTCTCTGTGGCCCCATGTAGATCATAGACCACCAAAGGGCTCAGACACAGTCATTGACTCCTACTTTCCTCTGACAAACATTTCATCCAAGTATTTTTTGAGATTTGGGAGGAACAAGAGATGTAGAAGATCCCATGAGGATAAAGGGAGGAGAGAGGAGCTGGACCTTACACACAAGAAGGTAGAGAACGGCATCAGAAAACGTTCCGGGAAATGAAGAAATCCTTGTGCATTGCAGTGAAGCAGATCCGGCCATGTGTTCACCCCCGAGCTCTGGGGGAGTTTAGTCCAGCTATGAGGCTGTGTTCACACAGGGTCATTTTGCTGCATTTTTGCTGCGTTTTGTGGCTCAAGTTTTGCCTTGTTTTTATGCTAACCTAAGGCTAGGGTCACACTTGCATGCGTTTTTTAAGGTTGTTCCTGACAGCCTGCGATTTTGGGCTGCGTTTTTGCAGTTAGGTCAGGAGCAGCCCTAAAATGCGCATGTGAAAATGCATGGTTCCGTTTAGTGCCATGCAAGACCCATAGGGCCGTATGTTACAAAAATGCATGCGTCTCAAGAGACATTTTTTGGTGCTGAGCCAAAATGGCATGCCATAATCGCATGGCACTTTATCCATGCGTTTTTGGCATTGGGGCATGCGTTTTTTGTATTGGGGTCTATGGATGCGAATTTGCATGCGATTTTCACACAATCCAAACGTGAAAAATCGCATGGAAAATCGCATCCAGCCCTCAAGTGTGACCCCAGCCTTAACCTGCGATTTTGTTTCCCAGTAAAGCCTGTGTGATTCAGGGATTAACTCCACACACACTGGGCTTATTTCACTGCAGAATCTGTAAACACCTCCTGGTTTTGGAAAGCACGAGCGTCACTTGTTTTATACAGCTTTCTATGGCAAATCTGCAGCAAAAATGCGGGAAATCTACAGCAATAATGTAGGAAACACTCAGGAAATCTGCAGCAAAAACACAGAAAATCCGCAGGAAATCTGCAGCAAAAACACAGAAAATCCGCAGCAAAAACACAGAAAATCCGCAGGAAATCTGCAGCAAAGAAATAAGGAAAGACTGGAAATCTCTGGGGTTTTGCTGCATGTTGGCAAAAGCAAAGACCAACGTGTCTGAACAGAGTCTAAGTCAGGAAACAAAATCACGTGTGGTTTTTGGAATTTTATAGAAAAATATTGCAATCTGAGAGGCCTTAGGGTCACGTTACACACACCAACTTCTGTGACCAACTTCTGATCAGATCTCTGGTTGCAGTGAAATCATGGACACATTGTTCTAATTTGTTGCCGTGTACAAATGGAACTATGTGTCCATGATTTCACTGCAACCAGTGATCTGATCAGAAGTTGGTCACAGAAGTTGGTGTGTGTAACGTGGCCATTACAGATACTGAGATAAAAACTCACCCAATACTCATCATATGCACGAGGCCTTACAGATACTGAGGTAAAAACTCACCAAATACTCAGCGTGTGCACGAGGCCTTACAGATACTGAGGTAAAAACTCACCAAATACTCAGCGTGTGCACGAGGCCTTACAGATACTGAGGTAAAAACTCACCAAATACTCAGCATGTCACGAGGCCTTACAGTATACTGAGGTAACAACCTCACAAAATACTCAGCGTGTGCACGAGGCCTTACATATACTGAGGTAAAAACTCACCAAATACTCAGCGTGTGCACGAGGCCTTACAGATACTGAGGTAAAAACTGACCAAATACTCAGCAGTGTGCACGAGGCCTTACATATACTGAGGTAACACTCACCAAATACTCAGCGTGTGCACGAGGCCTTACAGATACTGAGGTAACAACTCACCAAATACTCAGCGTGTGCACGAGGCCTTACAGATACTGAGGTAACAACTCACCAATACTCAGCGTGTGCACGAGGCCTTACATATACTGAGGTAAAAACTCACCAAAATACTCAGCGTGTGCACGAGGCCTTACATATACTGAGGTAACAAATCACCAAATACTCAGCGTTGCACGAGGCCTTACATATACTGAGGTAAAAATCACCAAATACTCAGCGTGTGCACGAGGCTTACAATACTGAGGTAAAACTCCCAAATACTCAGCGTGTGCACGAGGCCTTAAGATACTGAGGTAAAAACTCACAAATACTCAGCTGTGTGCACGAGACCTTACAAATACTGAGGTAACAACTCACCAAATACTCAGCGTGTGCACGAGGCCTTACATATACTGAGGTAACAACTCACAAAATACTCAGCGTGTGCACGAGGCCTTACATATACTGAGGTAACAACTCACCAAATACTCAGCGTGTGCACGAGGCCTTACATATACTGAGGTAAAAACTCACCAAATACTCAGCGTGTGCACGAGGCCTTACAGATACTGAGGTAAAAACTCACCAAATACTCAGCGTGTGCACGAGGCCTTACAAATACTGAGGTAACAACTCACCAAATACTCAGCGTGTGCACGAGGCCTTACATATACTGAGGTAAAACTCACAAAATACTCAGCGTGTGCACGAGGCACTTACATATACTGAGGTAACAACTCACCAAATACTCAGCATGTGCACGAGGCATTACAGATACTGAGGTAAAACCCACCAAATACTCAGCATGTGCACGAGGCCTAACAGATACTGAGGTAACGACTCCCCAAATACTCAGCGTGTGCACGAGGCCTTACAGATACTGAGGTAAAAATTCACCAAATACTCAGCGTGTGCACAGGCCTTAAATACTGAGGTAAAAAACGAAACCAAATATCAGCGTGTGCACGAGGCCTTACAGATATGAGGTAAAACTCACCAAATACTCAGAGTGTGCACGAGGCCTTACAGAATGAGGTAAAAAACACCAAATACTCAGGTTGCACGAGGCTTACAGATACGAGGTAAAAATCAACAAATATCAGCGTGTGCACGAGGTCTTAAGATACTGAGGGTAAAACACCAATATCGCTGTCCGAGACTTACAGATCTGGGTAACAATCACAATACTCAGCGTGTCAGTGCCTTACAAATACTGGTAAAACTCCCAAATATCAGAGTGTGCACGAGGGCCTTACAGATACTGAGGTAAAACTCACCAAATACTCAGGTCGTGCACAGGCCTTACAGATACTGAGGTAAAAACTCACCAAATACTCAGCGTGTGCACGAGGCCTTACAGATACTGAGGTAAAAACTCACCAAATACTCAGCGTGTGCACGAGGCCTTACAGATACTGAGGTAAAAACTCACCAAATACTCAGCATGTGCACGAGGCTTACAGATACTGAGGTAAAACCTCACCAAATACTCAGCGTGTGCACAGGCCTTACAGATACTGAGGTAAAAACCTCACCAAATACTCAGCGTGTGCACGAGGCCTTACAGATACTGAGGTAAAAACTGACCAAATACTCAGCGTGTGCACGAGGCCTTACATATACTGAGGTAAAAACTCACCAAATACTCAGCGTGTGCACGAGGCCTTACAGATACTGAGGTAACAACTCACCAAATACTCAGCGTGTGCACGAGGCCTTACAGTACTGAGGTAACAACTCACCAAATACTCAGCGTGTGCACGAGGCCTTACATATACTGAGGTAACAACTCACAAAATACTCAGCGTGTGCACGAGGCCTTACATATACTGAGGTAAAACTCACCAAATACTCAGCGTTGTGCACGAGGCCTTACATATACTGAGGTAAAAACTCACCAAATACTCAGCGTGTGCACGAGGCCTTACAAATACTGAGGTAAAAACTCCCAAATACTCAGCGTGTGCACGAGGCCTTACAGATATGAGGTAAAAACTCACCAAATACTCAGCGTGTGCACGAGACCTTACAAATACTGAGGTAACAACTCACCAAATACTCAGCGTGTGCACGAGGCCTTACATATACTGAGGTAACAACTCACAAAATACTCAGCGTGTGCACGAGGCCTTACATATACTGAGGTAACAACTCACCAAATATCAGCGTGTGCACGAGGCCTTACATATACTGAGGTAAAAACTCACCAAATACTCAGCGTGTGCACGAGGCCTTACAGATACTGAGGTAAAAACTCACCAAATACTCAGCGTGTGCACGAGGCCTTACAAATACTGAGGTAACAACTCACCAAATACTCAGCGTGTGCACGAGGCCTTACTATACTGAGGTAACACTCACCAAATACTCAGCGTGTGCACGAGGCCTTACAGATACTGAGGTAAAAACTCACCAAATACTCAGCGTGTGCACGAGGCCTTACAGATACTGAGGTAAAAACTCACCAAATACTCAGCGTGTGCACGAGGCCTTACAAATACTAAGGTAAAAACTCCCCAAATACTCAGCGTGTGCACAAGGCCTTACAGATACTGAGGTAACAACTCACCAAATACTCAGCGTGTGCACAGGCCTTACAAATACTGAGGTAAAAACTCACCAAATACTCAGTGTGTGCACGAGGCCTTACAGATACTGAGGTAATAACTCACCAAATACTCAGCGTGTGCACGAGGCCTTACAGATACTGAGGTAACAACTCACCAAATACTCAGCGTGTGCACGAGGCCTTACATATACTGAGGCAAAAACTCACCAAATACTCAGTGTGTGTATGAGGCCTTACAGATACTGAGGTAAAAACTCACCAAATACTCAGCGTGTGCACGAGGCCTTACATATACTGAGGCAAAAACTCACCAAATACTCAGCGTGTGCACGAGGCCTTACATATACTGAGGTAAAAACTGACCAAATACTCAGCGTGTGCACGAGGCCTTACAGATACTGAGGTAAAAACTCACCAAATACTCAGCGTGTGCACGAGGCCTTACAGATACTGAGGTAAAAAACACCAAATACTCAGCGTATGCACGAGGCCTTACAGATACTGAGGTAAAAAACACCAAATACTCAGCGTATGCACGAGGCCTTACAGATACTGAGGTAACAACTCACCAAATACTCAGTGTGTGCACGAGACCTTACAGATACTGAGGTAACAACTCACCAAATACTCAGCGTGTGCACGAGGCCTTACAAATACTGAGGTAAAAACTCCCCAAATACTCAGCGTGTGCACGAGGCCTTACAGATACTGAGGTAAGAACTCACCAAATACTCAGCGTGTGCACAAGGCCTTACAGATACTGAGGTAAAAACTCACCAAATACTCAGCGTGTGCACAAGGCCTTACAGATACTGAGGTAAAAACTCACCAAATACTCAGCGTGTGCACGAGGCCTTACAGATACTGAGGTAAAAACTCACCAAATACTCAGCGTGTGCACGAGGCCTTACAGATACTGAGGTAAAAACTCACCAAATACTCAGCGTGTGCACGAGGCCTTACAAATACTAAGGTAAAAACTCCCCAAATACTCAGCGTGTGCACAAGGCCTTACAGATACTGAGGTAACAACTCACCAAATACTCAGCGTGTGCACAGGCCTTACAAATACTGAGGTAAAAACTCACCAAATACTCAGCGTGTGCACGAGGCCTTACAGATACTGAGGCAAAAACTCACCAAATACTCAGTGTGTGTATGAGGCCTTACAGATACTGAGGTAACAACTCACCAAATACTCAGTGTGTGCACGAGGCCTTACAGATACTGAGGTAACAACTCACCAAATACTCAGCGTGTGCACGAGGCCTTACAGATACTGAGGCAAAAACTCACCAAATACTCAGTGTGTGTATGAGGCCTTACAGATACTGAGGTAACAACTCACCAAATACTCAGCGTGTGCACGGGGCCTTACAGATACTGAGGAAAAAGATCACCAAATACTCAGTGTGTGCACCAGACATTACAAGTGTGCCCCCGTGGTGCATGTCATGTAGTGTCCGGTTATAGTGTGCCCTCTGTGGTGCAGGTCATGTAGTGTCTGGTTATAGTGTGCCCTCTGTGGTGCAGGTCATGTAGTGTCCAGTTATAGTGTGCCCTCTGTGGTGCAGGTCATGTAGTGTCCGGTTATAGTGTGCCCTCTGTGGTGCAGGTCATGTAGTGTCTGGTTATATTGCGCCCCCCGTGGTGCAGGCCGTGCAGTGTCCGGATATAGTGCGCCCCCCCGTGGTGCAGGTCGTGCAGTGTCCGGATATAGTGCGCCCCCTGTAGTGCAGATCATGTAGTGTCTGGTTATAGTGCGCCCCCTGTAGTTCAGATCATGTAGTCTCCGGTTATAGTGCGCCCCCTGTAGTGCAGATCATGTAGTGTCCGGTTATAGTGCACCCCCTGCAGTGCATATCATGTAGTGTCTGGTTATAGTGCACCTCTTGCGGTGCAGATCATGTAGTGTCTGGTTATAGTGCGCCCCCTGTAGTGCAGATCATGTAGTGTCTGGTTATAGTGCACCTCTTGCAGTGCAGATCATGTAGTGTCTGGTTATAGTGCGCCCCCTGTAGTGCAGATCATGTAGTGTCCGGTTATAGTGCGCCCCCTGTAGTGCAGATCATGTAGTGTTGGGTTATAGTGCGCCCCCTGTAGTGCAGATCATGTAGTGTTGGGTTATAGTGCGCCCCTTGCGGTGCAGATCATGTAGTGTTGGGTTATAGTGCGCCCCTTGCGGTGCAGATCATGTAGTGTTGGGTTATAGTGCGCCCTTTGCGGTGCAGATCATGTAGTGTCTGGTTATAGTGCGCCCCCTGTAGTGCAGATCATGTAGTGTCTGGTTATAGTGCACCTCTTGCGGTGCAGATCATGTAGTGTCTGGTTATAGTGCACCCCCTGCAGTGCAGATCATGTAGTGTTGGGTTATAGTGCGCCCCCTGTAGTGCAGATCATGTAGTGTTGGGTTATAGTGCGCCCCTGCAGTGCAGATCATGTAGTGTCTGGTTATAGTGCGCCCCCTGCGGTCATGGGGGTAATTTTAGCTTGGAGGATATAAATAGTCGTGGAGACGTCAACAATATGAAGTGATTGTGTCTATTCTCGGGGCCGATCAGATGAGACGGCGTCACACGGACAGAGACAGGTGATGTCGCCGGTGACCGCTCCGTGACTCCGGACTAATATAGCTGCCGCCATCGCCCCGGTCACCTTGTGCCACCCTTGGGGGCTCGTCTGTTTATTTGTTTATTTGTGGGCACTTACAATTCATTAAAGGGCACTCTGGGGTTGGGAGTTGTTAAGAAGGCACTTCGGGGGTTAATATGCCGCAAGGGTGGACCCAGGGGTATTACTGTATTATATGGGGTTACTAATTATTTGAAGGGGCAAAAGAAGTGTCAGTATCCCAGGAGCACAAAGATGTATTACAGACTGGAGGGCACAGGTGTGACAAAATGACTTCTCAAGTGACACAATGGACATTATCACCTCAGGGGCACAGTGCAGGGCATTATCACCTCAGGGGCACAGTGCTGGGTATTATCACCTCAGGGGCACAGTGCTGGGCATTATCACCTCGGGGGGCACAGTGCTGGGCATTATCACCTCAGGGGCACAGTGCTGGGTATTATCACATCAGGGGGCACAGTGCAGGGCATTATCACCTCAGGGGGCACAGTGCTGGGCATTATCACCTCAGGGGCACAGTGCAGGGCATTATCACCTCAGGGGCACAGTGCTGGGCATTATCACCTCAGGGGCACAGTGCTGGGCATTATCACCTCAGGGGGCACAGTGCTGGGCATTATCACCTCAGGGACACAGTGCGGGGCATTATCACCTCAGGGGCACAGTGCAGGGCATTATCACCTCAGGGGGCACAGTGCAGGGCATTATCACCTCAGGGGCACAGTGCTGGGCATTATCACCTCAGGGGGCACAGTGCTGGGCATTATCACCTCAGGGGCACAGTGCTGGGCATTATCACCTCAGGGGCACAATGCTGGGCATTATCACATCAGGGGGCACAGTGCTGGGTATTATCACCTCAGGGGGCACAGTGCAGGGCATTATCACCTCAGGGGGCACAGTGCAGGGTATTATCACCTCAGGGGGCACAGTGCAGGGCATTATCACCTCAGGGGGCACAGTGCAGGGCATTATCACCTCAGGGGCACAGTGCTGGGCATTATCACCTCAGGGGGCACAGTGCTGGGCATTATCACCTCAGGGGCACAGTGCTGGGCATTATCACCTCGGGGGGCACAGTGCAGGGCATTATCACCTCAGGGGGCACAGTGCAGGGCATTATCACCTCAGGGGCACAGTGCTGGGCATTATCACCTCGGGGGCACAGTGCTGGGTATTATCACCTCAGGGGCACAGTGCGGGGCATTATCACCTCGGGGGGCACAGTGCAGGGCATTATCACCTCAGGGGGCACAGTGCAGGGCATTATCACCTCAGGGGCACAGTGCTGGGCATTATCACCTCAGGGGCACAGTGCTGGGCATTATCACCTGGGGGTGCACAGTGCTGGGCATTATCACCTCAGGGGCACAGTGCTGGGCATTATCACCTCAGGGGCACAGTGCTGGGCATTATCACCTCAGGGGGCACAGTGCAGGACATTATCACCTCAGGGGGCGCAGTGCTGGGCATTATCACCTCAGGGGCACAGTGCTGCGCAATATCACCTTGGGGGGCACAGTGCAGGGCATTATTACCTAGGGGGGGCACAGTGCAGGGCATTATCACCTGGGGGGGGCACAGTGCAGGGCATTATCACCTGGGGGGCACAGTGCAGGGCATTATCACCTGGGGGGGGCACAGTGCTGGGTATTATCACCTCAGGGGGCGGAGTGCAGGGCATTATCACCTCAGGGGGCACAGTGCTGGGCATTATCACCTCAGGGGCACAGTGCAGGGCATTATCACCTGGGGGGCAGAGTGCAGGGCATTATCACCTCAGGGGCACAGTGCTGGGCATTATCACCTCAGGGGGCACAGTGCAGGGCATTATCACCTGGGGGGCAGAGTGCAGGGCATTATCACCTCAGGGGGCACAGTGCTGGGCATTATCACCTCAGGGGCACAGTGCAGGGCATTATCACCTCAGGGGCACAGTGCTGGGCATTATCACCTCAGGGGCACAGTGCTGGGCATTATCACCTGGGGGGGCACAGTGCAGGGCATTATCACCTCAGGGGCACAGTGCTGGGCATTATCACCTCGGGGGGCACAGTACAGGGCATTATCACCTCGGGGGGCACAGTGCTGGGCATTATCACCTTGGGGGGCACAGTGCTGGGCATTATCACCTCGGGGAGCACAGTGCTGCGCAATATCACCTTGGGGGGCACAGTGCTGGGCATTATCACCTCGGGGGGCACAGTGCTGCGCAATATCACCTCGGGGGGCACAGTGCTGGGCATTATCACCTCGGGGGGCACAGTGCTGGGCATTATCACCTCGGGGGGCACAGTGCTGGGCATTATCACCTCGGGGGGCACAGTGCTGGGCATTATCACCTTGGGGGGCACAGTGCAGGGCATTATCACCTGGGGGGGCACAGTGCAGGGCATTATTACCTAGGGGGGGCACAGTGCAGGGCATTATCACCTGGGGGTGGCACAGTGCAGGGCATTATCACCTCAGGGGCAGAGTGCAGGGCATTATCACCTGGGGGGCGGAGTGCAGGGCATTATCACCTCAGGGGGCACAGTGCTGGGCATTATCACCTCAGGGGCACAGTGCAGGGCATTGTCACCTCAGGGGCACAGTGCTGGGCATTATCACCTCAGGGGCACAGTGCTGGCCATTATCACCTGGGGGGGCACAGTGCAGGGCATTATCACCTGGGGGGGGCACAGTGCAGGGCATTATCACCTGGGGGGGGGCACAGTGCAGGGCATTATCACCTGGGGGGCGGAGTGCAGGGCATTATCACCTCAGGGGCACAGTGCAGGGCATTATCACCTGGGGGGCGGAGTGCAGGGCATTATCACCTGGGGGGCGGAGTGTAGGGCATTATCACCTCAGGGGGCACAGTGCAGGGCATTATCACCTCAGGGGGCACAGTGCTGGGTATTATCACCTCAGGGGCGGAGTTATGGGCATTATCATCTCAGGGGCGGAGTGCAGGGCATTATCACCTCAGGGGCACAGTGCTGGGCATTATCACCTCAGGGGCACAGTGCTGGGCATTATCACCTCAGGGGGCACAGTGCGGGGCATTATTACCTCAGGGGGCACAGTGCAGGGCATTATCACCTCAGGGGGCACAGTGCTGGGCATTATCACCTCGGGGGGCACAGTGCAGGGCATTATCACCTCAGGGGGCACAGTGCTGGGCATTATCACCTCAGGGGCACAGTGCTGGGCATTATCACCTCAGGGGCACAGTGCAGGGCATTATCACCTCAGGGGCACAGTGCTGGGCATTATCACCTCAGGGGGCACAGTGCGGGGCATTATTACCTCAGGGGGCACAGTGCAGGGCATTATCACCTGGGGGTGCACAGTGCAGGGCTCTCTCCTAGCGTCTGCACACTCTAACTAACTCCTCCCCCAGCAGCAGTATTTATAGGGGATGTGGCATCCACACACGCCTAGGGGACTGCTTGGCCGCTCATTAGGCTCATGAAACCTCCTCGAGAACTGCTTTGCCGCAGAAACTGGGCAAACAACCGGGTCTTAAGGTAAAACAAAGTCCAACGGTTTATTCGCAATCCTCATAAACCGCATAAGGTATACAGGGCATTCATGGACAAGACAGGTACACTATGTCAGGCTGTCCCCACCGACCGGGACGACACCTGGTTAGTCCATAACAGCAACCACTGACCTTTAGTCCATCAATGGGATCGCTGGCTACAGTCTTAGCTGGGGGGATGCCTTCTCTTTAGGTTCACTGACTCTGGTTCGTGCAAACTTCCAGGGTTATCCAGGCTCCCTGTGGCTTCCTCAGCTCCTTTCTCTCCTGTGGTCAAGGACCTTTCCTGACCTCACAGCCCATGTGACTAACATGAAGTCTGCTTATCTGTGTTCACACCCACAGGAGTATCCAGGTTAGACAGCCACTCCCCTGGCTTCCAACCTGCAGCCCCAACACAGCAAATGCAGTACCAGAGCCCTGGAACCGCAAGTCCCAGCACCAACACCTGTGGGGCAGTCAACCACTGCACCACAGGGAACTCACCTAAAGGCGGTGAGTAGAGCTCCCCCTACTGTGTCGGGGTGGAACATGTTGCATGTAGTAGATACCTGCTGTGGAAACCCAGCTGTGCATTAGGGACGTCTGTGGCGCCACATTCCCCCCTAGGTAATTTCAGTACTCCTGGACTGAGCAACAAAAGGAACAACAATTTATAACATTAACAGGTAACATATTTACTAAGTCTCAAAATATAAAAATTTACAAAAGCCACTGAAAAATATTTGAAAAAATAGAAAACAGGTAAGTCCATACGGTGCTAGTCCATTCACCGCAGGCTTAGGAAAAAGAACAAGAAGTTGGTTGTTACACCAGTCCTGTGACATGGACCTTTTAAATTGTAATCCGGGAAAAAGTTCAAAGGGGAAAAGTCTTCAGAAAGTTCAACAAGTCCTTACAGGTAAAGTCTCCGGAGGCTCAACAGTACTGTGCCCACTCTCCATACCTAGACGGGGGTTGACCTCATGTGCTCCTCTGTGATTTCCTCACTACAGGTGTCACTGTCTCAGGTGAGGTGTCTAGTGAAGGGCTTGGTGCAGGTATGTCAGGTAAGCATCTGCGTTGCCTTAGTCTCACTACAGGGCTAGCAGGTGTACCGATTGCAGCATCCTCAGATTCTCTAGCAACGGGTATTTCTTCCGGACTCCTTTGTACCACTTCCTTGGGTTGGTAGAAATTCAGTACTGGCACTATGATGGCTCCATCTTTCAATGGATCCACGAATGCCGACCCAAAAGAACCTATCCCTCAGTAGCATCTCTAGCTTCTTCCACCCGGAGTGACCAGTCTGGTTGTGATAGGCGTTCAAGACTACATAGATTTCTGATTTTGGCACGATGATCTGCCAGACCATCTCGTGTTCTTGGCTTCTCCTGGTATATGAACACATTGCTCTGCTCGCTCCACAGGTGTTGGGGTTTTTCTGGTAGCTTCACTGACTCCTGGGTTATCAGCTGTTTTACCAAACTGACAGCCGGGTCATTGTCCTGCACTTCTTTCCAACCGAAGTGGGGCAACGGGTTCACCATTCTTGCCGGAGGGTCTTGACGGGTTTGCTGGCATTGGGTTACTCTTACTTGATGGAAGGCAGGTAACTCCACTTCTTCCAGCTCGTCTTCATCTACACCCTCTTCTGACAGGTGAGGCATTCTGGATAAGGCATCCGCGTTTCCGTTCTAGTGCCCAGCCCGGTCCTTGATGGTGAATTGGTAGATGGACAATCTGGCCATCCATCTCTGCTCCATGGCTCCCAACTTCGCAGTCTCCAGGTGGGTGAGCGGATTGTTATCCGTGTAGGCTGTAAACTTGGTAGAGGTTAGATAGTGTTTGAACCTCTCGGTGACGGCCCAGACCAAGGCCAGGAATTCCAGCTTAAATGAACTCTAGTTTTCCAGGTTCCTTTCTGTGGGTCGCAGCTTCCTACTGGCATAGGCGATAACCCTCTCCTTGCCTTCTTGCCTATGTGAAAGGACGGCTCCGAGTCCACATTGCTGGCGTCTGTGTACAGCAGGAATGGCAGGTTGTAGTCCGGGTAAGCTAGGATTTCTTCTCCTGTCAGGGCTTCTTTCATCATCTGGAATGATTATTCTTGTTCGTTGCCCAACTTCCATGGAGAATCCTTAGACTTGCCCTTCGTGGGTTGGCCTACTAAGAGATATTGCAGGGGAGTAGCCTTCTTGGTGTACTCCTTTATGAACCTCCTATAGTAGCCCACCAATCCCAGGAATTGACGTACTTCCTTCAGGGTTTTGGGTTCTGGCCACTCTTTGATAGCTGTCACCTTTTCTGGGTCAGGGGCCACGCCTTCGGCACTGACTATGTGTCCCAGGTACTGCACTCTTGGCTTTAACAGGTGGCATTTGGATGGTTTTAGCTTCATCCTGTACTTGGCCAGAGCTTCTAACACCTCTCCTAGATGGGCGACATGTTCCTCATAGATCTTGGAATACACGATCACCTTATCCAGGTAGAGCAGTACCGTCTCGAAGTTCTTATGTCCCAGGCAACTCTCCATAAACCTCTGGAAGGCTCCGGGTGCATTACATAGTCCGAATGGCATGCTGTTTAATTCATATAACCCCATAGGTGTTGTAAATGCCATCTTCTCGTGGTCTTCCTCGACTACGGACACCTGCCAATACCCACTAGTGAGATCTAAGGTAGAGAAGCAGTTGGCAGACTTTAACGAAGCTAAGGATTCCTGTATGCGGGGTAACGGGTAAGCATCCTTGTGTGTTATGCGGTTTATTTGCCTATAGTCTACACACATACTCATACTAACATCCTTTTTCCTGACTAGGACTAGTGGGGCTGCCCAGGGACTACAGCTATCTCGTATAACCCCTGCGTCCTTCATGTCCTGTAACATTTCTTTGGCTTTTTGATAATGCGCAGGTGGAATAGGCCTGTACCGCTCTTTGATTGGTGGATGTGCACCTGTGGGGATGTGATGTTGAACCCTTTTATCCTACCAAAGTCAAGTGGATGCTTACTAAAGACTTATTCAAATTCTTGGGCTACCCGGTACACACCTTGCTTCTCATACACAGGAGTGGTGTCAGTCCCGACATGGAGCTGCTGGCACCAGTCCTCCAGTGGCCCGATTGTTTGATCAGGTTTTGCCCCTTTTTCGCGGGGTTTGGGTTGCACTGTAAAGATCTCGTTGTTCCTGACTGTGTATAATTTAACAACGGTGGTATACCTGGGTAACTTAACCTCTTCACTGCCACAATTTAAGATGCGAACAGGTGCTCACCCATTGTGTACGTCCACCACCCCCCTGGCTGTCAGCAGTGTAGGTCTGTGCTCTGTGCTAATGGGCTCCACTAATGCCTGATAGTCCTGCCCTCTCAGACCTATGGCTGCTCGACACCAAATCATCATCTCATTGGGAGAATCACAATAGGCAACGAGTCTGTCACCCGTGCTGTACCAATTTCACCACCTGTAATTGTTACCTGTAGATGGTGCAGGATGGCTCTGATCTCACGCTGGAGGACCTTCCTCTGACCAGGCCTGACAGTGTCTGCGATCTGTTGATGGTGTAGGATCCTCTGATCTCACGCTGGAGGACCTTCCTCTGACCAGGTCCGGCAGTGTCTGCAATCTGTTGATGGTGCAGGATGGCTCTGATCTCACGCTGGAGGACCTTCCTCTGACCAGGTCTGGCAGTGTCTGCAATCTGTTGAAGCAAAGACAAGACTTCCTCCATGCAATTGCTAACAACATTTGTGCCTATTATAATATAAGGATCATTAGCATTACTGGCTCCTGCTACTACTAAGAGCCCCTGGTTCTGCAATTCCACCCTCCCCACCTTTATGGGCACTTCTCTGACCCCCATCACAGTGATTGGTTCACCGTTAGATGCATTAAGGAAAAGGTCTATCTCAGGCTGTTTTAGTTCTGCATCAGCCCATTATGTCTTATAAAGGGTATAGGGGATGGTGGTCACCTGTGACCCGGTGTCCAGTAGAGCAGGTGTCGGGATGCCATCCAGTACAATGGGCAGAAACGGCCTCTGTCCGATGAAGGTCTTGTACCAGGTGGCTGAGCCCTGTTGATCTAGTCCTGAGGTTTGGCCCCGGCCCCCAGGGACTGCCCGTTTAAAGGACAGCTCCTGGCGAGGTGACCGGTGCGGGCACAGTGGCGGCAGATGGGCCTCCCAGTGGAGCTGTAGCGGTCGGTGGTCCTCCCTCGGTACGCTGTGTCTTGCTTCCCTCGCATCCAGGGGACGTCATCTGGGCTGTCAGCAAGTTGAATCAGCGGCTGAGGCTTGGCTTGGGGTCCTGGTGCTGGCTGTTTGCTTTGCTGCAGCTGCAGAGCGTCCATTAACTTAGCGATGTTTTTATTCATCTCTTGTACAGTATCTCAGCTCGCAGAGAATCATATTTGTATGGAAGTGAGATCGGCATTATTGGGGTGATTGATTGCGCCTGGTGCGCTGGTGGCGCTGGCGGTGTTACTGGGGACAGCCATCGTGGCTTCTGGGTAATTCCTAGAGTCAGTGAACGCACTGTCGTTGTCACTGGAGGAGGCCGATGTTCCCCCTAGAGAATTACAGCCAGTTCTTAAGGAGTTAAACAGCTCGGGAGTTTCCGGACTAGGCTGCGGCACTCGGGAATGCTCGGCTGAGCGAGGGGTGGGCTTCAATTTCGCGCTCTACAGGCCGACACGCCCCCTTTCTTCTCGCTCTTCAGCTCAGTAATGGCGGCGTAGTTGTAACAGTCACTAATACAGTCGAAATCACAGCACACAGTACCCGGTAATACCGGCCATGAGATCCTGTTCGTGACGCCAGAAAGAAATGTCGAGCCCCAGGCCCTGGGTTACTCGGGTATCAGGCTCGGTGGGATGCTCGGGATGTCACGGGTGGCAGCGCCTGAGCCCGTGGCCTGGGTGACACTTTAAAAAGGGGTGTATGTACAGGGGATAAGAGTTTGTCATGTGACGCCACCTGTAGTACCTGGTCATAGTCATCCAGAGGTCAATTGTAGTGAAGCTGAGATGGCAAAGCACCCTACAGATGGAGCTGGTCGTCCGGGGCAGTGTAGTGTAGAGGGGCAGCGTGGAGTGGAGCTGTAGGTTGGTGTAGGGGATGATGGAGTGGTCTATGAGGGGCACCGGGAGCGGAGAGGAATGACGCACACACACTATAGAAGTCTCTTTTACCTTTTACTGGTGGTATATCAGATGAAGACGTACAGGGCACTGACAGGTGACCAGGTGCACAGTGAGTCTCCACAGAAAGTGGGTATAAGGCCTCTTCTGCTTCTCTATGGTTTCTGAAGCCCAGCCTGCATGCAGCCTGACTTGCCTCCTCTCTCCTCAGGTCCTTGCTCTTTCCTCCTGCGCAGTCCACATGTTACCCTCTCTGATCACTGCGGTGGTGCCCTGTGGTGTCCGGCTCCCTCTCTCTGACCCTCAGGGGGACCGGGTGACTGAAGCCTCCACGGTGTGATGGGGTTTTCTGTAGTCCTGGAGTATCCCACAGGTTCGGATCCCCAATGTCCTGTACGTCTCTGGGCGAACCTCCACCAGTTCCTCGCTTCCCTGTCGGCTCACTGCTCCCTGCCTTCTGTCCCCACTCAGTCTTGTGGGACGCTGAAGGGCCACTCCGGGTCACTGGCTCGGGCCTAACCGCAGCAGCGACCACCAGGACGTCTACACAGCTCTCCTAGCGTCTGCACACTCTGACTAACTCCTCCCCCAGCAGCAGTATTTATAGGGGATCTTGCCTAAAGGTGGTGAGTGGAGCTCCCCCTACTGTGCCGGGGTGGAAGATGTTGCATGTAGTAGATACCTGCTGTGGAAACCCAGCTGTGCAGGAGGAAAAGCTGTGGCTACCTGCGTGAGCGGGGCACCACACTTTATCTCCTCAGGGGGCACAGTGCTGGGCATTATCACCTCAGGGGGCACAGTGCTGGGCATTATCACCTCAGGGGCACAGTGCTGGGTATTATCACCTCAGGGGGCACAGTGCGGGGAATTATCACCTCAGGGGGCACAGTGCTGGGCATTATCACCTCAGGGGCACAGTGCTGGGCATTATCACCTCAGGGGGCACAGTGCTGGGCATTATCACCTCAGGGGCACAGTGCAGGGCATTATCACCTCAGGGGCACAGTGCTGGGCATTATCACCTCAGGGGGCACAGTGCAGGGCATTATCACCTCAGGGGGCACAGTGCTGGGCATTATCACCTCAGGGGGCACAGTGCTGGGCACTATCACCTCAGGGGCACAGTGCTGGGCATTATCACCTCAGGGGGCACAGTGCCGGGCATTATCACCTCAGGGGCACAGTGCTGGGCATTATCACCTCAGGGGGCACAGTGCTGGGCATTATCACCTCTGGGGGCACAGTGCTGGGCATTATCACCTCAGGGGCACAGTGCTGGGCATTATCACCTCAGGGGCACAGTGCAGGGCATTATCACCTCAGGGGGCACAGTGCAGGGCATTATCACCTCAGGGGGCACAGTGCTGGGCATTATCACCTCAGGGGGCACAGTGCTGGGCATTATCACCTCAGGGGGCACAGTGCTGGGCATTATCACCTCAGGGGCACAGTGGTGGGCATTATCACCTCAGGGGGCACAGTGCTGGGCATTATCACCTCAGGGGCACAGTGCAGGGCATTATCACCTCAGGGGCACAGTGCTGGGCATTATCACCTCAGGGGCACAGTGCTGGGCATTATCACCTCAGGGGGCACAGTGCTGGGCATTATCACCTCAGGGTTCACAGTGCTGGGCATTATCACATCAGGGGGCACAGTGCTGGGCATTATCACCTCAGGGGCACAGTGCTGGGCATTATCACCTCAGGGGCACAGTGCAGGGCATTATCACCTCAGGGGGCACAGTGCTGGGTATTATCACCTCAGGGGGCACAGTGCGGGGCATTATCACCTCAGGGGCACAGTGCTGGGCATTATCACCTCAGGGGCACAGTGCTGGGCATTATCACCTCAGGGGGCACAGTGCTGGGTATTATCACCTCAGGGGGCACAGTGCTGGGCATTATCACCTCAGGGGGCACAGTGCTGGGTATTATCACCTCAGGGGGCACAGTGCGGGGCATTATCACCTCAGGGGCACAGTGCTGGGCATTATCACCTCAGGGGCACAGTGCTGGGCATTATCACCTCAGGGGGCACAGTGCTGGGCATTATCACCTCAGGGGCACAGTGCTGGGCATTATCACCTCAGGGGCACAGTGCTGGGCATTATCACCTCAGGGGCACAGTGCTGGGCATTATCACCTCAGGGGCACAGTGCAGGGCATTATCACCTCAGGGGCACAGTGCAGGGCATTATCACCTCAGGGGCACAGTGCTGGGCATTATCACCTCAGGGGCACAGTGCTGGGCATTATCACCTCAGGGGCACAGTGCAGGGCATTATCACCTCGGGGGGCACAGTGCTGGGCATTATCACCTCAGGGGCACAGTGCTGGGCATTATCACCTCAGGGGCACAGTGCTGGGCATTATCACCTCAGGGGGCACAGTGCTGGGCATTATCACCTCAGGGGGCACAGTGCGGGGCATTATCACCTCAGGGGGCACAGTGCTGGGCATTATCACCTCAGGGGGCACAGTGCTGGGCATTATCACCTCAGGGGCACAGTGCTGGGCATTATCACCTCAGGGGGCACAGTGCTGGGCATTATCACCTCAGGGGCACAGTGCAGGGCATTATCACCTCGGGGGCACAGTGCTGGGCATTATCACCTCGGGGGGCCCAAAGCATGATGCTTTTGGATTGCTTTCAAGGTGTGATCTGTCTGGTTCTTTATCTTTGGGGCAATGTCGATAAGAGGAGCAGTATTTGGGGCACAACCAGTGTAGGGGGCACAGTGGCACATGTGGGCGGTACGAGGCTTGATGCTGCCACCTGGCATTGAGCTCTACTAATAATGTCTAGTCAGCGCTTTTTTTCGGTTCCATTGAATGTATCAGTCAGTAAAGTCTGGACATTCTCAGCCCTTTATGTGGACGTCCCTGTGCGGGCGCCAACCTACTGTCCATCGCTGTACATGTCATTGGACGGTCCCGGTGCCAGCTCTGTGTCACAATACGAGTGTGCACATAACATTGTGTCATCTTTATCATGCAGACAGGGGCGTTCATAGAAATCCTGGCAGACGTCCTAACTGGGCCCCCCACAAAAAATAAGCACCAGGGAGAAGGGATCACAATGTTGCAGCCTTTGCACAGTCATTTTCCTCCTATTAAGGCCACATTCACACTGTGCGCTTTTGCAAAGTGAAAAGCCATTGACTTTGCTGGGATTCCATTTGAGTGATCCATTCACTGAACAAAACGGATCCAAAAAAAGGATCCAAATTGGTGTGTGTGAATATAGTCTTGAGCCCCTTAGTGATCTCACACTACACGCTCACCTGTGGCAGGGTGTGTGACAGAGGAGGACGGGACACCGGGACGGGGATCAATCCAAAGAGATTTATTGGGCCACGGAAAATGGAACAGCACAAATGAAGGAAATTCTGCAGAGTCCGTAAAGGGTTAACAATGAGTCCACAACCAAGGTCACAGATCCCAGGGAGCCACCCGGTAATCCGACGCCAGGAAAATATAAAGATAGTCCTTGGAAGAGTTCACTAGATCCAGCAGGTGAGGGACACAACACAATCCCACGTGGCAGCTTCCATCAATCTACAGTCACCAGGATCTGGCCTCAGCCTCAGATCCCAATCCTTCATAAGCCACAGCACCAACTAAATTGGCCAAACATGAGTCTATTGTTCTCTCTACTGCGGTTTGCCCCTGGGTGGGCACACCCACTTTTGAAGATTTGTATGCAGACAAAAATCTCCAGAAGTCCAGACTCCATTCTGTCTACAGGTTTCTGTATTGGAGGAGCCTCCTACAGAGAAGAATAAAAGCAGAATCCCCCACTAGATGCAGGATAGGAAATACTAAAGCAGGTTTCATTACATACAGAACATGAACACAGGCCAGGGGAAGAGCACACTGTGAAACCACATAAAGAGCTGAGTGCTGGAGGACACATACTCTCAGTCAACTCCTCCTAATGAGCCAAATGCTGGAGGACACACATGCTCAGTCACCTCCACCTAATGAGCCGAGGGCTGGAGGACACACATGCTCAGTCACCTCCACCTAAAGAGCTGAGTGCTGGAGGACACACACACTCAGTCACCTCCTCCTAATGAGCTGAGTACTAGAGGACACACACGCTCAGTCACCTCCTCCTAATGAGCCGAGTGCTGGAGGACACACACGCTCAGTCACCTCCACCTAAAGAGCTGAGTGCTGGAGGACACACATACTCAGTCACCTCCACCTAATGAGCCGGGTGCTGGAGGACACACACGCTCAGTCACCTCCTCCTAATGAGCCGAGTGCTGGAGGACACACACACTCAGTCACCTCCTCCTAATGAGCTGAGTACTAGAGGACACACACGCTCAGTCACCTCCTCCTAATGAGCCGAGTGCTGGAGGACACACACACTCAGTCACCTCCACCTAAAGAGCTGAGTGCTGGAGGACACACAGGCTCAGTCACCTCCACTTGAAGAGCTGAGTGCTGGAGGACACACACGCTCAGTCACCTCCACCTAAAGAGCTGAGTGCTGGAGGACACACATACTCAGTCACCTCCACCTAATGAGCCGGGTGCTGGAGGACACACACACTCAGTCACCTCCTCCTAATGAGCTGAGTGCTGGAGGACACACATACTCAGTCACCTCCACCTAATGAGCCGGGTGCTGGAGGACACACACACTCAGTCACCTCCTCCTAATGAGCCGGGTGCTGGAGGACACACACACTCAGTCACCTCCTCCTAATGAGCTGAGTACTAGAGGACACACACGCTCAGTCACCTCCACCTAAAGAGCTGAGTGCTGGAGCACACACACACTCAGTCACCTCCTCCTAATGAGCTGAGTACTAGAGGACACACACGCTCAGTCACCTCCTCCTAATGAGCTGAGTGCTGGAGGACACACACGCTCAGTCACCTCCTCCTAATGAGCTGAGTGCTGGAGGACACACACGCTCAGTCACCTCCTCCTAATGAGCTGAGTACTAGAGGACACACACACTCAGTCACCTCCACCTAAAGAGCTGAGTGCTGGAGGACACACATACTCAGTCACCTCCACCTAATGAGCCGGGTGCTGGAGGACACGCTCAGTCACCTCCTCCTAATGAGCTGAGTGCTGGAGGACACACACACTCAGTCACCTCCTCCTAATGAGCTGAGTGCTGGAGGACACACACACTCAGTCACCTCCTCCTAATGAACCGAGTGCTGGAGGACACACATACTCAGTCACCTCCTCCTAATGAGCCGGGTGCTGGAGGACACACACATGCTCAGTCACCTCCACCTAATGAGCTGGGTGCTGGAGGACACACACACTCAGTCACCTCCACCTAATGAGCTGAGTGCTGGAGGACACACACGCTCAGTCACCTCCACTTAAAGAGCTGAGTGCTGCAGGACACACACGCTTAGTCACCTCCACCTAATGAGCCGAGTGCTGAAGGACACACACGCTCAGTCACCTCCACCTAATGAGCCGAGTGCTGAAGGACACACATGCAGGCAACGTTTTTCTGTGCGCTCAGCAAAAATGCACCCCGAGCAGCTGTGTGTGTGGCTCGGGCAGCGTTCTCCCGTAGCGCATAGCTTTAATGCAGGAAAACATTCTAAGTATTAAGTGCATGCTGTTAAAATCAGGTATTAACAGCAGTCCTGGGAATGGGAATCCACAGAAACACAAGTGCTATAATTATTAGTGCAGTGCATCTTTAAAGGAATCCTGAATGTCCAGAGCGCTGCATCTGCACAACAAACAATAGTTCTGTAAGTGCTGGCAAGGCACATGAGGCTTACATGACACTAGGCTTAGTTAAACAGAAGCAGAGTCAAGGAAATAAACACAGGCAGCAGAAATCAGGAGAGAAGCTGGAGGTAGATGTGATTGCTGACATTCAATGGAAGTTGATGGAGAAGCCGGAGCGGATCAGCAGGAGGTGGAGCAGACTGGTACAACACTGGAAGCCAGGAATTCAAACTGAATACTCAAGCATGGCTAGACGATAGGCTGAGGTTTATAAAGGCAGGGAGGAGGATCACATGAACAAGAGTGAAGAAGCAGACAACATCTTGAAAAGGGGCAAGACACAGAATTCCAATAGAAGATACAAAGTCCTAACAATGGGAGCACTGGCACAGCGATCGAGTGCTGCTATGTATGGGAGCATTGGCTCAGCGATCGAGTGCTGCTATGTATGGGAGCATTGGCTCAGCGATCGAGTGCTGCTATGTATGGGAGCATTGGCTCAGTGATCGAGTGCTGCTATGTATGGGAGCATTGGCTCAGCGATCGAGTGCTGCTATGTATGGGAGCATTGGCTCAGTGATCGAGTGCTGCTATGTACGGAGCATTGGCTCAGCGATCGAGTGCTGCTATGTATGGGAGCATTGGCTCAGTGATCGAGTGCTGCTATGTACGGAGCATTGGCTCAGTGATCGAGTGCTGCTATGTACAGGAGCATTGGTTTAGCGATCGAGTGCTGCTATGTACAGGAGCATTGGTTCAGCGATCGAGTGCTGCTATGTATGAAGCATTGGCTCAGCGATCGAGTGCTGCTATGTATGGGAGCATTGGCTCAGCGATCGAGTGCTGCTATGTATGGGAGCATTGGCTCAGTGATCGAGTGCTGCTATGTATGGAAGCATTGGCTCAGCGATCGAGTGCTGCTATGTTTGAAGCATTGGCTCAGCGATCGAGCGCTGCTATGTATGAAGCATTGACTCAGCGATCGAGTGCTGCTATGTATGAAGCATTGGCTCAGTGATCGAGTGCTGCTATGTACGGGAGCATTGGCTCAGCGATCAAGTGCTGTTATGTTTGAAGCATTGGCTCAGCGATCGAGCGCTGCTATGTATGAAGCATTGACTCAGCGATCGAGTGCTGCTATGTATGGAAGCATTGGCTCAGCGATCGAGTGCT
Organism: Allobates femoralis; assembly: GCA_033576535.1. Classification (NCBI taxonomy): domain Eukaryota; kingdom Metazoa; phylum Chordata; class Amphibia; order Anura; family Aromobatidae; genus Allobates; species Allobates femoralis. The sequence continues at coordinate 629,829,975 of JARQOC010000001.1, forward strand.
GCTATGTTTGAAGCATTGGCTCAGCGATCAAGTGCTGTTATGTATGAAGCATTGACTCAGTGATCGAGTGCTGCTATGTTTGAAGCATTGGCTCAGCGATCGAGCGCTGCTATGTATGAAGCATTGACTCAGCGATCGAGTGCTGCTATGTATGGAAGCATTGGCTCAGCGATCGAGTGCTGCTATGTTTGAAGCATTGGCTCAGCGATCAAGTGCTGTTATGTATGGGAGCATTGGCTCAGTGATCGAGTGCTGCTATGTATGGGAGCATTGGCTCAGCGATCGAGTGCTGCTATGTTTGAAGCATTGGCTCAGCGATCAAGTGCTGTTATATATGGGAGCATTGGCTCAGTGATCGAGTGCTGCTATGTATGGGAGCATTGGCTCAGCGATCGAGTGCTGCTATGTATGGGAGCATTGGCTCAGCGATCGAGTGCTGCTATGTTTGAAGCATTGGCTCAGCGATTGAGCGCTGCTATGTATGAAGCATTGACTCAGCGATCGAGTGCTGCTATGTATGAAGCATTGGCTCAGTGATCGAGTGCTGCTATGTACGGGAGCATTGGCTCAGCGATCAAGTGCTGTTATGTTTGAAGCATTGGCTCAGCGATCGAGCGCTGCTATGTATGAAGCATTGACTCAGCGATCGAGTGCTGCTATGTTTAAAGCATTGGCTCAGCGATCGAGCGCTGCTATGTATGAAGCATTGACTCAGCGATCGAGCGCTGCTATGTATGAAGCATTGACTCAGCGATCGAGTGCTGCTATGTATGGGAGCATTGGCTCAGTGATCGAGTGCTGCTATGTATGGAAGCATTGGCTCAGCGATCGAGTGCTGCTATGTTTGAAGCATTGGCTCAGCGATCAAGTGCTGTTATGTATGGGAGCATTGGCTCAGTGATCGAGTGCTGCTATGTATGGGAGCATTGGCTCAGTGATCAAGTGCTGCTATGTACGGAGCATTGGCTCAGCGATCGAGTGCTGCTATGTATGAAGCATTGGCTCAGCGATCGAGTGCTGCTATGTATGGGAGCATTGGCTCAGCGATCGAGTGCTGCTATGTATGGGAGCATTGGTTCAGCGATCGAGTGCTGCTATGTATGGGAGCATTGGTTCAGCGATCGAGTGCTGCTATGTATGGGAGCATTGGTTCAGCGATCGAGTGCTGTTATGTTTGAAGCATTGGCTCAGCGATCAAGTGCTGTTATGTATGGGAGCATTGGCTCAGTGATCGAGTGCTGCTATGTATGGGAGCATTGGTTCAGCGATCGAGTGCTGTTATGTTTGAAGCATTGGCTCAGCGATCAAGTGCTGTTATGTATGGGAGCATTGGCTCAGTGATCGAGTGCTGCTATGTATGGGAGCATTGGCTCAGCGATCGAGTACTGCTATGTATGAAGCATTGGTTCAGCGATCGAGTGCTGCTATGTATGGGAGCATTGGCTCAGTGATCGAGTGCTGCTATGTATGGGAGCATTGGCTCAGTGATCGAGTGCTGCTATGTACGGAGCATTGGCTCAGCGATCGAGTGCTGCTATGTATGGGAGCATTGGCTCAGTGATCGAGTGCTGCTATGTATGGGAGCATTGGCTCAGCGATCGAGTGCTGTTATGTATGGGAGAATTGGCTCAGCGATCGAGTGCTGTTATGTATGGGAGCATTGGCTCAGCGATCGAGTGCTGCTATGTATGGGAGCATTGGCTCAGCGATCGAGTGCTGCTATGTATGAAGCATTGGCTCAGTGATCGAGTGCTGCTATGTATGGGAGCATTGGCTCAGCGATTGAGCGCTGCTATGTATGAAGCATTGACTCAGCGATCGAGTGCTGCTATGTATGAAGCATTGGCTCAGTGATCGAGTGCTGCTATGTACGGGAGCATTGGAACGATCCGCTGAAGCTCCACAGTCATCTTGTGTGTCCGCCAGCTTCAGAGGCCAATGACAAATACATCAGTGAATGCTCCCCATGGTTGGTGTGGACACAAGAAACACCAGGAGGAGGAGGAGAGCCGCCGGCCGAATCACTCAACCTCCATGATGCAGCAAGAATTCAGCCAAGGAGCTGCTGAAACTGTGTCAAAATCGCAGCTCGGGCGCCGGCGTCACCTGGAGAGACAGGTGGAGGAATGTGAGGAATGGATGCACTTGTGTCCATGTCTGCGGGATGATGGGGCGTGAAGACTTATGAAATCCTTTCACTCTCTTCTGAATGAACTTTATTCCTTGAGACGTTCCAGCCCTTGATATAAAGCAGCGCCTCGACCTTCTACACAGTGCGGATCCGGCAGACGCGATCTGGAGATTTCCACATCCTTCATCTTATCCTGAGGATTAAATGTGAATAAACAGTTACATTTTCCTTCCCCCCAGATTAAGATGTTATCAGAGACGTTCCAGGAAAATCCAACACAAGTCCCAACACAACCGTGAGGATGAGAGCGTGGGCCGGTGTGACACCGCAGAGCGCTTATATAAGAGCCACACAGCGAGCGGGATGTCCACAAGAGGGGTTACTGGCCCCGAGAGGGGATACTGAGCCCAAGAGGGGTTACTGGCCCAAGAGGGGTTACTGGCCCAAGAGGGGTTACTGGCCCCGAGAGGGGTTACTGAGCCCCAAGAGGGGTTACTGAGTCCAAGAGGGGTTACTGGCCCCGAGAGGGGTGACTGAGTCCAAGAGGGGTTACTGGCCCAAGAGGGGTTACTGGTCCAAGAGGGGTTACTGGCCCAAGAGGGGTTACTGAGTCCAAGAGGGGTGACTGAGTCCCAAGAGGGGTTACTGAGCCCCAAGAGGGGTTACTGAGTCCAAGAGGGGTTACTGGCCCCAAGAGGGGTTACTGAGCCCAAGAGGGTTACTGGCCCCAAGAGGGGTTACTGAGCCCCAAGAGGGGTTACTGAGTCCAAGAGGGGTTACTGGCCCCGAGAGGGGTGACTGAGTCCAAGAGGGGTTACTGGCCCAAGAGGGGTTACTGGTCCAAGAGGGGTTACTGGCCCAAGAGGGGTTACTGAGTCCAAGAGGGGTGACTGAGTCCCAAGAGGGGTTACTGAGCCCCAAGAGGGGTTACTGAGTCCAAGAGGGGTTACTGGCCCAAGAGGGGTTACTGGTCCAAGAGGGGTTACTGGTCCAAGAGGGGTTACTGAGTCCAAGAGGGGTTACTGAGCCCCGAGAGGGGTTACTGAGCCCCAAGAGGGGTTACTGGCCCAAGAGGGGTTACTGAGCCCCGAGAGGGGTTACTGGCCCCGAGAGGGGTTACTGAGCCCCAAGAGGGGTTACTGGCCCAAGAGGGGTTACTGAGCCCCAAGAGGGGTTACTGAGCCCAAAAGGGGTTACTGGTCCCGAGAGGGGTTACTGAGCCCAAGAGAGGTTACTGGTCCCGAGAGGGGTTACTGAGCCCAAGAGGGGTTACTGGCCCCGAGAGGGGTTACTGAGCCCAAGAGGGGTTACTGGCCCCGAGAGGGGTTACTGAGCCCCAAGAGGGGTTACTGAGTCCAAGATGGGTTACTGGCCCCGAGAGGGGTTACTGAGTCCAAGAGGGTTACTGGCCCCGAGAGGGGTTACTGAGCCCCAAGAGGGTTACTGGCCCCGAGAGGGGTTACTGAGCCCCAAGAGGGGTTACTGGCCCAAGAGGGGTTACTGAGCCCCAAGAGGGGTTACTGAGTCCAAGAGGGGTTACTGAGCCCCAAGAGGGGTTACTGAGCCCAAGAGGGTTACTGGCCCAAGAGGGGTTACTGGCTCAAGAGGGGTTACTGAGTCCAAGAGGGGTTACTGAGCCCCAAGAGGGGTTACTGAGCCCAAGAGGGGTTACTGAGCCCCAAGAGGGGTTACTGGCCCCGAGAGGGATTACTGTCCCCAAGAGGGGTTACTGGCCCCGAGAGGGATTACTGTCCCCAAGAGGGTTACTGGCCCCGAGAGGGGTTACTGGCCCCGAGAGGGGTTACTGAGCCCAAGAGGGGTTACTGAGTCCAAGAGGGGTTACTGGCCCAAGAGGGGTTACTGGCCCCGAGAGGGGTTACTGAGCCCAAGAGGGGTTACTGGCCCCGAGAGGGGTTACTGAGCCCAAGAGGGGTTACTGAGTCCAAGAGGGTTACTGGCCCCAAGAGGGGTTACTGAGTCCAAGAGGGGTTATTGAGCCCAAGAGGGTTACTGAGCCCAAGAGGGGTTACTGAGACCAAGAGGGGTTACTGGCCCAAGAGGGGTTACTGAGTCCAAGAGGGGTTACTGGCCCAAGAGGGGTTACTGAGCCCCAAGAGGGGTTACTGAGCCCAAGAGGGGTTACTGAGCCCCAAGAGGGGTTACTGGCCCCGAGAGGGGTTACTGAGCCCAAGAAGGGTTACTGGCCCTGAGAGGGGATACTGGTCCCAAGAGGGGTTACTGAGTCCAAGAGGGGTTACTGGCCCCGAGAGGGGTTACTGAGTCCAAGAGGGGTTACTGAGTCCAAGAGGGGTTAGTGGCCCAAGAGGGGTTACTGAGCCCCAAGAGGGGTTACTAAGTCCAAGAGGGGTTACTGAGTCCAAGAGGGGCTACTGGCCCCGAGAGGGGTTACTGAGCCCAAGAGGGGTTACTGGTCCCAAGAGGGGTTACTGGCCCCAAGAGGGTTACTGGCCCCAAGAGGGGTTATTGAGCCCAAGAGGGGTTACTGGCCCCAAGAGGGATTACTTGCCCCAAGAGGGGTTACTGAGCCCAAGAGGGGTTACTGGCCCCGAGAGGGTTACTGGCCCCAAGAGGGGTTACTGAGTCCAAGAGGGGTTACTGAGCCCCGAGAGGGTTACTGGCCCCAAGAGGGGTTACTGAGCCCGAGAGGGGTTACTGGCCCCGAGAGGGTTACAGGCCCCAAGAGGGGTTACTGGCCCCGAGAGGGTTACTGGCCCTGAGAGGGGTTACTGGCCCCAAGAGGGGTTACTAAACCCGGAGAGGTTACTGGATTCCCGAGAGGTTACTAGACCCAGAGGGGTTACTGTCCTCTGAGCTGTTACTGTCCCCAAGGAGGGTACTATCCACCATGGGATTACTATCCCCCGAGGGGTTACTGAGCCCAAGAGGGGTTACTGAGCCCAAGAGGTGTTACTGAGCCCAAGAGGGGTTATTGAGCCCAAGAGGAGTTATTGAGCCCAAGAGGAGTTACTGAGCCCAAGAGGAGTTATTGAACCCAGAGAAGTTACTGAACTCCCGAGAGGTTACTAGCCCCAGAGGGGTTACTGTCCTCCGAGGGGTTACTGTCCCCCAGGAGGGTACTATCCCCCAAGGGATTACTTTCTCTCGAGAGGTTACTATCCCCTGAGGGGTTACTGGCCCCAAGAGGGGTTACTGAGTCCAAGAGGGGTTACTGAGTCCAAGAGGGGTTACTGAGCCCCAAGAGGGGTTACTGAGTCCAAGAGGGGTTACTGGCCCCAAGAGGGGTTACTGAGTCCAAGAGGGGTTACTGAGTCCAAGAGGGGTTACTGAGCCCCAAGAGGGGTTACTGAGCCCAAAGAGGGGTTACTGAGCCCAAGAGGGGTTACTGAGTCCAAGAGGGGTTACTGAGTCCAAGAGGGGTTACTGAGCCCCAAGAGGGGTTACTGAGTCCAAGAGGGGTTACTGGCCCCAAGAGGGGTTACTGAGTCCAAGAGGGGTTACTGAGTCCAAGAGGGGTTACTGAGCCCCAAGAGGGGTTACTGAGCCCAAAGAGGGGTTACTGAGCCCAAGAGGGGTTACTGAGTCCAAGAGGGGTTACTGAGTCCAAGAGGGGTTACTGAAGCCCTGAGAAGTTACTAGCCCCAGAGGGGTTACTGTCTCCAGGAAGGTTACTATCCCACGAGGGGTTGCTGTATCCCGGGAGGGTACTATCCCCCATGGGAGCACTTTCTCCCGAGTGGTTACTGTCCTCTGAGGAATTACTGCTCCGAAGAGATTTTTTTTCCTCAGAGAAGTTACTGCCCCTGAGGGGTCACTGATCCTCACATCCTCCTGGATTCAGACCTCCTGATTAATGTAACACAATTATCGTATTACATTTAAACTTCAGAGAAAAGAACCCTGCGGGGGAGGAGACTGACACCTGTTCATGGGCGTGGCTAAATAGTTGTCATAGAGACCAGAAAAGCCACAAATTGCTACAATGTAGAAAACTACCTGCGGTGATGTGAGGGCACACTTTATACTGTGAGGTTGAGGATGGGTCATGGGAGCCCCCCGCCGCCCTCTCCACCTGCTTGTGGTTCCATATAGAGGACCTTCATATTGGTTGGAGATGATGATGAGCCGGTCATATTGTAATGAAGACTGGGGGCCCAAAGACAAGAATGAGGAGCGAGAAGGCAGGATAGGTGGGTGCCAGCAAGCGACCCAAAAAAAGGATGTAACTTAAAGCATAAAGGACAACAGTTATGGCGCCCCTCCAGACTGGTGGCCACAGAGAGGTACCGCAGCTGGGACTGGTAAGTCACCTCACACTAACACATCCCCCAATCCCTAGACCTAGTACTCCATGACAGGCAAGGGATAGTGGGGGGAGCCAAGTGGAGGGTGGAGAGAAGGTAGAGAACCCGGGAAGGGTGGAGGAAGTGGAGTAAAACCCAGGAACATTAAGTCAGGAGAAATTAGAGAGACAGAAAAGAAGTTCAGGTCTGAGTTCCTGGCGAGCGGCAGTGGGAGAGGACCAGAGCTCCTAAGCCGAGACACCTAAAGAGCCGAGACACCTAAAGAGCCGAGACACCTAAAGAGCCGAGACACCTAAAGAGCCGAGACACCTAAAGAGCCGCGAAACTGTAACACCAGAGAGCAAGAACCCGGACCCGGCGGCCTGTGCCACCATATAGCCGATCCGGATCCCAGGCTACTTACCGAGGAAGAGCAGAAGGAGTCTAAGGTATTTCCTAGCCAACAGGGCACCGAGGGACCGGACCGGAACCAGGGTGCCGACCCTGTTGAAGTGGTAGGACGCTGTATGCCCCAGCCACGAATTAACCGGCGAGGTGAAAGGACTGTATGCCCGGAACCCAAACCCCCGACACAATGATGGAAAAGCCATCACACTAGGGCTAGGAGTCCCGGAAGGACTGTCCACACCCACGGGGATCCAATGTACCACGTCCGGACTGTCCACGCCCCCAGAGATCCAATGTACCCCATCTGGACTGTCCACGGCCCCGGGGATCCAATGTACCCCGTCTGGACTGTCCACGCCCCCAGGGATCCAATGTACCCCGTCTGGACTGTCCACGCCCCCAGGGATCCAATGTAGCCCATCTTGACTGTCCACACCCCCAGGGATCCAATGTACCACGTCCGGACTGTCCACACCCCCGGGATTCCAATGTACCCCGTCTGGACTGTCCACGCCCCCGGGGATCCAATGTACCCTGTCTGGACTGTCCACGCCCCCAGGGACCCAATGTACCCCGTCTGGACTGTCCACGCCCCCGGGATTCCAATGTACCCCGTCTAGACTGTCCACGCCCCCGGGGATCCAATGTACCCCATCTGGACTGTCCACGCCCCCGGGGATCCAATGTACCCCGTCCGGACTGTCCACACCCCCAGGGATCCAATGTACCCCGTCTGGACTGTCCACACCCCCGGGGTTCCAATGTACCCCGTCTGGACTGTCCACACCCCCAGGGATCCAATGTACCATGTCTGGACTGTCCACGCCCCCGGGGTTCCAATGTACCTCGTCCGGACTGTCCACACCCCCAGGGATCCAATGTACCCCGTCTGGACTGTCCACACCCCCAGGGATCCAATGTACCTCGTCCGGACTGTCCACACCCCCCGGGATCCAATGTACCCCATCTTGACTGTCCACACCCCCGGGGATCCAATGTACCACATCCGGACTGTCCACGCCCCCAGGGAACCAATGTACCCCATCTGGACTGTCCATGCCCCCAGAGATCCAATATCCACATACCTGAGGGAACTCGCCACCCACTGAGATATGGACAGGACCCTCCTGCCATGGAGCCCCTATAAACTGAAGAGCAGAGTTGTACCCCACAGATCAACCTGAGAGATAGAGGGGTCCGAGCACAAAGCCCCTCACAGGACAGATACAAGAGGGGAGATGTGCACACCCCACTCCGTCCCCGTCTCGGCATAGCGTGCGCCTTATCTCCCCATCACACTCATTACATAGGAGACACGCACTTCACAGGAGATCTCCGCATACCTCTCATGCCTTGGACACGACGATTGACAAATTAAACATCTCACAATATAAGAGTCCAGAAGTGTTAATGGAACGTTCCGGAACACGTGACCGCGGAGAAATAAGACCAAATGTATCAAAAAGTGAGAGATCACCACCACCTGATGGTAGAAAATCCAACACTCCGACAGCAGCAAAGAAGCCGATAACAAAGAGTAATGTGTGTAATACAGAGCACTCTACTGACTAATATACAATACAGAGCACTCTACTGACTAATATACAATACAGAGCGCTCTAGTGACTAATATACAATACAGAGCGCTCTACTGACTAATATACAATACAGAGCGCTCTACTGACTAATATACAATACAGAGCACTCTACTGACTAATATACAATACAGAGCACTCTACTGACTAATATACAATACAGAGCACTCTACTGACTAATATACAATACAGAGCACTCTACTGACTAATATACAATACAGAGCACTCTACTGACTAATATACAATACAGAGTGCTCTACTGACTAATATACAATACAGAGCGCTCTACTGACTAATATACAACACAGAGCACTCTACTGACTAATATACAATACAGAGCGCTCTACTGACTAATATACAATACAGAGCGCTCTACTGACTAATATACAATACAGAGCACTCTACTGACTAATATACAATACAGAGCGCTCTACTGACTAATATACAATACAGAGCGCTCTACTGACTAATATACAATACAGAGCACTCTACTGACTAATATACAATACAGAGCGCTCTACTGACTAATACACAATACAGAGCGCTCTACTGACTAATATACAATACAGAGCGCTCTACTGACTAATATACAATACAGAGCGCTCTACTGACTAATATACAATACAGAGCACTCTACTGACCAATATACAATACAGAGCGCTCTAGTGACTAATACACAATACAGAGCGCTCTAGTGACTAATACACAATGAAGAGCGCTCTACTGACTAATATACAATACAGAGCGCTCTACTGACTAATATACAATACAGAGCACTCTACTGACTAATATACAATACAGAGCGCTCTACTGACTAATATACAATACAGAACGCTCTACTGACTAATATACAATACAGAGCGCTCTACTGACTAAGATACAATACAGAGCGCTCTACTGACTAATATACAATACAGAGCACTCTACTGACTAATATACAATACAGAGCGCTTTTCTGACTAAGATACAATACAGAGTGCTCTACTGACTAATATACAATACAGAGCGCTCTACTGACTAATACACAATACAGAGCGCTCTACTGACTAATATACAATACAGAGCACACTGCTGACTAATATACAATACAGAGCGCTCTGCTGACTAATATACAATACAGAGTGCTCTACTGACTAATATACAATACAGAGCGCTCTACTGACTAATACACAATACAGAGCGCTCTACTGACTAATACACAATACAGAGCGCTCTACTGACTAATATACAATACAGAGCACTGTACTAACTAATACACAATACAGAGCGCTCTGCTGACTAGTATACAATACAGAGCGCTCTACTGACTAATACACAATACAGAGCAATGTACACACTAATATGCAATATAGAGCGCTCTACTGACTAATACAATACACAATACAGAGCATCCTAGTTACTAATATATAATACAGTGCACTTAACTGACTAATATACAATACAGAGCACTCTGCAGACTAATACAATACACAATACAGAGCATTCTACTGACTAATATACAATACAGAGCGCTCTACTGTCTAGTACACAGAGCAGAGCGCTCTACTGACTAATATACTATACAGAGCCCTCTGCAGACTAATACAATACACAATACAGAGCACTCTCCTGACTAATATACAATATAGAGCATTCTACTGACTAATATACAATACAGAGCACTCTACTGACTAATATACAATACAGAGCGCTCTACTGATTAATATACAATACACAGCGCTCTACTGACTAATATACTATACAGAGCTCTCTGCAGACTAATACAATACACAATACAGAGCACTCTCCTGACTAATATAGAGCATTCTACTGACTAATATACAATACAGAGCACTCTACTGACTAATATACAATACAGAGCACTCTACTGACTAATATACAATACAGAGCACTCTACTGACTAATATACAATACAGAGCACTCTACTGACTAATATACAATACAGAGCACTCTACTGACTAATATACAATACAGAGCGCTCTACTGACTAATATACAATACAGAGCACTCTACTGACTAATATACAATACAGAGCACTCTACTGACTAATATACAATACAGAGCGCTCTACTGTCTAGTACACAGAGCAGAGCGCTCTAGTGATGGATGTCCTGTCCAGGTATTGTAGTGAAAGCTATGTTACATGTAACTTTCTACAATTAGTAATATCATTGTGAGTGAGCCGCAGGTCCAGCACTCAGGACACTCAGGACACTGAGGACACTCAGGACACTCAGTGACTCGGTCACATGCGGGCTCCTGTCACACTGTGTCCGGCATCGTGTGTGTGTCTGCAGCACCTGCATCATTGGTGACAATCCTGACCTCGCTGCCCCGCACCACGCAGCACAAGGTCTCCACATAGTGACACATTGTGACATGTGAGCACAGGAGCTATTCCTCTCCGTCACTGCCGGACTACGTGCAAATTCTCACCATCACAAGACGCCGCTGACCTGAGAACACAAAGCCAGGGCCTAATCCTATAATCATGGGCGGACGGGACTGACCCTCAGCCGGGGCATTGAGGGCGCACCGACACCGGTTACTATTACCAATGTTACCCTACCTGGAGGAAACCAAGACTTACTACCTTAATACCACCACACCAGAACCGCATGTCACACAATATACCGCAGTGATAATACCGCCATACTGATCAGTAACCAAAACCCTCAGCACTCGCACTGATATCACCGCCATACAGCGCCCACATAATGGAGATATCAGACTACTTCAGCGCTCTGCGGACCGGACACTGTGCAGACTCTCACTCAACGCTGGCATTCTTTACTCTTTATTTTTCCATTTGGCGCAGACCGTCATGACCACTTCTCCTACCCATAAATCGTCCCAGCAAAGTCTAACATTGCTGTCCCCAGAGACAACACACACAGTATGATATCCTCACAGTCTCCACACACAGTATGATGTCCCCACAGTCTCCACACACAGTATGATGTCCTCACAGTCTCCACACACAGTATGATGTCCCCACAGTCTCCACACACAGTATGATGTCCTCACAGTCTCCACACACAGTATGATGTCCCCACAGTCTCCACACACAGTATGATGTCCCCACAGACTCCACACAGAGTATGATGTCCCCACAGACTCCACACACAGTATGATGACCCCACAGTCTCCACACACAGTATGATATCCTCACAGTCTCCACACACAGTATGATATCCTCACAGCCTCCACACACAGTATGATGTCCCCACAGTCTCCACACACAGTATGATGTCCTCACAGTCTCCACACACAGTATAATGTCCCCACACTCTCCACACACAGTATGATGTCCCCACAGTCTCCACACACAGTATAATGTCCCACACTCTCCACACACAGTATGATATCCCCACAGTCTCCACACACAGTATGATGTCCCACAGTCTCCACACACAGTATGATGTCCCCACAGTCTCCACACACAGTATGATGTCCCCACAGTCTCCACCACACAGTATGATGTCCCCACAGTCTCCACACACAGTATGATATCCTCACAGTCTCCCACACAGTATGATGTCCCACAGTCTCCACACACAGTATGATGTCCCCACAGTCCCACACACAGTATGATGTCCCCACAGTCCCCACATCACAGTATGATGTCCCCACAGTCTCCACACACAGTATGATGACCCCACAGTCTCACACACAGTATGATGTCCCCACAGTCTCCACACACAGTATGATGTCCCCACAGCCCACACACAGTGTGATGTCCCCACAGTCTCCACACACAGTATGATGTCCCCACAGTCCCCACACACAGTATGATGTCCCCACAGTCCCACAACAGTATGATGTCCCCACAGTCTCCACACACAGTATGATGACCCCCAGTCTCCACACATAGTATGATATCCTCACAGTCTCCACACACAGTATGATGTCCCACAGTCTCCACACACAGTATGATGTCCCACAGTCTCCACACTCAGTATGATGTCCCACAGCCCACACACAGTATGATGTCCCCACAGCCCACACACAGTGTGATGTCCCCACAGTCTCCACACACAGTATGATGTCCCCACAGTCCCCACACACAGTATGATGTCCCCACAGTCCCCACACACAGTATGATGTCCCCACAGTCTCCACACACAGTATGATGACCCCACAGTCTCCACACATAGTATGATATCCTCACAGTCTCCACACACAGTATGATGTCCCCACAGTCTCCACACACAGTATGATATCCTCACAGTCTCCACACACAGTATGATATCCTCACAGTCTCCACACACAGTATGATGTCCCCACAGTCTCCACACACAGTATGATGTCCCCACAGTCTCCACACACAGTATGATATCCTCACAGTCTCCACACACAGTATGATGTCCTCACAGTCTCCACACAGTATGATGTCCTCACAGTCTCCACACACAGTATGATGTCCCCACAGTCTCCACACTCAGTATGATGTCCCCACAGCCCCACACACAGTATGATGTCCTCACAGTCTCCACACACAGTATGATGTCCCCACACTCTCCACACACAGTATGATGTCCCACAGTCTCCACACACAGTATGATGTCCCCACAGTCTCCACCACACACAGTATGATGTCCCCACAGACTCCACACACAGTATGATGTCCCCACAGTCTCCACACACAGTATGATATCCTCACAGTCCCACACACAGTATGATATCCTCACAGTCTCCACACACAGTATGATGTCCCCACAGTCTCCACACACAGTATGATGTCCCCACAGTCTCCACACACAGTATGATGTCCCACAGTCTCCACACACAGTATGATGTCCCCACAGAGTCCACACACAGTATGATGTCCCCACAGTCTCCACCACACACAGTTGATGTCCCCACAGACTCCACACACAGTATGATGTCCCCACAGTCTCCACACACAGTATGATGTCCCCACAGTCTCCACACACAGTATGATGTCCCCACAGTCTCCACCCACACAGTATGATGTCCCCACAGACTCCACACACAGTATGATGTCCCCACGTCTCCACACACAGTATGATGTCCCCACAGTCTCCACACACAGTATGATGTCCCCACAGTCTCCACACACAGTATGATGTCCCCACAGTCTCCACACACAGTATGATGTCCCCACAGTCTCCACCACACACAGTATGATGTCCCCACAGACTCCACACACAGTATGATGTCCCCACAGTCTCCACACACAGTATGATGTCCACAGAGACCCCCACACAGTATGATGTCCACAGAGACCCCCACACACAGTATGATGTCCCCACAGTCTCCACACACAGTATGATGTCCTCACAGTCTCCACACACTGTATGGTGTCCCACAGTCTCCACACACAGTATGATGTCCCCACAGTCTCCACACACAGTATGATGTCCCCACAGTCCCCACACACAGTATGATATCCTCACAGTCTCCACACACAGTATGATGTCCCCCCAGTCTCCACACACAGTATGATGTCCCCACAGTCTCCACACACAGTATGATGACCCCACAGTCTCCACACACAGTATGATATCCTCACAGTCTCCACACACAGTATGATGTCCTCACAGTCTCCACACACAGTATGATGTCCCCACAGTCTCCACACACAGTGTGATATCCTCACATCCTCCACACACAGTATGATATCCTCACAGTCTCCACACACAGTATGATGTCCTCACAGTCTCCACACACAGTATGATGTCCCCCAGTCTCCACACACAGTGTGATATCCTCACATCCTCCACACACAGTATGATATCCTCACAGTCTCCACACACAGTATGATATCCCCACAGTCTCCACACACAGTGTGATGTCCTCACAGTCCCCACACAGTGTGATGTCCCCACAGTCTCCACACACAGTATGATGTCCTCACAGTCTCCACACACAGTATGATGTCCCCACAGTCTCCACACACAGTATGATGTCTCCACAGTCTCCACACACAGTATGATATCCTCACAGTCTCCACACACAGTATGATGACCCCATAGTCTCCACACACAGTATGATATCCTCACAGTCTCCACACACAGTATGATATCCTCACAGTCTCCACACACAGTGTGATGTCCCCACAGCCCCTCACACAGTATGATGTCCTCACAGTCTCCACACACAGTATGATGTCCTCACAGCCTCCACACACAGTATGATATCCTCACAGTCTCCACACACAGTATGATGTCCCCACAGTCTCCACACACAGTATGATGATGTCCCCACAGTCTCCACACACAGTATGATGTCCCCACAGTCTCCACACACAGTATGATGTCCCCACAGTCTCCACACACAGTATGATGACCCACAGTCTCCACACACAGTATGATATCCTCACAGTCTCCACACACAGTATGATATCCTCACAGTCTCCACACACAGTATGATGTCCCACAGTCTCCACACACAGTATGATGATGTCCCCACAGTCTCCACACACAGTATGATATCCTCACAGTCTCCACACACAGTATGATATCCTCACAGTCTCCACACACAGTATGATGTCCCCAGAGACACCCACACACAGTATGATGTCCCCACTGTCTCCACACACAGTATGATGTCCCCACAGTCTCCACACACAGTATGATGACCCCACAGTCTCCACACACAGTATGATATCCTCACAGCCTCCACACACAGTATGATGACCCCACAGTCTCCACACACAGTATGATGTCCCCACAGTCTCCACACACAGTATGATGTCCCCACAGTCTCCACACGCAGTGTGATGTCCTCACAGTCTCCACACACAGTATGATATCCTCACAGTCTCCACACACAGTGTGATGTCCCCACAGTCTCCACACACAGTATGATGTCCTCACAGTCTCCACACACAGTATGATGTCCTCACAGTCTCCACACACAGTATGATGTCCTCACAGTCTCCACACACAGTATGATGTCCCCACAGTCTCCACACACAGTATGATATCCTCACAGCCTCCACACACAGTATGATATCCTCACAGTCTCCACACACAGTATGATGTCCCCACAGTCTCCACACAGAGTATGATGTCCCCACAGTCTCCACACAGAGTATGATGTCCCCACAGTCTCCACACACAGTATGATGTCCTCACAGTCTCCACACACAGTATGATGTCCCCACAGTCTCACACAGAGTATGATGTCCCCACAGTCTCCACACACAGTATGATGTCCCCACAGTCTCCACAGAGAGTATGATGTCCTCACAGTCTCCACACACAGTATGATATCCCCACAGCCCCACACACAGTATGATGTCCCCACAGTCTCCACACACAGTATGATGACCCCACAGCCTCCACACGCAGTATGATGTCCCCACAGTCTCCACACACAGTATGATATCCTCACAGTCTCCACACACAGTATGATGTCCCGACAGTCTCCACACACAGTATGATGTCCTCACAGTCTCCACACACAGTATGATATCCTCACAGTCTCCACACACAGTATGATGACCCCACAGCCTCCACACGCAGTATGATATCCTCACAGTCTCCACACACAGTATGATGACCCCACAGCCTCCATACGCAGTATGATGTCCCCACAGTCTCCACACACAGTATGATATCCTCACAGTCTCCACACACAGTATGATGACCCCACAGCCTCCACACGCAGTATGATGACCCCACAGCCTCCACACACAGTATGATGACCCCACAGTCTCACTAAGCATAGGCCACACTCAGCAGCCCCCCACGTTTACCGGATGCCGTTGCTGCAGAGCCCAGCCTGCAGTAACGCACACCGGTAACGTCAGTGGCTGCCTGTGAACGCTGCTCCGTAGTAACCCGCTGTTTACCATGGTTGCAGCCACATAGGAAGCCCCAGGAACTGCGCTTTTGCCGGGGGAGCAGGAAAACATTGCAGGCAGCGTTTCCTATGCGCTCCTGAAAAGTGGCCGCCCAGCAGCTCTGTGCGTGGCCGCTGTCGCGGTACACTGCGGGTCACTATGGCGCAGCGTTCTCCAGACGCGCCTAGCGTTAACGGTACGCGCTTCTGGAGAACAGACTGGTAAAATCTGCTTATAACACTAGTGTGACCCCAGCCATGCTCTATAATCCCACAAACACACTGCTCTCTGGCGCCTCCTGATCTTCAGGATAATCAGGGAATTGACTGAGGCTGACGTATAATGCACGCGGATGATATGTGATATCTAAGGTGCAAAAAAAAATGGGAAAATATCATGGGGTATGAATACTATGTCTAGACACTGCATGATTTTGTGTGTGGATGATATATTATGTATAGGGTGCATATACTTTTGCACATACATGATATATGACATATAGGGTGCAGATATTTTTGCACATTGATGATATATGATATATAGGGTGCAGATACTTTTGCTTGTGGGTGATTATATGATGTATAGGGTGCAGAAACTTTTGCACATTGATGATATATGAAGTATAGGGTGCAGATACTTTTGCACATTGATGATATATGAAGTATAGGGTGCAGATACTTTTGCACATTGATGATATATGATGTATAGGGTGCAGATACTTTTGCACATAGATGATATATGATGTATAGGGTCCAGATACTTTTGCACATGGATGATATATGAAGTATAGGGTGCAGATACTTTTGCACATAGATGATATATGATGTGTAGGGTGCGCGTACTTTTGCACATTGATGATATATGAAGTATAGGGTCCAGATACTTTTGCACATGGATGATATATGATGTGTAGGGTGCGCGTACTTTTGCACATTGATGATATATGATGTATAGGGTGCAGATACTTTTGCACATAGATGATACATGACGTATAGGGTGCACATACCGTACTTTTGCACATGGATATATGATGTATAGGGTGCGCATACTTTTGCATTTTCATGATATATGATGTATAGGGTGCAGATACTTTTGCACATGGATGATATATGATGTGTAGGGTGCGCGTACTTTTGCACATTGATGATATATGAGGTATAGGGTGCAGATACTTTTGCACATAGATGATACATGACGTATAGGGTGCACATACCGTACTTTTGCACATGGATATATGATGTATAGGGTGCGCATACTTTTGCATTTTCATGATATATGATGTATAGGGTGCAGATACTTTTGCACATGGATGATATATGATGTATAGGGTGCAAATACTTTTGCACATGTATATATGATGTGTAGGGTGCACATACTTTTGCACATGTATATATTATGTATAGGGTGCACATACTTTTGCACATTGATGATATATGATGTATAGGGTGCACAAACATTTGCACATGTATATATGATGTATAGGGTGCACATACTTTTGCACATGGATGATATATGATGTGTAGGGTGCAGATACTTCTGGTTTGAAGGATATTTGTTCTAGCAGATACCTAAGGATCCCTTATATACAATGTTTAGGCACAAAATCACTGATTATTTGGTGTAACAGCGATAACAGGACAGGGTCCATGTGTTCCCGGGTCTCGGTCCATCAGGGCTGATGTGATTCTGGTGTTTGTGCTCGCAGTCGTTACATTGTGTCAGTGCAGAGATCTGTGCAGGATACAATGTATCACATCCACTCTGCCCAACCAGCAGGGGTTAATCCCACAGTGGGTGACTGTAGGGTCATCTGTCCCCTCCCCCAGTGATGTAACACAGCCCAGTGATTGCAGGACAGGCCCCAACAGGAGGCGCAGGAGGGGCCACAAGGGGGGTGTGTGCAGAGTGACAGCGCTCTCCACCAATCACTGAGGCCCAAAACCATCTCACACTCAACACAGGCCCCGCCCCCTCCCTGCACCATGTCATAAGCCAAGACACAAAGTAACAACCAACCACCCCCATCATCACAGCACACCAAGGGTTAATGACACCAAATATCAGCAAATATCCCATAAACCCTCATCTATCCGCACCGGCGAACCGCCATATACACATCGTATAATGCACCGCCACAATATAATGACTCTGTGTATATATATATTTATATACACACTGCACAGCTCTCCTGTCCTGTATACTGGGTGTAATCCTCAGTATCTGTATTATTCTGTATATATACACTGCACAGTACCACTTCTCCTGTCCTGTATACTGGGTGTAATCCTCAGTATCTGTATTATTCTGTATATATACACTGCACAGTACCACTTCTCCTGTCCTGTATACTGGGTGTAATCCTCAGTGTCTGTATTATTCTGTATATATACACTGCACAGTACCACTTCTCCTGTCCTGTATACTGGGTGTAATCCTCAGTATCTGTATTATCCTGTATATATACACTGCACAGTACCACTTCTCCTGTTCTGTATACTGGGTGTAATCCTCAGTATCTGTATTATTCTGTATATATACACTGCACAGTACCACTTCTCCTGTCCTGTATACTGGGTGTAATCCTCAGTATCTGTATTATTCTGTATATATACACTGCACAGTACCACTTCTCCTGTCCTGTATACTGGGTGTAATCCTCAGTATCTGTATTATTCTGTATATATACACTGCACAGTACCACTTCTCCTGTCCTGTATACTGGGTGTAATCCTCAGTATCTGTATTATTCTGTATATATACACTGCACAGTACCACTTCTCCTGTCCTGTATACTGGGTGTAATCCTCAGTATCTGTATTATTCTGTATATATACACTGCACAGTACCACTTCTCCTGTCCTGTATACTGGGTGTAATCCTCAGTGTCTGTATTATTCTGTATATATACACTGCACAGTACCACTTCTCCTGTCCTGTATACTGGGTGTAATCCTCAGTCTCTGTATTATTCTGTATATATACACTGCACAGCACCACTTCTCCTGTCCTGTATACTGGGTGTAATCCTCAGTATCTGTATTATTCTGTATATATACACTGCACAGTACCACTTCTCCTGTCCTGTATACTGGGTGTAATCCTCAGTATCTGTATTATTCTGTATATACACACTGCACAGCTCTCCTGTCCTGTATACTGGGTGTAATCCTCAGTATCTGTATTATTCTGTATATATACACTGCACAGTACCACTTCTCCTGTCCTGTATACTGGGTGTAATCCTCAGTATCTGTATTATTCTGTATATATATACACTGCACAGTACCACTGCTCCTGTCCTGTATACTGGGTGTAATCCTCAGTATCTGTATTATTCTGTATATATACACTGCACAGTACCACTTCTCCTGTCCTGTATACTGGGTGTAATCCTCAGTATCTGTATTATTCTGTATATATATATACACTGCACAGTACCACTTCTCCTGTCCTGTATACTGGGTGTAATCCTCAGTATTATTCTGTATATATACACTGCACAGTACCACTTCTCCTGTCCTGTATACTGGGTGTAATCCTCAGTATCTGTATTATTCTGTATACATACACTGCACAGTACCACTTCTCCTGTCCTGTATACTGGGTGTAATCCTCAGTGTCTGATTATATCTGTATATATACACTGCACAGTACCACTTCTCCTGTCCTGTATACTGGGTGTAATCCACAGTGTCTGTATTATTCTGTATATATACACTGCACAGTACCACTTCTCCTGTCCTGTATACTGGGTGTAATCCTCAGTACCTGTATTATTCTGTATATATACACTGCACAGTACCACTTCTCCTGTCCTGTATACTGGGTGTAATCCTCAGTGTCTGTATTATTCTGTATATATACCCTGCACAGTACCACTTCTGTCCTGTATACTGGGTGTAATCCTCAGTATCTGTATTATTTTGTATATATACATTGCACAGTGCCACTTCTCCTGTCCTGTATACTGGTGTAATCCTCAGTATCTGTATTATTCTGTATATATACACTGCACAGTACCACTTCTCCTGTCCTGTATACTGGGTGTAATCCTCAGTATCTGTATTATTCTGTATATATACACTGCACAGTACCACTTCTGCTGTCCTGTATACTGGGTGTAATCCTCAGTATCTGTATTATTCTGTATATATACACTGCACAGTACCACTTCTCCTGTCCTGTATACTGGGTGTAATCCTCAGTATCTGTATTATTCTGTATATATACACTGCACAGTACCACTTCTCCTGTCCTGTATACTGGGTGTAATCCTCAGTATCTGTATTATTCTGTATATATACACTGCACAGTACCACTTCTCCTGTCCTGTATACTGGGTGTAATCCTCAGTATCTCTGTATTATTCTGTATATATACACTGCACAGTACCACTTCTCCTGTCCTGTATACTGGGTGTAATCCTCAGTATCTGTATTATTCGTATATATACACTGCACAGTACCACTTTCTGTCCTGTATACTGGGTGTAATCCTCAGTATCTGTATTATTCTGTATATATACACTGCACAGTACCACTTCTCCTGTCCTGTATACTGGGTGTAATCCTCAGTATCTGTATTATATTGTTATATATACACTGCACAGTCACTTCTCCTGTCCTGTATACTGGGTGTAATCCTCAGTATCTGTATTATTCTGTATATATACACTGCACAGTACCACTTCTCCTGTCCTGTATACTGGGTGTAATCCTCAGTATCGTATTATTGTATATATATACACTGCACAGTACCACTTCTCTGTCCTGTTATGGGTGTAATCTCAGTATCTGTATTATTCTGATAAATATACACTGCACAGTACCACTTCTCCTGTCTGTATACTGGTGTAATCCTCAGTATTATTCTGTATATATACACTGCACGTACACTTTCCTGTCCTGTATACTGGTGTAATCCTCATATCTGTATTATCTGTATAATACACTGCACAGTACCACTTCTCCTGTCTGTATACTGGGTGTAATCTCAGTATCTGTATTATTCTGTATATATACACTGCACAGTACCACTTCTCCTGTCCTGTAACTGGGTGTAATCCTCAGTTCTGTATTATTCTGTATATATACACTGCACAGTACCACTTCTCCTGTCTGTATATGGTGTAATCCAGTGTCTGTATTATTCTGTATATATACACTGCACAGTACCACTTCTCCTGTCTGTATACTGGGTGTAATCCTCAGTACTGTATTATTCTGTATATATACACTGCACAGACCACTTCTCCTGTCCTGTATACTGGGTGTAATCCTCAGTATCTTATTATTCTGTATATACACTGCACATACCACTTCTGTCCTGTATACTGGGTGTAATCCTCAGTTCTTATTATTCTGTATATATACCTGCACAGTACCACTTCTGTCCTGTATACTGGGTGTAATCCTCAGTATCTTATTATTTTGTATATATACATGCACAGTCCACTTCTCCTGTCCTGTATACTGGGTGTAATCCTCAGTATCTGTATTATTCTGTATATATACACTGCACAGTACCACTTCTCCTGTCCTGTATACTGGTGTAATCCTCAGTATCTGTATTATTCTGTATATATACACTGCACAGTACACTTCTCCTGTCCTGTATACTGGGTGTATCCTCAGTATCTGTATTATTCTGTATATATACACTGCACAGTACCACTTCTCCTGTCCTGTATACTGGGTGTAATCCTCAGTATTATTCTGTATATATACACTGCACAGTACCACTTCTCCTGTCCTGTATACTGGGTGTAATCCTCAGTATCTGTATTATTCTGTATATATACTGCACAGTCCACTTCTCCTGTCCTGTTACTGGTGTAATCCTCAGTATCTGTATTATTCTGTATATATACACTGCACAGTACCACTTCTCCTGTCCTGTATACTGGTGTAATCTCAGTTCTGTATTATTTGTATATATACACTGACAGTACACTTCTCCTGTCCTGTATATGGGTGTAATCCCAGTTCTGTATTATTCTGTATATATACACTGCACAGTACCACTTCTCCTGTCCTGTATACTGGGTGTAATCCTCAGTACTGTATTATTCTGTATATATACATGCACAGTCCACTTCTCCTGTCCTGTATACTGGGTGTAATCCTCAGTATCTTATTATTCTGTATATACACTGCACATACCATTCTCCTGTCCTGTATACTGGGTGTAATCCTCAGTATCGTATTATTCTGTATATATACACTGCACAGTACCACTTCTGTCCTGTATACTGGGTGTAATCCTCAGTATCTGTATTATTTGTATATATACATGCACAGTACCACTTCTCCTGTCCTGTATACTGGGTGTAATCCTCAGTATCTATTATTCTGTATATATACACTGCACAGTACCACTTCTCCTGTCCTGTATACTGGTGTAATCCTCAGTATCTGTATTATTCTGTATATATACACTGCACAGTACCACTTCTCTGTCCTGTATACTGGTGTAATCCTCAGTATCTGTATTATTCTGTATATATACACTGCACAGTACCACTTCTCCTGTCCTGTATATGGGTGTAATCCTCAGTATCTGTATTATTCTGTATATATACACTGCACAGTACCACTTCTCCTGTCCTGTATACTGGGTGTAATCCTAGTATCTTATTATTCTGTATATATACATGCACAGTCCACTTCTCCTGTCCTTATACTGGTGTAATCCTCAGTATCTGTATTATTCTGTATATATACACTGCACAGTACCACTTCTCCTGTCCTGTATACTGGTGTAATCCTCAGTATCTGTATTATTTGTATATATACACTGCACAGTACCACTTCTCCTGTCCTTATATGGGTGTAATCCTCAGTATCTGTATTATTCTGTATATATACACTGCACAGTACCACTTCTCTGTCCTGTATACTGGGTGTAATCCTCATATCTGTATTATTCTGTATATAACATGCACAGTCCACTTCTCCTGTCCTGTATACTGGGTGTAATCCTCAGTATCTGTATATTCTGTATATATACACTGCACAGTACCACTTCCTGTCCTGTATACTGGTGTAATCCTCAGTATCGTATTATTCTGTATATATACACTGCACAGTACCACTTCTCCTGTCCTGTATACTGGTGTAATCCTCAGTATCTGTATTATTCTGTATATATACACTGCACAGTACCACTTCTCCTGTCCTGTATACTGGTGTAATCCTCAGTATCTTATTATTCTGTATATATACACTGCACAGTCCACTTCTCCTGTCCTGTATACTGGGTGTAATCCTCAGTATCGTATTATTCTGTATATATACACTGCACAGTACCACTTCTCCTGTCCTGTATACTGGTGTAATCCTCAGTATCGTATTATCTGTATATATACACTGCACAGTGCCACTTCTCCTGTCCTGTATACTGGGTGTAATCCTCAGTATCAGTATTATCCTGTATATATACACTGCACAGTACCACTTCTCCTGTCCTGTATACTGGTGTAATCCTCAGTATCAGTATTATCTGTATATATACACTGCACAGTACCACTTCTCCTGTCCTGTATACTGGGTGTAATCCTCAGTATCTGTATTATTCTGTATATATACACTGCACAGTACCACTTCTCCTGTCCTGTATACTGGGTGTAATCCTCAGTGTCTGTATTATTCTGTATATATACACTGCACAGTGCCACTTCTCCTGTCCTGTATACTGGGTGTAATCCTCAGTATCTGTATTATTCTGCATATATACACTGCACAGTACCACTTCTCCTGTCCTGTATACTGGGTGTAATCCTCAGTATCTGTATTATTCTGCATATATACACTGCACAGTACCACTTCTCCTGTCCTGTATACTGGGTGTAATCCTCAGTATTATTCTGTATATATACACTGCACAGTGCCAATTCTCCTGTCCTGTATACTGGGTGTAATCCTCAGTATCTGTATTATTCTGTATATATACACTGCACAGTACCACTTCTCCTGTCCTGTATAATGGGTGTAATCCTCAGTATCTGTATTATTCTGTATACATACACTGCACAGTACCACTTCTTCTGTCCTGTATACTGGGTGTAATCCTCAGTATCTGTATTATTCTGTATATATACACTGCACAGTACCACTTCTCCTGTCCTGTATACTGGGTGTAATCCTCAGTATCTGTATTATTCTGTATATATACACTGCACAGTACCACTTCTCCTGTCCTGTATACTGGATGTAATCCTCAGTATCTGTATTATTCTGTATATATACACTGCACAGTACCACTTCTCCTGTCCTGTATACTGGGTGTAATCCTCAGTATCTGTATTATTCTGTATACATACACTGCACAGTACCACTTCTCCTGTCCTGTATACTGGGTGTAATCCTCAGTGTCTGTATTATTCTGTATATATACACTGCACAGTACCACTTCTCCTGTCCTGTATACTGGGTGTAATCCTCAGTGTCTGTATTATTCTGTATATATACACTGCACAGTACCACTTCTCCTGTCCTGTATACTGGGTGTAATCCTCAGTGTCTGTATTATTCTGTATATATACACTGCACAGTACCACTTCTCCTGTCCTGTATACTGGGTGTAATCCTCAGTGTCTGTATTATTCTGTATATATACACTGCACAGTACCACTTCTCCTGTCCTGTATACTGGGTGTAATCCTCAGTGTCTGTATTATTCTGTATATATACACTGCACAGTACCACTTCTTCTGTCCTGTATACTGGGTGTAATCCTCAGTATCTGTATTATTCTGTATATATACACTGCACAGTACCACCTCTCCTGTCCTGTATACTGGGTGTAATCCTCAGTATCTGTATTATTCTGTATATATACACTGACCCACCCGGCAGTGCTGGCACCTTGGAAGCATTGTCTGACTTGTATAGGTGAGTGTTTGCTTTATATGGTCCTCTTTATATTGTATTATGCTGTCTACGGACACATCAAAAATGTAAAATATGTAGAGTAGGACCACTCTATCTGAGACATTCCTTGATGTGGGAGAGTGGCTCAAAAGATTATTTTGGTAATCTTTTGCGAAGTGTCTTTATCTGTATGCAGTAAGGTAGTGACAGGTGTACCTACACATTTATTTTTTCAGCAATTTTTGGCTGTGCTGGCTGCCCCTGTTTTCTCTTTGATATGGTTTAGTGGCTGACCACCACTTGCAGTGCACAAAGCTGGCATTAACCCCTTATTACCTAGTTTGCCACCAGCACCAGGGCAACTGGAGGAGCCAGGTAAAGCACCAGGAATTGGGCGTCTTATAAATGCGCCTTTTTCTGGGGTGGCTGCAAGCTGCTATTCTATAGTGTGGGGGAGCCCTATAACAATGGGCCCCTGTGGTATCCGTACTGCCGGAGCACACAAACAACACGGACACACGGTCTATACGAAAGCACTGACTATTTCTATAGACTTTAATGTGCCCACGTGTGTCCGTGTCTCCGGGACGTGTGAAAATGGACACCACATGTACTGGACACACGGATGTGTGACACTGGCCCTGTTCTCTATATACCCGTGTCCTCTGTGTATCTGGACGGTGCTCAGTCCAGTGATGGATTTCGTTCTTGCGGTCACCTTCTCTGGAGTTACTATATAAAGCTCAGGGATCGGGCCCCTGCGCTCCGCTGCGGATATGACCCAGATTTGCTCCTCACGTGTTCATTCATTGACACCTTGGAGTCACCTAGAGGTTTTCTGCCCCACAGAGAAGAATTAGTGATGGCTGATGAGTGATGAGTGATGGGTGATGGCTGATGAGTGATGACTGATGGGTGATGGCTGATGGCTGATGAGTGATGGCTGATGAGTGATGGCTGATGAGTGATGGCTGATGAATGATGGCTGAT
Source organism: Allobates femoralis (assembly GCA_033576535.1). Lineage (NCBI taxonomy): Eukaryota > Metazoa > Chordata > Amphibia > Anura > Aromobatidae > Allobates > Allobates femoralis. The sequence continues at coordinate 629,856,044 of JARQOC010000001.1, forward strand.
GAGTGATGGCTGATGAGTGATGGCTGATAAGTGATGAGTGATGAGTGATGGCTGATGAGTGATGAGTGATGGGTGATGAGTGATGAGTGATGGGTGATGGCTGATGAGTGATGGCTGAATCAGTGATGGCTAATGGTGATGGCTCATGAGTGAGGGGTGAAGGGTGATGAGTGATGGCTGATGAGTGATGGCTGATGTGTGATGGCTGATGTGTGATGGCTGATGAGTGATGTCTCATGAGTGATTGGTGATGAGTGATGGCTGATGAGTGATGCTGATGAGCGATGGTTGATGGGTGATAAGTGATGAGTGATGGCTGATGAGTGATGGTGATGAGCGATGGCTGATCAGTGATGGATGATGAGTGATGGCTGATGAGTGATGGGTGATGAGTGATGAGTGATGGGTGATGGCTGATGAGTGATGGCTGATCAGTGATGGCTAATGGGTGATGGCTCATGAGTGAGGGTGAAGGGTGATGAGTGATGGCTGATGAGTGATGGCTGATGTGTGATGGCTGATGTGTGATGGCTGATGAGTGATGTCTCATGAGTGATTGGTGATGAGTGATGGCTGATGAGTGATGGCTGATGAGCGATGGTTGATGGGTGATAAGTGATGAGTGATGGCTGATGAGTGATGGCTGATGGGCGATGGCTGATCAGTGATGGATGATGAGTGATGGCTGATGAGTGATGGCTGATGAGTGATAAGTGATGAGTGATGGCTGATGAGCGATGGTTGATGAGTGATGGCTGATGAGTGATGGCTGATGAGCGATGGTTGATGGGTGATAAGTGATGAGTGATGGCTGATGAGTGATGGCTGATGAGTGATGGCTGATCAGTGATGGATGATGAGTGATGGCTGATGAGTGATGGCTGATGAGTGATGGCTGATGAGTGATAAGTGATGAGTGATGGCTGATGAGCGATGGGTGATGGCTGATCAGTGATGACTGATGAGTGATGGCTGATGAGTGATGGCTGATGAGTGATGCTGATGGCTGATGATGATGGCTGATGATGATGACTGATGAGGAGACTGATGATGGCTGATGAGTGATGATGATGGTGATGGCTGATGAGAGATGGCTGATGTGATGACTGATGAGTGATGAGTGATGGCTGATGACTGATGAGTGATGATGAGACTGATGAGTGATGACTGATGGAGATGACTGATGAGGATGGCTGAGAGTGATGTGATGAGTGATGAGGATGCTGATGAGTGATGAGTGATGGTGATGGCTGATGAGGATGGCTGATGAGTGATGACTGATGAGTGATGACTGTGAGTGATGAGAGATGGCTGATATGATGCTGATGACTAATGAGAGATGGCTGATGAGTGCTATGGTGATGTATGATGATCTGATGACTGATGAGAGGCTGATGATGAGGCTATGATGAGGCTGATGAGTAGCATGAGCTGATGGCTGATGATGATGCTGATGAGTGATGGCTGATGAGTGATGGCTGATGAGTGATGGGATGGCTATGATGATGCTGATGAGTGAGGTGATGAGTGATGGCTGATGAGTGATGGTGAGGCTGATAGATGGAGATGATGATGGCTGATGATGATGGCTGATGAGTGATGGCTGATGAGTGATGGTGATGAGTGATGGCTGATGAGTGATGGCTGATGAGTGATGGCTGATGAGTGATGGCTGATGAGTGATGGCTGATGAGTGATGGCTGATGATGATAGTGATGGCTGATAGTGATGGCTGATGAGTGATGGCTGATGAGTGATGGCTGATGAGTTTGGTGATGGCTGATGATGATGGCTGATGAGTGATGGCTGATATGAGGTGATGGTGATGGCTGATGAGTGATGGCTGATGAGTGATGGCTGATGAGTGATGGCTGTGATGAGGGCTGATGGCTGATGAGTGATGGCTGATGAGTGATGGCTGATGAGTGAGGGACTGATGGGTGATGGCTGATGGTGATGAGTGATGGCTGATGAGTGATGGCTGATGAGTGATGGCTGATGAGGTGTGATGGGACTGATGGGTGATGGCTGATGAGTGATGGCTGATGAGTGAGATGATGTGGTGATGGCTGATGACTGATGAGCTGATGGCTGATGGCTGATGAGTGATGGCTGATGAGTGATGGCTGATGAGTGATGGCTGATGAGTGATGGTGATGGCTGATGAGTGATGGCTGATGAGTGATGGGTGATGAGTGATGGCTGATGAGTGATGGGTGATGGCTGATGAGTGATGGCTGATGAGTGATGGCTGATGTGTGATGGCTGATGACTGATGGGTGATGGCTGATGGCTGATGAGTGATGGCTGATGAGTGATGGCTGATGAGTGATGGCTGATGAGTGATGGGTGATGGCTGATGAGTGATGGCTGATGAGTGATGGCTGATGTGTGATGGCTGATGACTGATGGGTGATGGCTGATGGCTGATGAGTGATGGCTGATGAGTGATGGCTCATGAGTGATGGGTGATGGCTGATGAGTGATGGCTGATGAGTGATGGCTGATGAGTGATGGGTGATGGCTGATGAGTGATGGCTGATGAGTGATGGCTGATGAGTGATGGGTGATGAGTGATGGCTGATGACTGATAGCTGATGGCTGATGAGTGATGGCTGATGGCTGATGAGTGATGGCTGATGAGTGATGGCTGATGAGTGTTGGGTGATGGCTGATGAGTGATGGCTGATGAGTGATGGCTGATGAGTGATGGGTGATGGCTGATGAGTGATGGCTAATGAGTGATGGTGATGAGTGATGGCTGATGAGTGATGGGTGATGAGTGATGGTTGATGACTGATAGCTGATGGCTGATGAGTGATGGCTGATGAGTGATGGCTGATGAGTGATGGCTGATAAGTGATAGGTGATGGGTGATGGCTGATGGGTGGTGAATGATGGTTGATGGGTGAAATGCTCCCAAGATGAGGGATCAGTGATTTGATGTTCCCCTCTTGTTCTTCTTTCTTAGTATGGTGTGTTCATGTTGGGGAACCTCTTACATTGATTACTTTATATATTTGGGGACCTCTCCAGTTGCTGTGGTCATCATTAGGAGACGTACTGGTACAGAAGGACAGTGAATATGGTGAGGATGGTGAGGACGGTGAGTGCAAGTAGGACAATGAGGACAGTAAGTATGGTGATGACAATGAGGATATTGAGTATGGTGAGGACAATGAGGATATTGAGTATGGTGAGGACAATGAGGATATTGAGTATGGTGAGGACAATGAGGATATTGAGTATGGTGACGACAGTGAGGACGAGTAGTACAATGAGGACAATAAGTATGGTGCGGACGGTGAGTACAATGAGGACAGTGAGGACAGTGTTTATGATGAGGGCAGTGAGGACAGTGAAGACGAGTAGTACAGTGAGAACGATAAGTACGCTGCAGACAGTGAGGTTGATGAATATGGTGAGGACGGTGAGGACAGTGAGTATGATGAGGGCAGTGAGGACAAGTAGTACAATGAGGATGATAAGTACGGTGCGGACAGTGAGGACGATATATATGGTGAGGACTGTGAGGATGGTGAGTAGGGTGACGACGGAGAGGACTATGAGAACAGTGAGTACAATGAGGATGGTCAGGACAGTGAGCAAGGTGAGGATGGTGAGGACAGTGAGGACAATGAGTACAGTGCAGATGGTGAGTATGATGAGGACAATGAGTATGGTGAAGACGGTGAGTAGGGTGAGGACGGTCGGTAGGGTGAGTACGGTGAGGACAATGAGGACGGTGAGTACAGTGTGTATGGTGAGGACAGTGAGGAAAATGAGTATGGTGCAGATGGTGACTATGTTGAGGACGGTGAGGACGGTGAGGATGGAGAAACTATAATAAAAAATAATATAATATACCTTAATAACAGAACAGTATAATATACTATAATAATATATATACTATAATAATAGAACAATAGAATATACTATAATAATAGAACAATAGAATATACTATAATAACAGAACAATAGAATATACTATCACAATGGAACATAATATTGTGTAATGGTGAATACAATGTATCCGGAGAGATGAGCGCAATCATTGCTCCTGCTGCCCCCTACAGGCAGTGAGCGGGGGTGCAGGCGGGGTGTTCACATGTACCCCAGTCACATTTACAGCAAGCAGTGACTGATGTGACACTGGGGCCGGAGGGATGAAGGAGACACTCGGTATAAAATAAGGGTCTGGCCATGTTTATGTATTTATTACATTATTATAGGAGTTATTTTGTATTATGTAAAAGGCTGAAATCCGAGATGTTTATTAGGAAAGATCTTCATCGGTTTAGTTCCTTTATTGGAGTCTCAGAAGATGATACACAGCACACACAGGGGGATTCTCTATTCGGCCCCCTGACACTCGTCCTCTGTGATCATCTACAGGACGGAGACATGATCTTAGTGAACTATAGAATAAGGCAGGACATATAATCTTGTATCTTCTATGCTGACTGTGGGGTTGGTGGGGGCCCATTGCGGTCCCCTTTTTGGCCTATTTAAATCAAGCTACAGATCTCCTGGACGTCTCTGGGGCCCTATCTCTTAACGCTCTCCCTCTTTTCCTACCTCATGTGTATTTTATTTTACAATTATTGTAGGGGCCGCTGCTTCATCCGGGGTTGGTGAGTATACCCGGAAAGGATGATGATTATACAAAGTATCTATGAGTAGGATGTTCTGTAAACTAATGACGATGGCGGGAGGAGCAGGGAAGCTGCTGGCAGGACCATGATGGTACAAAGTCACCATCAGATGGGGCGAACCCCAACATAGAGAATCACCACTTATAAGAATCGATACGTAAAAAGTTAATAACCAGCGGAGCTAAGAAGCAGAACCAGCCGTGGAGGACAGGGAATCGGAGCCCCAAGAGGACCTGAAATATCATTAATCAATGCCCCAGTCCTATGTGTCCTCAGAGAAATGCTCAAAAATGTGTGCACAGCTGAGATCATCAGCAGAGTCTTCTCCAAGCCTAGATAGGTCCACCAGGGATTTTCTACAAGCCTAGATAAGTCTACTAGGGTCTACAAATCAAGGTAGGTCCAACAAGATCTCCTGTAAGCCTAGGTAGGTACACCACGGTCTCCTCTAAGCTTAGATAGGTCCACCAGTGTCTTTTCTAAGCCTAGATAGGTCCACCAGGGTCTTATCCAAGCCTAGGTAGGGCCACCAGGGCCTTCTCCAAGGCTAGGTAGGTCCACCAGGGTCTTCTCTAAGCCTAGATAGGTCCACCAGGGTCTTCTCTAAGCCTAGATAGGTCCACCAGGGTCTTCTCCAAGGCTAGGTAGGCCCACCAGGGTCTTCTCTAAGCCTAGATAGGTCCACCAGGGTCTTCTGTAAGCGTAGATAGGTCCATCAGGGTCTTCTCTAAGCCTAGATTGATCCACCAGGATCTTCTACAAGTCTAGATAGCTCCACCAGGATCTTTTCCAGGCCTAGATAGGTCCACCCGAGTCTTATCCAAGCCTAGATAGGTCCACCAGAGTCTTATCCAAGCCTAGATAGGTCCACCAGGTCTTCTCTACCATTATCTTGACAGTATCAAGCCATCGGGTGCTGATCTTCCTCTTCACCTTGCTCCTTCTATTCTTCCCACCATGATGTCTTCTCCAGTGATTGCTCTCTTTGTATGATGTATAGACAGTCGTATCTTGGTGATCCTTCCTTGCAGTGACATGTCTGGTGGGTTCTTACTCTTCTTGCCATCCATGGTATTGATCACCTTCTCCAGCTCCACATTATGAAGGTGTTGATTCTTCTGTCTTGTTCCTGTATCCTCCATGTGTCACATTGGTTCTAGCCATCTGATTTGGGCCCCTGCCCTCGTGTAGAGGAGTGTTATAGGTGTGAGGGGTCACGGTTGGGTAATGGTCATGGGTGATATTTGCAGCACATTCTTGACCAGCTCTATCTTATATTCCTGGTCAGAAGTGGCGGGTCCCTATTGGGGGGAGGGTGTACCCTCATATAGGGTCCCTATCCTCCATGTATCATCGTCTCAGGAACAACTTATTGTTTTACATTTTTCACCTTCTGGTGCAATCACCAACCCCAAATAATGAAGGGGAAATGTGAAGAGCGCCACCGCCACCTGCTGGTGACCACATGTAGTGCAGCGCTCATGCTCGCACCTTATTGGCCATTTGGTGGGTCACTTGGCCATTATTCCTCACATTGACTCCTTTCTCAGTTCTAGTGGAGGGTTACGGAGTACGCACCTCATATTCTCTGTACTGTAAGACGACAGTGCCAGTCTATGGCTCACGGGGCCACAGGACAGTGGGGTCCTTAAAGGTCAGATGGAAGTCAGGTGAGAGGCTCAGACAGGGGCTACTATAGGTGCACTTGAACCCTGAAGCCCCAGGGGACCCCAAAAGTCTCTTTGCCCATATGAAATAACCAATAGTATTATAGACTTGCAATAATTAGGGGCCCCATTGGAGCTTTTGCATCAGGGCCGATGTGCTGCAAGTTACAGCACTGGACCCAGAGGTCGGGTGTCTGAGGCCCCCAGGAGGAATCCATCCAGGGGCCACATTCTCATGGAGTTTGCCCCTGTTTTCAGTTTCTCAGTCAATGAGACCCTTCCTCACTTATTACTTCTCGCAGCTGAAGATTTGCAACAATGTGTCAGTCCAGAAAATCCTCTGTGAGCGGCCCTGGTTGTTTTCTAGTCTGGATACAACTGTAGCAAAGCTTCAGCTCTTGTGTAAAGTGCTGACTTTCTATTGACTCCTCATTATTTGCTGATTGTGGAGCTGCTGCCTCTGTTATCAGCCAGTATTCATCGATCTCCAGGTCCGATCATCAGTGGAGACGTTACTGGTCTCCTCCGTCCTCCAGTCTCTCCTCGGGAATCAGAATGAGCACGAATACTGAGACTATAGAATGAGGATTAATAATGGGACTATAGAATGAGGACTAATAATGGGACTATAGAATGAGGACTAATAATGGGACTATAGAATGAGGACTAATACTGGGACTATAGAATGAGGACTAATAATGGGACTATAGAATGAGGACTAATAATGGGACTATAGAATGAGGACTAATAATGGGACTATAGAATGAGGACTAATACTGGGACTATAGAATGAGGATTAATAATGGGACTATAGAATGAGGACTAATAATGGGACTATAGAATGAGGACTAATAATGGGACTATAGAATTAGGACTAATAATGGGACTATAGATGAGGACTAATAATGGGACTATAGAATGAGGGATAATAATGGGACTATAGAATGAGGACTAATAATGGGACTATAGAATGAGGACTAATAATGGAACTATCAGAATGAGGACTAATAATGGACTATAGAATGAGGACTAATCATGGGACTATAGAATGAGGACTAATAATGGAACTATCAGAATGAGGACTAATAATGGGACTATAGAATGAGGGATAATAATGGGACTATAGAATGAGGGATAATAATGGGACTATAGAATGAGGGATAATAATGGGACTATAGAATGAGGGATAATAATGGGACTATAGAATGAGGACTAATAATGGGACTATAGAATGAGGACTAATTACTGGGACTATAGAATGAGGACTAATAATGGGACTATAGAATGAGGACTAATAATGGGACTATAGAATGAGGACTAATAATGGGACTATAGAATGAGGACTAATAATGGGACTATAGAATGAGGGATAATAATGGGACTATAGAATGAGGACTAATAATGGGACTATAGAATGAGGACTAATAATGGGACTATAGAATGAGGATAATAATGGGACTATAGAATGAGGACTAATAATGGGACTATAGAATGAGGACTAATAATGGGACTATAGAATGAGATATATGGGATAGAATGAGGATAATAATGGGACTATAGAATGAGGACTAATAATGGGACTATAGAATGAGGACTAATAATGGGACTATAGAATGAGGACTAATAATGGGACTATAGAATGAGGACTAATAATGGGACTATAGAATGAGGACTAATAATGGGACTATAGAATGAGGACTAATAATGGGACTATAGAATGAGGACTAATAATGGGACTATAGAATGAGGACTAATAATGGGACTATAGAATGAGGACTAATAATGGGACTATAGAATGAGGACTAATAATGGGACTATAGAATGAGGACTAATAATGGGACTATAGAATGAGGGACTAATAATGGGACTATAGAATGAGGACTAATAATGGGACTATAGAATGAGGACTAATAATGGACTATAGAATGAGGACTAATAATGGGACTATAGAATGAGGACTAATAATGGGACTATAGAATGAGGACTAATAATGGGACTATAGAATGAGGACTAATAATGGGACTATAGAATGAGGATAATAAATGGGACTATAGGAATGAGGACTAATAATGGGACTATAGAATGAGGACTAATAATGGGACTATAGAATGAGGACTAATAATGGGACTATAGAATGAGACTAATAATGGACATAGAATGAGGACTAATAATGGGACTATAGAATGAGGACTAATAATGGACTATAGAATGAGGACTAATAATGGGACTATAGAATGAGGACTAATAATGGGACTATAGAATGAGGACTAATAATGGGACTATAGAATGAGGGATAATAATGGGACTATAGAATGAGGACTAATAATGGGACATAGATAGAATATGGATATAAATATAATGGGACTATAGAATGAGGAATAATAATGGGACTATAGAATGAGGATAATAATGGGACTATAGAATGAGGACTAATAATGGGACTATAGAATGAGGGATAATAATGGGACTATAGAATGAGGACTAATAATGGACTATAGAATGAGGATAATAATGGGACTATAGAATGAGGATAATAATGGGACTATAGAATGAGGATAATAATGGGACTATAGAATGAGGACTAATAATGGGACTATAGAATGAGGACTAATAATGGGACTGAAAATTAGGAAATGAGGACTAATAATGGGACTATAGAATGAGGATAATAATGGGACTATAGAATGAGGACTAATAATGGGACTATAGAATGAGGACTAATAATGGGACTATAGAATGAGGACTAATAATGGGACTATAGAATGAGGACTAATAATGGGACTATAGAATGAGGGATAATAATGGGACTATAGAATGAGGACTAATAATGGGACTATAGAATGAGGATAATAATGGGACTTAATAGAAATAATGGACTAATAATGGGACTATAAATGAGGATAATAATGGGACTATAGAATGAGGGATAATAATGGGAGTATAGAATGAGGACTAATAATGGGACTATAGAATGAGGGACTAATAATGGGACTATAGAATGAGGGATAATAATGGGACTATAGAATGAGGGATAATAATGGGACTATAGAATGAGGACTAATAATGGGACTATAGAATGAGGACTAATAATGGACTATAGAATGAGGGATAATAATGGGACTATAGAATGAGGATAATAATGGGACTATAGAATGAGGACTAATAATGGGACTATAGAATGAGGGATAATAATGGGAGTATAGAATGAGGGATAATAATGGGATATAGAATGAGGACTAATAATGGGACTATAGAATGAGGACTAATAATGGGACTATAGAATGAGGGATAATAATGGGACTATAGAATGAGGACTAATAATGGGACTATAGAATGAGGACTAATAATGGGACTATAGAATGAGGACTAATAATGGGACTATAGAATGAGGACTAATAATGGGACTATTAGAATGAAGGATAATAATGGGACTATAGAAATGAGGACTAATAATGGTGACTATAGAATGAGGACTAATAATGGGACTATAGAATGAGGACTAATAATGGGACTATAGAATGAGGACTAATAATGGGACTATAGAATGAGGACTAATAATGGGACTATAGAATGAGGACTAATAATGGGACTATATAGAATGAGGACTAATAATGGGACTATAGAATGAGGATTAATAATGGGACTATAGAATGAGGACTAATAATGGGACTATAGAATGAGGACTAATAATGGGACTATAGAATGGGGGATAATAATGGGACTATAGAATGAGGACTAATAATGGGACTATAGAATGAGGACTAATAATGGGACTATAGAATGAGGACTAATATGGGACTATAGAATGAGGATAATAATGGGACTATAGAATGAGGACTAATAATGGGACTATAGAATGAGGACTAATAATGGGACTATAGAATGAGGACTAATAATGGGACTATAGAATGAGGACTAATAATGGGACTATAGAATGAGGACTAATAATGGGACTATAGAATGAGGACTAATAATGGGACTATAGAATGAGGATAATAATGGGACTATAGAATGAGGACTAATAATGGGACTATAGAATGAGGACTAATAATGGGACTATAGAATGAGGACTAATAATGGGACTATAGAATGAGGACTAATAATGGGACTATAGAATGAGGACTAATAATGGGACTATAGAATGAGGACTAATAATGGGACTATAGAATGAGGACTAATAATGGGACTATAGAATGAGGATAATAATGGGACTATAGAATGAGGGATAATAATGGGACTATAGAATGAGGACTAATAATGGGACTATAGAATGAGGACTAATAATGGGACTATAGAATGAGGGACTAATAATGAGGACTAATAGAATGAGGATAATAATGGGACTATAGAATGAGGACTAATAATGGGACTATAGAATGAGGATAATAATGGGACTATAGAATGAGGATAATAATGGGACTATAGAATGAGGACTAATAATGGGACTATAGAATGAGGATAATAATGGGACTATAGAATGAGGACTAATAATGGGACTATAGAATGAGGACTAATAATGGGACTATAGAATGAGGACTAATAATGGGACTATAGAATGAGGATAATAATGGGACTATAGAATGAGGACTAATAATGGACTATAGAATGAGGACTAATAATGGGACTATTAGAATGAGGACTAATAATGGGACTATAGAATGAGGATTAATAATGGGACTATAGAATGAGGACTAATAATGGGACTATAGAATGAGGACTAATAATGGGACTATAGAATGAGGATAATAATGGGACTATAGAATGAGGACTAATAATGGGACTATAGAATGAGGGATAATAATGGGACTATAGAATGAGGACTAATAATGGGACTATAGAATGAGGACTAATAATGGGACTATAGAATGAGGACTAATAATGGGACTATAGAATGAGGACTAATAATGGGACTATAGAATGAGGACTAATAATGGGACTATAGAATGAGGACTAATAATGGACTATAGAATGAGGATAATAATGGGACTATAGAATGAGGACTAATATTGGACTATCGAATGAGGACTAATAATGGGACTATAGAATGAGGACTAATAATGGGACTACTATAGATGAGGACTAATAATGGGACTATAGAATGAGGACTAATAATGGGAGTATAGAATGAGGGATAATAATGGGACTATAGAATGAGGACTAATAATGGGACTATAGAATGAGGACTAATAATGGGACTATCAGAATGAGGACTAATAATGGGACTATAGAATGAGGACTAATAATGGGACTATAGAATGAGGACTAATATGGGACTATAGAATGAGGACTAATAATGGGACTATCAGAATGAGGACTAAAATGGGACTATAGAATGAGGACTAATAATGGGACTATAGAATGAGGGATAATAATGGGACTATAGAATGAGGACTAATAATGGGACTATAGAATGAGGACTAATAATGGGACTATAGAATGAGGATAATAATGGGACTATAGAATGAGGACTAATAAATGGACTATAGAATGAGGACTAATAATGGGACTATAGAATGAGGACTAATAATGGGACTATAGAATGAGGACTAATAATGGGACTATAGAAGAGGACTAATAATGGGACTATAGAACGAGGACTAATAATGGGACTATAGAATGAGGACTAATAATGGGACTATAGAATGAGGACTAATAATGGGACTATAGAATGAGGATAATAATGGGACTATAGAATGAGGACTAATAATGGGACTATAGAATGAGGACTAATAATGGGACTATAGAATGAGGACTAATAATGGGACTATAGAATGAGGACTAATAATGGACTATAGAATGAGGACTAATAATGGGACTATAGAATGAGGACTAATAATGGGACTATAGAATGAGGACTAATAATGGGACTATAGAACGAGGACTAATAATGGGACTATAGAATGAGGACTAATAATGGGACTATAGAATGAGGACTAATAATGGGACTATAGAATGAGGATAATATAATGGGACTATAGAATGAGGACTAATAATGGGACTATAGAATGAGGACTAATAATGGGACTATAGAATGAGGACTAATAATGGGACTATAGAATGAGGACTAATAATGGGACTATAGAATGAGGACTAATAATGGGACTATAGAATGAGGGATAATAATGGGACTATAGAATGAGGACTATAATGGGACTATAGAATGAGGACTAATAATGGGACTATAGAATGAGGACTAATAATGGGACTATAGAATGAGGACTAATATGGGACTATAGAATGAGGACTAAAATGGGACTATAGAATGAGGATAATAATGGGATATAGAATGAGGACTAATAATGGGACTATAGAATGAGGGACTAATAATGGGACGTATAGAATGAGGATAATAATGGGACTATAGAATGAGGACTAATAATGGGACTATAGAATGAGGACTAATAATGGGACTATAGAATGAGGACTAATAATGGGACTATAGAATGAGGAACTAATAATGGGACTATAGAATGAGGACTAATAATGGGACTATAGAATGAGGACTAATAATGGGACTATAGAATGAGGATAATAATGGGACTATAGAATGAGGACTAATAATGGGACTATAGAATGAGGACTAATAATGGGACTATAGAATGAGGACTAATAATGGGACTATAGAATGAGGACTAATAATGGGACTATAGAATGAGGACTAATAATGGGACTATAGAAGAGAAATAAGGACTATAAATGAGGACTAATAGGACTATCAGAATGAGGACTAATAATGGGAGTATAGAATGAGGACTAATAATGGGACTATAGAATGAGGACTAATAATGGGACTATAGAATGAGGACTAATAATGGACTATAGAATGAGGACTAATAATGGGACTATAGAATGAGGGATAATAATGGGACTATAGAATGAGGGATAATAATGGGACTATAGAATGAGGACTAATAATGGGACTATAGAATGAGGACTAATAATGGGACTATATAGAATGAGGACTATAATGGGACACAGAATAGGCTAATAATGAGGACCTAGAATAGGACTATAATGGACATAGAATGGACTAATACATGGAGCTATAGATGAGGAACTAATAATGGACTATAGAATGAGGACTAATATGTGGACTATAGAATGAGGACTAATAATGGACTATCAGAATGAGACTAATACTGGGACTTAGAATGAGTCTAATAAATGGGACTTAGAATGAGGATAATAATGGACTATAGAATGAGGACATAATAATGGTATAGAATGAGGACTAATATGGGACTATAGAATGAGGATAATAATGGACTATAGAATGAGGACTAATAATGGTCTATAGATGAGACTCTAATAGGACTATAGATGAGGACACTAATATGGACTATTAGAATGAGGACTAATGGACTATAGAATGAGGACTAATCAATGGACTATAGAATTGACTGAATCAATGTGACCATCAGAATAGAGACTAATAATGACTATAGAATGAGGACTAATAATGGACTATAGAATGAGAGCACTTAATGGAATGGACTATTTAGAATTGATAGTACTAATGATGCACTGTTGTAGAGATGACTGTATTGTGACTATAGAATTGAGGACTAATAATGGACTATCAGAATGTAGGACTCATGTAATAATGATTACTACCACCTGAAGTACAGCGACTTTGTAGGACTAACCTATTCATCTGGTCTTCTGATTAGTATTCACCCTGAGTCAGCACTTTGTAGGAAACCACCTTTCCTGTCTTGTATAGTATTCACCCCCTGAGTCAGCACTTTGAGACCGACTATCTGGTCTTGTAATTAGTATATCACCCTGATGTAGGACTATTGTGGACTACTTAATAGACTATTGGACTATTAGAATTGAGCACACTGGAGTCATGCAGATTGGTAGAAATGCTCATCGATTGAATTAATAATGACTACACCCTGATCAGCACTTTGTAGGACCACCTTTCTCTGTCTTGTATTAGTATTACACCCCTGAGATAGCACTTTGTTAGGACACTTTCTCTGTTTGTATTAGTATTCACCCCCTGAGTCAGCACTTTGTAGGACCACCTTTCTCTGTCTTGTATTAGTATTCACCCCCTGAGTCAGCACTTTGTAGGACCACCTTTCTCTGTTTGCTATTAGTATTCACACCCTGAGTCAGCACTTTGTAGGACCACCTTTCCTGTTGATTAGTATTCACCCCTGAGTCAGCACTTTGTAGGACCACTCTTTCTCTGTTTGTATTAGTATTCACCCCTGAGTCAGCACTTTGTAGGACCACCTTCTCTGTCTTGTAATTAGTATTCACCTCCTGAGTCAGCACTTTGTAGGACCACCTTTCTCTGTACTTGTATTAGTATTCACCCCTGAGTCAGCACTTTGTAGGACCACCTTTCTCTGTCTTGTATTAGTATTCACCCCCTGAGTCAGCACTTTGTAGGACCACCTTTCTCTGTATTGATTAGTAATTACACCCCTGATGCAGCACTTGTAGAACCAACCTTTCCTGACTATATATTGGTAGACTTGTAGGTAATTTTGTCATAGACACCCCTGAGTCAGCACTTGTAGACCACACTTTCTCTGTCTTGTATTAGTATTCACCCCTGATCAGCACTTTGTAAGACCACCTTCTCTGTCTTGTAATTAGATTCACCCCCTGAGTCAGCACTTTGTAGGACCACCTTTCTCTGTCTTGTATTAGTATTCACCCCCTGAGTTCAGCACTTTGTAGGACCATTCCTGATCCTTTAGACCCTTTCTGTCTTGTATTAGTATTCACCCCTGAGTCAGCACTTTGTAGGACCACCTTTTCTGTTTGTATTAGTATTCACCCCTGAGTCAGCACTTTGTAGGACCACCTTTCTCTGTCTTGTCATTAGTATTCACCCCTGAGTCAGCACTTTGTAGGACCACCTTTCTCTGTCTTGTATTAGTATTCACCCCCTGAGTCAGCACTTTGTAGGACCACCTTCTCTGTCTTGTATTAGTATTCACCCTTGAGTCAGCACTTTGTAGGACCACCTTTCTCTGTATTGTATTAGTATTCATCCCCCTGAGTCAGCACTTTGTAGGACCACCTTCCTCTGTCTTGCATTAGTATTCACCCCCTGAGTCAGCACTTTGTAGGACCACCTTCTCTGTCTTGTATTAGTATTCACCCTGAGTCAGCACTTTGTAGGACCACCTTCTCTGTTTTGTATTAGTATTCACCCCTGAGTCAGCACTTTGTATGACCACCTTTCTCTGTCTTGTATTAGTATTCACCCCTGAGTCAGCACTTTGTAGGACCACCTTTCTCTGTCTTGTATTAGTATTCACCCCCTGAGTCAGCACTTTGTAGGACCACCTTTCTCTGTTCTTGTATTAGTATTCACCCCCTGAGTCAGCACTTTGTAGGACCACCTTTCTCTGTTTTGTATTAGTATTCACCCCTGAGTCAGCACTTTGTAGGACCACCTTTCTCTGTTTGTATTAGTATTCACCCCCTGAGTCAGCACTTTGTAGGACCACCTTTCTCTGTCTTGTATTAGTATTCACCCCCTGAGTCAGCACTTTGTAGGACCACCTTTCTCTGTCTTGTATTAGTATTCACCCCCTGATGTCAGCACTTTGTAGGACCACCTTTCTCTGTCTTGTATTAGTATTCACCCCTGAGTCAGCACTTTGTAGGACCACCTTTCTCTGTCTTGTATAGTATTCACCCCTGAGTCAGCACTTTGTAGGACCACCTTCTCTGTCTTGTATTAGTATTCACCCCCTGAGTCAGCACTTTGTAGGACCACCTTTCTCTGTCTTGTATTAGTATTCACCCCTGAGTCAGCACTTTGTAGGACCACCTTTCTCTGTCTTTGTAATAGTATTCACCCCCTGAGTCAGCACTTTGTAGGACCACCTTTCTCTGTCTTGTATTAGTATTCACCCCCTGAGTCAGCACTTTGTAGGACCACCTTTCTCTGTCTTGTATTAGTATTCACCCCCTGAGTCAGCACTTTGTAGGACCACCTTTCCCTGTCTTGTATTAGTATTCACCCCCTGAGTCAGCACTTTGTAGGACCACCTTTCTCTGTCTTGTAATAGTATTCACCCCCTGAGTCAGCACTTTGTAGGACCACCTTTCTCTGTCTTGTATTAGTATTCACCTCCTGAGTCAGCACTTTGTAGGACCACCATTCTCTGTTTTGCATTAGTATTCACCCCCTGGAGTCAGCACTTTGTAGGACCACCTTTCTCTGTCTTGCATTAGTATTCACCCCCTGGAGTCAGCACTTTGTAGGACCACCTTTCTCTGTCTTGTATTAGTATTCACCCCCTGAGTCAGCACTTTGTAGGACCACCTTTCTCTGTCTTGTATTAGTATTCACCCCCTGAGTCAGCACTTTGTAGGACCACCTTTCTCTGTATTGTATTAGTATTCACCCCCCTGAGTCAGCACTTTGTAGGACCACCTTTCTCTGTTTTGTATTAGTATTCACCCCCCTGAGTCAGCACTTTGTTTGACCACCTTTCTCTGTTTTGTATTAGTATTCAGCCCCCTGAGTCAGCACTTTGTAGGACCACCTTTCTCTGTCTTGTATTAGTATTCACCCCCTGAGTCAGCACTTTGTAGGACCACCTTCCTCTGTTTTGCATTAGTATTCACTTTTCGACAAGATCAGAGAAAGCTTTGATTCCCAATCCCCTCGGCCCTTCCTCCCTATCACACAACCCCCCTCGACCAAAAGTAACTTTTCCTCTATGACAGATCGCCTCTCCTCCCTTCTAGCACGATCGCACCTCACCACTTGTGCCCTCGACCCTCTCCTCTCCCATTTCATCCCTAACCTCACCACAGTCCTCATCCCCGCCCTAACCCATCTCTTCAACATATCACTTACCACTGGTGTCTTCCCCTCATCCTTGAAACATGCCCCCATCACATCCTTCCTCAAAAAACCCTCCCTCGACCCCGCAACAGTCTCCCACTATCGTCCCATATCTCTCCTCCCCTTCGCCTCAAAACTGCTTGAGCAACATGTCTACTCCGAACTGTCCTCCCATCTCTCCTCCTGCTCCCTCTTTGACCGCCTGCAATCTGGTTTCCGTGCCCACCACTTCACCGAAACAGCCCTAACCAAAGTCACCAACGACCTACTGACCGGCAAGAGCAAGTGACACTACTCCATCCTTCTCCTCCTCCACCTCTCTGCTGCCTTCAACACCGTTGACCACTCCCTTCTACTACAGATCCTGGAATCCCTTGGCATCACCCACCTTGCCCTCTCCTGGATCTCCTCGTACCTAACAGACCGGACCTTCAGCGTCACCCACTCCCACACCTCCTCCTCGCCCTACCCCCTATCTGTCGGGGTCCCCCAGGGCTCGGTCCTGGACTGTTACTCTTCTCCATCTACACTCTCGGCCTAGGACAACTCATTGAATCCCATGGCCTCCAGTACCACCTCTACGCCGACGACACCCAGCTCTACCTGTCCGGCCCTGACATCACCTCCCTACTATCCAAAATTCCACACTGCCTGTCCGCCATCTCATCCTTCTTCTCTGCTCGCTTCCTTAAGCTGAACATGGACAAAACTGAGTTCATTGTCTTCCCCCCCAAGTTGCTCTTCCCCCCCCACCAGACCTAACCATCGTCGTCAACGACTGCGCCCTCTCCCCAGTCCCTCATGCCAGGTGCCTCGGGGTTATCCTCGACTCTGCCCTCTCCTTCAAGCCCCACATCCAGGCCCTCGCCACCTCCTGCCGACTCCAGCTTAAAAACATCTCACGGATCAGCTCCTTCCTTGACCACGACACTGCCAAAACGCTTGTCCATGCCCTCATTATCTCCTGCCTCGACTACTGCAAACTCCTGCTCACCGGCCTCCCCGCTTCCTCCCTTGCACCCCTCCGAATCATCCTCAATTCCGCTGCCCGACTCATCCACCTGTCGCCCCGTTACTCCCCCATCTCCCCCCTCTGCCAAGCCCTTCACTGGCTCCCTACTTCCCAGAGATCTAAGTTCAAAACCCTAACCCTGACATACAAAGCCATCCACAACCTGTCCCCTCCATACATCTCCGACCTGGTCTCCCGATACCTACCCTCACACAACCTGCGATCCTCCCAAGAACTCCTCCTCTTCTCCCCCCGAATCTCCACCTCCCACAACCGCATACAAGACTTCTCTCGTGCTTCCCCCATACTCTGGAACTCACTGCCCCAACACGTCAGACACTCCCCTACCCTGGGAACCTTCAAGAAAAACCTGAAGACCCACCTGTTCCTACAAGCCTATAACCCGCACCGAGACCTAATCCACTGCACCATCTCACCTCTCCCCCTCCTACTGTCTCCAACCCATCCCCTATAGACTGTGAGCCCTTGTGGACAGGATCTCTGCCCTAATGTACCTGTGTGATTTATTCCTCTTTATTTATGTTCTTGTCCTTGTTCTTCCCTTACACATGTACAGCGTCATGGAACCAATGGCGCTATATAATTAAATAATAATAATAATATTCAGCCCCCTGAGTCAGCACTTTGTAGGACCACCTTTCTCTGTCTTGTATTAGTATTCACCCCCTGAGTCAGCACTTTGTAGGACCACCTTTCTCTGTCTTGTATTAGTATTCACCCCCCTGAGTCAGCACTTTGTAGGACCACCTTTCTCTGTCTTGTATTAGTATTCACCCCCTGAGTCAGCACTTTGCAGGACCACCTTTCTCTGTCTTGTATTAGTATTCACCCCCTGAGTCAGCACTTTGTAGGACCACCTTTCTCTGTCTTGTATTAGTATTCACCCCCTGAGTCAGCACTTTGTAGGACCACCTTTCTCTGTCTTGTATTAGTATTCACCCCCTGAGTCAGCACTTTGTAGGACCACCTTTCTCTGTCTTGTATTAGTATTCACCCCCTGAGTCAGCACTTTGTAGGACCACCTTTCTCTGTCTTGTATTAGTATTCACCCCCCTGAGTCAGCACTTTGTAGGACCACCTTTCTCTGTCTTGTATTAGTATTCACCCCCTGAGTCAGCACTTTGCAGGACCACCTTTCTCTGTCTTGTATTAGTATTCACCCCCTGAGTCAGCACTTTGTAGGACCACCTTTCTCTGTCTTGTATTAGTATTCACCCCCTGAGTCAGCACTTTGTAGGACCACCTTTCTCTGTCTTGTATTAGTATTCACCCCCTGAGTCAGCACTTTGTAGGACCACCTTTCTCTGTCTTGTATTAGTATTCACCCCCTGAGTCAGCACTTTGTAGGATCACCTTTCTCTGTCTTGTATTAGTATTCATCCCCTGAGTCAGCACTTTGTAGGACCACCTTTCTCTGTCTTGTATTAGTATTCACCCCCCTGAGTCAGCACTTTGTAGGACCACCTTTCTCTGTCTTGTATTAGTATTCACCCCCTGAGTCAGCACTTTGTAGGACCACCTTTCTCTGTCTTGCATTAGTAATCACCCCCCTGAGTCAGCACTTTGTAGGACCACCTTGCTCCATCCATCTTCCATCTCTTCTGAACAGCTTCCCTGCCCCTGCTGAAGAAAAGACTCCCCACAGCAGGATGCTGCCTCCACCATGTGTGACAGTGGGGATGGGGATCTCAGGATGATGTACTGGGTTAGTTTCCACCACACATAGCCTTTTGTATTTAGCACAAAAAGTTCTACTTTGGTCTCATCTGTTGAGAGCAACTCCTTTAGATGCTAAGTAGGGGGCACAGTGACCAGTGAAGGATGGGGCAAGAAGAAGCCATGTAGAGGACACAACGAGTAGTGGAGGCCGGGGCAAGATGAAGCCATGTAGAGGACACAGCAAGCAGTGGAGGAGGGGGCAAAAAGAGGCCATATAGTGGACACAGTGAGCAATGGAGGACTAGGTAAGAAGAAGCCATGTAGAGGACACAGCGATCAGTGGTGGATGGGGCAAGAAGAAGCCATGTAGAGGACACAGCGAGCAGTGAAGGATGTGGTAGGAAGAAGCCATGTAGGGGGCGCAGTGAGCAGTGGAGGACGGGGCAAAAAGAAACCATGTAGAGGACACAACGAGTAGTGGAGGCTGGGGCAAGATGAAACCATGTAGAGGACACAGCAAGCAGTGGAGGAGGGGGAAAAAAGAGGCCATATAGTGGACACAGTGAGCAATGGAGGACTAGGTAACAAGAAGCCATGTAGAGGACACAGCAATCAGTGGAGGACGGGGCCAGAAGAAGCCATGTAGAGGATACAGCGAGCAGTGGAGGACGTGGCAAGAAGAAGCCATGTAGAGGATACAGCGAGCAGTGGAGGACGGGGCAAGAAGAAGCCATGTAGAGGATACAGCAAGCAGTGGACAATGGGCCAAGAAGAAGCCATGTAGAGGATACAGCGAGCAGTGGAGGACGGGGCAAGAAGAAGTCATGTAGAGGATACAGCAAGCAGTGGACAATGGGGCAAGAAGAAGCCATGTAGAGAATACAGCGAACAGTAAAGGACAGGGCAAGAAGAAGCCATGTAGAGGACACAGCGAGCAATGGAGGAAGGGAGCAGAAGAAGTCATGTAGAGAACACAGTGAACAGAGGAGGACGGGGAAAGAAAAAGCCATATAGGGGGCAAAACAAGCAGTGGAGGACGGGGCTCTGGTCAAAGGAGACCAAAGGAGAACTGGGCTTAAATACAAAACACCATGTGTGGTGGAAACTATCCCTGCACATCACCCTGAGATCCCCATCCCCACCATCACACATGATGGAGGCAGCGTCCTGCTGTGGGGAGGCTTTATTTCAGCAGGGGCAGGGAAGCTGATCAGAGGTGATGGATAACGGATAGAGCCAAATACAGGACAATCCTGGAGGAAAAGCTGTTAGAGGCTGCAGAAAACCTGAGACTGGGGCGTAGGTTCACCATCCAGCAGGACAAGAACCCTCAACATCCTGCAGATCTACAATGGAGGGTTTAGGTGAGAGCAGAGTTAATTGAAGGATTGAAGGAGGCGCTGGGGTTCTTCCACTTCCTTACTGAAGTGCAAATTTGGAAAGATTGATGACTCTAAATCCAGGGCAATCCTGGGCTCAGGTGTGACCACTCCAGCATTCAGCTTATGCCCCCCTGGCATCCGGTCAGTAAGAGGCATCTTGACCCGTGCACCCATCCCTGGAGATGAGCGGAGCGCCGCCCTCTGGTGTCACCACTAATGATTTTCCAGATATTTTCTATGTGAGATGTAAGAAGAGCGGCGACCGCAGCCCCGCACCTCGTGCCAAGTCCCCAAGGCACAATCCCAAACCAAACACACCATGATCTGTACAAGTACCAACGCACCGCGGCTCCCACCCAGACCCAGCATCTGTGCTGAGAGCTTGAGAAAACCAAATATTGCCCTGGTCCAAGCACACCCCCTCGCCTGGGTATATTAACCCCTGTGTGCCCAGAGGCTCCGATGATGATGAGGATGGCGTTTGCCCTAATCAGGACTCTCATCATGGTCAGCCTCACGCTGGCCCCGTAGCCTCTTCATTTCTGAAGGATCCTCCTGGATGTCTGGGTGGCACCATGGCCGTATCTACTACAGGTGCAGGGGTTGCAATCACACCCAGGCCCCAAAGTTCCCTTTGACCTATAGAAAAAGTCTAATACTATTAATGATTTGCAATATTTGGGGGCCCCGTTGGAGCTTTCGCATCAGGGCCCATGAGCTACTAGTTACATCACTGGGTGGGAGCCATGTGTGTCCTTCCCACCAATGTCTATAGTCCCCATCAGTGGTGTCCCGCCAATGGCAACAGACTACACGGCCACTATGGGGCCCCATGATTTCTATGTACGCCCTGGTCCATCTTTGTGTGAATGGTGAAGTGACAGCGGAACCGATGGTCAATGTGGCGGCACATTACTATCCCCAGGAAATTGACCCACCTTGTGGTGTCATCACGCAACCTCATCTGTGCTGAGAACCTGGAGAACTTGGCCAAGACCCAACAAAATCCCAATTATTCCCCCAAACAGGAGGTTGAAGGATGAGCCAGGACCTTCTGGAGCAACCGGACTTCACATTCATCAAACTGGGAGTCACACAGGGACGATATTCTGATCACACAGTCGACAACGAGGAGAGTCACCGACAACGAGGAGAGTCACCGACAACGAGGAGAGTCACCGACAACTAGGAGAGTCACCGACAACTAGGAGAGTCACCGACAACGAGGAGAGTCACCGACAACGAGGAGAGTCACCGACAACTAGGAGAGTCACCGACAACGAGGAGAGTCACCGACAACGAGGAGAGTCACCGACAACTAGGAGAGTCACCGACAACTAGGAGAGTCACCGACAACGAGGAAAGTCACCGAAAACTAGGAGAGTCACCGACAACTAGCAGAGTCACCAACAACTAGGAGAGTCACCGACAACTAGGAGAGTCACCGACAACGAAGAGAGTCACCGACAACTAGGAGAGTCACCGACAACGAGGAGAGTCACCGACAACTAGGAGAGTCACCGACAACGAGGAGAGTCACCGACTACTAGGAGAGTCACCGACAACTAGGAGAGTCACCGACAACTAGGAGAGTCACTGGAGAATATCCCCAAGATCATCAGGATCATGGTGGATTTGCACTGGAATTTCTCCGAGAGCAGAGGATGTCCCAGAAAGAATTAAAGAAAAAGCTAATTGGGTTTACTTTGTTTCTGCAAAAGATAAGCAGCTATAGGAACGGGATTGAAGAAGAGTCTGGAGGGAGAAGGAGGACAAGAGTATGGAGAGAGGAGGACAGAAGTATGGAGGGAGGAGAACAGAGCAAGAGTCTGGAGGGAGGAGGAAGACAGGAGGGTCTGGAGAGGAGGAGGATAGAAGAAGAGTCTGTAGGAAGAGGGGTACAAAGAAGTCTGGAGGGAGGAGGACAGAGGAGTCTGGAGGGAGGAGGAGGATGGAGCAGTCTGTAGGATGAGGGGAACAGAGGAGTCTTGAGGAAGTAGGAGGATAGAAGAGGAGTCTGGAGGGAGGAGGAGGATGGAGGAATAGTCAGGAGGGAGGAGGTAGTGATTTGTCCTCCATGGGAACAAAGTCTGACATATTGAAGTCATGACTGACCTTCTTTACCTCTATTTTTGCTTGGGGCCACATTCTGAGTTTTATACATTAGTTGATAACTGTGACAATTTGGGCCTTGTTGTCGAGCCCCAGACCCTGGGGTACTCGGGTATCAGGCTCGGAGGGGTTCACGGGGATGTCACAGGTGGCGGTGCCTGAGCCCGTGGCCTGGGTGACACTTCAATAAGGGGTTATATACAGGGGATAAGAGTTTGTTGTTGTCACGTGACGCCACCTGTAGTACCTGGTGAGGGATCACCAGCGCCGCCAAAGTCCTCCGGAGGGTGATGGTATTGCGGCTGAGATGGCAAAGCTTCCTACAGGTGGAGCTGATCCTCCGGGGCAGTGTTGCTGAAAGCAAAAAGGTTGCCTCCGTGTCTTTGTGCTACAGAATTCAAAGTCACTCTCCTGGGTACTTTACTGTAAACAGTCATCAGCATACAAGTCCACAGTTCAGCAACAGTTGTTAAAGAACACAGGTAGCTCTACTGGTGGCTGCAAGTGGATCCCAGGTGGTATGGTGGTACCCGTGGTATACCTTAGTTGACGAACCCGTGTCCTTTCTTCCCCGCCTAGGATGAGTCTAAACTCAATGGCTCCGTGTAGGAAGTCTTGGGGCTCCTCTCCCTTGTGGTGAGGAAGCAGGCAGACCGCTCCGTCGGGCAGGGTGCCGCAGCCGGTGAACAGACCGCAGCAGCCGGTTGATGACTTCAGAGATGGATTCTGGCCTTTTCCTCAGGTCCAGCGTTCCTGTGGTGGACTGGGGAATTTCCTGGAGTATGGTCACTCCACACTGGGGTTCCTCCTTTCTTTCTTGGGCCCAGACTCCTGCGTCAGGCACCCTCTCTCAGGATCCCCTTTCATCTTCCCTCAGGATCAGCCTGGAGCTGACCTGTTAAACCTCCCGACTCGCTCCACACTCCTCCTTGACTTCTCTCCAACTCCCTTCTCCTCACTCTCCCAAGAGGTGCTAGATCCCTCCCGGGGTAACCTCCCACCACTGGTCTAATGTGGGAGTGCAGGAATGGGTCCCATCCACCAGCCCAGCATCCACCTGCAGTTGGGGAAGATTACACCACTTTTTCGATTGCAATACCCCGGTGTGACACCTGACCATGTGGGGCGCCACATACCCCCCTGATGAAACATATTCGTCCTCGAGTATAGGTACCTGTTAACCAGGGAATGAAAAGCATTTTTATATTTTCAATAACAACATGAACAGGTAAACTATATACATTGAAGCATTCTTCAGTTTCCTCCCATTTCTAGGAGGCACACTTTCTTGTAACGTTACACATTGCAGTAGTTATTATAGACCCCACAGTCCTCAGGTCACCCACTGGCCAAGATCTTACTCTCCGTTTGTTACTATCTGCATAAAACATAATAAACTTTTGAGTCCACATCAGCCCAACGGGGATCGGTACTAACTGTGCGGATCCGGCGGTAACATATCGTCCAGCACAGTCCAGTGTGAGCTATCATCGCCAGACCGCTATACGTCACACATCATCAACAAAGGGGCAAAGTTCCAAATAAACGTCTATGGATCTTCCATGGTTCAACACATAGGGGCACTGTTCATTATTCAGGACACAATAGGGACAAGTAAGGAAAAAGGGGCCATTTACAGTCATAGTCTCTACAACGGGAGTCTATTGTTGGCGGGATACACGTATAGCGAACCAGCCTAAGGGGCCTGGATGCCTTTCAAATGAAACCTGCTCACCTCGGTACAGATCACGATCCGGGTGTACGATTCAACATCATGTCTTCTTGTAATCCGGGTTCACGTATGACCCCCATCCTTCTTCTTGGTATGAAGAAACAACAGTTCCTTGGCGGTGTAACTCCATTGGAAGCGGGGGCTGCGCTCTAGCTTCATCTCGAAGTCGCCTGTTCATTCTGGAACCATTCCTCTCTTCTCTTTTCTGTCTTGCTTGTTGGTCTTGCTGGTTCAGGGATGACTGGTATTCTGGTGGTGGTGAGTTGCCGGTTGGGACTCTTGGCGACACTCTGGTCTCTGCTGTGCTCACAACGATGGGGGTACCCTGCCGCTGCCATGCGGACCACCATGCAGCCTTCGGGGTACTTCCTCCTGATGCTCCTTCTACGTCCTCCGGTTCCTCTGAGTCTGTCTCGCCTGCCACCTCTTCAGCCTCCACGATCACGTCTGGTTCTGCTGGGGACGGCCGCGCTGGCTCTAGCTGGAGATAGCCGCCGGTACAGGACGGTGGTTCTACAGGGGCTCCGGTCTGGGTCCCTGCGTCCCGTGTCTGGACGGGTGGTGGTAAGGGTGGTAAAAGGGCACGGTACTCCACTACCACGTCCGCTGCCATGGCTGCCTCTCTCACTTCTCGGTCCTCTCGCATCATCATCAGCTCGCAGGCCTGATCAGCGCTCCACCGCCGGCACACACACTCCAAGGCTTCCCCCATGTCCTGGCGGAGCAGTCCAAATGCGTCTCTCCAGTAGTCAGCATCCCCCTCTAGTGTTAAGAGGGACGCCGCTACCGGGTCTTGTTCGGCTGTGGCCTGTTCTTCGACCTCACGCACAATATCTCTCCAACGGGGTGCCGCCATGCTGCCGGGTATACAGGATCCTTGCTCGTTCTGTCCTTCTCTTCTGGTTTGTCTCTTTATCGGCAGCCACTCCCGGAGCACTTCCTGTGGGCCGCCCCCCTGATTGGTTGATGGAAATCGGGGCGGCCACACTTTTTCGCACCTCCGTCTTGGCCCTTCTTCTTCTAGGGGCTGAGGCACACCCCCAGGCCTACACATGGTGTCTAGTACATGGCTACGGCACCATGTTGGGTCTTCCTGCAGTGATGGCGGGAACCCATTTTTGGTGCCAAGCAAAGGCGAGAAAAGTTTCTTTCAATGTAGTTCAAAAATCCAAGGCACACAGTACCTGGTAACACCGGGCACGAGATTCTGTTCGTGACGCCAGGTATATATGTCGAGCCCCAGACCCTGGAGTACTCGGGTATCAGGCTCAGAGGGGGTTTCACGGGGATGTCACAGGTGGCAGCGCCTGAGCCCGTGGCCTGTTTGACACTTCAATAGAGGGGTTATATACAGGGGATAAGAGTTATTGTCACGTGACGCCACCTGTAGTACCTGGTGAGGGATCACCAGTGCTGCCACAGTCCTCCGGAGAGCGATGGTGTTGTGGCAAGGATGTAAAGCTCCCTACAGGTGGAGCTGGACCTCCGGGGCAGCATTCCAGAAAGCAAACAGGTTGAATTCTGTAGCACAAAGACACGGAGACACAGTCACTCTCCCGGGTACTTTACTGTAAACAGTCATCAGCATACAATGTCCACAGTTCAGCAACAGTTGTTAAAGAAACAGGTAGCTCTACGGGTGGCTGCAAGTGGATGCTAGGTGGTATGGAGGTACCCGTGGTATGCCTTAGTTGACGAACCCGTATCCTTTCTTCCCCGCCTAGGATGAGTCTATACCCAATTACTCCTTAAAGGTAGTCTCATCTCGGCCGCTCTCCTTGGCTTCTTCACCTGAGGCTGACCACCTGACGCCGGCTCTGATGGCCTCATCTCCTCCGCTCTCCTCGGCTTCTTCACCTGAGGCTGACCACCTGACACCGGCTATGATGGCCTCATCTCGGCCGCTCTCCTCTTCTTCTTCACCGGAGGCTGACCACCTGACGCCGGCTTTGATGGCCTCATCTCGGCTGCTCTCCTCGGCTTCTTCACCTGAGGCTGACCACGTGACGCCGGCTCTGATGGCCTCATCTCGGCCGCTCTCCTCCTCTTCTTCACCTGAGGCTGACCACGTGACGCCGTCTCTGATGGCCTCATCTCGGCCGCTCTCCTCTTCTTCACCTGAGGCTGACCACCTGACGCCGGCTCTGATGGCCTCATCTCGGCTGCTCTCCTCGGCTTCTTCACCTGAGGCTGACCACGTGACGCCGGCTCTGATGGCCTCATCTCGGCCGCTCTCCTCCTCTTCTTCACCTGAGGCTGACCACGTGACGCCGTCTCTGATGGCCTCATCTCGGCCGCTCTCCTCGCTTCTTCACCTGAGGCTGACCACCTGACGCCGGCTCTGATGGCCTCATCTCGGCCGCTCTCCTCGGCTTCACCTGAGGTGACCACCTGACGCCGGCTCTGATAGCCTCATCTCGGCCTCTCTCCTCTTCTTCACCTGAGGCTGACCACCTGACGCCGGCTCTGATAGCCTCATCTCGGCCGCTCTCCTCTTCTTCTTACCTGAGGCTGACCACCTGACGCCGGCTCTGATGGCCTCATCTCGGCCGCTCTCCTCCTCTTCTTCACCTGAGGCTGACCACCTGACGCCGGCTCTGATGGCCTCATCTCGGCCGCTTCTCCTCTTCTTCACCTGAGGCTGACCACCTGACGCCGGCTCTGATGGCCTCATCTCCTCCGCTCTCCTCCTCTTCTTCACCTGAGGCTGACCACCTGACGCCGGCTCTGATGGCCACATCTCGGCCGCTCTCCTCTTCTTCTTCACCTGAGGCTGACCACCTGACGCGGCTCTGATGGCCACATCTCGGCCGCTCTCCTCCTCTTCTTCACCTGAGGCTGACCACGTGACGCCGTCTCTGATGGCCTCATCTCGGCCGCTCTCCTCTTCTTCACCTGAGGCTGACCACCTGACGCCGGCTCTGATGGCCTCATCTCGGCCGCTCTCCTCCTCTTCTTCACCTGAGGCTGACCACCTGACGCCGGCTCTGATGGCCTCATCTCGGCGTTCTCCTCGGCTTCTTCACCTGAGGCTGACCACTGACGCCGGCTCTGATGGCCTCATCTCGGCCGCTCTCCTCTCTTCTTCACCTGAGGCTGACCACCTGACGCCGCTCTGATGGCCTCATCTCGGCCGCTCTCCTCGGCTTCTTCACCTGAGGCTGACCACCTGACGCCGGCTCTGATGGCCTCATCTCGGCCGCTCTCCTCGTCTTCACCTGAGGCTGACCACCTGACGCCGGCTCTGATGGCCTCATCTCGGCCGCTCTCCTCTTCTTCACCTGAGGCTGACCACCTGACGCCGGCTCTGATGCCTCACTCGGCCCTCTCCTTCTTCTTCACCTGAGGCTGACCACCTGACGCCGGCTCTGATGGCTCATCTCGGCCGCTCTCTCCTTTCTTCTTCACCTGAGGCTGACCACCTGACGCCGGCTCTGATGGCCTCATCTCGGCCGCTCTCTCTCTTCTTCACCTGAGGCTGACCACCTGACGCCGGCTCTGATGGCCTCATCTCGGCCGCTCTCCTCTCTTCTCACCTGAGGCTGACCACCTGACGCCGGCTCTGATGGCCTCATCTCGGCCGCTCTCCTCTCTTCTTCACCTGAGGCTGACCACTGACGCCGGCTCTGATGGCCTCATCTCGGCGCTCTCTCCTCTTCTTCACCTGAGGCTGACCACGTGACGCCGGCTCTGATGGCCTCATCTCGGCCGCTCTCCTCTTCTTCTCACCTGAGGCTGACCACCTGACGCCGGCTCTGATGGCCTCATCTCGGCTGCTCTCCTCGGCTTCTTCACCTGAGGCTGACCACGTGACGCCGGCTCTGATGGCCTCATCTCGGCCGCTCTCCTCCTCTTCTTCACCTGAGGCTGACCACGTGACGCCGTCTCTGATGGCCTCATCTCGGCCGCTCTCCTGCTTCTTCACCTGAGGCTGACCACCTGACGCCGGCTCTGATGGCCTCATCTCGGCGCTCTCCTCGCTTCTTCACCTGAGGCTGACCACTGACGCCGGCTCTGATGGCCTCATCTCGGCCGCTCTCCTCCTTCTTCACCTGAGGCTGACCACCTGACGCCGCTCTGATGGCCTCATCTCGGCCGCTCTCCTCGCTTCTTCACCTGAGGCTGACCACCTGACGCCGGCTCTGATGGCCTCATCTCGCCGCTCTCCTCCTCTTCTTCACCTGAGGCTGACCACCTGACGCCGGCTCTGATGGCCTCATCTCGGCCGCTCTCCTCCTCTTCTTCACCTGAGGCTGACCACCTGACGCCGGCTCTGATGGCCTCATCTCGGCCTCTCTCCTCTTCTTCACCTGAGGCTGACCACCTGACGCCGGCTCTGATGGCCTCATCTCGGCGCTCTCCTCCTTCTTCACCTGAGGCTGACCACTGACGCCGGCTCTGATGGCCTCATCTCGGCCGCTCTCCTCCTCTTCTTCACCTGAGGCTGACCACGTGACGCCGTCTCTGATGGCCTCATCTCGGCCGCTCTCCTCTTCTTCACCTGAGGCTGACCACCTGACGCCGCTCTGATGGCCTCATCTCGGCCGCTCTCCTCTTCTTCTTCACCTGAGGCTGACCACCTGACGCCGGCTCTGATGGCCTCATCTCGGCGTTCCTGGCTTCCTCACCTGAGGCTGACCACCTGACGCCGGCTCTGATGGCCTCATCTCGGCCGCTCTCCTCTTCTTCTTCACCTGAGGCTGACCACTGACGCCGCTCTGATGGCCTCATCTCGGCCGCTCTCCTGGCTTCTCACCTGAGGCTGACCACCTGACGCCGGCTCTGATGGCCTCATCTCGGCCGCTCTCCTCTTCTTCACCTGAGGCTGACCACCTGACGCCGGCTCTGATGGCCTCATCTCGGCCCTCTCCTCTTCTCACCTGAGGCTGACCACCTGACGCCGGCTCTGATGGCCTCATCTCGGCCGCTCTCTCCTCTCTTCTTCACCTGAGGCTGACCACCTGACGCCGGCTCTGATGGCCTCATCTCGGCCGCTCTCCTTCTTCTCACCTGAGGCTGACCACCTGACGCCGGCTCTGATGGCCTCATCTCGGCCCCTCTCCTCCTCTTCTTCACCTGAGGCTGACCACCTGACGCCGGCTCTGATGGCCTCATCTCGGCCGCTCTCCTTGGCTTCTTCACCTGAGGCTGACCACCTGACGCCGGCTCTGATGGCCTCATCTCGGCCGCTCTCCTCTTCTTCACCTGAGGCTGACCACCTGACGCCGGCTCTGATGGCCTCATCTCGGCCGCTCTCCTCCTCTCCTCACCTGAGGCTGACCACGTGACGCCGGCTCTGATGGCCTCATCTCGGCCGCTCTCCTCCTCTTCTTCACCTGAGGCTGACCACCTGACGCCGGCTCTGATGGCCTCATCTCGGCCGCTCTCCTCTTCTTCTTCACCTGAGGCTGACCACCTGACGCCGGCTCTGATGGCCTCATCTCGGCCGCTCTCCTTGGCTTCCTCACCTGAGGCTGACCACCTGACGCCGGCTCTGATGGCCTCATCTCGGCCGCTTCCTCTTCTTCTTCACCTGAGGCTGACCACCTGACACCGGCTCTGATGGCCTCATCTCGGCCGCTCTCCTCCTCTTCTTCACCTGAGGCTGACCACCTGACGCCGGCTCTGATGGCCTCATCTCGGCCGCTCTCCTCCTCTTCTTCACCTGAGGCTGACCACGTGACGCCGTCTCTGATGGCCTCATCTCGGCCGCTCTCCTCGGCTTCTTCACCTGAGGCTGACCACCTGACGCCGGCTCTGATGGCCTCATCTCGGCCGCTCTCCTCCTCTTCTTCACCTGAGGCTGACCACGTGACGCCGTCTCTGATGGCCTCATCTCGGCCGCTCTCCTCGGCTTCTTCACCTGAGGCTGACCACCTGACGCCGGCTCTGATGGCCTCATCTCGGCCGCTCTCCTCCTCTTCTTCACCTGAGGCTGACCACCTGACGCCGGCTCTGATGGCCTCATCTCGGCCGCTCTCCTCCTCTTCTTCACCTGAGGCTGACCACGTGACGCCGTCTCTGATGGCCTCATCTCGGCCGCTCTCCTCGGCTTCTTCACCTGAGGCTGACCACCTGACGCCGGCTCTGATGGCCTCATCTCGGCCGCTCTCCTCCTCTTCTTCACCTGAGGCTGACCACCTGACGCCGGCTCTGATGGCCTCATCTCGGCCGCTCTCCTCGGCTTCTTCACCTGAGGCTGACCACCTGACGCCGGCTCTGATGGCCTCATCTCGGCCACTCTCCTCTTCTTCTTCACCTGAGGCTGACCACGTGACGCCGGCTCTGATGGCCTCATCTCGGCCGCTCTCCTCGGCTTCTTCACTTGAGGCTGACCACCTGACGCCGGCTCTGATGGCCTCATCTCGGCCACTCTCCTCTTCTTCTTCACCTGAGGCTGACCACCTGACGCCGGCTCTGATGGCCTCATCTCGGCCGCTCTCCTCCTCTTCTTCACCTGAGGCTGACCACCTGACGCCGGCTCTGATGGCCTCATCTCGGCCGCTCTCCTCGGCTTCTTCACCTGAGGCTGACCACCTGACGCCGGCTCTGATGGCCTCATCTCGGCCGCTCTCCTCCTCTTCTTCACCTGAGGCTGACCACGTGACGCCGGCTCTGATGGCCTCATCTCGGCCGCTCTCCTCCTCTTCT
This sequence comes from Allobates femoralis, assembly GCA_033576535.1. NCBI lineage: Eukaryota > Metazoa > Chordata > Amphibia > Anura > Aromobatidae > Allobates > Allobates femoralis. The sequence continues at coordinate 629,887,766 of JARQOC010000001.1, forward strand.
TCACCTGAGGCTGACCACCTGACGCCGGCTCTGATGGCCTCATCTCGGCCGCTCTCCCCGGTGCCTGATCCTGAGATGAGATCATCCATCTCCGCTGTCAATGTGCCACAGAGACGATCCTCCAGCAGATTGGAATTATCAGCCGCTTCGCTGACTTGTATCACCGGGACTCAGATATCATCCATCACCGTTTCCTTAAATGCCAAAACTCAAACTTCTTAAAGGGATCCCTCCGCTTCTCTACTAATGTTGTAATTGTTCTAGTTGGTTGCAATGTCGGTTCTTCTGTTCCAGGGGACATTGGACATGTTGATGTCTCAGCAGGTTGAGATATTGATGAGAAGATGCAGAGTATCTGACTCGTTACATTGTACCTACACGATGTGCAAAGAACATTCCAGAAATAGGAGGTTTTTAACCCAGATAGAAGCTGTGTGTAAAAGAGACGCCTCGACGTGGCTACTGGGCTGTTATAGATACGGACATATTTATAAGATGAGGGTCTCATTTTTCCATAGCTGTAACATGGCTCTAGCTTCTGTTATGTCTTAGCAGAGCTCTTTTGTCATTACTTTGTGTCTGTGCAGACTATATGGAATGGAGTGCCGCAGGTTCTTTTCTTATACACCAGGACTGTAGACACCCACCTGGAGTGTGGAGGCCCAATGGAATTGGAGAGACCCACCTGAACTGGAGGTCCACCAAGACTGAAGAGATCCACCTGAACTGGAGAGGCCCATCTGGGAATGGAGAGACCCACCTGAACTGGAGAAGCTCTCTGGGACTGGAGAGACACACCGGAACTGGAGAGGCCCACCTGAACTGGAGGTCCACCAAGACTGAAGAGATCCACCTGAACTGGAGAGGCCCATCGGGAATGGAGAGACCCACCGGGATTGGAGAGACCCACCTGAACTGGAGATGACCACCTGAACTAGAGAGACCCACCGGGAATGGAGAGGTCCACTGGGACTGAAGAGACCCACCGGGACTGGAGAGAACCACCTGAACTGGAGAGACCCACCTGAACTGGAGAGACCCACCGGGAATGGAGAGGTCAACTGGGATTGGAGAGGTCCAGCAGGACTGGAGAGACCCACTGGGACTGAAGAGAACCACCTGAACTGGAGAGACCCACATGAACTGGAGAAGTCCACCGGAACTGGAGAGACCCACGGGGATTGGAGAGACCGACCTGAACTGGAGAGGCCCATCGGGACTGGAGAAACCCACTGGGACTCGAGAGACCCACCTGAACTGGAGGTCCACCAAGACTGAAGAGATCCACCTGAACTGGAGAGGCCTATCGGGAATGGAGAGACCCACCGGGATTGGAGAGACCCACCTGAACTGGAGAGGCCCATCGGGATTGGAGAGACCCACCTGAACTGGAGAGAACCACCTGAACTGGAGAGACCCACCGGGATTGGAGAGACTTACCTGAACTGGAGAGAACCACCTGAACTGGAGAGACCCACCGGGACTGGAGAGACCCACCTGAACTAGAGAGACCCACTGGGAATGGAGAGGTCCACTGGGACTGAAGAGAACCACCTGAACTGAGAGACCCACCGGGAATGGAGAGGTCAACTGGGATTGGAGAGGTCAACTGGGATTGGAGAGGTCCAGCAGGACTGGAGAGACCCACTGGGACTGAAGAGAACCACCTGAACTGGAGAGACCCACATGAACTGGAGAAGTCCACCGGAACTGGAGAGACCCATGGGGATTGGAGAGACCCACCTAAACTGGAGGCGTCCATTGGTACTGGAGAGACCCACCTGAACTGTAGAGACCCACCTGAACTGTAGAGACCCACCGGAACTGGAGAGGCCCATCTGAACTGTAGAGACCCACCGGAACTGGAGAGGCCCATCTGGACTGGAGAGACCCACCGGAACTGGAGAGACCCACCTGGACTGGAGAGACCCACTGGGACTCGAGAGACCCACCTGAACTGGAGGTCCACCAAGACTGAAGAGACCCACCTGAACTGGAGAGGCCCACCGGGAATGTAGAGACCCACCGGGATTGGAGAGACCCACCTGAACTAGAGAAACCTACCTGAACTGGAGAAGCCTGGACTGGAGAAGCCTGGACTGGAGAAGCCCTCCTGAACTGTACAGGCCCTCCTTGACTAGAAAGGCCCACCGGGACTGTAGAGACCCATCCAGAGTGTAGAGGCCCACTCAAACTGTGGAGGCCTACCTGGACTGTAGAGACCCACCAAGACTACAGAGGCTCACTAGGACTCTGACCTCCATAAGATTCAGGGAGTCAGCACTAAGTCCACATGAATATTTACCAGATCTCAAGGGGCAAGATACAGAACCAAGATGGTGGAAGAAGCAAAGTCAAGAAGGTGAGAAACTAAGATCTCCCCCTCCAGCACTGAGTTCATCCTGGAGCAAAGCGGTGAAGATTTAAATAGGAGAAGTCGTATGATGCGTTTCGGGAGTGAGAATCCTTTACTCATAGCTAAGATCATTCCCGAAACGCGTCAGTGTTTGTAGATCTGAGCTTTGATGGTGTCTGAGCACAAGGATTAAAGAATGAAAGTTTCTCAGTGGAGACGGAGCGCCGGCTGGTGTGACCGGACTCTGACGTGAAGACGGAGTGCCGGCTGGTGTGACCGGACTCTGACGTGAAGACGGAGCGCCGGCTGGTGTGACCGGACTCTGACGTGAAGACGGAGCGCCGGCTGGTGTGACCGGACTGTGATATGAAGACGGAGTGCCGGCTGGTGTGACCGGACTGTGATGTGAAGACGGAGCGTCAGCTGGTGTGACCGGAATCTGATGTGAAGACGGAGCGCCGGCTCGTGTGACCGGACTGTGATACGAAGACGGAGTGCCGGCTGGTGTGACCGGACTGTGATGTGAAGACGGAGCGTCAGCTGGTGTGACCGGACTGTGATGTGAAGACGGAGCGTCAGCTGGTGTGACCGGACTGTGATGTGAAGACGGAGCGTCAGCTGGTGTGACCAGACTCTGATGTGAAGACGGAGTGCCGGCTGGTGTGACCGGACTGTGATGTGAAGACGGAGCGTCAGTTGGTGTGACCGGACTCTGATGTGAAGACAGAGCGTCAGCTGGTGTGACTAGACTGTGATGTGAAGACGGAGTGCCGGCTGGTGTGACCGGACTGTGATACGAAGACGGAGTGCCGGCTGGTGTGACCGGACTGTGAAGTGAAGACGGAGCGCCGGCTGGTGTGACCGGACTGTAATGTGAAGACGGAGCGTCAGCTGGTGTGACCGGACTCTGATGTGAAGACGGAGCGTCAGCTGGTGTGACCGGACTCTGATGTGAAGACGGAGTGCCGGCTGGTGTGACCGGACTGTGATGTGAAGACGGAGCGCCGGCTGGTGTGACCGGACTGTGATCTGAAGACGCAGCGCCGGCTGGTGTGACCAGACTGTGATGTGAAGACGGAGCGCCGGCTCGTGTGACCGGACTGTGATGTGAAGATGGAGTGCTGGCTGGTGTGACCGGACTGTGATGTGAAGACGGAGCGCTGGCTGGTGTGACCGGATTGTGATGTAAAGACGGAGCGTCGGCTAGTGTGACCGGACTGTGATGTGAAGACGGAGCGCCGGCTGGTGTGACCGGACTGTGATGTGAAGACGAAGCGCCGGCTGGTGTGACCGGATTCTGGGGTGACCTCGTGTGTCCGGCTGGTGTGACCGGATTCTGGGGTGACCTCGTGTGTCCGGCTGGTGTGACCGGATTCTGGGGTGACCTCGTGTGTCCGGCTGGTGTGACCGGATTCTGGGGTGACCTCGTGTGTCCGGCTGGTGTGACCGGATTCTGGGGTGACCTCGTGTGTCCGGCTGGTGTGACCGGATTCTGGGGTGACCTCGTGTGTCCGGCTGGTGTGACCGGATTCTGGGGTGACCTCGTGTGTCCGGCTGGTGTGACCGGATTCTGGGGTGACCTCGTGTGTCCGGCTGGTGTGACCGGATTCTGGGGTGACCTCGTGTGTCCGGCTGGTGTGACCGGATTCTGGGGTGACCTCGTGTGTCCGGCTGGTGTGACCGGATTCTGGGGTGACCTCGTGTGTCCGGCTGGTGTGACCGGATTCTGGGGTGACCTCGTGTGTCCGGCTGGTGTGACCGGATTCTGGGGTGACCTCGTGTGTCCGGCTGGTGTGACCGGATTCTGGGGTGACCTCGTGTGTCCGGCTGGTGTGACCGGATTCTGGGGTGACCTCGTGTGTCCGGCTGGTGTGACCGGATTCTGGGGTGACCTCGTGTGTCCGGCTGGTGTGACCGGATTCTGGGGTGACCTCGTGTGTCCGGCTGGTGTGACCGGATTCTGGGGTGACCTCGTGTGTCCGGCTGGTGTGACCGGATTCTGGGGTGACCTCGTGTGTCCGGCTGGTGTGACCGGATTCTGGGGTGACCTCGTGTGTCCGGCTGGTGTGACCGGATTCTGGGGTGACCTCGTGTGTCCGGCTGGTGTGACCGGATTCTGGGGTGACCTCGTGTGTCCGGCTGGTGTGACCGGATTCTGGGGTGACCTCGTGTGTCCGGCTGGTGTGACCGGATTCTGGGGTGACCTCGTGTGTCCGGCTGGTGTGACCGGATTCTGGGGTGACCTCGTGTGTCCGGCTGGTGTGACCGGATTCTGGGGTGACCTCGTGTGTCCGGCTGGTGTGACCGGATTCTGGGGTGACCTCGTGTGTCCGGCTGGTGTGACCGGATTCTGGGGTGACCTCGTGTGTCCGGCTGGTGTGACCGGATTCTGGGGTGACCTCGTGTGTCCGGCTGGTGTGACCGGATTCTGGGGTGACCTCGTGTGTCCGGCTGGTGTGACCGGATTCTGGGGTGACCTCGTGTGTCCGGCTGGTGTGACCGGATTCTGGGGTGACCTCGTGTGTCCGGCTGGTGTGACCGGATTCTGGGGTGACCTCGTGTGTCCGGCTGGTGTGACCGGATTCTGGGGTGACCTCGTGTGTCCGGCTGGTGTGACCGGATTCTGGGGTGACCTCGTGTGTCCGGCTGGTGTGACCGGATTCTGGGGTGACCTCGTGTGTCCGGCTGGTGTGACCGGATTCTGGGGTGACCTCGTGTGTCCGGCTGGTGTGACCGGATTCTGGGGTGACCTCGTGTGTCCGGCTGGTGTGACCGGATTCTGGGGTGACCTCGTGTGTCCGGCTGGTGTGACCGGATTCTGGGGTGACCTCGTGTGTCCGGCTGGTGTGACCGGATTCTGGGGTGACCTCGTGTGTCCGGCTGGTGTGACCGGATTCTGGGGTGACCTCGTGTGTCCGGCTGGTGTGACCGGATTCTGGGGTGACCTCGTGTGTCCGGCTGGTGTGACCGGATTCTGGGGTGACCGTGGTGCCGTGCTGGTGTGACCGGATTCTGGGGTGACCTCGTGTGTCCGGCTGGTGTGACCGGATTCTGGGGTGACCTCGTGTGTCCGGCTGGTGTGACCGGATTCTGGCGGTGTGACCTCGTGTGTCCGGCTGTGTGTGTGACCGGATTCTGGGGTGACCTCGTGTGTCCGGCTGGTGTGACCGGATTCTGGGGTGACCTCGTGTGTGGGTGTGACCGGATCTGGTGTGACGTGATTCGTGACGGATCTGGGGTGACCTCGTGTGTCCGGCTGGTGTGACCGGATTCTGGGGTGACCTCGTGTGTCCGGCTGGTGTGACCGGATTCTGGGGTGACCTCGTGTGTCCGGCTGGTGTGACCGGATTCTGGGGTGACCTCGTGTGTCTGGCTGGTGTGACGGCGCTTCGTCTTTGCAGATTGTGCCTCTCCTGGAGATCTCTGTGGAGATGATGTCACCGCTGATCCTCCCGATCCATCGCACACAAGTAATGTAAACACAGACTTCCTCCATGTGTCACCTGGTCACTTCCTCACACCTGGGATGCCCGGTGTTTGCCCTGAGATGACTCACGGAGGACGAGGCACGTGGAGGCCATGACTCACAGAGGTGTGCGCTCGCAGGTCACACATCCGCTCTGTAGACAGTGAATTGTACACAGTGATGACTGATGATTGAGGTCTACACCGAGGTCAAGCGGCAAAATACTGAACCCCAGACTAAAGCTGGTCCCGTGTAAGACCTGTAGGGACCACAAAGAAAACCTCAGGGATCAGTGCACCCCAACATGAACAGGTGTGGCCCCATGCAAAAGGGCCCACTGCAAACATAAAGCTGAAAGGGGCACCGTCTTCCCCCAAAACCTGACCTCATTGATTCCTCTGGGGGCCCCGACATGTGAGCGCACTGCTTCCTCCTGGGGCCCCGAAACCTGACCTAACTGCTTCCTCCAGGGGCCCCGGCTCACTTTCATTACATCACAGAAACAGTCTGGTGCTTATCTGAGCCGCAGCCCAAGAGGTAAATAACAGGGCGAGAACACCCATAATACCCAACAGGAAGAAAGACAGGTGACACCGGGACACCGAGCGGCCGAATACACCGATATATAGGATGGTTAGACCACTGTACGTGTCGCACCCCCGGGCCATGGGGTACTTGGAACTGGGCTGGTAAGCAGTTCTGGGGAGTCCCAGGGGTCCAGACCTGACTCCATGACACTGCGTTCAGCTGGTAAAAGAGTTCTTGGCTTGATAGGGAAAGGGGTGATGAAAGGGAAAGTTAGTCGTGACGCCACCTGTGGTTTGTACACAGTACTTTTCCTTCGTTTACACCTGTGGTTTGTGGCTATTAGTGGCCACCGCTGCTGCAGAACCTCTGGGGACAATGGATGGGCGGCTCCCCATGGGCAGAGCGGATCCCCACGGCAGTGGATGTAGTAAGGGTGTAGGGTGCAGGATGGAGGGCGCAAAGCAACAGACAGACTCACACTTTGTTGGTTCCTCAGTCCTTTTACTGGAGCATTGGGAATACTGACAGGTGATGGTATACTGAGTCCGAATACTTGAGAGCAACTCGGGGTCACCCGACAGGTTCTGAGGCCTCCCTGCTGCGCTTTCTTAGTAACATAGATTTTAAGGTTGAAGGAAGACTTTAAAGCCATCTAGTTCAACCCATAGCCTAACATGTTGATGCAGGGACCCTGCTGCTGCGTAAGCTGAGCCACTGGCCCTCTCTCTCTCCTGCTTGGTGCCGGTATGGCAGGCAGCTCGAGTCCTTCTCTAGCCCCATGTCTCAGGCAGCTGTTCCTGGGCTCTTTACGCTGCTTTGCCTCTGAGCACAGTGTGGATGGGCAACTTGGAATTCCCCACCTTCCAGTATTGGCTGCCGGGTCGTTAGGTCCTGCACAGCCTCGGACTCCGGTGTCCATTTCTTGGCGCTTATTCCTCTAGGGTGAGCTCGACACCGCTCCACTGGCTCTCCTCTACCTCCTCAGACCCCTGCCTTGGGTCCCTCACGCTAGGCTTAGATATCCTGGGACCACCTTAACAAGGTTCCAGTCCACAGGATGTCTTCCTCAGTCCTCCTAGGAACTGAACTTACTAACTCCGCCCCAGACCAGAATTTATAGGGGAGCTCACAATGAACCTGGGTTTAGGTTTCCCCCCGTCAGGCCTGGAGGCAGAAAGGTGTTGTGTGCAGTTTCTGTCTGGTATAAATACCCTCTGTTGCTCTCAGGTATGACACTACCCCCCGGGGGGCGATAATGACACTGTAGCACTTGGACTCTGGGATGCCACATAAGGACGACATGTGTGATGTCATTATACCAGTGATGTCATCACCAGGGGGCGGGGCTGACTCCTTACACATGTATACAGGCTGGTGTCAGCAGTAATAGATGAGGAGCTGGTGCTGTAGTATAAGGGGTGTGGCCTCATGTGTGATGTCATCACCAGGGGGCGGGCCTGACTCCTCACACATGTATACAGGCTGGTGTCAGCAGTAATAGATGAGGAGCTGGTGCTGTAGAATAAGGGGTGTGGTCTCATGTGTGATGTCATCACCAGGGGGCGGGGCTGACTCCTCACATGTATACAGGCTGGTGCTGTAGTATAAGGGGTGTGGCCTCATGTGTGATGTCATCACCAGGGGGCGGGGCTGACACCTCACACATGTATACAGGCTGGTGCTGTAGTATAAGGGGTGTGGCCTCATGTGTGATGTCATCACCAGGGGGCGGGGCTGACTCCTCACATGTATACAGGCTGGTGTCAGCAGTAATAGATGAGGAGCTGGTGCTGTAGTATAAGGGGTGTGGCTCTCATGTGTGATGTCATCACCGGGGGCAGGGCTGACTCCTCACACATGTATACAGGCTGGTGCTGTAGTATAGGTGGCCTCAATGTGTGATGTCTCACGGGGCAGGCTGACTCTACACATGATAAGGCTGTGCAGTATAAGGGGTGTGGCCTCATGTGTGATGTCATCACCAGGGGCGGGGCTGACTCCTCACACATGTATACAGGCTGGTGCTGTAGTATAAGGGGTGTGGCCTCATGTGTGATGTCATCACCAGGGGCGGGGCTGACCCTCACACATGCATACAGGCTGGTGTCAGCAGTAATAGATGAGGAGCTGGTGCTGTAGTATAAGGGGTGTGGCCTCATGTGTGATGTCATCACCAGGGGGCGGGGCTGACATCTCACACATGTATACAGGCTGGTGCTGTAGTATAAGGGGTGTGGCTCATGTGTGATTCATCAAGGGGGTCGGTGATCATCACATGTATACAGGCTGGGTCAGCAGTAATAATGAGACTGGTGCTTATATAAGGGTGTGCTCTGTGTGATGTCATACAGGGGCGGGCTGAATTCACACATGTATACAGGCTGGTGCTGTAGTATAAGGGGTGTGGCCTCATGTGTGATGTCATCACCAGGGGGCGGGGCTGACTCCTCACATGTATACAGGCTGGTGTCAGCAGTAATAGATGAGGAGCTGGTGCTGTAGTATAAGGGGTGTGGCCTCATGTGTGATGTCATCACCAGGGGGCGGGGCTGACTCCTCACATGTATACAGGCTGGTGTCAGCAGTAATAGATGAGGAGCTGGTGCTGTAGTATAAGGGTGTGGCTCATGTGTGATATCATCACCAGGGCGGCTGACGTCATCACACATGGTATACAGGCTGGTGTCAGCAGTAATGATAGGACATGTGCTGTATAAGGGGTGTGGCTCATGTGTGATGTCATCACCAGGGGCGGGCTGACATCTACAATGATAAGGCTGGTGCTGTGATAGGGGTGTGGCCTCATGTGTGATGTCATCACCAGGGGGCGGGGCTGACTCCTCACACATGTATACAGGCTGGTGTCAGCAGTAATAGATGAGGAGCTGGTGCTGTAGTATAAGGGGTGTGGCCTCATGTGTGATGTCATCATAGCATTGATGTCATCACCAGGGGGCGGGGCTGACACCTCACACATGTATACAGGCTGGTGTCAGCAGTAATAGATGAGGAGCTGGTGCTGTAGTATAAGGGTGTGGCCTCATGTGTGATGTCATCACCAGGGGGCGGGCTGACTCCTCACATGTATACAGGCTGGTGTCAGCAGTAATAGATGAGGAGCTGGTGCTGTAGTATAAGGGGTGGCCTCATGTGTGATGTCATCACAGGGGCGGGGCTGACTCCTCACACATGTATACAGGCTGGTGTCAGCAGTAATAGATGAGGAGCTGGTGCTATAGTATAAGGGGTGTGGTCTCATGTGTGATGTCATCACCAGGGGCGGGGCTGACTCCTCACACATGTATACAGGCTGGTGTCAGCAGTAATAGATGAGGAGCTGGTGCTGTAGTATAAGGGGTGTGGCCTCATGTGTGATGTCATCACCAGGGGGCGGGGCTGACACCTCACACATGTATACAGGCTGGTGCTGTAGTATAAGGGGTGTGGTCTCATGTGTGATGTCATCACCAGGGGCGGGGCTGACTCCTCACACATGTATACAGGCTGGTGCTGTAGTATAAGGGTGTAGCCTCATGTGTGATGTCATCACCAGGGGGCGGGGCTGACTCCTCACATGTATACAGGCTAGTGCTGTAGTATAAGGGGTGTAGCCTCATGTGTGATGTCATCACCAGGGGGCGGGGCTGACTCCTCACATGTATACAGGCTGGTGTCAGCAGTAATAGATGAGGAGCTGGTGCTGTAGTATAAGGGTGTGGCCTCATGTGTGATGTCATCACCAGGGGGCGGGGCTGACACCTCACACATGTATACAGGCTGGTGCTGTAGTATAAGGGGTGTGGCCTCATGTGTGATGTCATCACCAGGGGGCGGGGCTGACTCCTCACACATGTATACAGGCTGGTGTCAGCAGTAATAGATGAGGAGCTGGTGCTGTAGTATAAGGGGTGTGGCCTCATGTGTGATGTCATCACCAGGGGCGGGGCTGACTCCTCACATGTATACAGGCTGGTGTCAGCAGTAATAGATGAGGAGCTGGTGCTGTAGTATAAGGGGTGTGGCCTCATGTGTGATATCATCACCAGGGGGCGGGCTGACTCATCACACATGTATACAGGCTGGTGTCAGCAGTAATAGATGAGGAGCTGGTGCTGTAGTATAAGGGGTGTGGTCTCATGTGTGATGTCATCACCAGGGGGCGGGGCTGACATCTCACACATGTATACAGGCTGGTGCTGTAGTATAAGGGGTGTGGCCTCATGTGTGATGTCATCACCAGGGGGCGGGGCTGACTCCTCACATGTATACAGGCTGGTGTCAGCAGTAATAGATGAGGAGCTGGTGCTGTAGTATAAGGGGTGTGGCCTCATGTGTGATGTCATCACCAGGGGGCGGGGCTGACATCTCACACATGTATACAGGCTGGTGCTGTAGATATAAGGGGTGTGGCCTCATGTGTGATGTCATCACCAGGGGGCGGGGCTGACTCCTCACATGTATACAGGCTGGTGTCAGCAGTAATAGATGAGGAGCTGGTGCTGTAGTATAAGGGGTGTGGCCTCATGTGTGATGTCATCACCAGGGGCGGGGCTGACTCCTCACATGTATACAGGCTGGTGTCAGCAGTAATAGATGAGGAGCTGGTGCTGTAGTATAAGGGGTGTGGCCTCATGTGTGATGTCATCACCAGGGGGCGGGGCTGACTCCTCACATGTATACAGGCTGGTGTCAGCAGTAATAGATGAGGAGCTGGTGCTGTAGTATAAGGGGTGTGGCCTCATGTGTGATGTCATCACCAGGGGGCGGGGCAGACTCCTCACACATGTATACAGGCTGGTGCTGTAGTATAAGGGGTGTGGCCTCATGTGTGATGTCATCACCGGGGGGCAGGGCTGACTCCTCACACATGTATACAGGATGGTGCTGTAGTATAAGGGGTGTGGCCTCATGTGTGATGTCATTATATCAGTGATGTCATCACCAGGGGGCAGGGCCGACACCTCTCACATATATTTATATGTCGAACACAAGGGCCAAGGTTACTCAGCAGCTGGGCCAAGTTCAGTTCATGGTAGCCGCAGCTGTGCACATGTAAAAGGGGCAAAAGTGGGGATAAAGTTTGTTTGTGATGCTAGTAGGGATAATCGGTCTAATGAGGCTGGCACTACAGGTGATCTCTGGAAGATAGGTGGTAGTAGCAGCGCAGATGGTTAACTCTTCCCAACCAGGGCTGGCTCCCAGGGAGATGATGAGGGTGATGGTGGTGAGTGCAGTGGAGAAAGTATACAGTAGGAGTCAGGGTATTGCTTTACCTTTTTAGTGACGATTCTGTAGCAGGTCCAGGGTAGTATAACCCCCACCAGGCATGTGGTCTGGTCAGTCTGATGAGAACTGTTGTCCGCTCTGTTGGGTGAGTATATATTGACCTTCCTGCTGACTTTCCTTGAGCTTTAGATTTCTTGGTGCCTTTATCTTTTCGATACTCCTTCTTGGTTGTTGTGAGTTACTTCCTGCCAGGCTGGTAGTGCGGATCCTGCAGGTATCCGCGTCTATAGCCAGGGTCGGCACCAGGTTTTTGTGGGCCCGGAGCAAAACAATCTCAGTGGGCCCCTTTACACATAGCACAATTCATGAATATAATATAGAAGCTGCAGGCTGTGTTTATGTAATATAGAGGCTCCTGGGTGGGCTCTATATATAATATTGAGGCTGTGCAGGACTGCATATATAATAGAGGCTTCCAGGCTGTATATATAATATGGAGACTGCGGAGCTGTATAAATAGTATAGAGGCTGCTGCTCGGCTGCATATATTATTTGGAGGATCTGCTGTGAATATTATTTGGAGGCTGTGCTGGGCTGTATATATTATTTGGATGCTGTGGCAGTCTAGCAGCAGCCTCCAATATATACAGCCCAATGCCCAGCACAGCCTCCAAATAATAAATATAGCCAAGCACAGCCTCCATATTATATAGACAGCACAGCCTCCAAATACTATATACAGCACAGCAGCAGTCTACATATTATATATACAGCACAACACAGCCTCCAAATAATATATACAGGCAGCCTCAAAATAATATATACAGCAAAGCACAGCCTCCATAATATATATACATCACAGCACAGTCTCCAAATAATATATATACAGCACAGCATCCATTTTATATGTGCATTACAGCCTCCAAATAACATATACAGCACAGCACACCCTCAATATTATATATACATCACAGCACAGTCTCCAAATAATACATACAGCACAGCCTCCATTTTATATGTGCATTACAGCCTCCAAATAACATATACAGCACAGCACACCCTCAATATTATATATACATCACAGCACAGTCTCCAAATAATACATACAGCACAGCCTCCATTTTATATGTGCATTACAGCCTCCAAATAACATATACAGCACAGCACACCCTCCATGTTATATATACAGCCCAGCTCAGCCTACAAATAATATATACAGCCCAGCTCAGCCTCCAAATAATATATATAGCCCAGCACAGCCTCCAAATTCTATATACAGCATAACCTCCCAAAAATATATACAGCACAGCCTCCATATTATATATATAGCCCAGCAGCAGCCTCCATATAGCCCATCATCAGCCTCCATAGCCCAGCAGCAGTCTCCATAGCCAAGCAGTAACATCCATAGCCCAGCAGTAGCCTCCATAGCTTCCATAGACCAGCAGCAGCCTCCATAGCACAGCCTCCATAGCCCAGCACAACCTCCACATAGCCCAGCATCAGCCTCCAAAGCCTAGTCTTCATAGCCCAGCAGCAGCCTCCATAGCCCAGCAGCAGCCTTCATAGTCCAGCAGCAGCCTCCATAGCACAGCCTTAATAACCCAGCAGCAAATTCTATGGCCTAGCAGCAGCCTCCATAGCCCAGCAGCAGCCTCCATAGCCTAGCAGCTTCTTCCATAGCAAAGCAGCAACCTCATAGCCCAGTCTCCATAACCCAGCAGTCTCTATGGCCCAGCACCAGTCTCCATAGCTCAGCCTCCATAGCCCAGCAGCAGCCTCCACAGCACAGCCTCTATAGCCCAGCACAGCCTCCATAGCCCAGCAGCAGCCTCCATAGCACAGCCTCCATAAACCAGCAGCCTCTATGGCCCAGCAGCAGCCTCCATAGCTCACCCTCCAAAATCCAGCAGCAGCCTCCATAGCACAGCCTCCATGACCTAGCAGCAGCCTCTATGACCCAGCAGTAGTCTCCATAGCACAGCCTCCGTATATTTCAGCAGCAGCCTCCATAGTGCAGTCTCCATAACTCAAAAGCAGCCTCCAGAGCACTGCTTCGATAACCCAGCAGCAGCCTCTATGTCCCAGCAGTAGCCTCCATAGCACAGCCTCCATATACCCCAGCAACAGCCTCTATGCCCCAGGAGTAGCCTCCATAGCACAGCCTACACATACCTCAGCAATAGCCTTCATAGCACAGCCTCCATAACCCAGCAGTAGCCTCCATAACACAGCCTCCATAACCCAGCAGTAGCCTCCATAGCACAGCCTACACATACCTCAGCAATAGCCTTCATAGCACAGCCTCCATAAACTAGCAGTAGCCTCCATAACACAGCCTCCATAACCCAGCAGCAGCCTCTATGTCCCAGCAGCAGCCTCCATAGCACAGCCTCCATATACCCCAGCAGCAGCCTCCATAGCTCAGCCTCCATATACCTCAGCAGCAGCCTCTATAGCACAGCCTCCATATAGCCCAGCCGCAGCCTCCACAGCCCTACACAATTTCCAAGCAGCCCAGTGACAGCCTCTATAATTCCTTATCATGCTACACATAGCAAAAAAAAAAAAAAAGTTTATGCTCACCTTCCCTCCGCTCCCCCGGAGCTTTTGTCCTCCTCAGTTGCTGTCCCTGCTCCTCATTACAGCAGGCTCCCGTCCGCGCTCCTCCTCACCGCCAGCACGGCTGCAGCAGAGTGATGAGTTCGCTGGGTGATGGGAGCCGGCATATGGCTAATTTGAATCGCATTCAAATTAGCCATGTGCACTGGCAGCTGAGCGATCACTCAGCTGCCAGAGTGTCCCGGCTGCTGGGCCCCTCCTTGTCAGGGCTGCTTGTCCCTGATGGCTAGAGGGCCCCCCCCAGCTGCTCAGGGCCCCGTCACTTGCCCAGGTACGCAGGGTGCTGACGCCAGCCCTGCCTATAGCACTCCCCTATACTACAGTCGCCCTGGAGAACTCCACTAAGTTGCTGGTTGGCATGAAATCTACTCAGTCTTCAGTTCTGCCACCAGGCGTATAAGCATGAAAGACCTGGGGCTGGTCCCCTGACTACAGCTTGTCCCTTTACTGGACCTCTCCTTCGCCTACCCTGCCTGCAGCTGACCTTTTCAGAGGAGCTCCTGTTGTCTCCTCACTGGACATTTCCTTCACCTACTCTGCCCTACTACACCACATTACTAACTCCTTCCTCCAACTAGAGGTTGAGTCACAGCCCAACCCAGGCCTTCAGTCCTCAGCTTCCTGGTTAGAGATCAGGTAGTGTGTGTTCGCTTCAGACATCCATCAGATGGACCACAATTCCCATCAGATATGGCATTACATGAGACGTTGTATTGAGTACAGGTCATATATATAGATGAGACGTTGTATTGAGTACAGGTCATATATACAGATGAGACGTTGTATTGAGTACAGGTCATATATATAGATGAGACGTTGTATTGAGTACAGGTCATATATACAGATGAGACGTTGTACTGAGTACAGGTCATATATGTAGATGAGACGTTGTACTTAGTACAGGTCATATATGTAGATGAGACGTTGTACTTAGTACAGGTCATATATATAGATGAGACGTTGTATTGAGTACAGGTCATATATATAGATGAGACGTTGTATTCAGTACAGGTCATATATATAGATGAGACGTTGTATTGAGTACAGGTCATATATATAGATGAGACGTTGTACTGAGTACAGGTCATATATACAGATGAGACGTTGTACTGAGTACAGGTCATATATATAGATGAGACGTTGTATTGAGTACAGGTCATATATATAGATGAGACGTTGTATTGAGTACAGGTCATATATATAGATGAGACGTTGTATTGAGTACAGGTCATATATACAGATGAGACGTTGTACTGAGTACAGGTCATATATGTAGATGAACGTTTGTACTTAGTACAGGTCATATATGAGATGAGACGTTGTACTTAGTACAGGTCATATATATAGATGAGACGTTGTATTGAGTACAGGTCATATATATAGATGAGACGTTGTATTCAGTACAGGTCATATATATAGATGAGACGTTGTATTGAGTACAGGTCATATATATAGATGAGACGTTGTACTGAGTACAGGTCATATATACAGATGAGACGTTGTACTGAGTACAGGTCATATATATAGATGAGACGTTGTATTGAGTACAGGTCATATATATAGATGAGACGTTGTATGAGTACAGGTCATATATATAGATGAGACGTTGTACTGAGTACAGGTCATATATATAGATGAGACGTTGTACTGAGTACAGGACATATATATAGATGAGACGTTGTATTGAGTACAGGTCATATATATAGATGAGACGTTGTATTGAGTACAGGTCATATATATAGATGAGACGTTGTATTGAGTACAGGTCATATATATAGATGAGACGTTGTATTGAGTACAGGTCATATATACAGATGAGACGTTGTATTGAGTACAGGTCATATATATAGATGAGACGTTGTATTGAGTACAGGTCATATATATAGATGAGACGTTGTACTGAGTACAGGACATATATATAGATGAGACGTTGTATTGAGTACAGGTCATATATATAGATGAGACGTTGTATTGAGTACAGGTCATATATATAGATGAGACGTTGTACTGAGTACAGGTCATATATATAGATGAGACGTTGTATTGAGTACAGGTCATATATACAGATGAGACGTTGTATTGAGTACAGGTCATATATATAGATGAGACGTTGTATTGAGTACAGGTCATATATATAGATGAGACGTTGTACTGAGTACAGGACATATATATAGATGAGACGTTGTATTGAGTACAGGTCATATATATAGATGAGACGTTGTATTGAGTACAGGTCATATGTATAGATGAAACGTTGTACTGAGTACAGGTCATATATATAGATGAGACGTTGTACTGAGTACAGGTCATATATATAGATGAGACGTTGTACTGAGTACAGGTCATATATATAGATGAGACGTTGTATTGAGTACAGGTCATATATATAGATGAGACGTTGTATTGAGTACAGATCATATATATAGATGAGACGTTGTACTGAGTACAGGTCATATGTATAGATGAAACGTTGTATTGAGTACAGGTCATATATATAGATGAGACGTTGTACTGAGTACAGGACATATATATAGATGAGACGTTGTATTGAGTACAGGTCATATATATAGATGAGACGTTGTACTGAGTACAGGTCATATATATAGATGAGACGTTGTACTGAGTACAGGTCATATATGTAGATGAGACGTTGTATTGAGTACAGGTCATATATATAGATGAGACGTTGTATTGAGTACAGGTCATATATATAGATGAGACGTTGTACTGAGTACAGGTCATATATATAGATGAGACGTTGTATTGAGTACAGGTCACATATATAGATGAGACGTTGTATTGAGTACAGGTCATATATATAGATGAGACGTTGTACTGAGTACAGGTCATATACCGTACATAGGTGACAGTGTGAATATGTGTAGATTGCACAGATGGGGGGTATTGGGGCCCTGATGTCATTGACTCCCCCAGGCTCAGGACCACTACCCCCATCCTCTGTGCCCTGTCTGCGGTGCAGTATACGGGTAATCTGGCACCAATATAAAAGGGTCATTCTGCTGAGAAGCCGCTTTGTCTCTTCTCCTTTCCTCGTGTATTCATGTCTGCAGGAGCCGGCGGTGACACAATGGCCATCTTGTGTCCCTTATCCTGTGTGGACGCGACCAGAGACACGTAGCATCGGCTGAAACCCGAGTCCATGGACCCAGATACAGGACAGATGGGCTTAACCCCCTCCCTGCCGCCGACACCCTGCGCTCCGCACCCCATGTACGCTCACGAGCGATCCAAATGTGATCTCCTATGTGATCCTCCTGTGTAATTCCCCATATATGATCCCCTGACACGTCCATTATGGTGCTGGACGTTCTATAGATCTGCGTTTTACTGTCTTGTGATGGTGGTCCGGGGCGGTAGTCATGGGTGAGGGTCCTTGCTCCAGTCCGCGCCCTAGTCACCCCCATAGAGCTGGAGGAAGGGGATGGTGTTGTGATCCTGGCTGGTTGTACATGTGATTAGGCTCCTCCAGGCCAGGATCCTTCCTCTGGGGAGTTACAGACATGGACACGGTTATATTTCTTAACAGACATTCACTTGACCCAATCATTGTCACCGTCCCTGACCTGACACTACGCTGTCCGGAGCGCAGAGTCAAAAAAGCCCCTAGTGCCCCCCTATGTGTCCTATATAAGCCCTATGGTCACCTTTGCCCCCACCCCTAACCCTCAGGTCACTACCTCCAACCCAGCGTCATGCCGGCCTCCAACCACAAGCAGGGTTGAGGTTTCGGCCTCCCACTGAACGTCCATGGCTGTGGAGTCAGGAAGCCAAACATCTGACTCCGACTCCTCAATTTCACTGAATCTGACCCCGACTCCACGACTCTGACTCCTCAACCATGACTGTGAAGTCAGTAAATACCTGACTCCGACTCCTCGATTCCCCTGAATTCAACTCCAACTTTCCCCAAAACGAACACCGGCTCCAACTCCACAACTCTGACTCCACAGCCCTCAAACACTGCAATACTGCACCGGTAACATTTTACAAAGTCCTTGGCAATACGTTTGGCATTACGGCACATTTTAGCTTTGGGCTGCTCCACAACTCTCAATACCACCGCTGCCGCTAATCTGTCCTCCTTCCTGCTCGGCACCACAGCCCCGCAGGTTAGGCATACAGTCCTCCCTAACAGGGGTCTCGTCCACCACAAGGACCTGTCCTCTATAACGGTGTAGACCACCGTCGTACTCATCTCGTTTAACACTTGCTCATCCAGGTCTATGCCGAGTCTCCTCCAGAGGACACGAATTGATGGCCAGAGGACCATTATGGTTCACCACACAGTTGATGCCTTTAGGGCAGAAGTATCTGAGTACCGACAACCAGCTTACACTCCTCCCCGCTTTAATTAAGTTCCTTCTCAACCTAATGAAACCAAAAAGAATTCACGAAGAAGTTCAATTATGGTGCACAAGACAACGTTGCAGAAAGAAGGGAAAATGTTGTAATGTATTGTAAGGATTTACTCAAGAATCTAATAGCAATGGGAGCAAAGACACACTGAGACTAGTTTAAAGGTGAAGATGTCTGTATTGAACACAAGTGGCAGAAAGCAAAGTGAGCAAGATTATCAAACATGTAATGAACAGAAAAGTCTCTTGAAATAATTCTTTCACAGAGGAGCCAAAAGGGGAAATCTCTCAGAAGGAGTATACATAGGGAGATGCGAAAAGCAGAAACAGCCTATGATTAATTACACCCAGGGAGGTCTGAGAGTGGTAGTCACAGAGAACAAGTCCTGAACGTGAAACAGTGCAGTGCAGTTAAAGAAAGTCCAGCACAGTCCAGAGAACTGCTGCACAATATAAACTGAGAAGCTGCAAAAGGTAACACCCACACAGGGCTCACGTATCACAGGCAGGCAAGCTTGAAGAGACAACAGCACTAGGAGTGAGTTTGCAGAGAAGCACTGAAGCAGATGTGGTAGCAGGATGTGAAGCTGCAGACTCTGGAAAAGATAGAGCAGATTAGCAGAAGGAGGAACTCTTGAGAAACAAAGGGAGCAGGAAGTCAGGAATTCAAACTGAATACTCAAGCAAGGCTAGAAGGTAGAGTAAGGTTTATAAAGGAAGGGAAGGAGGATCACATGAACAGGAGCAAAACAGCAGAAACCATCTTGTAAAAAGACAAGGATGCACAAACGGTAAATAGAAGATCCAGAGACGTGACAAAGGTTTATAAAGGCAGGAATGATAATGATAAAGCAAATTCACAGAGGGAGGGGGTATCCTGTGGCCGAAATCCCATCAACAATTACTGTAGGATCTAGCTGGGTCGCTCACACACGTTGCCCCAACTATACAACAGATACTCAAGAGGAGATTTCCCAAGCAAGAAATATCCAAAACTACACTACACCTACAACCTCACCGGCCTCTGCTACTCGGGTCCCACGACTACTGAGGCTTATACTACACCCTAACAGGTGCACACACAGGAAAAAATCACAATAATCCTGTAGAAACAAGTCCAGTCCTTGAGCCTGATGCTGGGACGCTTCTCAGTGCGCACTTATTTCCTTCCACAGCAGAATAGAAACTGCTCTTTTTCCTTACTGGTCTTGGGTCTGGATTATGTCTTTGGGTCCTCTGGATTACATCTCTGGGTCCCCTGGATTTCATCTCTGGATCCTCTGGATCACTTCTCTGGGTTCTCTGGATCACTTCTCTGGCTCCTCTGGATCACTTCTCTGGGTTCTCTGGATCACTTCTCTGGGTCCTCTAGATCACGTCTCTGAGTTCTCTGGATCACGTCTCTGGGTCCTCTGGATCACATCTATGGGTCCACTGGATCACATCTCTGGATCCTCTGGATCATGTCTCTGGGTCCTCTGGATCACATCTATGGGTCCTCTGGATCACATCTCACGTCTCTGGGTGCTCTGGATCACATCTCTGGGTTCTCTGGATCACGTCTCTGGGTCCTCTGGATCACATCTCTGGGTCCTCTGGATCACATCTCTGGGTGCTCTGGATCATGTCTCTGGGTTCTCTGGATCACGTCTCTGGGTCCTCTGGATCACGTCTCTGGGTCCTCTGGATCACATCTCTGGGTCCTCTGGATCACGTCTCTGGGTTCTCTGGATCACATCTCTGGGTTCTCTGGATCACATCTCTGGGTTCCCTGGATCATGTCTCTGGGTGCTCTGGATCACTTCTCTGGGTCCTCTGGATCACGTCTCTGGGTCCTCTGGATCACATCTCTGGGTCCTCTGGATCACATCTCTGGGTGCTCTGGATCATGTCTCTGGGTTCTCTGGATCACGTCTCTGGGTCCTCTGGATCACGTCTCTGGGTCCTCTGGATCACGTCTCTGGGTCCTCTGGATCACATCTCTGGGTCCTCTGGATCACGTCTCTGGGTTCTCTGGATCACATCTCTGGGTTCTCTGGATCACATCTCTGGGTTCCCTGGATCATGTCTCTGGGTCCTCTGGATCACTTCTCTGGGTCCTCTGGATCACGTCTCTGGGTCCTCTGGATCACATCTCTGGGTCCTCTGGATCATATCTCTGGGTTCTCTGGATCACGTCTCTGGGGCCTCTGGATCACATCTCTGGGTTCTCTAGATCAAAGGTTCCCAACTCCAGGCCTCAAGGCACACCAACAGTGCAGGTTTTCAGGATTTCCTTAGTATTGCACAGGTGTTAATGTGATCAAATGCACAGGTAATGATTCCAACTCCTGTGCAATACTAAGGAGATCCTGAAAACATGCACTGTTGGTGTGCCTTGAGGCCTGGAGTTGGGAACCTCTGCTCTAGATCACATCTATAGGTCCACTGGATCACATCTCTGGGTCCTCTGGATCACATTTCTGGGTCCTCTAGATCAGATCTCTGGGTTCTCTGGATCACGTCTCTGGGTTCTTTGGATCACATCTCTGGGTGCTCTGGATCACGTCTCTGGGTTCTCTGGATCACATCTCTGGGTGCTCTGGATCACGTCTCTGGATCACATCTCTGGGTCCTCTGGATCACGTCTCTGGATCCTCTGGATCACATCTCTGGGTGCTCTGGATCATGTCTCTGGGTTCTCTGGATCACGTCTCTGGGTCCTCTGGATCACATCTCTGGGTCCTCTGGATCACATCTCTGGGTCCTCTGGATCACGTCTCTGGGTCCTCTGGATCACGTCTCTGGGTTCCCTGGATCACGTCTCTGGGTCCTCTGGATCACGTCTCTGGGTTCTCTGGATCACATCTCTGGGTCCTCTGGATCACGTCTCTGGGTTCTCTGGATCACATCTCTGGGTCCTCTGGATCAAGTCTCTGGGTGCTCTGGATCACGTCTCTGGGTGCTCTGGATCACATCTCTGGGTCCTCTGGATCACGTCTCTGGGTTCTCTGGATCACGTCTCTGGGTCCTCTGGATCACATCTCTGGGTTCTCTGGATCACGTCTCTGGGTTCTCTGGATCACGTCTCTGGGTTCTCTGGATCACGTCTCTGGGTTCTCTGGATCACGTCTCTGGGTTCACGTCTCTGGGTCCTCTGGATCACATCTCTGGGTTCTCTGGATCACGTCTCTGGGTCCTCTGGATCATATCTCTGGGTCCTCTGGATCACATCTCTGGGTCCTCTGGATCACGTCTCTGGGTCCTCTGGATCACGTCTCTGGGTTCCCTGGATCACGTCTCTGGGTTCTCTGGATCACGTCTCTGGGTTCTCTGGATCACGTCTCTGGGTTCTCTGGATCACGTCTCTGGGTTCTCTGGATCACGTCTCTGGGTCCTCTGGATCACGTCTCTGGGTCCTCTGGATCACATCTCTGGGTTCTCTGGATCACGTCTCTGGGTCCTCTGGATCACGTCTCTGGGTCCTCTGGATCACGTCTCTGGGTTCTCTGGATCACGTCTCTGGGTGCTCTGGATCACGTCTCTGGGTTCTCTGGATCACGTCTCTGGGTCCTCTGGATCACGTCTCTGGGTTCTCTGGATCACGTCTCTGGGTCCTCTGGATCACGTCTCTGGGTTCTCTGGATCACGTCTCTGGGTTCTCTGGATCACGTCTCTGGGTCCTCTGGATCACGTTTCTGGGTCCTCTGGATCACGTTTCTGGGTTCTCTGGATCACGTCTCTGGGTTCTCTGGATCACGTCTCTGTGTTCTCTGGATCACCTCTCTGGGTGCTCTGAATCACATCTCTGGTGCTCTGGATCATGTCTCTGGGTCCTCTGGATCACATCTCTGGGTGCTCTGAATCACATCTCTGGGTGCTCTGGATCACGTCTCTGGGTCCTCTGGATCACATCTCTGGGTCCTCTGGATCACATCTCTGGGTGCTCTGGATCACGTCTCTGGGTTCTCTGGATCACGTCTCTGGGTTCTCTGGATCATATCTCTGGGTTTTCTGGATCATGTCTCTGGGTTCTCTGGATCACATCTCTGGGTTCCCTGGATCACATCTCTGGGTTCTCTGGATCACGTCTCTGGGTGCTCTGGATCACATCTCTGGGTTCTCTGGATCACGTCTCTGGCTTCTGTTCAGAATCACCAACCTCTGGAACTTCTCACTACCCGGCGGTCACCAGGGCTCTCACTGTCCGGCTCGCAGTCACTTCGCAGCCAGCATCGTGTCTTCCCAAAGCCTAAGTACCCGGACACTAGGCAGCATCCTCACACCACACAGGTCAGCAGCCTTCTCCTGTCTTTCTCCCTCAGCTCTTCTACTTTCACTTTCAGTTTCTCTGCTTCCTGCATTTTCTAACCTGGAACAGTCCAACTGCACAGTTTAGGAAGGGGAGGCAGACAAGTCCACAACTCTCACACAGGGAAGCACTGTCCCTTAAAGTGATAGTGTGCTTCAACCATCATTGGGTGACATCCCTACAAACACGGGTCTGGGGGTCTGGGGGTCACGGGTGGCGGTGCCTGAGGCTGTGGCCCTGGTGGTCAATGAAAAATGGAAAAACAAAAAAAAATAATAAAAGAAATTTGTTTGTGACGCCACCTGTAGGTCGCTGCAGAAACCTCCGGGGTGATGGGCGGCAGCAAGATGGAGTGGCTCCTTACAGGAGGAGCGGGGTCCCCGGGGTGTTGGAAGTAGTAATGTATGGTGGAGTACGGCAGCGCAGTCACAGTGGAGCGAGGCAGGTAAATCACAGTTTGTAAAAAGAAATCACCGACACGTTGCTCAGTCTGAACAGGTATTTACTCCGGTATTCTGCAGGGTTACAGGGTAATGCAGTTCTTGTTACAGAGTAGTGAACCTACTGGTCCCGGTAATGAGCAGTGTCCCTCTGAAGCTCCTCTGGTGTCCTTCTCTATCACATTCTGTCCCTTGCGCTGCTGCCCTGCACGGATCCCGCTTCTTAGACCAGGCCCGTCGATATATGGGATCCTATTATCTCTTCAAGGAGACCCCAAGCCAGTCTAGCGCTTCTGGTGGGGACCGTGCTTGGTGAAGGGCGGTTGGGTCGTGCTCCTTGGAAGTCATTGACCACTGCGGGTTTGTGGTTCAGAGTTGTAGCCGGCTGGACCACTTCGGAGCCGGTACTCCGGGTTTGGACTGGGCTAGGGTATTTGGTTACCCTTCTGTTTCTTGGCCCCTTTCTCTTCTGGGTCACCATGTTGGGTCACTCTGGTGTTCTGTAGCTTCTCCAGCTCTGCTTCATCTGCTGCTTCTCACTCTTCCTCTTAACTAACTCTGTTCACTCACTCACTAACTCTGTTCTGCTCTCCCCACTTGCTTTACCACCTAGCCTCTCCTCCCAGCAGGAGTGGTTACCCCTCCTCCTCACCACTCCATCATACCTGGCACTAGAGCTGACGTTCACCCGTCCTCCTCCTCACCGCTCCATCATACCTGGCACTAGAGCTGACGTTCACCCGTCCTCCTCCTCACCTCTCCATCATACCTGTCACTAGAGTTGATGTTCACCCGTCCTCCTCCTCACCGCTCCATCATACCTGGCACTAGAGCTGGCATTCACCCGTCCTCCTCCTCACCACTCCATCATACCTGGCACTAGAGCTGACGTTCACCCGTCCTCCTCCTCACCACTCCATCATACCTGGCACTAGAGCTGACGTTCACCCGTCCTCCTCCTCACCACTCCATCATACCTGGCACTAGAGCTGATGTTCACCCGTCCTCCTCCTCACAGCTCCATCATTCCTGGCACTAGAGCTGACGTTCACCCATCCTCCTCCTCACCGCTCCATCATACCTGGCAATGGAGCTGACGTTCGCCTGTCCTCCTCCTCACGCTCCATCATCTGGCACTAGCTTGGTCATTTCACCCTCCTCTTCTCACCGCTCATCATGTCCTGGATGGAGCTGACGTTCACCTTCCTCCCTCCTCATCCTCCATCATCCTGGCACTAGAGCTGAGCTTCACCCATCTCCTCTTCACCCTCTCCATCATTCCTCGCACTATAGCTGGCATTCACATCTCCTCTACTCTCATCATCCTGCACTCGAGCTGCGTCACCTCCCTCACCTCCATCATCCTGGCACTAGAGCTGGTTACCGTCCTCCTCCTCACCCTCCATCATCCTGGCACTGAGCTGACGTTCACCCGTCCTCCTCCTCACCGCTCCATCATACCTGGCACTAGAGCTGACTGTTCACCCGTCCTCCTCCTCACCTCTCCATCATTCCTGACACTTAGAGCTGACGTTCACCCGTCCTCCTCCTCACCGCTCCATCATACCTGGCACTAGAGCTGATGTTCCCCTCCTCCTCCTCACCACTCCATCGATCCGGCACTAAGCTGACGTTCCCGTCTCCTCTCCCTCCCATCATTCCTGGCACTAGAGCTGACGTTCACCCGTCCTCCTCCTCACCACTCCATCATACCTGGCACTAGAGCTGATGTTCACCCTCCTCCTCCTCACAGCTCCATCATTCCTGCACTAGAGCTGACGTTCACCCTCCTCCTCCTCACCGCTCCATCATACCTGGCAATGAGCTGACGTTCACCTGTCCTCCTCCTCACCCTCCATCATACCTGCACTAGAGCTGACTTCACCCTCCTCTTCCTCACCCTCCTCATACCTGGCATGAGCTGACGTTCACCATCCTCCTCCTCACGCTCCATCATTCCTGGCACTAGAGCTGCTTCACCCTCCTCCTCTACCCTCCATCATTCCTGGCACTAGAGCTGCTTCACCCTCCTCCTCCTCACGCTCCATCATACCTGGCACTAGAGCTGACGTTCACCCTCCTCCTCTCACCCTCCATCATACCTGGCACTAGAGCTGATGTTCACCCTCCTCCTCCTCACCCTCCATCATCCTGCACTGAGCTGACGTTCACCCTCCTCCTCCTCACCGCTCCATCATACCTGGCACTAGAGCTGACGTTCCCCTCCCCTCCTCCACTTACCGCCTCCTTCTATCCTGGCACTAGAGCTGAGTTCACCATCCTCCTCCTCACCGCTCCATCGTTCCGGCACTATTGCGTTCCACTTTCTCTACCCCACGTCCTCCTCTCACCTGCTCTATCTTTCCCCCTGCACACCTTAGCTGACGTTCACCTGACTCGCTCCTCACCCCTCCCATCATACCTGGCACTAGAACTGACGTACACCCGTCCTCCTCCTCACCGCTCCATCGCTCCTGACACTAGAGCTGATGTTCACCTGTCCTCCTCCTTACCGCTCCATCATACCTGGCACTAGAACTGACGTACACCCGTCCTCCTCCTCACCTCTCCATCATTCCTGGCACTAGAGCTGACGTTCACCCATCCTCCTCCTCACCTCTCCATCATTCCTGGCATTAGAGCTGACGTTCACCCATCCTCCTCTTCACCGCTCCATCATTCCTGGCACTAGAGCTGACGTTCACCCGTCCTCCTCCTCACCTCTCCATCATACCTGGCATTAGAGCTGACGTTCACCCATCCTCCTCCTCACCTCTCCATCATACCTGGCATTAGAGCTGACGTTCACCCGTCCTCCTCCTCACCTCTCCATCATTCCTGGCACTAGAGCTGACGTTCACCCGTCCTCCTCACCGCTCCATCATTCCTGGCACTAGAGCTGACGTTCACCCCTCCTCACCGCTCCATCATTCCTGGCACTAGAGCTGATGTTCACCCGCCTTCTCCTCATCGCTCCATCATTCCTGGCACTAGAGCTGACATTCACCATCCTCCTCCTCACCGCTCCATCATACCTGGCACTAGAGCTGACATTCACCCATCCTCCTCCTCACCGCTCCATCATACCTGGCACTAGAGCTGACGTTCACCCATCCTCCTCCTCACCGCTCCATCATACCTGGCACTAGAGCTGACGTTCACCCGTCCTCCTCCTTACCGCTCCATCGTTCCTGGCACTAGAGCTGACGTTCACCAATCCTCCTCCTCACCGCTCCATCGTTCCTGGCACTAGAGCTGACGTTCACCCGTCCTCCTCCTCCCCACTCCATCATACCTGGCACTAGAGCTGACGTACACCCGTCCTCCTCCTCACCACTCCATCATACCTGGCACTAGAGCTGATGTTCGCCCATCCTCCTCCTCACCGCTCCATCGTTCCAGGCACTATAGCTGACGTTCACCCGTCCTCCTCCTCACCGCTCCATCATACCTGGCACTAGAGCTGACGTACACCCGTCCTCCTCCTCACCGCTCCATCATTCCTGGCACTAGAGCTGACATTCACCCGTCCTCCTCCTCACCGCTCCATCATACCTGGCACTAGAGCTGACGTACACCCGTCCTCCTCCTCACCTCTCCATCATACCTGGCATTAGAGCTGACGTTCACCCGTCCTCCTCCTCACCTCTCCATCATTCCTGGCATTAGAGCTGACGTTCACCCGTCCTCCTCCTCACCTCTCCATCATTCCTGGCACTAGAGCTGACGTTCACCCATCCTCCTCTTCACCGCTCCATCATTCCTGGCACTAGAGCTGACGTTCAGCCATCCTCCTCCTCACACTCTCCTTCGTTCCTGGCACTAGAGCTGACGTTCACCCGTCCTCCTCCTCACCTCTCCATCATACCTGGCATTAGAGCTGACGTTCACCCTCCCACCCATCTCCTCGCATTCCCTCACCTACTCCATCATTCCTGGCACTAGAGCTGACGTTCACCCTCCTCCTCCTCACCTCTCCATCATTCCTGGCATTAGAGCTGACGTTCACCCGTCCTCCTCCTCACCTCTCCATCATTCCTGGCATTAGAGCTGACGTTCACCCGTCCTCCTCCTCACCTCTCCATCATTCCTGGCATTAGAGCTGACGTTCACCCGTCCTCCTCCTCACCTCTCCATCATTCCTGGCATTAGAGCTGACGTTCACCCGTCCTCCTCCTCACCTCTCCATCATTCCTGGCATTAGAGCTGACGTTCACCCATCCTCCTCCTCACCTCTCCATCATTCCTGGCACTAGAGCTGACGTTCACCATCCTCCTCTCACCGCTCCATCATTCCTGGCACTAGAGCTGACGTTCAGCCCATCCTCCTCCTCACCTCTCCATCTTCCTGGCATAGAGCTGACGTTCACCCTCCTCCTCCTCACCTCTCCATCATACCTGGCATTAGAGCTGACGTTCACCCTCCTCCTCCTCACCTCTCCATCATACCTGGCATTAGAGCTGACGTTCACCCGTCCTCCTCCTCACCTCTCCATCATTCCTGGCATTAGAGCTGACGTTCACCCGTCCTCCTCCTCACCCTCCATCATTCCTGGCATTAGAGCTGACTTCACCGTCCTCCTCCTCACCGCTCCATCATCCTGCACTAGAGCTGACATACGTCTTCTCCTCACCACTCAGGACCATAGTGCCACACTTAAAGTCATCTATTCCTCCCTGACCGGGGTCTTGTCCCACCACAGGGACCCGTTCTCTATAACGATGCAGACTATTGTCGGACTCGCCTCGTCTATCGTCTACTCCATGCTGATCTGTTCGCCCAGGTTTATACTGATCCTTCTCCTGAGGACTCGAACCGCTGCGGTCAGTCCCCGAAAGAGAAGCCTCTGTAGAGTTGGGGCCTGGACCTCACAGACTGAGGGATGGAGCTTGTTCTCTACACGTCCCTCATCTCTAGTCCTTCCCAGGCACTCAGTTCCCTTTGTCCTCTGATGCGGAGGTGACAGATGCCACAAACACCCACTTTCTGCAACCTAAAGTATCAACATGCCAGCACATTCTTAATACTCCACACGGGTACCAAATACTGAGGATGTATAACAGTTGATGTGGATACCTTCAGGAATCTAATAGCGTAGGGCAAGACAAGACCTAAACTAGGTTTTAAGTTCAAGTCTATATTAACACACAGTCAACACACAAGTTCAGGTGATGGTGCAGATAGAGGAGACGGGCGGTCACTGAATACTGAGGATGGAGGAGACGGGCGGTCACTGAATACTGAGGATGGAGGAGACGGGCGGTCACTGAATACTGAGGACTGAGGAGACGGGCGGTCACTGAATACTGAGGATGGAAGAGACGGGCGATCACTGAATACTGAGGATGGAGGAGACGGGCGGTCACTGAATACTGAGGATAGAGGAGACGGGCGGTCACTGAATACTGAGGATAGAGGAGACGGGCGGTCACTGAATACTGAGGACGGAGGAGACGGGCGGTCACTGAATACTGAGGATAGAGGAAACGGGCGGTCACTGAATACTGAGGATGGAGGAGACGGGCGGTCACTGAATACTGAGGACGGAGGAGACGGGCGGTCACTGAATACTGAGGATAGAGGAGACGGGCGGTCACTGAATACTGAGGATAGAGGAGACGGGCGGTCACTGAATACTGAGGATGGAGGAGACGGGCGGTCACTGAATACTGAGGACGGAGGAGACGGGCGGTCACTGAATACTGAGGATAGAGGAAACGGGCGGTCACTGAATACTGAGGATGGAGGAGACGGGCGGTCACTGAATACTGAGGACGGAGGAGACGGCGCGTCACTGAATACTGAGGACGGAGAAGATGGGCGATCACTGAATACTGAGGACGGAGGAGACGAGTGGTCACTGAATACTGAGGATAGAGAAGACGGGCGGTCACTGAATACTGAAGATGGAGGAGACGGGCGGTCACTGAATACTGAGGATGGAGGAGACGGGCGGTCACTGAATAATGAGGACGGAGGAGACGGGCGGTCACTGAATACTGAGGAAGGGGAGACGGGCGGTCACTGAATACTGAGGATGGAGGAGACGGGCGGTCACTGAATACTGAGGACGGAGGAGACGGGCGTCACTGAATACTGAGGACAGAGGAGACGAGCGGTCACTGAATACTGAGGACAGAGGAGACGGGCGATCACTGAATACTGAGGATGGAGGAGACGGGCGGTCACTGAATACTGAGGATGGAGGAGACGGGCGGTCACTGAATACTGAGGACGGAGGAGACGGGCGGTCACTGAATACTGAGGACAGAGGAGACGGGCGATCACTGAATACTGAGGACAGAGGAGACGGGCGATCACTGAATACTGAGGACAGAGGAGACGGGCGGTCACTGAATACTGAGGACAGAGGAGACGGGCGATCACTGAATACTGAGGACAGAGGAGACGGGCGATCACTGAATACTGAGGACAGAGGAGACGGGCGGTCACTGAATACTGAGGACAGAGGAGACGGGCGATCACTGAATACTGAGGACAGAGGAGACGGGCGGTCACTGAATGCTGAGGACGGAGGAGACGGGCGGTCACTGAATACTGAGGATGGAGGAGACGGGCGGTCACTGAATACTGAGGAAGGGGGAGACGGGCGGTCACTGAATACTGAGGATGGAGGAGACGGGCGGTCACTGAATATTGAGGACAGAGGAGACGGGCGGTCACTGAATACTGAGGATGGAGGAGACGGGCGGTCACTGAATACTGAGGACAGAGGAGAAGGGCGATCACTGAATACTGAGGACAGAGGAGACGGGCGATTACCTGATAATGAAGACGGAGGAGACTATCACTGAATGTACAGGCAGACGCTATGTGAACTCTTGCACAGTAATGTATATTACACCACAGACTGTAACTGTGCCATAATAATCCCCCTATATCCAGCCGGGCACACAGGGGTCTATAAACAGCCGTGCATCCCTGTTTACAGACTATTATTAACGCTCCTGCTGCCCAGAATACCGGTGGGTTTGGCAGAGAGTCAGGCTCGCCCCGGCCCTGCACAGCCGGTCACCTCAACCCTCTGAGATTCCATTATCCCTGACTCCAACAGTGACAGGAGGAATAAGGCAGTCCGGCTGATGTCAGGGATCATAATGTCCGGTCACCAGGACACAGGGAAGCTGGACACTCACTGAAGTCACTTTTCAAAACTTTTTATTACTTTTCATTTTTGATTGTTGCTTAGTATTGTGCGCACTCCCATCTGTAAAAACTGTGGGTCTGGAGTCCGAGGTCTGGCTCAATGTTTGGGGTGGGGTCCGAGGTCTGGCTCAATGTTTGGGGTGGGGTCCGAGGTCTGGCTCAATGTTTGGGGTGGGGTCCGAGGTGTAGCTCGAAGTTTGGGGTGAGGTCTGGCTCGAGGTTTGGGGTGAGGTCTGGCTTGAGGTTTGGGGTGGGGTCCGAGGTGTAGCTCGAGGTTTGGGGTGAGGTCCGGCTCAGGGTTTGGGGTGAGGTCCAGCTCAGGGTTTGGGGTGAGGTCCGGCTCGAGGTTTGTGGTGAGGTTCATCTCGAGGTTTGGGGTGAGGTATGGGCTGACGTCCAGCTTGAGGTCTGGGCTGAGGTCTGTGGGTGCACGAGGCCCAGGACAGCCTGTTGGCTTTATTTTTGGCTGCAGTAAATGTGGGTGGTTTTGTGTTTGCTGAGTGCAGACCATTATAACCCAGGGGAATGTGAGGCCTGGGAAGATGGGACCTGTGTGCAAGTAATGGAGGAAGGGTCTCATTTATAATGGTAGGTTGCAGACGGTCTACAGTAACCCTGTGTTTGCTGGTGTCCTGGAGGTATGTGACTGTCATCCTGAGCCTCCTGGTTCACAAGTAGTCCAGAGCTGCAGTAAAGCCTAGAACTATTGCTGGAAGCAAAGACCAGAGGAAATGAAGATAATGACTAAGACGCCGGCGCACCGCTCTTGTAGATGCAGCGATAGTGGAAATAGAACCGACCTCAAAAACACTGCCGGAATGTAGAACATTTCATTGTGTGTTTAGAACTTGTTTTACATCACAGAAGGAATAAGCTGTAATGTATGTGTACTCTTATTTTCTCCAAGCATAGATAGGTTCACCAGGGTCTCCTCCTTTGTTATCTTGATAGATATGTACGAGCCGTGTCTTCATCACCAGTGAAATGTTACTTCAGAATAGACCAGACTATGTACGAGCCGTGTCTTCATCACCAGTGAAATGTTACTATAGAATAGACCAGACTATGTACAAGCCGTGTCTTCATCACCAGTGAAATGTTACTACAGAATAGACCAGACTATGTACGAGCCATGTCTCCATCACCAGTGAAGTGTTACTACAGAATAGACCAGACTATGTACAAGCCGTGTCTTCATCACCAGTGAAATGTTACTACAGAATAGACCAGACTATGTACGAGCCGTGTCTCCATCACCAATGAAATGTTACTACAGAATAGACCAGACTATGTACAAGCCGTGTCTCCATCACCTGTGAAATGTTACTACAGAATAGACCAGACTATGTACGAGCCGTGTCTTCATCACCAATGAAATGTTACTACAGAATAGACCAGACTATGTACGAGCCGTGTCTCCATCACCAGTGAAATGTTACTACAGAATAGACCAGACTATATATGAGCCATGTCTTCATCACCTTTGACATGTTACTACAGAATAGACCAGACTATGTACAAGCTGTGTCTTCATCACCTGTGACATGTTACTACAGAATAGACCAGACTATGTACGAGCCGTGTCTCCATCACCAGTGAAATGTTACTACAGAATAGACCAGACTATGTATGAGCCATGTGTCCATCACCAGTGAAATGTTACTACAGAATAGACCAGACTATGTACGAGTCGTGTCTTCATCACCAGTGAAATGTTACTACAGAATAGACCAGACTATGTACCAGCCGTGTCTCCATCACCAGTGAAATGTTACTACAGAATAGCCCAGACTATGTACGAGCCGTGTCTCCATCACCAATGAAATGTTACTACAGAATAGACTAGACTATGTATGAGCCGTGTCTCCATCACCAATGAAATGTTACTATAGAATAGACCAGACTATGTACGAGCCGTGTCTCCATCACCAATGAAATGTTACTATAGAATAGACCAGACTATGTATGAGCCATGTCTTCATCACCTTTGACATGTTACTACAGAATAGACCAGACTATGTACAAGCTGTGTCTTCATCACCTGTGACATGTTACTACAGAATAGACCAGACTATGTACGAGCCGTGTCTCCATCACCAGTGAAATGTTACTACAGAATAGACCAGACTATGTACGAGCCGTGTCTTCATCACCAGTGAAATGTTACTACAGAATAGACCAGACTATGTACGAGCCATGTCTTCATCACCAGTGAAATGTTACTACAGAATAGGCCAGACTATGTACAAGCCGTGTCTACATCACCAGTGAAATGTTACTACAGAATAGACCAGACTATGTATGAGCCATGTGTCCATCACCAGTGAAATGTTACTACAGAATAGACCAGACTATGTATGAGCCATGTGTCCATCACCAGTGAAATGTTACTACAGAATACACCAGACTATGTACGAGTCATGTCTTCATCAACAGTGAAATGTTACTACAGAATAGACCAGACTATGTACCAGCCGTGTCTCCATCACCAGTGAAATGTTACTACAGAATAGACTAGACTATGTACGAGCCGTGTCTTCATCACCAATGAAATGTTACTACAGAATAAACCAGACTATGTACGAGCTGTGTCTTCATCACCAGTGAAATGTTACTACAGAATAGACCAGACTATGTACGAGCCGTGTCTCCATCACCAGTGAAATGTTACTACAGAATAGACCAGACTATGTACGAGCCGTATCTTCATCACCTGTCAAATGTTACTACAGAATAGACCAGACTATGTATGAGCCATGTCTTCATCACCTTTGACATGTTACTACAGAATAGACCAGACTATGTACAAGCTGTGTCTTCATCACCTGTTACATGTTACTACAGAATAGACCAGACTATGTACGAGCCATGTCTCCATCACCATGAAATGTTACTACAGAATAGACCAGACTATGTACGAGCCGTATCTTCATCACCTGTCAAATGTTACTACAGAATAGACCAGACTATGTATGAGCCATGTCTTCATCACCTTTGACATGTTACTACAGAATAGACCAGACTATGTACAAGCTGTGTCTTCATCACCTGTTACATGTTACTACAGAATAGACCAGACTATGTACGAGCCGTGTCTTCATCACCAGTGAAATGTTACTACAGAATAGACCAGACTAGGTACGAGCCATGTCTTCATCACCAGTGAAATGTTACTACAGAATAGACCAGACTATGTACAAGCCGTGTCTACATCACCAGTGAAATGTTACTACAGAATAGACCAGACTATGTATGAGCCATGTCTCCATCACCAGTGAAATGTTACTACAGAATAGACCAGACTATGTACGAGTCGTGTTTTCATCACCAGTGAAATGTTACTACAGAATAGACCAGACTATGTACAAGCCGTGTCTACATCACCAGTGAAATGTTACTACAGAATAGACCAGACTATGTATGAGCCATGTCTTCGTCACCAGTGAAATGTTACTACAGAATAGAGCAGACTATGTACGAGCCGTGTCTTCATCACCAGTGAAATGTTACTACAGAATAGACCAGACTATGTACGAGTCGTGTCTTCATCACCAGTGAAATGTTACTATAGAATAGTCCAGACTATGTACAAGCCGTGTCTCCATCACCAGTGAAATGTTACTACAGAATAGACCAGACCATAGCTTTTCTCCTATTGACTTTCGGTGTCATCGCTGCATCTTGAGTGATCATTGATCAGAGTAGGGTGAAGTCCTTTACCTCTTCCAGTTCATCACAATTCCATCTCACATGTGTCCCAGTAGCACCTGGCAATAGTCACATGTTTCCTGGTCATACCTGGCAGTAGTTATGTGTCCTGGTCGTACCTGGCAGTAGTCACATCGTTCCTGGTCATAGCTGGTTGTAAGTCATGTCCGTGTCCTGGTATAGCTGGTCAGTAAGTCATGTGTCCCGGTCGTACCTGGCAGTAGTCACATGTGTCCTGTCATAACTGGCAGTAGTCACGTGTGTCCCAGTCGTACTGGCAGTAGTCACATGTGTCCAGTCATATCCCGCAGTAGTCATGTGTCCAGTCGTACCTGTCAGTAGTCACATGTGTCACGTCGTACCTGCAGTAGTCAATGTGTTCCAGTCGTACCTGGCAGTAGTTACATGTGTCTCAGTCGTACCTGGCAGTAGTCATTGTGTCCGTCGTTCATGCAGTAGTCATATCTTTGTCTTTTTTGTGTGGAGTAGCTATCCCATGTTGGACCTTTCTATCTTGACTCCATATTAATCCTTCATTCCATTTACACTTGATGCGATCAGTGTTGTATCATCTGCGGATCTCAGATTGTGGATGATTCTTCCACTAATTTTGATTCCATCTTTTTTGGCAGGTCCAGCCTTCCTGAGAATAGCTTCTGTGTATAAACTGAAGAGAAATAGTGACTGGATGCCGCCTTGTCTGACTCCTCGCTGTACTGTGAACCGTGATGTGTCACCGTGTGCCGTTCAGACTGTTGCTTCCTTTGTCAATGTCAAGGTTTGTTAATGAGGCTGATCCGATGGTTCGGCACACCCATATCCTTCATGGTATTCCAAATTTTCTGGTAATCAACACAGTCGAAGGCTTTGCTGTAGTCGATGAAGCAGAAATAGATCCTTGTTGTATTCTTTGGCCTTTTCATTAGCAATTACATCTCTTGTTCCTCGACCTTGACATGGCATGGTATAGCGGATAGGGAATAAAGAAGCAGGATGTTAAGATGGGCAAAGGCGAACTGGGGAACTAGCCTGACCCTTAGACTGGGGGTCCCTGGCTCGCCCTGATCCTAGAATTACCTCTAAAGGTGAGGACGTCCAGGATGCAACCCTTGCCCTTTACTCTTAATCAGCCCTAGGCAAAGAGACCCTACCTTCACCCATGGACCAGGAAAACCCAGCATCTTCTATCAAAGAGAACGGCAGCAGCACAACACAGCACGTCTTCACTGCATCGGGTCCTAATAGGGAATGAACTCTATCTGTGACACCTGGTGGAGAGAAGTGGAACTACTTCAAGACTGAGGGAGTGGAGATATGAATGCTATGACACACCCCTCCACCTCCACCTGAATACTGTGACACATCCCTCCACCTCCACCTGAATGCCACAATGCACCCCTCCACCTCCACCTGAATGGTATGACACACCCCTCCACCTGAATGCTATGATGCACCCCTCCACCTCCACCTGAATGCTATAATGCACCCCTCCACCTCCACCTGAATGCTATGATGCACCCCTCCATCCCCACCTGAATGCTATAATGCACCCCTCCACCTCCACCTGAATGGTATGACACACCCCTCAACCTCCACCTCCACCTGAATGCTACGATGCACCCTTCCACCTCCACCTGAATACTATGACACACCCCTCCACCTCCACCTGAATGCTATAATGCACCCCTCCACCTCCACCTGAATGGTATGACACACGCCTCCACCTCCACTTCCACCTGAATGCTATGATACACCCCTCAACCTCCACCTGAATGCTATGATGCACCCTTCCATCTCCACCTGAATGCTATGACACACCCCTCCACCTCCACCTGAATGCTATGATGCACCCTTCCACCTCCACCTGAATACTATGACACACCCCTCCACCTCCACCTGAATGCTATAATGCACCCCTCCACCTCCACCTGAATGGTATGACACACCCCTCCACCTCCACTTCCACCTGAATGCTATGATACACCCCTCAACCTCCACCTGAATGCTATGATGCACCCTTCCATCTCCACCTGAATGCTATGACACACCCCTCCACCTCCACCTGAATGCTATGATGCACCCTTCCACCTCCAACTGAATGCTATGACACACCCCTCCACCTCCACCTGAATATTATGACACACCCCTCCACCTCCACCTGAATGCTATGACACACTCCTCCACCTCCACCTGAATGCTATGACACACCCCTCCACCTCCACCTGAATGCTATAATGCACACCTCCACATGAATGCTATGACACACTTCTCCACCTCCACCTGAATATTATGACACACCCATCCACCTCCACCTGAATGCTATGATGCACCCTTCCACCTCCAACTGAATGCTATGACACACCCCTCCACCTCCACCTGAATGCTACGACACACTCCTCCACCTCACCTGAATGCTATGACACACCCTCCACCTCACCTCCACCTGAATGCTATGAGACGCCCCCACCTCCACCTCCACCTGAATGCTATGACACACCCCTCCACCTCCACCTGAATGCTATGACACACCCCTCCACCTCCACCTGAATGCTATGACACACCCCTCCACCTCCACCTGAACGCTATGACACACTCCTCCACCTCCACCTGAATGCTATGACACACCCCTCCACCTCCACCTGAATGCTATGACACACTCCTCCACCTCCACCTGAATGCTATAATGCACACCTCCACATGAATGCTATGACACACCCTCCACCTGAATATTATGACACACCCCTCCACCTCCCCTGAATGCTATGATGCACCCTTCCACCTCCAACTGAATGCTATGACACACCCCTCCACCTCCACCTGAATGCTATGACACACTCCTCCACCTCCACCTGAATGCTATGACAAAACCCTTCCACCTCCACCTGAATGCTACGACACACTCCTCCACCTCCACCTGAATGCTATAATGCACACCTCCACCTGAATGCTATGACACACCCTCCACCTCACCTCCACCTGAATGCTATGAGACGCCCCCACCTCCACCTCCACCTGAATGCTATGACACACCCCCACCTCCACCTGAATGCTATGACACACCCCTCCACCTCCACCTGAATGCTATGACACACCCCTCCACCTGAATGCTATGATACACTCCTCCACCTCCACCTGAATGCTATGACACGCCCCTCCACCTGAATGCTATGACACACCCCTCCACCTCCACCTGAATGCTATGACACACCCCTCCACCTCCTCCTTAATGATATGACACACCCCTTCACCTCCACCTGAATGGTATGACACACCCCTCCACCTCCACCTGAATGCTATGACACACCCCTCCACCTCCACCTGAATGCTATGACACACTCCTCCACCTCCACCTGAATGCTATAATGCACACCTCCACCTGAATGCTATGACACACCCTCCACCTCACCTCCACCTGAATGCTATGAGACGCCCCCACCTCCACCTGAATGCTATGACACACCCCTCCACCTCCACCTGAATGCTATGACATGCCCCTCCACCTGAATGCTATGACACACCCCTCCACCTCCACCTGAATGCTATGACACGCCCCTCCACCTGAATGCTATGACACACCCCTCCACCTCCAACTGAATGCTATGACACACCCCTCCACCTCCTCCTTAATGATATGACACACCCCTTCACCTCCACCTGAATGCTATGACACACCCCTCCACCTCCACCTGAATGCTATGACACACCCCTCCACCTCCACCTGAATGCTACGACACACTCCTCCACCTCCACCTGAATGCTATAATGCACACCTCCACCTGAATGCTATGAACACCCTCCACCTCACCTCCACCTGAATGCTATGAGACGCCCCCACCTCCACCTCCACCTGAATGCTATGACACACCCCTCCACCTCCACCTGAATGCTATGACACGCCCCTCCACCTGAATGCTATGACACACCCCTCCACCTCCACCTGAATGCTATGACACACCCCTCCACCTGAATGCTATGACACACCCCTCCACCTCCACCTGAATGCTATGACATGCCCCTCCACCTGAATGCTATGACACACCCCTCCACCTCCACCTGAATGCTATGACATGCCCCTCCACCTGAATGCTATGACACACCCCTCCACCTCCACCTGAATGCTATGACACGCCCCTCCACCTGAATGCTATGACACACCCCTCCACCTCCACCTGAATGCTATGACACACCCCTCCACCTCCTCCTTAATGATATGACACACCCCTTCACCTCCACCTGAATGCTATGACACACCCCTCCACCTGAATGCTATGACACACCCCTCCACCTCCACCTGAATGCTATGAAACACCCTCCACCTCCACCTGAATGCTATCACACACCCCTCCACCTCCACCTGAATGCTATGACACACCCCTCCACCTCCACCTGAATGCTATGACACACCCCTCCACCTCCACTTGAATGCTATGACACACCCCTCCACCTCCACCTGAATATTATAACACACCCCTCCACCTCCACCTGAATGCTATGACACATCCCTCCACCTCCACCTGAATGCTATGACACACCCCTCCACCTCCACCTGAATGTTATAACACACCCCTCTACCTCCACCTGAATGCTATGACACACCCCTCCACCTCCACCTGAATGTTATAACACACCCCTCCACCTCCACCTGAATGCTATGACACATCCCTCCACCTCCACCTGAATACTATGACACACCCCTCCACTTCCACCTGCAGAACCACACACAACATAGACTACAGCATTAACTAAAGGAAAAAACACTCAGATTTAAATCACAGCAGCAACACTCATAGAATGGAAAGCAGTCAACACGTGACAGGCCTTTTCTGACTTCGGCTTGTTCCTCGGCCTTTTCTGACTCCTGCTCGTTCCTCAGCCTTTTCTGACTCCTGCTCGTTCCTCTGACTTTTTGACTCCGGCTTGTTCCTCGGCCTTCTCTTACTCCTGCTTGTTCCTCGGCCTTTTCTGACTCCTGCTCGTTCCTCTGACTTTTCTGACTCCGGCTTGTTCCTCGGCCTTTTCTGACTCCAGCTTGTTCCTCTACCTTCTCTTACTCCTGCTTGTTCCTCAGGCTTTTCTGACTCCGGCTTGTTACTCGAATTTTTCTGACTCCTGCTTGTTCGTCAACCTTTTCTGACTCTGGTTTGTTCCTTAGCCTTTTCTGACTCCTGCTTGTTCCTCGGCCTTTTCTGACTCCTGCTTGTTCCTCGGCCTTTCCTGACTCCTGCTTGTTCCTCAGCCTTTTCTGGCTCTGGTTTGTTCCTCGCCTTTTCTGACTCCTGCTTGTTCCTCAGCTTTTCTGAGAGTGTGCTTCATCCTATATATGACTATAGACAGTCCACAGAAGGTGAGCTTCATCCTATATGGCTATAGACAGTCCATGGAGGTGTACTTCATCCTATATGACTATAGACAGTCCATGGAGGGCGTGCTTCATCCTATATATGACTATAGACAGTTCATGGAGGGTGTACTTCATCCTATATGACTATAGACAGTCCATGGAGGGCGTGCTTCATCCTATATGACTATAGACAGTCCATGGAGGGTGTACTTCATCCTATATGACTATAGACAGTCCATGGAGGGTGTACTTCATCCTATATGACTATAGACAGTCCATGGAGGGTGTACTTCATCCTATATGACTATAGACAGTTCATGGAGGGTGTGCTTAAGCCTACATAGGACTATAGATAGTCCACGGAGGGTGTGACTCATTCTACTGAACCAATGCTGTGGCACCGTGTGCGTTAGGTCTGTTGCTTCGTGTTGGATGTAAAGATTCCTAATGAGACTTGTGATGGTGTGATATATTTTACTGCATTTTACAAGTGTGTTCCTATACTGTGTATTCTGCCCTTCCCCACTTCCTGTGTACTAATTACACTCCTGAGAGTATGATAATTCAATTACTGTGGACATGTCCTAATTTGGTCATTCAAGTCCTCTGTCTGTAAAGGTTTGTACCCCCCTCCTCTCCCCCGGAGTGTCCATAGAAATGGTTTTTGTATTCTCTTAGGCTGCCTTCACATTAGCGTTTGTGTCTGCATGCTGATGGCATGCAGACACAAACGCTGTCAGAAGCAGGGACACTTTGATGTGTCCGCAGCGGATAATGTCCGCCTGCGGACACATCACTATGGAGCCCGGCAGCCAATCGGCGCTGTCCGGGGGCGGGCCGGAGGCGGAGATCAGCGCCGGAGATCCCCGCCCCCCGGCCGCCGGTAAGCTCCGGGACTGTTGGCGGGGAAACAGCTGATCTGAGAGCTGTTTGAATCTTCCCGCGCCGACACTGTGAGGAGATGTCGGCGCGGGAAGATTCAAACAGCTTTCAGATCAGCTGTTCTCCCGCCGACATCGCTATGAGATTACAGGCGGCGGGGAGAAGGAGGACAGCAGAGGGTCAGCTGATCTCCGCGTGGCCGTCGGTGAGCTCCTGTGACATCACGGCGGCCACCGGGAGATTTTTCAATGGGTCCGCAGCGTTCTCCTGCTGTGTCATGCAGAGGACACTGCGGACCCATTGAAGACAATGCTTTTTTTGTACGCTTGGGGACGCTTGCTGATTGTCCAAGCTCCCCAAACGCACAAAAAAACCCACATGCTGCGTCCCGGGTGCGGATGCTGGACACCGGAAGCAGCAGATATCGTCCGCATCCGCACCCGAACGCAGCAAACGCAGGCACCATGCGTTCCTATGTTAAACATAGGAACGCAGTGCGCATGCGTTTAACTGCGTATGGGAACGCAGCAAAACGCTGCCTTCCATACGCAAATGTGAAGCCAGCCTTATTCCTTAGCCTTTTCTGAATCCTGCTTGTTCCTCTGACAGCTCTTTGTCACAGTATCAATGTCTTTATTAAATTCCCAGTCCATCACATTGATGTTATTATGATTTATAATTCATGTGATTGCTTCTTTTTGAAGGTTTTTCGTTGCCTTGGTTTTGGTCTCCTCCATAGTCTGATTTGTCCCTCAGTTTTTCTTCCTTAATGTAATCTCTATTGGTGCAGGAATCCATTTCTTTTCTAAATTGGAGCTGGACACTTTCATTTGGCTTCAGGACAATGTTGTAATGATAAGAGTGACTCCATGATTTGGCGCTCAGCGTTTCGCACCTGCTTCCTCCATTGACACTGGTGTTCTTGGGAGATGACATAGTAATGGTGATCACAGGGAGCAGGTGTCAGACGTCGCCCCGTGCCTGGGGTCTCCAGTCAGCTGATGATACAGCTGAAAATCCTCCGCTCCACACATCACATCCAGCAGCTGCTGCAGCACACGACCCTCCGCACGTCGCCCCTCCGTCATCTGCTCCGTCTGAGGTCTCAGTGCCAGAACACGTCCTCGAGGAAAAGGAAGACAAGAAAGTGCAAAGACTAGAGTCAGCCCTAATGGCATCACATCACCTGCCCCAACAGACGCAACGTTACACACCACTGTACACAGAGCATGGAGGTGTGCTTCATCCTATATGACTATAGACAGTGCATGGAGGGCGTGCTTCATCCTATATATGACTATAGACAGTGACTGGAGGGCGTGCTTCATCCTATATATGACTATAGACAGTGCATGGAGGGCGTGCTTCATCCTATATATGACTATAGACAGTGCATGGAGGGCGTGCTTCATCCTATATGACTATAGACAGTGACTGGAGGGCGTGCTTCATCCTATATATGACTATAGACAGTGCATGGAGGGCGTGCTTCATCCTATATATGACTATAGACAGGGCATGGAGGGCGTGCTTCATCCTATATATGACTATAGACAGTGCATGGGGGGCGTGCTTCATCCTATATATGACTATAGACAGTGCATGGGGGGCGTGCTTCATCCTATATGACTATACACAGTGCATGGAGGGCGTGCTTCATCCTATATGACTATAGACAGTCCATGGAGGGCGTGATTCATCCTATATATGACTATAAACAGTGCATGGACAGCGTGCTTCATCCTATATATGACTATAGACAGTGCATGGGGGCGTGCTTCATCCTATATATGACTATAGACAGTGCATGGAGGGCGTGCTTCATCCTATATATGACTATAGACAGTGCATGGAGGGCGTGCTTCATCCTATATATGACTATAGACAGTGCATGGAGGGCGTGCTTCATCCTATATGACTATAGACAGTGACTGGAGGGCGTGCTTCATCCTATATATGACTATAGACAGTGCATGGAGGGCGTGCTTCATCCTATATATGACTATAGACAGGGCATGGAGGGCGTGCTTCATCCTATATATGACTATAGACAGTGCATGGGGGGCGTGC
Source organism: Allobates femoralis (assembly GCA_033576535.1). Classification (NCBI taxonomy): domain Eukaryota; kingdom Metazoa; phylum Chordata; class Amphibia; order Anura; family Aromobatidae; genus Allobates; species Allobates femoralis. Next base: position 629,930,240 of record JARQOC010000001.1, read on the forward strand.
TTCATCCTATATATGACTATAGACAGTGCATGGGGGGCGTGCTTCATCCTATATGACTATACACAGTGCATGGAGGGCGTGCTTCATCCTATATGACTATAGACAGTCCATGGAGGGCGTGATTCATCCTATATATGACTATAAACAGTGCATGGACAGCGTGCTTCATCCTATATATGACTATAGACAGTGCATGAAGGGCGTGCTCATCCTTTATATGACTATAGACAGTGCATGGACAGCGTGCTTCATCCTATATATGACTATAGACAGTGCATGGGGGGCGTGCTTCATCCTATTATGACTATACACAGTGCATGGAGGGCGTGCTTCATCCTATATGACTATAGACAGTCCATGGAGGGCGTGATTCATCCTATATATGACTATAAACAGTGCATGGACAGCGTGCTTCATCCTATATATGACTATAGACAGTGCATGGGGGGCGTGCTTCATCCTTTATATGACTATAGACAGTGCATGGACAGCGTGCTTCATCCTATATATGACTATAGACAGTGAATGGAGGGCGTGCTTCATCCTATATATGACTCTAGACGTGCATGGGGGGCGTGCTTCATCCTATATATGACTATAGACAGTGCATGGGGGCGTGCTTCATCCTATATATGACTATAGACAGTCCATGGAGGGCGTGCTTCATCCTATATATGACTATAGACAGTGCATGGAGTGCGTGCTTCATCCTATATTTGACTATAGACAGTGCATGGAGGGCATGCTTCATCCTATATATGGCTATAGACAGTGCATGGAGGGGTGCTTCATCCTATATATGATATAGACAGTCCATGGAGGGCGTACTTCATCCTATATATGACTATAGACAGTGCATGGAGGACGTGCTTCATCCTATATATGACTATAGACAGTACATGGAGGGCGTGCTCATCCTATATATGACTATAGACAGTGCATGAAGGGCGTGCTTCATCCCATATGACTATAGACAGTGCATGGGGGGCGTGCTTCATCCTATATATGACTATAGACAGTGCATGGGGGGCGAGCATCATCCAATATATGACTATAGACAGTGCATGGGGGGCGTGCTTCATCCTATATATGACTATAGACAGTGCATGGGGGGGTGCTTCATCCAATATATGACTATAGACAGTGCATGGGGGGCGTGCTTCATCCTATATATGACTATAGACAGTGCATGGAGGGCGTGCTTCATCCTATATTGACTATAGACAGTCCATGGAGGGCGAGCTTCATCCAATATATGACTATAGACAGTGCATGGAGGGTGTGCTTCATCCTATATATGACTATAGACAGTGCATGGGGGCGTGCTTCATCCTATATATGACTATAGACAGTGCATGGGGGGCGTGCTTCATCCAATATATGACTATAGACAGGGCATGAAGGGCGTGCTTCATCCTATATATGACTATAGACAGTGCATGGAGATCATGCTTCATCCTATATATGACTATAGACAGTGCAAGGGGGGCGTGCTTCATCCTATATGACTATAGACAGTGCATGGAGGGTCTGCTTCATCCTATATATGACTATAGACAGTGCATGGAGGGCGTGTTTCATCCTATATATGACTATAGACAGTGCATGGGGGGCGTGCTTCATCCTATATGACTATAGACAGTGCATGGAGGGTGTGCTTCATCCTATATGACTATAGACAATGCATGGAGGGCGTGCTTCATCCTATATGACTATAGGCAGTGCATGGAGGGCGTGCATCATCCTATATATACTATAGACAGTGCATGGAGGGCGTGCTTCATCCTATATATGACTATAGACAGTGCATGGAGGGTGTGCTTCATCCTATATACTATAGACAGTGCATGGAGGGCGTGCTTCATCCTATATATGACTATAGACAGTGCATGGAAGGCGTGCTTCATCCTATATATGACTATAGACAGTGCATGGAGGGCGTGCATCATCCTATATACAATAGACAGTGCATGGAGATCATGCTTCATCCTATATATGACTATAGACAGTGCAAGGGGGGCGTGCTTCATCCTATATGACTATAGACAGTGCATGGAGGGTCTGCTTCATCCTATATATGACTATAGACAGTGCATGGAGGGCGTGTTTCATCCTATATATGACTATAGACAGTGCATGGGGGGCGTGCTTCATCCTATATGACTATAGACAGTGCATGGAGGGTGTGCTTCATCCTATATGACTATAGACAATGCATGGAGGGCGTGCTTCATCCTATATGACTATAGGCAGTGCATGGAGGGCGTGCATCATCCTATATACTATAGACAGTGCATGGAGGGCGTGCTTCATCCTATATATGACTATAGACAGTGCATGGAGGGTGTGCTTCATCCTATATACTATAGACAGTGCATGGAGGGCGTGCTTCATCCTATATATGACTATAGACAGTGCATGGAAGGCGTGCTTCATCCTATATATGACTATAGACAGTGCATGGAGGGCGTGCATCATCCTATATACAATAGACAGTGCATGGAGGGCGTGCTTCATCCTATATATGACTATAGACAGTGCATGGGGGGCGTGCTTCATCCTATATGACTATAGACAGTGCATGGAGGGCGTGCTTCATCCTATATATGACTATAGACAGTGCATGGGGGGCGTGCTTCATCCTATATATGACTATAGACAGTGCATGGAGGGCGTGCTTCATCCTATATGACTATAGACAGTGCATGGAGGGCGTGCTTCATCCTATATGACTATAGACAGTGCATGGAGGGCGTGCTTCATCCTATATGACTATAGACAGTGCATGGAGGGCGTGCATCATCCTATATACTATAGACAGTGCATGGAGGGCGTGCTTCATCCTATTATGACTATAGACAGTGCATGGAGGGTGTGCTTCATCCTATATACTATAGACAGTGCATGGAGGGTGTGCATCATCCTATATATGACTATAGGACAGTGCATGGAGGGCGTGCTTCATCCTATATATGACTATAGACAGTGCATGGAAGGCGTGCTTCATCCTATATATGACTATAGACAGTGCATGGAGGGCGTGCATCATCCTATATACTATAGACAGTGCATGGAAGGCGTGCTTCATCCTATATATGACTATAGACAGTGCATGGGGGGCGTGCTTCATCCTATATATGACTATAGACAGTGCATGGGGGGCGAGCTTCATCCAATATATGACTATAGACAGTGCATGGGGGGGCGTGCTTCATCCTATATATGACTATAGACAGTGCATGGGGGGCGTGCTTCATCCAATATATGACTATAGACAGGGCATGAAGGGCGTGCTTCATCCTATATATGACTATAGACAGTGCATGGAGATCATGCTTCATCCTATATATGACTATAGACAGTGCAAGGGGGGCGTGCTTCATCCTATATGACTATAGACAGTGCATGGAGGGTGTGCTTCATCCTATATATGAGTATAGACAGTGCATGGGGGGCGTGCTTCATCCTATATATGACTATAGACAGTACATGGAGGGCGTGCTTCATCCTATATATGACTATAGACAGTGCATGGGGGGCGGGGCTTCATCCTATATATGACTATAGACAGTACATGGAGGGTGTGCTTCATCCCTATATGACTATAGACAGTGCATGGAGGCGTGCTTCATCCTATATATGACTATAGACAGTGCATGGAGGGTGTGCTTCATCCTATATACTATAGACAGTGCATGGAGGGCGTGCTTCATCCTATATATGACTATAGACAGTGCATGGAAGGCGTGCTTCTCCTATATATGACTATAGACAGTGCATGGAGGGCGTGCATCATCCTATATACATAGACAGTGCATGGAGGGCGTGCTTCATCCTATATATAACTATAGACAGTGCATGGAGGGCGTGCTTCATCCTATTATGACTATAGACAGTACATGGAGGGCGAGCTTCATCCTATATATGACTATAGACAGTGCATGAAGGGCGGTGCTTCATCACCATATGACTATAGACAGTGCATGGAGGGCGTGCTTCATCCTATATATGAGTATAGACAGTGCATGGGGGGCGTGCTTCATCCTATATATGACTATAGACAGTGCATGGAAGGCGTGCTTCAATCCTATATATGACTATAGACAGTGCATGGAGGGCGTGCTATCATCCTATATACTATAGACAGTGCATGGAGGGCGTGCTTCATCCTATATATGACTATAGAACAGTGCATGGGGGCGTGCTTCATCCTATATATGACTATAGACAGTGCATGGGGGCGTGCTTCATCCAATATATGACTATAGACAGTGCAAGGGGGGCGTGCTTCATCCTATATATGACTATAGACAGTGCATGGAAGGCGTGCTTCATCTCTATATATGACTATAGACAGTGCATGGAGGGCGTTGCATCATCCTATATACTATAGACAGTGCATGGAGGGCGTGCTTCATCCTATATATGACTATAGACAGTGCATGGAGGGCGTGCATCATCCTATATACATAGACAGTGCATGGAGGGGCGTGCTTCATCCTATATATGACTATAGACAGTGCATGGAGGGCGTACTTCATCCTATATGACTATAGACAGTACATGGAGGGCGTAGCTTCATCCTATATATGACTATAGACAGTGCATGAAGGGCGTGCTTCATCCTATATAGACTATAGACAGTGCATGGAGGGGTGCTTCATCCTATTATATGGATATAGACAGTGCATGGGGGGCGTGCTTCATCCTATATATGACTATAGACAGTGCATGGAGGGCGTGCTTCATCCTATATATGACTATAGACAGTGCATGGGGGGCGTGCTTCATCCTATATGACTATAGACAGTGCATGGAGGGCGTGCTTCATCATATATATGATACTATCCAATGACAGTGCATGGAGGGCGTGCTTCATCCCATATGACTATAGACAGTGCATGGAGGGTGTGCTTCATCCTATATATGACTATAGACAGTCGATGGAGGGTGTGCTTCATCCTATATATGACTATAGACAGTGCATGGAGGGCGATGCTTCATCCTATATGACTATAGACAGTGCATGGAGGGCGTGCTTCATCCTATATATGACTATAGACAGTGCATGGAGGGCGTGCTTCATCCTATATGACTATAGACAGTGCATGGAGGGTGTGCTTCATCCTATATATGACTATAGACAGTGCATGGAGGGCGTGCTTCATCCTATATATGACTATAGACAGTGCATGGAGGGGTGCTTCATCCTATATATGACTATAGACAGTGCATGGAGGGCGTGCTTCATCCTATATATGACTATAGACAGTGCATGGAGGGCGTGCTTCATCCTATTATGACTATAGACAGTGCATGGGGGGTGTGCTTCATCCTATATATGACTATAGACAGTGCATGGAGATGCATGCTTCATCCTATATATGACTATAGACAGTGCATGGAGGGCGTGCTTCATCCTATATGACTATAGACAGTGCATGGGGGGCGTGCTTCATCCTATATATGACTATAGACAGTGCATGGAGGGCGTGTTTCATCCTATATGACTATAGACAGTGACATGGAGGGCTGCTTCATCCTATATGACTATAGACAGTGCATGGGGGCGTGCTTCATCCTTATATGACTATAGCAGTGCATGGAGGGCGTGCTTCATTCCTATATACTATAGACAGTGCATGGAGGGCGTGCTTCATCCTATATATGACTATAGACAGTGCATGGAGGGGTGCTTCATCCTATATATGACTATAGACAGTGCATGGAGGGCGTGCTTCATCCTATATATGACTATAGACAGTGCATGGAGGCGTGCTTCATCCTATATGACTATAGACAGTGCATGGAGGGCGTGCTTCATCCTATATGACTATAGACAGTGCATGGAGGGCTGTGCTTCATCCTATATACTATAGACAGTGCATGGAGGGCGTGCTTCATCCTATATATGACTATAGACAGTGCATGGGGGCGTGCTTCATCCTATATATGACTATAGACAGTGCATGGAGGGCGTGCATTCATCCTATATATACTATAGACAGTGCATGGAGGGCGTGCTTCATCCTATATATAACTATAGACAGTGCATGGAGGGCGTGCTTCATCCTATATGACTATAGACAGTGCATGGAGGGCGTGCTTCATCCTATATATGACTATAGACAGTGCATTGGAGGGCGTGTCTTCATCCTATATGACTATAGACAGTGCATGAAGGGCGTGCTTCATCCTATATATGACTATAGACAGAGCATGGAGGGCGTACTTCATCCTATATATGACTATAGACAGTGCATGGAGGGTGTGCTTCATCCTATATGACTATAGACAGTGCATGGAGGGCGTGCTTCATCCTATATGACTATAGACAGTGCATGGAGGGCGTGCTTCATCCTATATATGACTATAGACAGTGCATGGGGGGCGTGCTTCATCCTATATATGACTATAGACAGTGCATGGAGGGTGTGCTTCATCCTATATGACTATAGACAGTGCATGGAGGGCGTGCTTCATCCTATATATGACTATAGACAGTGCATGGAGGGTGTGCTTCATCCTATATGACTATAGACAGTCCATGGAGGGCGTGCTTCATCCTATATATGACTATAAACTAGAAAAAATTCCTTGCAGCACACAGCTATTACCAATGTTGTATAATGCTATAAGCCATGTGTTTGAGAAAAAAGTTTAAAAACTTACGTTTTTCTGAAAAAACTCAAAATCTTATCTTTTAATATTGCGACACCTGTAATAGGCTTAAGCTGCCTGCCATATAGGCAAAGACTAGACGAGCAGGAAGAGGGCAGCAGCAGAGCTTCAGGCAGCGAGGACCAAACAGCACCACACAGAAGAAAGGCCTCTACCTGGCTAGGTGGATCCTCAATTGCTTCCCGGCTGCCCGGATCTCCATTACCATCTGTAACCAGTGTTCCGGTCTGCACCATTGACTATCAAGAAAAGGTAAAGGAAACTTTTTAGTCCTTGCTTCCTGCAGTCATTTCTCGCGTCCGCAGTCCTGCACCCCACCGTTCCCTATTCCCTGTATAGACTGTGTCAACTGACCTGGGGCTTCCCGCTCTCCCCGTGGAGAGAAGAACATCTAGCTGCGTCACCAACTGCCCCACCCCAGAGGATCTGACCGCAGCGTCGGCCATCCATCCCAATTACCAGAAACCACTGGTGGCATCACGTTAAATCCCATTTACACTATTTCCCATTTACGGCACAGCCAGGGCCACGGAGTTGGGTCACAGCATCGTGACTTCCCAGAGAGCTGCCGACCCGGTTCCCAGTACCCCACGGACCTGGTGGGTGTTACACATGACACTGTCCTCCCCATAATGTGTATGCACCTACCCTCCCTCACTCCCCATACTGTGTCCACAGCCTTGCCCCTCTGTCAGGAAAATGTAGTCAGGACCTGCAGCTCTGTGGCGCCCCATCATCCTGCTGGCCAAACCCGGTATTGCCAGAGGATAAGACAAGGAGCCCAGCTGCTCTACTTTATGTTGTATACTTTGGCACGTGAGGTGACAGGATGTATATATACCACCAGCTCCTGCCAGGAACATATATATACCTCAATCCAGTCACCCTCAGGCCACAATATCACATGAATACAGAGATTATGCTGCCACCACTGATCTCTTCCAGGTGGATCGGTCACCTGTCTGGTCACGTGTAATGGCGGGAGGTGGATCAGCTCGTCATAGAACAGGAAGAACAAAGCTAAGCAAATGATAAAGTTTTACTCCAGAAAGTTGTCAGTGTTTACAAAAGATATAGAAGATATTACAGGAGACAAGTTACATGTATGTATAAACAGGCCAGAGTCAGGAATTGTCCCCATCCCTCTCTCCCTACTGATAAGACCTCCCTTCCACTTGTATGATCCCGCTGTCCTTTGGGCTCACGCCATGCTACAGACATTTTTCATGTCAGTAAGTGACACTGTCCTCCCCATACTGTGTCTGCAGCCATCCCCCCTCGCTCCCCATACTGTGTCCACAGCCATCCCCCTCACTCCACATAGTGTGTCCTCACCCATCCCCCTCACTCCCCATACTGTGCCCGCAGCCATTTTCCCCTCACTCCACATACTGTGCCCACAGCCATCACCCTACTCCACATAGTATGCATCCCCCCACTCCATACAGTATGTCCACAGCCATCCCCTCTCAGTCCTCATACTGGAACTTCAAATACTGTCCTCCCCATACAGAGACTATGCACATGACAGGGGGAAGGACCTGCTTAGGGCTGTTAGGGCAGTAAGGCACAGATACAGGCCAGTGTTAGAAAGTGTCCCTATCCCTCTCTCCCTACTGATAAGGCCTCCCTTCCCCTTGTACCATCCTACTGTCCTTTGATGTCATACCATGCGGTGGACATTTTTCCTGTCCGTTTGTGACACTGCCCCCCCATACTGTGTCCGCAGCCATCCACCCCTCACTCCCCATACTGTGTCCGCAGCCATCCCCCCTCTCTCTCCATACTGTGTCCGCAGCCATCCCCCCTCACTCCCCATACTATGTCCGCAGACATCCCCCTCACTCTCCATACTGTGTCCGCAGCCATCCCCCCTCACTCCCCATACTGTGTCTGCAGCCATTCCCCCTCACTCCCCATACTGTGTCCACAGCCATACCCCCTCACTCCCCATACTGTGTCCGCAGCCATCCCCCCTCACTCTCCATACTGTGTCCGCAGCCATCCCCCCTCACTCCCCATACTATGTCCGCAGCCATCCCCACTCACTCTCCATACTGTGTCCGCAGCCATCCCCCCTCACTCCCCATACTGTGTCCGCAGCCATTCCCCCTCACTCCCCATACTGTATCCACAGCCATCCCCCCTCACTCTCCATACTGTGTCCACAGCCATCCACCCCTCACTCCCCATACTGTGTCCACAGCCATCCCCCCTCATTCCCCATACTGTGTCCACAGCCATCCCCCCTCACTCCCCATACTGTGTCCGCAGCCATCCCACCTCACTCCCCATACTGTGTCCGCAGCCATTCCCCCTCACTCCCCATACTGTGTCCGCAGCCATCCCACCTCACTCCCCATACTGTGTCCACAACCTGTCACCCCCTTTGGGCATTTTAAACTGTGCCCACCAGCTTACACATGATGTAAATGGGGTTCTTGTAACCCCTCTATGTGCCCAGACGTGACCCTCATACAGGATAAAAAAAAAAATTATTTAATATCAGCTTTTTACTTTGGTTGTTGCTGCTGCCTTTAATCAGGTGATGCATTTGATGATCCTCCTCCCTTTAAATAGTCACATGAGCATCACATGATATCACTGATAGAGTTCATTCTCTGCTGACCATAGCGCTCATCTGCTGGACGTTTCTCTGCATTGGAGTTCTGTAGCCTAGTACAAGTATCCTTTCTGTTGTTTCCTCCGTCTGTCTTACCTTCCCTGTGTTTTATTATCTAAACTGATGAAGTGACAAACAGGGAGTAGGCACATGACGGTGGCAACGGTAAGGACCATCTTAGGGCTGTTAGGGCAGTAAGAGACAGACATAGGCCAGTGACGCGCCCCAGGGCCGTGGGGTACTCGGAGACCAGGCTAGCAGTTCTGCTGGGGGATCACAGGACAGTCAAGGGCCCGGCTCTGTGGCCCCGGGGGTTGAGTTAAAAGCGTTGGGGGGAAGGCTGTCATGATGCCACCCATGGTATGTGGGTATTAGTGGCCACGGCTGCGGTGCGGGACCTCTGGGGCTGATGGGAGTGCAGCGGTGGTGGTTTCACTTCCCACTGGTGGAGCAGATTCCCAGGGCAACTGGGAAAGTCTATGGCGGTGGTAGGCCATTGGGGGTGCAGGACTGAGGGCGCTGAATAACTGACAGACACAAGGGTTGAAGTCTCCGTTACCTTTACTGGTAGATGTAGCAGGTTTGGTCCAGGGTATCGTCCACAAGAGATATTGGGAGTCCGGGTGGCCTGAAAGCAAGGTTGGGGTTCTCCTCACTCGGTGAGTTCTGAGGCCTCCCTGTTGCGCTCCTCTTGGCGGGTCCTGGCTGCCTGTAGCTAAGCTGTGACCCCTCTCCTCCTGCGTACAGTCTCCCACCTGTATGTCAGGCAGCTCGAGCTCTTCCCGGGTACTACCCCTCTGGCTGCTGTCCCTGAGCTCTCTGGTGCTGCTGTGCCTCCTGGGCTTCATTGTGGCCGGGAGACTTGGAATCTCCTGCCCTCCGGTGTTGGCTAGTGGGCCTAGAGTCCCTCACAACCTCGGACTCCTGTGTCCGCTCCTGCACTCTGCACTGGGGTGAGCCCGGTAACTGTCCCGCTCCACTCCCCAGACCTGCTTCTCCACTTCCTCAGACCCTCTCCTACAGGTCCCTCACTCTGGCTGGTCTATGTCCCAGGACGAGCCTTACTCTGCTCCAGTCCATAGAACCTCTTCACAGTCCTCCTAGGAACTGAACTGCCTATCCCGCTCCCAGGCCAGAATTCACAGGGGAACTCACATGTAGAGCTTCCCGTTCTGGTCTGGAGTCAGGGAGGTGGTGTGTGTGGTGAGCTTACCTGGTGTGGACACCTAACCTCGCTTCCAAGCGTGACACGACCCCCCGAGGGAGACAATGTCATCGTGGCAACCAGACCGTGAGATGCCACATTGTGTCAGGTGGTGTCTCTATCCCCCTCTCCCTACTGATAAGGCCTTTTACCATCCCGCTGTCCTTTGTTGTCACACCATGTGGTGGACATTTTCCCTGTCCGTACGTGACACTGTCCTCCCCATACTGTGTCCGCAGCCATCACCCCCCACTCCACATAGTGTGTCCGCAGCCATCCCCCCCTCATTCCTCATAATGGATCCTCAAATTTACCCTCTGGCCTCCCAGCCTCCCATACTGTGACCATAACCATCACCCCTTGTTCCATTTTCTGTCCTCAACACCCCCACCCCCTCCTGCAGTTTGCTGTCCATACTATGTCCACATACGAGAAAGGCAGCAGAGTCGGAGCTGAGGAGTGGAGAGGAGAAGGACCTGGAGGATGGAGCTGCTGAGAGGCGGAGGAAGAGTGAGAAGGACGAAAGGGTTCTAGGGGGCATGGCTGTGGTGGGACCAACCCATGGCGCCCCATATCCTCCACTGTCGGGCAGTACGTGGAGGGAACAGGTCACAGAGGGGACGGCCCCGATCTAGCAAAAGTACTGTAAAGCTTACCTAGTAAAACCGGGGACTGCTGGCTTCCATGGGCAGCAACCACAACTGTGGACATTCCGCAAGACGGTGGCCATATTGGGTCAGGGGACATCTTGAAGTCACCCAATAGGGCCGTAGCCACTAGATTGGAGTCCTGCCGCACGAAGATGCAGGGTAGGAGAGGAGTGTAGCCAGCGCGGGGAGATGGCCAGGAAAGGCTCCCCAAAGGTGTCTCGGTGAAGTGGCCCCGTATATCGGAGAGCTGGCCAGGCTGCACCACGGAGGAGCACAGCACCCGGCTGGGAGGACTTGAGTGATCGCCAAGTAAAGGTAAAGAACTACAACCCTGGTCTCCTCTGATTATTCTGCTGACCCCTGCACCCTCGTCATCGGCCACTTTATAAACTCTAATTCCATCATTGGGGTCACGCTCTACCTGTGGGGGGTGCTACCATCCCTGGCCCCAGAGGTCCCCCAGCAGCGATGGTCACCCTGACCAGAATAACCACAGGTGGTGTCACAAACTATCCCCTTGTAAATAATCCCCTTTTTTCTGCATGCCCAGGTCACAGAGCCTGGTCACCACCACCATGACCTCCCAAGCAACTACCGGCCCGGTTTCCAAGTACCCCATGACCCTGCCGGGCATCGCAGGAACACTGCCGGGTGCAGGGGAGCACTGCTGGGTGAGGGAGGGGACACTGCCAGGTACAGGGGGGCACTGCTGAGTAAGGGAGGGGGACACTGCTAGGTGCACGGGGGCACTGATGGGTGAGGGAGGGGGACACTGCCAGGTGCAGGGGGGCACTGCTGGGTGAGGGAGGGGGGCACTGCTAGGTGCACGGGGGCACTGATGGGTGAGGGAGGGGGACACTGCCAGGTGCAGGGGGTCACTTCTGGGTGAGGGAGCGGGACACTGCCGGGTGCAGGTGGGCACTGCTGGGTGAGGGAGGGGGGCACTGATGGGTGCAGGGGGCACTGATGGGTGAGGGAGGGGGACATTGCTGGGTGAGGGAGGAGGACACGGCTGGGTGCTGGGGGGCACTTATGGGTGAGGGAGGGGGACATTGCTGGGTGCAGGGGGGGCCATGGGCGGACTGGCCCAGGTGGCAGGGGGGCAAGTGCCCCCTGGGCTGGTGGTATAGCCCACATCCAGGGCCGCCCCCCCACTGGAATGGGCCGGCGGCTGCGATTTGCGGCCGGCACGGCGATTCAGACGGCGGCTGACATGGTGAGCGAGCGGTCTGAAAATTTCTGAAAGCAGCCCCCCCCGGTCATCAAATATTTCTGACAGCACCCCCCAACTCCCCCCCCACCTCAAATCAGGGCTGGCAGGCCGAACCTGCCACCCAGGGCCAGAGGCACCAGCCAGCCCCTGAGGGGGGCACTGCTGTATGAGGGAGGGGGACACTGCTGGATGAGAGATGGGGCACTGCCGGGTGCAGGGGGGACACTGCAGGGTGAGACCTTCAACTCTTTGTGTGCGCAGTGTGGCACCCCAAGGTCCCAGTGCCAGATTGTCATTATTGCCCCCGGGGGGTAGTGTCACACCTGAGAGCAACAGAAGGGTATTCACACCAGACAAATACCCGCACACAACACCTTTCCCCCTCCAGGCCTAAAGGGGGAGATCTAAACCCAAGTTCAGGGTGAGCTCCCCTATAAAACCTGAGGAAGATAGAGAATCTATCGAAACATGTTGTGGAGTAGGAGGGGATTCTGAATAAAGGTCTGCTGAAAAACCATCCCAGTGCCTCCTGCCTTTGTGCCTGAGCGCCTCCAATTAGACCGCTTACAGTTTGTTCACCCCCTATAAATTCTGGTCTGGGGCGGAGCTAGTCAGTTCAGTTCCTAGGAGGAGTCAGGAAGACATCCTGTGGACTGGTAGCTGCACTAAGCTCGTCCCAGGAGAGCGCAGTCTAGCGTGATGGATCCAAGGCAGGGGTCTGAGGAAGTGGAGAGGAGCCTGGGGAGTGGAGCGGTGTCGAGCTCACCCTGGAGGAAAGTGTCAAGAAATGGACACAGGAGTCTGAGGCTGTGCAGGGCCTAACCACCCGGCAGCCAATACAGGAAGGTGGGGGATTCCAAGTTCCCTAGTCACACTGTGCCCGGAGGCAAAGCAGCGTACAGAGCCCGAGACATTGCCCAAACCGAGGGGCTAATAGAGGATCGACTTGCCTGCCATACCGGAGGAGAGAGGGGGGCCAGCAGCTCAGCTAAAGCAGGAGCAGGGACCCACAACAGAGCGCAGCAGGGAGGCCTCAGAACCTGCCGGGTGAGGAGAACCCTGAGTTGCTCTCAGGTGAAGGACTCGGCTTAACATCAATTGGAATTACAGTGCACCAGTAAAAGGACTGAGGAACCAACAAACCGTGAGTCTGTCTGTGGCTTTGTATCCGCCATCCTGCACCCTACACCCTTACTACACTGGCCCGGGGATCTGCTCCACCCGTGGGGAGCCGCTCCATCCCAGCTGCCTGTCTATCAACCCCAGAGGTTCTGCAGCAGCGGTGGCCACTACTAGCCAGAAACCATGGGTGGCATCACGACTAACTCCCTTATCCATCACCCCTTTCCCTACCGAGCCAGTATTCCCCTTTACAGCTGTCCCCAGGGACACAGAAGCGGGTCTCCACCCCTGTGACTCCCCGGAGCTGTATGATAGCCGGAGTCCCCCATACCCCGGGGCGGGTCACACAGAGTCATCCCCCACACTCGGTGCCTGTTTGGGTATCGGGGCACATTCTGTTTATTGCCCACAGTCTATGGAGCTGGAACCAGCGGGCAGCCAGGTGTTTATTACAATCCCCCCTAGGGGCATAACTACATCAGGTGCAGGGGCTGTGATCGCCCCCGGGCCCTGGAGCTCAGGGGGCCCCAAAAGTGTTTGTCCTAGAGAAAAAAACTAATTCATTACAGATTTGTAATATGTTGGGGCCCATGAAGCTCATGTAAAAGCAGTGCCCCCCCCCACCCCCCGGAACCAAGCGTCACCCGGGATCCCACGAGCTCAGGACTAGTCACAATGTGACTGGGGGAAGTGACAGCGGATAAGGAGACCCCTGCAACACCCCTCACTGGACCGCAGGAGCCATCACTGCTGATGTTACATCACGTCTCCAGTCACCTCCAGAGCTGCACTCACTACTCTGCTGTTACATCATGTCTTATCCTCCAGTCACCTCCAGAGCTGCATCACTATTCTGCTGTTACATCATGTCTTATCCTCCAGTCACCTACAGAGCTGCACTCACTATTCTGCTGTTACATTGTGTCTTATCCTCCAGTCACCTACAGAGCTGCACTCACTATTCTGCTGTTACATCGTGTCTTATCCTCCAGAGCTGCACTCACTATTCTGCTGTTACATCGTGTCTTATCCTCCAGTCACCTCCAGAGCTGCACTCACTATTCTGCTGTTACATCATGTCTTATCCTACAGTCACCCCCAGAGCTGCACTCACTATTCTGCTGTTACATCATGTCTTATCCTCCAGTCACCTCCACAGCAGCAGTCACTATTCTGCTGTTTCATGGTGTCTTATCCTCCAGTCACCTCCAGAGCTGCACTCACTATTCTGCTGTTACATCATGTCTTATCCTCCAGTCACCTCCAGAGCTGCAGCCAATATTCTGCTGTTACATCATGTCTTATCCTCCAGTCACCTCCAGAGCTGCTCTCACTATTCTGCTTTACATGGTGTCTTATACTCCAGTCACCTCTAGAGCTGCACTCACTATTCTGCTGTTACATTGTGTCTTATCCTCCAGTCACCTCCAGAGCTGCAGTCAATATTCTGCTGTTACATCATGTCTTATCCTCCAGTCACCTCCAAAGCTGCACTCACTATTCTGCTGTTACATTGTGTCTTATCCTCCAGTCACCTCTAGAGCTGCAGTCACTATTCTGCTGTTACATCATGTCTTATCCTCCAGTCACTTACAGAGCTGCACTCACTATTCTGCTGTTACATCATGCCTTATCCTCCAGTCACCTCCATAGCTGCAGTCACTATTCTGCTGTTACATTGTGTCTTATCCTCCAGTCACCTCCAGAGCTGCACTCATTATTCTGCTGTTACATTGTGTCTTATCCTCCAGTCACCTCCAGAGCTGCACTCACTATTCTGCAGTTACATCATGTCTTATCCTCCAGTCACCTCCAGAGCTGCGGTCACTATTCTGCTTTCTGTTATGCTCCTGGTCATTGGGGTTATCTCTGGTCGCTGCTGTTGTTTTCTGTGCCTCGGCCTTTGCCCCACGCAGCAGATTTGATTAATCTGGAGGAGGAATGTGAGATAGAAATCCATGAGACGATCTTATAAAATAATCCAGGAGCAAATACTGAGCGAGCGGACGTCAGTGATGTCATTGTGACCCCCCGGAGTCCGGATGACACTGTGGCATTGCCCTCCTCGGGGGGTGATATCATGCTTGGAAGCCAGAAGGGGTCTCCACACCAGGTAAGTCCACTGCATGACTCCAGACCAGAAGGGGGAGCTCTAACCCGGGATCAGGGGAGCTCCCCTATACATTCTGGCATGTGGGCGGGGTTAGTCAGTTCAGTTCCTAGGAGGATTGCCGGCTATGGACGAGCTTTCTCTCCATGGTTTCTGTGATTCTTTGGATTCTGCGTCTCCAGGGAGCCCAACCCCACCGGGATATGTCACTGTCTGTCTGGTGTCTTTACCTCTCGGCTCACTCCGGCCTACTAACGCCTTCCTCCTCTTTTCCTCTATTTGTGCTCTGTGCCACCTGATCTACATTCCTTCCCACTTTCCTCTAAACCCACCACCCCTTGCCCGCCTAGAGTCCCGGGCTCCGGGTTGGGTGTCGTGCTCCTGTGGGTGTTTGTTGCACAAACTGTCTATCTTTCTGCCTGGCTGCAGTTCCCTATGTGGCCACCCTGGTTGCAGGGGCGCCACACATACGTATGCTGAGGGAGGCCCTGCCAGCGGCCCAGCACCCTCCCAGCGGCTGGCCCTAACCTATGACCCAGAAGTGGCACCCCCTTCCTTGGCCACCATGGGGGCTAGCACACAAACCTTAGAGACTGTTACCCCTGGTGCCTTGCAGATACAAGTGCAGCAGCTGACCAAAGGGATGGCCGACCTGACTAAGGCTGTCCAGTCAATCCAAGGATCAAAGCCATCGGAAAGGATACTGTTGGCCTCCAGCCCTGATGACATCCCGTGGCTACGCCAGAGGAGGTATCCCGCCGGCAATGGATGACCCACCAACCGCTATAATGCTGCAGGACAACCCATCTGCTGCCATTGCAACGAGGTGGGACACCTTGCCAGATCCTGCACTTCAAACAAGAAACCCCTGGGGCAGCGGGCCGCCCCCCAGGAATGAGCCCATCTGGCACGCAGAACTGGCGTGACCAGTATGTAGGTAATCCAATGCACTAATGTCATTGAAAATTTTCTAGGAGAGATTATTGTTTTGTTACAACAGGTTGCTGAAACAGCCAACAGAGGCCAGCAGAGAGTCCTGCAAAAAGAAATAAAGGCCCTGATGCAGAGCTGTCCGGTGGAGCTGTCCGGAGGAGAAGTCAGCAGTGTAAGAGTAAGTGACTCAGTCCCCAATATAATACCCCTGAGAAGTGAAATGTTGATCTGATGTAGGGCAGCAGATTAATGCAGTCATTATCTGCATTGAGAACTGCTAACTATTTTTCCACCTTAGATCTCACCAGTGGGTATTGGCAGGTTCCCGTAGCAGAGGCGGACAGTGAAAAGACATCGATCACAACACCGATGGGCCTCTGTGAGTTTAACTGCATGACGTTTGGACTCTGTAATGCACCGGGAAGTTTCCTGAGGCTGATGGAGTGTTGCCTGGGGCATAAGAACTTTGCAACCGTGCTGCTGTACCTAGATGACGTCATAGTCTACTCAAAGACGTATGAAGACCACATGAAACACCTGGCTTAAGTATTTTAGGTATTGTCCAAGTTTGTGCCACCTACTGAACCCCAAGGCACAGTACCTAGGACATGTGGTCAGTGCTGAAGGTGTGGCACCAAATCCTGACAAGGTCACAGCAATCAAGGACTGGCCGAGGCCCACCACCATCAAAGAGGTGAAACAGTTCCTGGGACTGGTACGTTGCTAACGGAGGTTTATCAAAGGCTTCACAAAGATGGCCGCACCCCTGCAAGACCTCCTGGCAGGCCAGTCCAAGAAGGCCAAGGGTCTGGGTCCTCCGTTGGAATGGGATGGCAGAGTGGAAGATTCCTTCAGGCGGTTGAAGTGGGCTCTGACAGGGGACAAGATCCTGGCCTATCCTGACTATAGCCAACCGTTTGTGATGTACACAGATATGAGCAACGTGGTATGGGGAGCCGTGGTATCCCAGGAGCAGAGAGGCAAAGAGAGAGTGATTGGCTTGAACTTGTGGCCTTGGACCATATGAAGTTGACTCCGAGCTGGTCAGGCTATGTCTACGCTCTCACCATGGTAGATAACTATTCCCGTTTCCTGGTGGTAGTGCCAGTAAAAGACCTGACAGCGGCTAGAGTCTTTCAAGCCTATTTCTGCAGACCCCATGGCTACTCTGAGCAGGTTCTTTCTGATCAAGGTCCAATATTTGAGGCAGAGTTGTTCTAAGAGTTCTGCAACTTGTATGAGTGCAAGAAATTAAGAACAACGCCGAACCATCCACAGACCAATGGCATGTGTGAGAAAATGAACCAGGTAGTGATAGACCTGTTGAAGACACTGCCACTGGAAGAGACAAGTATGTGGCCAGAAAAGATGTCAGACTTAGTGGACTTGTATAATCATGTTCCTTTGAGTTCCACCAACTGTACTCCTGCTACCTGATGAGAGCGAGACCAGGCAAGTTACCCGTAAACTTAGACTTGGAAGTGTTTACACCTGAGACAAAGCCGCCAGAAGCAGATTGGGATACAGAACGTCAACATCAGTACCGCAAAGTGCAAGAGTGTGTGGAGAAACACCTCTCACAGGCCAGAGAGAGGCAATAGAAGGTCTACAATAAGAACGCAACTGCAGTTCCCTTTATGACAGGGTGTGCGACAGAGCAGGAAGGGACGCCAGACCGATGAACAATCCAACAGAACTTTATTGGGGCCGGGAAAACTGGAACATGAAGAGAATTCTGGAGAGTCTGTAAGAAGTCCACAACCAAGGAGCAGTTCCGGGGCCGTCACCCAGCAATCCTGACGCCAGGTTAACGGAAGAAATAGTACAGAAAGAAGTTCACTGAATCATCCAGCCGATGAGGGGCACAACGCAATCCCCCGTGGTAGCCTCTATCAGCCCATACAGGCAACAAGACCTCGCTGCAGCTGCTCGATCCTGTCCCTTCAGTTGTCACATACACTCTGATCTACCAAGAGTCTTAACACCAAGAGAATAAGTCTTGAAGAAGAAACGGCGGACCCATAAACTGGATGACCAGTGGGAGGCAGAGCCATACACCGTGTTGCCTTCAAATTTTGATAATGCCAAAGTATGTCTAATCAGCAAAGATGGAGGAGAGACATCAGCGGCAGTTTCAAGAGACCGCTTAAAGAAATGCCCTGACCAACTAAAGAGCAGAGATGAAGTCCAAAAGTCATCTAAACCTCACGAGCCAAAGGAATAGATCATTCACACGGTTCTTAGAGACTTCCCAAAAACATGGGCTCAGATTAATGGAGCCATTGTAGTCCCAGTATTGACTTTCCACAAGTAGTAGTACCTGAACCCATTGAGACTCAAGAACCACCTCCAGCAAGACCTGAAGGAGCCACCAGCTGCAGCAGAACAAGAGAGTCAACCCCCTGTTATCGGTGAATCTGCCAGTCCCATGCTAAGTCTAAGACGACAATCTGCTACACCCACGCTACGTAGTCGTGTTTTTTGTCATAGAGCAAGGGAACAAAGCTAATAAATGTTATAGATTTAATTTAAAAGTATAGACAGTGTGTAGAAAATATACAAGATATTACAAAGGAGACAAAATACAATACAATATAGAGAGTAACATAAGATAAAAGGGATTGAAGTAAGAGACAAACTAAACCTGCGTCACAGCGACATCCACAAGCTTAGAGAGGGAGGAGACTGCTTAGAAGAAATGTGACTCAGCATCACAGTGTATAGGTCTTACTGTGTGCTTAATCTGACTCTGAATACTCACAAATAGAGATTTCAGCTTTATTCCACATACCTCCTATGGGGACCTCTGGCTGGGCTTAGAGAGTGATCTATCCTAGAACAATTATTAATTGCTGCTCTTTGCCATATTGCACCTCTGAGCATGGCCGAGAAAGATATAGTCATATTCCCTCATGATTGTGTATCTTTTGATAGACTTTGAAATGACAAGCTGAATTCTCAACGGGCAGATTCCATTTGCTTTTGTATTCCTCCTGCGAACACATGTTTGCGTTCGCATGTCATATTGATTCACATATTTTCATTTGCTGATCTCATGCGTGTAAATTGCTTAGTATTTTGATCTGAATGATAATATTTGCATTGTTTCTCCAAGTAATGTATCTTTTACTCACTCAATATCATACTAGTTCTTAGCTTTCACTAATTATCTAGTTGTGGGGGCTGTTAGATGCTGACATTTTATGTGTGTGAGCTTGTTACCAGAAGTGGGCGTAGTTTCAGCTCTGAAGGTCAAACATTAATTAAAATAGATTCTGACAATTGACTAATGATATAATGAAATGTGTAGAAGATGGATGGTATTGATGAGCTGTTAGTGGTGATGATGTATGCTGATCATGATAGGTGCTGATGTGCGTGGAGAATAGTAAGGCGAGATGTGCTGTGTGATCTTGATAGTGATGATTGTTATGGTGATGTGATCTTGATATCATAGTAATGCTGATGGTGATGATTATGGTGATGATGATTGACTGCTGTGATCATGATTGTTGTGATATGCGGATGATCAATTGTAATAGTGGTATCATGATGATGTGAGACTGCTTATCCCTGCTGATCTAACATTTGATTGTCTTGCTTATCTTCGGTCACCATGAGCTGCTGATCTCTCTGATCACCAGTGCCTTATCACTGCGATATCACCATTGTTCTGCTGATATCTGCTGATACCATAGTTCTGCTGATCTCACTGATCACCATTGTTCATTGCTGATCTCGCTGATCACCATTGTTAGCTGCTATCTCGATGATCACCATTGTTAGCTGCTGATCTCTCTGATCACCATTGTTAGCTGCTGATCTCGCTGATCACCATTGTTCATTGCTGATCTCGCTGATCACCATTGTTAGCTGCTATCCCCTCTGTTCACCATTGTTAGCTGCTGATCTCGCTGATCACCATTGTTCATCTTATCTCGCTGATCACCATTGTTAGCTGCTGATCTCTGCTGATCACCATTGTTAGCTGCTGATCTCTGCTGATCACCATTGTTCATTGCTGATCTCTGCTGATCACCATTGTTAGCTGCTATCTCCAGCTGATACCATTGTTATTGCTGATCTCTGCTGATCACCATTGTTAGCTGTGATCTCGCTGATCACCATTGTTCATTGCTAATCTCCGATGATCACCATTGTTAGCTGCTGATCCTGCTGATCACCATTGTTAGCTGCTGATCTCCACTGATCACCATAGTTACTGCTATCTCCTGTGATAACCATGGTAGCGTGCTTTCTCTGCTGATCACCATTGTAGCTGCTATTCACGCTGAATCACCATAGTTAGTTGCCGTATCTCTGCAAGATCACCATTGTTACCTGCTATCTCCAGCTGATCACATTGTTAGCTGCTGACTCTTGCTGCACACCATTGTACAGCTGTTATCTCTGCTGATCACCATAGTAGCTGCTATTCGTGATCACCATTGTTAGCTGCTGATCTCTGACTGATCACCATTGTTAGCTGTTATCTCCGCTGATCACCATTGTTAGGCTGATCTCCTGCGATCACCATTGTTAGCTGCTTATATCTGCTGATCACCATTTAGCTGCTGATCTCCATGATCACCACTTGTAGTGCTATTCCTGCTGATCACCATTGTAGCTGCTGATCCTGCTGATCACCATGGGTTAGCTGTTTCCTACTGTGATCACCATTGTTAGCTGATTAATATCGCTGACTCAACCATTGTTAGCTGCATTATCTTCTGTATCTACATTGTTAGCTGCTGATCTCTGCTGATCACCATTGTTAGCTGCTGATCTCTGCTGATCACCATTGTTAGCTGCTATCTCTGCTGATCACCATTGTTACTGCTTATCTCTGCTGATCACCATTGTTAGCTGCTATCTCTGCTGATCACCATTGTTAGCTGCTGATCTCTGCTGAATCACCATTGTTAGCTGCTTATCTCTGCTGATCACCATTGTTAGCTGCTTATCTCTGCTGATCACCATTGTTAGCTGCTTATCTCTGCTGATCACCATTGTTAGCTGCTGATCTCTGCTGATCACCATTGTTAGCTGCTTATCTCTGCTGATCACCATTGTTAGCTGCTTATCTCGCTGATCACCATTGTTAGCTGCTTATCTCTGCTGATCACCATTGTTAGCTGCTGATCTCTGCTGATCACCATTGTTAGCTGCTTATCTCTGCTGATCACCATTGTTAGCTGCTTATCTCGCTGATCACCATTGTTAGCTGCTTATCTCTGCTGATCACCATTGTTAGCTGCTTATCTCTGCTGATCACCATTGTTAGCTGCTTATCTCTGCTGATCACCATTGTTAGCTGCTTATCTCTGCTGATCACCATTGTTAGCTGCTATCTCTGCTGATCACCATTGTTAGCTGCTTATCTCTGCTGATCACCATTGTTATCTGCTTATCTCTGCTGATCACCATTGTTAGCTGCTTATCTCTGCTGATCACCATTGTTAGCTGCTGATCTCTGCTGATCACCATTGTTAGCTGCTTATCTCTGCTGATCACCATTGTTAGCTGCTTATCTCTGCTGATCACCATTGTTAGCTGCTTATCTCTGCTGATCACCATTGTTAGCTGCTTATCTCTGCTGATCACCATTGTTAGCTGCTTATCTCCGCTGATCACCATTGCTAGCTGCTTATCTCTGCTGATCACCATTGTTAGCTGCTTATCTCTGCTGATCACCATTGTTAGCTGCTGATCTCTGCTGATCACCATTGTTAGCTGCTTATCTCTGCTGATCACCATAGTTACCTGCTTATCTCTGCTGATCACCATTGTTAGATGCTTATCTCTGCTGATCACCATTGTTAGTTGCTGATCTCCACTGATCACCATTGTTAGCTGCTGATCTCTGCTGATCACCATTGTTAGCTGCTTATCTCTGCTGATCACCATAGTTACCTGCTTATCTCTGCTGATCACCATTGTTAGATGCTTATCTCTGCTGATCACCATTGTTAGTTGCTGATCTCACATGATCACCATTGTTAGCTGCTGATCTCTGCTGATCACCATTGTTACCTGCTTATCTCTGCTGATCACCATTGTTAGATGCTTATCTCTGCTGATCACCATTGTTAGTTGCTGATCTCCACTGATCACCATTGTTAGCTGCTTATCTCTGCTGATCACCATTGTTAGCTGCTTATCTCTGCTGATCACCATTGTTAGCTGCTTATCTCTGCTGATCACCATTGTTTATTGCTGATCTCCACTGATCACCATTGTTATCTGCTTATCTCTGCTGATCACCATTGTTAGCTGCTGATCTCTGCTGATCACCATTGTTAGCTGCTTATCTCTGCTGATCACCATTGTTAGCTGCTTATCTCTGCTGATCACCATTGTTAGCTGCTGATCTCCACTGATCACCATTGTTATCTGCTTATCTCTGCTGATCACCATTGTTTATTGCTGATCTCTGCTGATCACCATTGTTAGCTGCTTGTCTCTGCTGATCACCATTGTTAGCTGCTTATCTCTGCTGATCACCATTGTTAGCTGCTGATCTCTGCTGATCACCATTGTTAGGTGCTTATCTCTGCTGATCACCATTGTTAGCTGCTGATCTCTGCTGATCACCATTGTTAGCTGCTGATCTCTGCTGATCACCATTGTTAGCTGCTGATCTCTGCTGATCACCATTGTTAGCTGCTGATCTCTGCTGATCACCATTGTTAGCTGCTTATCTCTGCTGATCACCATTGTTAGCTGCTGATCACCTTTTCTAATGGTGGGTTTACACGTTGCGATATCGGGGTCCAACTCCGACCAAAAGTCACGTGGTTCGGGCGTTTGCGCGTTGTACGGTGTGAACGTCCGATACGATGCAGGGTGGAATGAGCGTGGTATTCAACTGCCTGATATCGGATGCGGGTTGGAGCCGGATCGTCCCGTCTGACAGCCCAACTCCGACGTGTACTGCCACGTCACCCATTCACTCCCATGTTAAATGGTCGTTCCTGGGTTGGTGGGCGTACACATCGGAGGGACGTTGTATCCCGATATCGCAGCGTGTAAATCAGCGATGCGATTCAGGGAAAAGCGGGCACGAAATGCGCGCTCCCGCATCGTTGTATACGATATCGCAACGTGTAAACCCACCATAAGGCCGGCTTCACACTGCGTGTGTGATCCGATCCGTGGCTGTCCCCTTGAGGCAGACACACGCAGTGTGAAGCCGGCCTTACTTCTGATCTCCACTGATCATTAAGGCTGCCTTCACACTGCGGCAGTGTCCGGTCCGGGGCTGTCAGGAGTGACAGCCTGGACCGGAGTTTTGCTGCATAGAATACTGTCGGGCTGCACGGAGCTGGATCGCGCCGGGTGGTAATTATCTGCTATCCGGCTGCTGTTGCATGCAACGTTTTTGGAGTCGGCAGACAAATCCCGACTTCTGCAGGATTCATCCGGCGAAACAGCAGCCGGATAGCAGATAATTACCACCCGGCGCGATCCAGCTCCGTGCAGCCCGACAGGATTCTATGCAGCAAAACTCCGGTCCAGGCTGTCACTCCTGACAGCCCCGGACCGGACGCCGCAGTGTGAAGCCAGCCTAACTTTAGCAGCTGATCACCACGACCACAGCTGATTTCCACTGATCACCATTGTTAGCTGCTGATCTCTGCTGATCACCTTTGGCCACAGCTAATTTCCACTTATCAGCTCTGGAGGTGACTAGAGGACAGGACATGATGTAACAGCAGAATAGAGAGTGCAGCTCTGGAGGTGACTAGAGGACAGGACATGATGTAACAGCAGAATAGAGAGTGCAGCTCTGGAGGTGACTGGAGGATAAGACATGATGTAACAGCAGAATAGTGAGTGCAGCTCTGGAGGTGACTAGAGGACAGGACATGATGTAACAGCAGAATAGAGAGTGCAGCTCTGGAGGTGACTGGAGGATAAGACACGATGTAACAGCAGAATAGTGAGTGCAGCTCTGGAGGTGACTAGAGGACAGGACATGATGTAACAGCAGAATAGAGAGTGCAGCTCTGGAGGTGACTGGAGGATAAGACATGATGTAACAGCGGAATAATGACCACAGCTCTGGAGGTGACTAGAGGATAGGACATTATGTAACAGCAGAATAGTGAGTGCAGCTCTGGAGGTGACTGGAGGATAAGACATGATGTAACAGCAGAATAGTGACTGCAGCTCGGGAGGTGACTGGAGGATAAGACACTGATGAAAACGCTAGAATAGTGAGTGCAGCTCTGGAGGTGACTGGAGGATAAGACACATGTAACAACAGAATAGTGAGTGCAGCTCTGGAGGTGACTGGAGGATAAAACATGATGTAACAGCAGCATAGTGACTACAGCTCTGGAGGTGACTGGAGGATAAGACACGATGTAACAGCAGAATAGTGAGTGCAGCTCTGGAGTTGAATGGAGGATAAGACATGATGTAACAGCAGAATAGTGAGTGCAGCTCTGGAGGTGACTGGAAGATAAGACACAATGTAACAGCAGAATAGTGAGTGCAGCTCTGGAGGTGAATGGAGGATAAGACATGATGTAACAGCAGAATAGTGAGTGCAGCTCTGGGGTGACTGGAGGATAAGACATGATGTAACAGCAGAATAGTGGCTGCAGCTCTGGAGGTGACTGGAGGATTAGACATGATGTAACAGCAGAATAGTGACTGCAGCTCTGGGGGTGACTGGAGGATAAGACATGATGTAACAACAGAATAGTGAGTGCAGCTCTAGAGGTGACTGGAGGATAAGACATGATGTAACAGCAGAATAGTGGCTGCAGCTCTGGAGGTGACTGGAGGATTAGACATGATGTAACAGCAGAATAGTGACTGCAGCTCTGGAGGTGACTGGAGGATAAGACATGATGTAACAACAGAATAGTGAGTGCAGCTCTAGAGGTGACTGGAGGATAAGACATTATGTAACAAGAATAGTGAGTGCAGCTCTAGAGGTGACTGGAGGATAAGACATGATGTAACATCAGAATAGTGACTGTAGCTCTGGAGGTGACTGGAGGATAAGACATGATGTAACGTAAGAATAGTGACTGCAGCTCTGGAGGTGACTGGAGGATAAGACACATGTAACAACAGAATAGTGAGTGCAGCTCTGGAGGTGACTGGAGGATAAGACATGATGTAACAGCAGCATAGTGACTACAGCTCTGGAGGTGACTGGAGGATAAGACACGATGTAACAGCAGAATAGTGAGTGCAGCTCTGGAGTTGAATGGAGGATAAGACATGATGTAACAGCAGAATAGTGAGTGCAGCTCTGGAGTGACTGGAAGATAAGAACAATGTAACAGCAGAATAGTGAGTGCAGCTCTGGAGGTGAATGGAGGATAAGACATGATGTAACAGCAGAATAGTGAGTGCAGCTCTGGGGTGACTTGGAGGATAAGACATGATGTAACAGCAGAATAGTGGCGTGCAGCTCTGGAGTGACTGGAGGATTAGACATGATGTAACAGCAGAATAGTGACTGCAGCTCTGGAGGTGACTGGAGATAAGACATGATGTAACAACAGAATAGTGATGCAGCTCTAGAGGTGACTGGAGGATAAGACATGATGTAACAGCAGAATATGACTGCACTCTGGAGGTGACTGGAGGATTTAGACATGATGAACAGCAAATTTACTCAGCTCTGGAGGTGACTGAGGATAGACATGATGTAACAGCAGAATAGAGAGTGCAGCTCTGGAGGTGACTAGAGGATAGGACATGATGTAACAGCAGAATAGGAGTGCAGCTCTGAGGTGACTGGAGGATAAGACATGATGTAACAGCAGAATAGTGACTGCAGCTCTGGAGGTGACTGAGGTAAGACATGATGTAACAGCAGAATAGTGAGTGCAGCTCTGGAGGTGACTGGAGGATAAGACACATGTAACAGCAGAATAGTGAGTGCAGCTCTGGAGGTGACTGAGGATAAGACATGATGTAACAGCAGAATAGAGTGACAGCTCTGGAGGTGACTGGAGGATAAGACACGATGTAACAGCAGAATATGAACAGCTCTGGAGTTGAAGAGGAAAGACATGATGTAACAGCAGAATAGTGAGTGCAGCTCTGGAGGTGACTGGAAGATAAGACAATGAACAGCGAATAATCAGCTCTGGAGGTGAATGAGGAAGGACATGATGTAACAGCAGAATAGTGAGTGCAGCTCTGGGGTGACTGGAGGATAAGACATGATGTAACAGCAGAATAGTGGCTGCAGCTCTGGAGGTGACTGGAGGATTAGACATGATGTAACAGCAGAATAGTGATGCAGCTCTGGAGGTGACTGGAGATAAGACAGATGTAACAACAGAATAGTGAGTGCAGCTCTGAGGTGACTGGAGGATAAGACAGATGTAACAGCAGAATAGTGCTGCAGCTCTGGAGGTGACTGGAGGATAGACATGATGTAACAGCAGAATAGTGAGTGCAGCTCTGGAGGTGACTGGAGGATAAGACATGATGGAACAGCGAATAATGACCACAGCTCTGGAGGTGACTAGAGGATAGGACATGATGTAACAGCAGAATAGTGAGTGCAGCTCTGAGGTGACTGGAGGATAAGACACGATGTAACAGCAGAATAGTGACTGCAGCTCTGGAGGTGACTGGAGGATAAGACACGATGTAACAGCAGAATAGTGAGTGCAGCTCTGGAGGTGACTGGAGGATAAGACACATGTAACAACAGAATAGTGAGTGCAGCTCTGGAGGTGACTGGAGGATAAAACATGATGTAACAGCAGCATAGTGACTACAGCTCTGGAGGTGACTGGAGGATAAGACACGATGTAACAGCAGAATAGTGAGTGCAGCTCTGGAGTTGAATGGAGGATAAGACATGATGTAACAGCAGAATAGTGAGTGCAGCTCTGGAGGTGACTGGAAGATAAGACACAATGTAACAGCAGAATAGTGAGTGCAGCTCTGGAGGTGAATGGAGGATAAGACATGATGTAACAGCAGAATAGTGAGTGC
Organism: Allobates femoralis; assembly: GCA_033576535.1. Lineage (NCBI taxonomy): Eukaryota > Metazoa > Chordata > Amphibia > Anura > Aromobatidae > Allobates > Allobates femoralis. The sequence goes on from JARQOC010000001.1 coordinate 629,957,756, forward strand.
AGCTCTGGGGTGACTGGAGGATAAGACATGATGTAACAGCAGAATAGTGGCTGCAGCTCTGGAGGTGACTGGAGGATTAGACATGATGTAACAGCAGAATAGTGACTGCAGCTCTGGAGGTGACTGGAGGATAAGACATGATGTAACAACAGAATAGTGAGTGCAGCTCTAGAGGTGACTGGAGATAAGACATGATGTAACAGCAGAATAGTGGCTGCAGCTCTGGAGGTGACTGGAGGATTAGACATGATGTAACAGCAAATAGTGACTGCAGCTCTGGAGGTGACTGGAGGATAAGACATGATGTAACAACAGAATAGTGAGTGCAGCTCTAGAGGTGACTGGAGGATAAGACATTATGTAACAAGAATAGTGAGTGCAGCTCTAGAGGTGACTGGAGGATAAGACATGATGAACATCAGAATAGTGACTGTAGCTCTGGAGTGACTGGAGGATAAGACATGATGTAACGTAAGAATAGTGACTGCAGCTCTGGAGGTGACTGGAGGATAAGACACATGTAACAACAGAATAGTGAGTGCAGCTCTGGAGGTGACTGGAGGATAAGACATGATGTAACAGCAGCATAGTGACTACAGCTCTGGAGGTGACTGGAGGATAAGACACGATGTAACAGCAAATAGTGAGTGCAGCTCTAGAGGTGACTGGAGGATAAGACATGATGTAACAAAAGAATAGTGACTGCAGCTCTGGAGGTGGCTGGAGGATAGGACACGATGTAACAGCAGAATAGTGAGTGCAGCTCTGGAGGTGACTGGAGGATAAGACATGATGTAACAAGAATAGTGAGTGCAGCTCTAGAGGTGACTGGAGGATAAGACATTATGTAACATCAGAATAGTGACTGTAGCTCTGGAGGTGACTGGAGGATAAGACATGATGTAACGTAAGAATAGTGACTGCAGCTCTGGAGGTGACTGGAGGATAAGACACATGTAACAACAGAATAGTGAGTGCAGCTCTGGAGGTGACTGGAGGATAAGACATGATGTAACAGCAGCATAGTGACTACAGCTCTGGAGGTGACTGGAGGATAAGACACGATGTAACAGCAGAATAGTGAGTGCAGCTCTGGAGATGACTGGAGGATAAAACATGATGTAACATCAGAATAGTGAGTGCAGCTCTGGAGGTGACTGGAGGATAAGACACAATGTAACAGCAGAATAGTGAGTGCAGCTCTGGAGGTGACTGGAGGATAAGACACAATGTAACAGCAGAATAGTGAGTGCAGCTCTGGAGGTGACTGGAGGGTAAGACACAATGTAACAGCAGAATAGTGAGTGCAGCTCTGGAGGTGAATGGAGGATAAGACATAATGTAACAGCAGAATAGTGAGTGCAGCTCTGGACATGACTGGAGGATAAGACAGGATATAACAGCAGAATTGTGACTGCAGCTCTGGAGGTGACTGGAGGATAAGACATGATGTAACAGCAGAATAGTGAGTGCAGCTCTGGAGGTGACTGGAGGATAAGACATGATGTAACAGCAGAATAGTGAGTGCAGCTCTGGAGGTGACTGGAGGATAAGGCAAGATGTAACAGCAGAATAGTGAGTGCAGCTCTGGACATGACTGGAGGATAAGACAGGATATAACAGCAGAATGGTGACTGGAGGATAAGACACGATGTAACCGCAGAATAGTGAGTGCAGCTCTGGAGGTGACTGGAGGATAGGACATGATGTACCAGCAGAATAGTGAGTGCAGCTCTGGAGTTGACTGGAGGATAAGACACGATGTAACAGCAGAATAGTGACTGCAGCTCTGGAGGTGACTGCAAGATAAGACACGATGTAACAGCAGAATAGTGAGTGCAGCTCTGGAGGTGACTGCAGGATAAGACACGATGTAACAGCAGAATAGTGAGTGCAGCTCTGGAGGTGACTGGAGGATAGGACATGATGTACCAGCAGAATAGTGAGTGCAGCCCTGGAGGTGACTGGAGGATAAGACACGATGTAACAGCAGAATAGTGAGTGCAGCTCTGGAGGTGACTGGAGGATAAGACACGATGTAATAGCAGAATAGTGAGTGCAGCTCTGGAGGTGACTGGAGGATAAGACACATGTAACAACAGAATAGTGACTGCAGCTCTGGAGGTGACTGGAGGATAAGACATGATGTAACAGCAGAATAGTGACTACAGCTCTGGAGGTGACTGGAGGATAAGACACAATGTAACAGCAGAATAGTGAGTGCAGCTCTGGAGTTGAATGGAGGATAAGACATGATGTAACAGCAGAATAGTGAGTGCAGCTCTGGAGGTGACTGGAAGATAAGACACAATGTAACAGCAGAATAGTGGAGTGCAGCTCTGGAGGTGAATGGAGGATAAGACATGATGTAACAGCAGAATAGTGAGTGCAGCGTGGAGATGACTGGAGGATAAGACATGATGTAACATCAGAATAGTGAGTGCAGCTCTGGAGGTGACTGGAGGATAAGACACAATGTAACAGCAGAATAGTGAGTGCAGCTCTGGAGGTGACTGGAGGATAAGACACAATGTAACAGCAGAATAGTGAGTGCAGCTCTGGAGGTGACTGGAGGGTAAGACACAATGTAACAGCAGAATAGTGAGTGCAGCTCTGGAGGTGAATGGAGGATAAGGCATGATGTAACAGCAGAATAGTGTCTGCAGCTGTGGAGATGACTGGAGGATAAGACATGATGTAACATCAGAATAGTGAGTGCAGCTCTGGAGGTGACTGGAGGATAAAACAATGTAACAGCAGAATAGTGAGTGCAGCTTTGGAGGTGACTGGAGGATAAGACATGATGTAACAGCAGAATAGTGAGTGCAGCTCTGGAGGTGAATGGAGGATAAGACATGATGTAACAGCAGAATAGTGAGTGCAGCTCTGGAGGTGACTGGAGGATAAGACATGATGTAACAGCAGAATAGTGAGTGCAGCTCTGGAGGTGACTGGAGGATAAGACACGATGTAACAGCAGAATAGTGAGTGCAGCTCTGGAGGTGACTGGAGGATAAGGCAAGATGTAACAGCAGAATAGTGAGTGCAGCTCTGGAGGTGACTGGAGGATAAGACACGATGTAACAGCAGAATAGTGAGTGCAGCTCTGGAGGTGACTGGAGGATAAGACATGATGTAACAGCAGAATAGTGAGTGCAGCTCTGGAGGTGACTGGAGGATAAGACATGATGTAACAGCAGAATAGTGAGTGCAGCTCTGGAGGTGACTGGAGGATAAGACATGATGTAACAGCAGAATAGTGAGTGCAGCTCTGGACATGACTGGAGGATAAGACATGATGTAACAGCAGAATAGTGAGTGCAGCTCTGGAGGTGACTGGAGGATAAGACATGATGTAACAGCAGAATAGTGAGTGCAGCTCTGGAGGTGACTGGAGGATAAGACATGATGTAACAGCAGAATAGTGAGTGCAGCTCTGGACATGACTGGAGGATAAGACATGATGTAACAGCAGAATAGTGAGTGCAGCTCTGGAGGTGACTGGAGGATAAGACATGATATAAGAGAAGGAATCATTATTCAGACTGGGCTTTTTATCCCTTGGTAGTTCTCCAGTGTGGTTGCAGCGCCCCCTCTCTGCAGTCTGTATGTATATTTAGTTCTGTCCTCTGTATCCTCACCCATGTGTCACCTGTCCACTTTTGCAGGGGGGGGGGGGTTGTGGTGCATTCGTTGCCCCCCGCCTTCTTGTGAATCAGATCAGTGAGGGGTTTCCGGAATGGTTCCCGCAGTTTCACAATGAGGGAAATTGGGAGGAAACATGTTGGTTCAGGAAACACCTGCTGGAGGGAGAGACGATCACTGACCCCCGAGTCACCAGGATGGAGCGATGCTCTGCAGCACAGGCTGGACACAAGCAGTGACCCCGAGTGCACAAGGCTGCAAAATGTGCCAAAAAGACATCACGTGATACGCTCTGACATCACGGGGTACACTATGCATCATAGGGTACACTATGACATCACAGAGTATACTATGACATCATGAGATACTCTTTGACATCACGGGGTACACTATGACATCATGAGATACGCTCTGACATCACGGGGTACACTATGACATCACGGGGTAAGCTTTGAAATCACAGGGTACACCACGACTTCACAAGATACACTATGACATCACGGGGTATGCTATGGCATCATGAAGTACACTAGGACATTACGGGGTAAGCTCTGAAATAATGTGGAACACGATGACATCATGGGGTATGCTGTGGCATTACGGGGTACATTATGACATCACGGGGTACACTATGACATCACGGGGTACACTATGACATCACGGGGAACACTGACATCACGGGGTATGCTATGACATCACGGGGTACACTATGACATCACGGGGAACACTGACATCACGGGGTATGCTATGACATCACGGGGTACACTATGACATCACGGGGAACACTGACATCACGGGGTATGCTATGATATCACGGGATACACTATGACATTACGGGGTAAGCTGTGAAGTAATGGGGAACACGATGACATCACGGGGTACACTATGGCATCACGGGGTACACTATGACATCATGGGGAACACTGACATCACGGGGTATGCTATGGCATCATTGGGTACACTAGGACATCACGGGTTACACTATGACATTACGGGGTAAGCTCTGAAGTAATGGGGAACACGATGACATCACGGGGTACACTATGGCATCACGGGGTACACTGACATCACGGGGTATGCTATGACATTAGGAGTACACTATGACATCACGGGGTAAGCTATGACATCACGGGGTACACTGACATCACGGGGTATGCTATGACATTAGGAGTACACTATGACATCACGGGGTAAGCTATGACATCACGGGTACACTGACATCACGGGGTATGCTATGATATCACAGAGTACACTAGGACATCACAGGTTACACTATGACATTACAGGGTAAGCTCTGAAGTAATGGGGAACACGATGACATCACAGGGTACGCTATGGCATCACGAGGTACATTATGATGTCATGGGATAAGCTTTTACATAATAAGGAACACTATGACATTACGGGATTGATGATGACATCACGGGGTACGCTATCACATCATGGGCTCACTATGACATCACGGGGTATGCTATTACATCATGGGCTCACTATGACATCACGGGTTTGTGTTCTCCCGGTACGTGCTCGGCGGTGACTTTGCTCCTCACCTCGCGGTCATCGCTGGTTAATGAGTTCATTCTACAAACTGCAGTCAGGAATTCCTGGGACGGATCATAGTCCTGAGTCATCAAAGGAGGAAATCGTGGAGAAAATCCCTAGAACCCACGACATCAGGGTGAAAGTGTGTGAGGAAAACCATCGACCCTCACCGATGCCCTCGCCTGGGGCTTATGGGGGTCTTCAAAGAACGGGACCAAACTGTCTTCCCCCCCCCTGCACACAAGCACATAAAGGGTTACTCTCGATCACATAAGTATTCAGAAATAGCAGCAAATCCCAAAGATTAATAAATACAGGAAAAGGCCTCGTGCACACGCTGAGTATTTGGTGAGTTGTTACCTCAGTATCTGTAAGGCCTCGTGCACACGCTGAGTATTTGGTGCGTTTTTACCTCAGTATCTGTAAGGCCTCGTGCACACGCTGAGTATTTGGTGTTTTTACCTCAGTATCTGTAAGGCCTCGTGCACACGCTAAGTATTTGGTGCGTTTTTACCTCAGTATCTGTAAGGCCTCGTGCACACGCTGAGTATTTGGTGAGTTGTTACCTCAGTATCTGTAAGGCCTCGTGCACACGCTGAGTATTTGGTGAGTTGTTACCTCAGTATCTGTAAGGCCTCGTGCACACGCTGAGTATTTGGTGAGTTTTTACCTCAGTATCTGTAAGGTCTCGTGGACACGCTGAGTATTTGGTGAGTTTTTACCTCAGTATCTGTAAGGCCTCGTGCACACGCTGAGTATTTGGTGAGTTTTTACCTCAGTATCTGTAAGGTCTCGTGGACACGCTGAGTATTTGGTGAGTTTTTACCTCAGTATCTGTAAGGCCTTGTGCACACGCTGAGTATTTGGTGAGTTTTTACCTCAGTATCTGTAAGGCCTCGTGCACACGCTGAGTATTTGGTGAGTTGTTACCTCAGTATCTGTAAGGCCTCGTGCACACGCTGAGTATTTGGTGAGTTGTTACCTCAGTATCTGTAAGGCCTCGTGCACACGCTGAGTATTTGGTGAGTTGTTACCTCAGTATCTGTAAGGGGGCCGTCACACGGAACGATTTCTTGCCCGATATCGTTTAAGCGATCTCCTTTTTGATCGCTTAAGCGATATCGGGCAAGATATCGTTGCATGTAATCAAGCGATTTACGATGGTAAATCGCTTGATCGTGACATCGCTGATCTGAGGTTCGGTTCTCAGATCTAGCGATGAACGATGCAACGATCTGCATCATCGTGGTGTATAACACCACGATGATCCATCTCCCAGCGACCGCGCCTATGCTGGGAGATGGTAACTATGGTACACGTCGGGTAACTAAGCGACGCGCGGCGCCTAGTTACCCGATGTGTACCATAGTAACGAGCGAGATCGCTGCTCCACATCGCTGGTGAGTCTGTCTGTGTGACATCTCACCAGCGATGTGAGCGATATTGTAAGCGATTGCGCGTGCACGTGATCGCTTACAATATCGCTAAAGATATCTCACCGTGTGACGGCCGCCTAAGGCCTCGTGCACACGCTGAGTATTTGGTGAGATTTTACCTCAGTATCTGTAAGGCCTCGTGCACAGGCTGAGTATTTGGTGAGATTTTACCTCAGTATCTGTAAGGCCTCGTGCACAGGCTGAGTATTTGGGGAGTTGTTACCTCAGTATATGTAAGGCCTCGTGCACACGCTGAGTATTTGGTGAGGTTTTACCTCAGTATCTGTAAGGCCTCGTGCACACGCTGAGTATTTGGTGAGTTTTTACCTCAGTATCTGTAAGGCCTCGTGCACACGCTGAGTATTTGGTGAGTTTTTACCTCAGTATCTGTAAGGGTGTGTGCCCACATAGTGGTTTAGTGTCGGTTTAGCAGCGAAAACCGCCGGCGGTTTAGCATAGGTTTTATTTAAATTTATGTAAATCATTAGCAGCTTTAGGACTTACAAGTAACCTTATGTAATTTAGAAAACGCTGTGCACACATAGTGGGTTTATGTGAGCGGATCCGCCAGCGGTTGGGCGGTTTCCCAGTGGTTTAGCAGCATACAGCATGTCAATTCTTCTCAGCGGTTTTTGAGCGTTTCCATGGACAAAATCCTCCATAGAAAACCGCCGGAAAAACCCCTGGAAAAACCGACTGTAAAACGCTGTGCACACGCTGAGAAAAACCGCTGGGAAACCGCTGAGAAACCGCTGGAAAACCGCTGGTGACTTCTGAGCTCAGGAGTCTAGGCTCCTTGAATTTTCCAGTGGTTTACTGACGATTTGAACGTCACTAAACCACTATGTGGGCACACACCCTAAGGCCTCGTGCACTCGCTGAGTATTTGGTGAGTTTTTACCTCAGTATCTGTAAGGCCTCGTGCACACGCTGAGTATTCGGTGAGTTTTCCCCTCAGTATCTGTAAGGCCTCGTGCACACGCTGAGTATTTGGTGAGTTGTTACCTCAGTATCTGTAAGGCCTCGTGCACACGCTGAGTATTTGGTGAGTTGTTACCTCAGTATCTGTAAGGCCTCGTGCACACGCTGAGTATTTGGTGAGTTTTTACCTCAGTATCTGTAAGGCCTCGTGCACACGCTGAGTATTTGGTGAGTTTTTACCTCAGTATCTGTAAGGCCTCGTGCACACGCTGAGTATTCGGTGAGTTTTCCCCTCAGTATCTGTAAGGCCTCGTGCACACGCTGAGTATTTGGTGCGTTTTTACCTCAGTATCTGTAAGGCCTTGTGCACACGCTGAGTATTTGGTGAGTTGTTACCTCAGTATCTGTAAGGCCTTGTGCACACGCTGAGTATTTGGTGAGTTGTTACCTCAGTATTTGTAAGGCCTCGTGCACACGCTAAGTATTTGGTGAGTTGTTACCTCAGTATCTGTAAGGCCTCGTGCACACGCTGAGTATTTGGTGAGTTGTTACCTCAGCATCTGTAAGGCCTCGTGCACATGCTGAGTATTTGGTGAAGTGTTACCTCAGTATCTGTAAGGCCTTGTGCACACGCTGAGTATTTGGTGAGTTTTTACCTCAGTATCTGTAAGGCCTCGTGCACACGCTGAGTATTTGGTGCGTTTTTATCTCAGTATCTGTAAGGCCTCGTGCACACGCTGAGAATTTGGTGAGTTTTTACCTCAGTATTTGTAAGGCCTCATGCACACGCTGAGTATTTGGTGAGTTGTTACCTCAGTATCTGTAAGGCCTCGTGCACATGCTGAGTATTTGGTGAGTTTTTACCTCAGTATTTGTAAGGCCTCGTGCACACGCTGAGTATTTGGTGAGTTTTTACCTCAGTATCTGTAAGGCCTTGTGCACACACTGAGTATTTGGTTTGTTTTTACCTCGGTATCTGTAAGGCCTTGTGCACACGCTGAGTATTTGGTGAGTTTTTACCTCAGTATCTGTAAGGCCTTCTGCACACACTGAGTATTTGGTGAGTTGTTACCTCAGTATCTGTAAGGCCTCGTGCACACGCTGAGTATTTGGTGAGTTGTTACCTCAGTATCTGTAAGGCCTCGTGCACACGCTAAGTATTTGGTGCGTTTTTACCTCAGTATCTGTAAGGCCTCGTGCACACGCTGAGTATTTGGTGAGTTGTTACCTCAGTATCTGTAAGGCCTCGTGCACACGCTGAGTATTTGGTGAGTTGTTACCTCAGTATCTGTAAGGCCTCGTGCACACGCTGAGTATTTGGTGAGTTTTTACCTCAGTATCTGTAAGGTCTCGTGGACACGCTGAGTATTTGGTGAGTTTAGGGATGGGCGAATCTACTCGCTAGGACTCGTTACTCGGCGAGTAGTAAGGGACTCGCAGGACTCGGTACTCGGCGAGTTTCCCAGTGATGACTCGCACGAGTCCAATGCAAATCAATATCAATCCTAGTTTTGTCAGAAACGCTGACAAAACTAGGATTGCCATTGTTTGCATTGGACTCGTGCGAGTCATCACTGGCTACTGTGCCAGTGATAGCAGGGAGACTCGCAAAGTAACTGCTGTTTCTTTGTGAGCCGAGTCCAGCTGTCTTCTCTGTGCAGCTCCAGGGTCCTAGAACCTGCCTGCTCACAGAGATGTAGTAGTGCTGAGATTATTCTCAGTCTGCTCATTCCCTGTGCATGTAGCAGAGAGGACATCGCATTTTGGACTACGTCGGACGGAAGAGGATTTTTTTAATTAAAGATGGAGTCCCTAATGGCTTTTTTTTTTATTTCAAATAAAAAATTTTCTCTGTGTTTTTTTAACCCTTTATTGGAGATTCTTAGTGGCTGGGTCAAACGTGGCCTGACATTAAGAATCTCGGGCTTAATACCAGCTTGTATAACAAAGCTGGTATTAACCCCTTTATTACCCAGCGTGCTAACGCCACCAGGGCCGCTGGAAGAGCGGGGTTCAGCGCCAGAGGATGGCGCTTCAATGAACGCGCCATCTTCTGGGGCGGCTGCGGGCTGCAATTTGCAGCGGGGGGTGCCCAGAAAGCTTGGGCATCCCTGCGCTGCGGATTCCAGCCCTCAGCTGCTTAGCTGTACCTGGCTAGACATAGAAATTGCGCGGAGCCCCACGCATTTTTTAAAAATTATTTAATGAATTTCAGAGTCAGAGTCTCAGAGTCAGAGTCTCGGAGTCAGAGTCAGAATCTCAGAATTTCATGAAATAATTTAAAAAAAATGCGTGGGGCTCCGCACAATTTATATGTCTAGCCAGGTACAGCTAAGCAGCTGGGGGCTGGAATCCGCAGCGCAGGGATGCCCAAGCTTTCTGGGCACCCCCCGCTGCAAATTGCAGCCCGCAGCCGCCCCAGAAGATGGCGCGTTCATTGAAGCGCCATCCTCTGGCGCTGAACCCCGCTCTTCCAGCGGCCCTGGTGGCGGTAGCACGCTGAGTAATAAAGGGGTTAATACCAGCTTTGTATTATCAGCTGGCCCTAAGCCCGAAATTTATGGTGGTCACGCCAATATTAGACATGACCGCCATGAATTTCTATTAAATTGTTTTAAAAAAAACACAACACAAAGAAAATTTTTTATTAGAAATAAAAAAAAAAGCCATTAGGGACTCCATCTTTAATTAAAAAAATCCTCTTCCGTCCGACGCAGTCCAAAACGCGATGTCCTCTCTGCTACATCCCCTGTGTATAGATATAGATCTCTATGCACAGGGAATGAGCAGACTGAGAACAATCTCAGCTCTGCTACATCATCTCTGTGCACAGACATTCATGTCTGTACACAGGGATTGAGCAGACTGAGAACAATCTCAGCACTGCTACATCAGGCAGCAGGCAGGCTCTAGGACCCTGGAGCTGGCAGCCAGCACAGAGGAGACAGGACTCTTATCTGTGCGAGTCAGCGATTACTTACAAAGTAAACGAGCAATGCAAATAAATGACAAAACTAGGATTGCTTCAGGCTGAAGCTTCCGAGACACATCTGCGAGTTGTAAATCTCACACTACTCGCTATTACTCGCTTCCCCATTCATTAACATTGGACTCGCTAGACTCGCAACGAGTAGCGAGTCCTGGGCTCGGACTCGCTAGAGTCAAGCGATTCCGAGTAATTTAGGATTCGCCCATCACTAGGTGAGTTGTTACCTCAGTATCTGTAAGGCCTCGTGCACACGCTGAGTATTTGGTGAGTTTTTACCTCAGTATCTGTAAGGCCTCGTGCACACGCTGAGTATTTGGTGAGTTGTTACCTCAGTATCTGTAAGGCCTCGTGCACACGCTGAGTATTTGGTGAGTTGTTACCTCAGTATCTGTAAGGCCTCGTGCACACGCTGAGTATTTGGTGAGTTGTTACCTCAGTATCTGTAAGGCCTCGTGCACACGCTGAGTATTTGGTGAGTTGTTACCTCAGTATCTGTAAGGGGGCCGTCACACGGAACGATTTCTTGCCCGATATCGTTTAAGCGATCTCCTTTTTGATCGCTTAAGCGATATCGGGCAAGATATCGTTGCATGTAATCAAGCGATTTACGATGGTAAATCGCTTGATCGTGACATCGCTGATCTGAGGTTCGGTTCTCAGATCTAGCGATGAACGATGCAACGATCTGCATCATCGTGGTGTATAACACCACGATGATCCATCTCCCAGCGACCGCGCCTATGCTGGGAGATGGTAACTATGGTACACGTCGGGTAACTAAGCGACGCGCGGCGCCTAGTTACCCGATGTGTACCATAGTAACGAGCGAGATCGCTGCTCCACATCGCTGGTGAGTCTGTCTGTGTGACATCTCACCAGCGATGTGAGCGATATTGTAAGCGATTGCGCGTGCACGTGATCGCTTACAATATCGCTAAAGATATCTCACCGTGTGACGGCCGCCTAAGGCCTCGTGCACACGCTGAGTATTTGGTGAGATTTTACCTCAGTATCTGTAAGGCCTCGTGCACAGGCTGAGTATTTGGTGAGATTTTACCTCAGTATCTGTAAGGCCTCGTGCACAGGCTGAGTATTTGGGGAGTTGTTACCTCAGTATATGTAAGGCCTCGTGCACACGCTGAGTATTTGGTGAGGTTTTACCTCAGTATCTGTAAGGCCTCGTGCACACGCTGAGTATTTGGTGAGTTTTTACCTCAGTATCTGTAAGGCCTCGTGCACACGCTGAGTATTTGGTGAGTTTTTACCTCAGTATCTGTAAGGCCTCGTGCACACGCTGAGTATTTGGTGAGTTTTTACCTCAGTATCTGTAAGGGTGTGTGCCCACATAGTGGTTTAGTGTCGGTTTAGCAGCGAAAACCGCCGGCGGTTTAGCATAGGTTTTATTTAAATTTATGTAAATCATTAGCAGCTTTAGGACTTACAAGTAACCTTATGTAATTTAGAAAACGCTGTGCACACATAGTGGGTTTATGTGAGCGGATCCGCCAGCGGTTGGGCGGTTTCCCAGTGGTTTAGCAGCATACAGCATGTCAATTCTTCTCAGCGGTTTTTGAGCGTTTCCATGGACAAAATCCTCCATAGAAAACCGCCGGAAAAACCGCTGGAAAAACCGACTGTAAAACGCTGTGCACACGCTGAGAAAAACCGCTGGGAAACCGCTGAGAAACCGCTGGAAAACCGCTGGTGACTTCTGAGCTCAGGAGTCTAGGCTCCTTGAATTTTCCAGTGGTTTACTGACGATTTGAACGTCACTAAACCACTATGTGGGCACACACCCTAAGGCCTCGTGCACTCGCTGAGTATTTGGTGAGTTTTTACCTCAGTATCTGTAAGGCCTCGTGCACACGCTGAGTATTCGGTGAGTTTTCCCCTCAGTATCTGTAAGGCCTCGTGCACACGCTGAGTATTTGGTGCGTTTTTACCTCAGTATCTGTAAGGCCTTGTGCACACGCTGAGTATTTGGTGAGTTGTTACCTCAGTATCTGTAAGGCCTTGTGCACACGCTGAGTATTTGGTGAGTTGTTACCTCAGTATTTGTAAGGCCTCGTGCACACGCTGAGTATTTGGTGAGTTGTTACCTCAGTATCTGTAAGGCCTCGTGCACACGCTGAGTATTTGGTGAGTTGTTACCTCAGCATCTGTAAGGCCTCGTGCACATGCTGAGTATTTGGTGAAGTGTTACCTCAGTATCTGTAAGGCCTTGTGCACACGCTGAGTATTTGGTGAGTTTTTACCTCAGTATTTGTAAGGCCTCGTGCACACGCTGAGAATTTGGGGAGTTTTTACCTCAGTATCTGTAAGGCCTCGTGCACACGCTGAGTATTTGGTGAGTTGTTACCTCAGTATTTGTAAGGCCTCGTGCACATGCTGAGTATTTGGTGAAGTGTTACCTCAGTATCTGTAAGGCCTTGTGCACACGCTGAGTATTTGGTGAGTTTTTACCTCAGTATCTGTAAGGCCTCGTGCACACGCTGAGTATTTGGTGCGTTTTTATCTCAGTATCTGTAAGGCCTCGTGCACACGCTGAGAATTTGGTGAGTTTTTACCTCAGTATTTGTAAGGCCTCATGCACACGCTGAGTATTTGGTGAGTTGTTACCTCAGTATCTGTAAGGCCTCGTGCACATGCTGAGTATTTGGTGAGTTTTTACCTCAGTATTTGTAAGGCCTCGTGCACACGCTGAGTATTTGGTGAGTTTTTACCTCAGTATCTGTAAGGCCTTGTGCACACACTGAGTATTTGGTTTGTTTTTACCTCGGTATCTGTAAGGCCTTGTGCACACGCTGAGTATTTGGTGAGTTTTTACCTCAGTATCTGTAAGGCCTTGTGCACACACTGAGTATTTGGTGAGTTGTTACCTCAGTATCTGTAAGGCCTCGTGCACACGCTAAGTATTTGGTGAGTTTTTACCTCAGTATCTGTAATGCCTCGTGCACACGCTGAGTATTTGGTGAGTTATTTTACATCAGTATGTGTAAGGCCTCGTGCACACGCTGAGTATTTGGAGAGTTGTTACCTCAGTATATGTAAGGCCTCGTGCACACGCTGAGTATTTGGTGAGTTTTTATCTCAGTATCTGTAAGGCCTCGTGCACACGCTGAGTATTTGGTGAGTTGTTACCTCAGTATTTGTAAGGCTTCGTGCACACGCTGAGTATTTGGTGAGTTTTTACCTCAGTATTTGTAAGGCCTCGTGCACACGCTGAGTTTTTGGTGAGTTTTTACCTCAGTATCTGTAAGGCCTTGTGCACACGCTGAGTATTTGGTGAGTTTTTACCTCAGTATCTGTAAGGCCTCGTGCACATGCTGAGTATTTGGTGTACTTTATCTGATGGAGTACACGGGGTGCACAGGGAGGCTTCTTTATCTGATGGAGTACACGGGGTGCACAGGGGAGCTCCTGTATCTGATGGAGTACACGGGGTGCACAGGGAGCTCCTTTATGTGATGGAGTACACGGGTGCCCAGGGGGGCTACTTTGTCTGATGGAGTACACGGGGTGCACAGGGGAGCTCCTGTATCTGATGGAGTACACGGGGTGCACAGAGGGGCTCCTTTATCTGATGGAGTACACGGGGTGTACAGGGGTGCTTCTTTATCTGATGGAGTGCACAGGGTGCACAGAGGGGCTCCTTTATCTGATGGAGTACACGGGGTGCACAGAGTGGCTCCTTTATCTGATGGAGTACACGGGGTGCACAGGGGAGCTCCTTTATCTGATGGAGTACACGGGGTGCACAGGGAGGCTTCTTTATCTGATGGAGTACACGGGGTGCACAGGAAGGCTTCTTTATCTGATGGAGTACACGGGGTGCACAGGGAGGCTTCTTTATCTGATGGAGTACACGGTGTGCACAGGGGAGCTCCTTTATCTGATGGAGTACACAGGGTGCACAGGGAGGCTTCTTTATCTGATGGAGTACACGGGTGCCCAGGGAGTCTCCTTTATCTGATGGAGTACACGGGGTGCACAGGGAGGCTTCTTTATCTGATGGAGTACACGGGTGCCCAGGGGGGCTACTTTGTCTGATGGAGTACACGGGGTGCACAGGGAGGCTTCTTTATCTGATGGAGTACACGGGGTGCACAGGGGAGCTCCTTTATCTGATGGAGTACACGGGGTGCACAGGGGAGCTCCTTTATCTGATGGAGTACACGGGGTGCACAGGGAGGCTTCTTTATCTGATGGAGTGCACAGGGTGCACAGAGGGGCTCCTTTATCTGATGGAGTACACGGGGTGCAGAGGGAGCTCCTTTATCTGATGGAGTACAACGGGTTGCACAGGGAGACTTCTTTATCTGATGGAGTGCACAGGGTGCACAGAGGGGCTCCTTTATCTGATGGAGTATACGGGGTGCACAGGGAGGCTTCTTTATCTGATGGAGTACACGGTGTGCACAGGGAGCTCCTTTATCTGATGGAGTACACGGTGTGCACAGGGGAGCTCCTTTATCTGATGGAGTACACGGGGTGCACAGGGGAGCTCCTGTATCTGATGGAGTACACGGGGTGCACAGGGAAGCTCCTGTATCTGATGGAGTACACAGCGTGCACAGGGAGGCTTCTTTATCTGATGGAGTACACGGGGTGCACAGGGGGGCTACTTTATCTGATGGAGTACACGGGGTGCACAGGGGGGCTACTTTATCTGATGGAGTACACGGGGTGCACAGGGGAGCTCCTTTATCTGATGGAGTACACGGGGTGCACAGGGGAGCTCCTTTATCTGATGGAGTACACGGGGTGCACAGGGGAGCTCCTTTATCTGATGGAGTACACGGGGTGCACAGGGGAGCTCCTTTATCTGATGGAGTACACGGGGGGCACAGGGAGGCTTCTTTATCTGATGGAGTGCACAGGGTGCAAAGAGGGGCTCCTTTATCTGATGGAGTACACGGGGTGCAGAGGGGAGCTCCTTTATCTGATGGAGTACATGGGTTGCACAGGGAGGCTTCTTTATCTGATGGAGTACATGGGTTGCACAGGGAGGCTTCTTTATCTGATGGAGTGCACAGGGTGCACAGAGGGGCTCCTTTATCTGATGGAGTATACGGGGTGCACAGGGAGGCTTCTTTATCTGATGGAGTACACGGGGTGCACAGGGGGGCTAATTTATCTGATGGAGTACACGGGGTGCACAGGGGAGCTCCTTTATCTGATGGAGTACACGGTGTGCACAGGGGAGCTCCTTTATCTGATGGAGTACACGGGTGCACAGGGGAGCTCCTGTATCTGATGGAGTACACGGGGTGCACAGGGAAGCTCCTGTATCTGATGGAGTACACAGCGTGCACAGGGAGGCTTCTTTATCTGATGGAGTACACAGCGTGCACAGGGGGGCTACTTTATCTGATGGAGTACACGGGTGCACAGGGGGGCTACTTTATCTGATGGAGTACACGGGGTGCACAGGGGAGCTCCTTTATCTGATGGAGTACACGGGGTGCACAGGGGAGCTCCTTTATCTGATGGAGTACACGGGGTGCACAGGGGAGCTCCTTTATCTGATGGAGTACACGGGGTGCACAGGGGAGCTCCTTTATCTGATGGAGTACACGGGGTGCACAGGGAGGCTTCTTTATCTGATGGAGTGCACAGGGTGCACAGAGGGGCTCCTTTATCTGATGGAGTACACGGGGTGCAGAGGGGAGCTCCTTTATCTGATGGAGTACACGGGTTGCACAGGGAGGCTTCTTTATCTGATGGAGTGCACAGGGTGCACAGAGGGAGCTCCTGTATCTGATGGAGTATACGGGGTGCACAGGGAGGTTTCTTTATCTGATGGAGTACACGGTGTGCACAGGGGAGCTCCTTTATCTGATGGAGTACACGGTGTGCACAGGGGAGCTCCTTTATCTGATGGAGTACACGGGGTGCACAGGGGAGCTCCTGTATCTGATGGAGTACACGGGGTGCACAGGGAAGCTCCTGTATCTGATGGAGTACACAGCGTGCACAGGGAGGCTTCTTTATCTGATGGAGTACACGGGGTGCACAGGGGGGCTCCTTTATCTGATGCAGTACACGGGGTGCACAGGGGAGCTCCTGTATCTGATGGAGTACACAGGGTGCACAGGGAGGCTTCTTTATCTGATGGAGTACATGGGGAGGCTCCTTGATCTGATTTTTGCACATCCCTGTATCTGATCCCTATTGACTTGCTTGCATTCCGCTGTATTTCAAAGGTTTTTCCATAGAACATATGAGCATTGTCTGCAGAGTAATTCCTCACCTGGGGCATATAAATCTAGGACGCAGACACCTGATCCATCCACCCCAGTAATGATGCAGCTGAGCCGCCCTGCACAGTCACACTCCCAGGTGAGGAGACGTGTCTAATATCAGGTGCGGGGACTTGCGGGTTGCTGGGTGTTCATACAACAAATACAGTCATGTGACCTTGTAGAAATTCTCATAATGTAACACCAGATCACAAGACTACGCCGCTGCCCTGCAGCTGATAGAGACTCTTATCTGACCGTGTCATGACATTGGGAGGGGGCACCCCCTGGTGTCAGAGACTGCACACTGCACCCCGGAGGATAATGAAGAGGGGTCATTGTACCCACCACATTCATTATCTGACTCCTTGCGGGATCATAGAGACCTTACCTCAGGGACCACGATGGGGTCCGACCACAAGCGAGATCTTTTTCATCATCTCCGGGCAGAGACAGGAGGTCCCAGAATCTCTGTAGTGTTTTCTATATCTGATATAAAGATTACTATTATATACTGTGCTGGACAAATATGTGGCGGTATTGTAGAAATCTCATCTAAGGGACCGCGATGGGGTCCAACCACATGCAGAAACTTTTCCATCATCTCCACAGTAGAGTGAGAAAGTCACAGAATCTCTGTGGTATTTTCATACTTCTGATATAAGGATCACTATTACACAAAGAGAAAAATCATTTGAGAAGGACATTATGGTAGGAAGAATAGAAGGAACAAGGTGAAGAGGAAGACCAGCAACCCCATGCTTGATATTATCATGATAACAGCAGTGATTAATCTATCTTGGCTTGGAGAAGACCCTGATTGACCTATCTATGCTTGGAGAAGACCCTGGTGGACCTAGCTAGGCTTGGAGAAGACTCTGGTGGACCTATCCAGGCTTGGAGATGATCCTGGTGGACCTATCTTGACTTGGAGAAGATCCTGGTGGACCTATCTAGGCTTGGAGAAGTTCCTGGTGGATCTGTCTAGGCTTGGAGAAGACCCTGATGGACCCAGCTCACATAAGATCGATTTTTCAAAAGAGCGTTCAATCATCAAGTGGTCATGGGTCAAGATCGAGCTGAAGGCCGATCAACAATAATTATACATTGTGCTGTGCAAACATGTAGCGAAATTAAAGATACCTCACTTCAGGGACTGCAATGGGGTCCGACCACATGCAGGATCTTTTCCTTCATCTCCAGGTCAGAGGGAGGAGGTCACAGAATCTCTGTAACGTTTCATACTTCTGATATGATGATCACTATTATACACTATGCTGTGCAAACGTATGGCGGGATCATAGAAACCTCACTGAAGGGACCGCGATGGGGTCTGACCACAAGCAGGATCCAGACATTATAGAAGAATGTGCTAAGATGAATTCAACATTTTGGGATCATCTTTTTGCCTTTAGGGTCAATATTACTTAACTCTCCAGAGACCCTGAATGACAGATACAGTAAATCTGCAGTCATAAGGCTCTTCACCCTCTGCTTACTGCCAGTCTTCACTGTCATCCTCGGATGCTATTCATGAAGTAACAGAAGAACACTACACCCAGGGGAATTATGGGAAAACATAATAGAAACAATGTCATGAGGAACAGTAACAAAGCTGCAGCTGCAGAGCTCCTGACTCCGGTCCCGGTTCCAGGGGAGAGTTTATGTGATTATTATTGGTGTCATGAGAACGGACTGAGGTCAAACTGGAGAACAAGTGAATTATCTCCACATCCAGGTGTATATACAGCTGGAGCCATAGAAGAGATAACTGTACACCTCGATATCACACACCGACACGTAATAACACTGATCTTTGGATGATCAGATAAGAAGCGAAATACAGGAAGGACATGAGGAAAAGCCTAGAAAGTGCAAGACACGTACACCCGGACAATGGGTGCACAGCCTACGTGATAACATATGTACAGCAGAATAGGGAGTGCAGCTCTGGAGTATAATACAGGAGGTAACTCAGTATCAGTAATGTAATGTATGTACACAGTGACTGCACCAGCAGAATAGTGAGTGCAGCTCTGGTGTATAATACAGGAGGTAACTCAGGATCAGTAATGTAATGTATGTACACAGTGACTGCACCAGCAGAATAGTGAGTGCAGCTCTGGAGGATAATACAGGAGGTAACTCAGGATCAGTAATATAATGTATGTACACAGTGACTGCACCAGCAGAATAGTGAGTGCAGCTCTGGAGTATAATACAGGAGGTAACTCAGGATCAGTAATGTAATGTATGTACACAGTGACTGCACCAGCAGAATAGTGAGTGCAGCTCTGGAGTATAATACAGGAGGTAACTCAGGATCAGTAATGTAATGTATGTACACAGTGACTGCACCAGCAGAATAGTGAGTGCAGCTCTGGAGTATAATACAGGAGGTAACTCAGGATCAGTAATGTAATGTATGTACACAGTGACTGCACCAGCAGAATAGTGAGTGCAGCTCTGGAGTATAATACAGGAGATAACTCAGGATCAGTAATGTAATGTATGTACACAGTGACCGCACCAGCAGAATAGTGAGTGCAGCTCTGGAGGATAATACAGGAGGTAACTCAGGATCAGTAATGTAATGTATGTACACAGTGACTGCACCAGCAGAATAGTGAGTGCAGCTCTGGAGGATAATACAGGAGGTAACTCAGGATCAGTAATGTAATGTATGTACACAGTGACTGCACCAGCAGAATAGTGAGTGCAGCTCTGGAGTATAATACAGGAGGTAACTCAGGATCAGTAATGTAATGTATGTACACAGTGACTGCACCAGCAGAATAGTGAGTGCAGCTCTGGAGTATAATACAGGAGGTAACTCAGGATCAGTAATGTACGTACACAGTGACTGCACCAGCAGAATAGTGAGTGCAGCTCTGGAGGATAATACAGGAGGTAACTCAGGATCAGTAATGTAATGTATGTACACAGTGACTGCACCAGCAGAATAGTGAGTGCAGCTCTGGAGTATAATACAGGAGGTAACTCAGGATCAGTAATGTAATGTATGTACACAGTGACTGCACCAGCAGAATAGTGAGTGCAGCTCTGGAGTATAATACAGGAGGTAACTCAGGATCAGTAATGTAATGTATGTACACAGTGACTGCACCAGCAGAATAGTGAGTGCAGCTCTGGAGTATAATACAGGAGGTAACTCAGGATCAGTAATGTAATGTATGTACACAGTGACTGCACCAGCAGAATAGTGAGTGCAGCTCTGGAGTATAATACAGGAGGTAACTCAGGATCAGTAATGTAATGTATGCACACAGTGACTGCACCAGCAGAATAGTGAGTGCAGCTCTGGAGGATAATACAGGAGGTAACTCAGGATCAGTAATGTAATGTATGTACACAGTGACTGCACCAGCAGAATAGTGAGTGCAGCTCTGGAGTATAATACAGGAGGTAACTCAGGATCAGTAATGTAATGTATGTACACAGTGACTGCACCAGCAGAATAGTGAGTGCAGCTCTGGAGTATAATACAGGAGGTAACTCAGGATCAGTAATGTACGTACACAGTGACTGCACCAGCAGAATAGTGAGTGCAGCTCTGGAGTATAATACAGGAGGTAACTCAGGATCAGTAATGTAATGTATGTACACAGTGACTGCACCAGCAGAATAGTGAGTGCAGCTCTGGAGTATAATACAGGAGGTAACTCAGGATCAGTAATGTAATGTATGTATACAGTGACTGCACCAGGAGAATAGTGAGTGCAGCTCTGGAGTATAATACAGGAGGTAACTCAGGATCAGTAATGTAATGTATGTACACAGTGACTGCACCAGCAGAATAGTGAGTGCAGCTCTGGGGTATATTACAGGGGGTAACTCAGGATCAGTAATGTAATGTATGTACACAGTGACTGCACCAGCAGAATAGTGAGTGCAGCTCTGGAGTATAATACAGGAAATAACTCAGGATCAGTAATGTAATGTATGTACACAGTGACTGCACCAGCAGAATAGTGAGTGCAGCTCTGGAGTATAATACAGGAGGTAACTCAGGATCAGTAATGTAATGTATGTACACAGTGACTGCACCAGCAGAATAGTGAGTGCAGCTCTTGAGTATCTCAGGATCAGTATGATCTGTGTATAGCAGAGGGTAGAGGTTTTTTTTTTTTAGTCTAACCTTATTATCTCCACATGATTCCTTTACATTTTTCGTTCTCTTTATTCTCAGACTCTGGAGCTCTGTTTTGCATTCAGTTGACTACTATGAAGCTTCACTGGTGTCTGACGCAGATTAGATTGTGAGCTCTTCTGGTTGTGGAGTTGAGGGAAATATTAATATATAAAGTTGATTGGGTCATTGAGGGCTTCATGCAGTTCCTGTTTTTACCACCAGAGGGCGATCATTACTCGTCTTTTGCCTGGATCTGAGTGAAGCCCCTGATGCTGCACAGTGGGGGGCCCCAATATTAGAGGGGTGGAATACAGAGGATAGGACCCCTGATCATTGGATAATGAAAGTCTGCGGGGTGATGAGCACAACCTCCTATAAAGCTTCATTTTTATTGGAATTAATAATTTTACGAGATACATAAAGGTCCCCGCGCTCCTGGGGAAGGAACATGGGGCATCAGGACCAGGGATGATGAGGATGATGAGGATGATGAGGATGATGAGGATGGTGACTGCACTGGGGCATCAGGGCCTATATTATCTTCTGCTCGTTCTCTAGTACCCTATGCAGTCCATACAGGGGAAGTGGGTGTAATATCACATTGGGGTTGTGTCCTGTGCTCCAGCTAGACACTCAGGGTTGTGGGTCAGGGTTAGGGTTGGGGTTGGGGTTAGGGTTGGGGTTGGGGTTAGTTGTGAGGTTACATTTAAGGCCCAGTTACACACAGATAATGGTGCAGAGATTATTGGCAGATCTCTGGTTGCAGTGAAATCATGGACACATTGTTCTATTGTTGCTGTGTACAAATGTAACAATGTGTCCATGATTTCACTGCAACCAGAGATCTGTGACCAAGTATCTGTGGCCTATAGAGTTACAGTTAAGGTTTGATTGTATTATGGGTAGCACTGCTGATGTAATGGGATTAGGGTTACTGCAAGACCGCGGGTTAATGGTCAGGTTAGGCAAAGTCAGGCTTAGGGTGTGGATCGGGTATAGGGCTAAGGTCAGGCTTAGGGTGTGGATCGGGTATAGGGATAAGGACAGGCTTAGGGTGTGGATCAGGTATAGAGATAAGGTCAGGCTTAGGGTGTGGATCGGGTCTAGGGCTAAGGTCAGGCTTAGGGTGTGGATCGGGTATAGGGATAAGGACAGGCTTAGGGTGTGGATCAGGTATAGAGATAAGGTCAGGCTTAGGGTGTGGATCGGGTCTAGGGCTAAGGTCAGGCTTAGGGTAAAGATCGGGTATAGGGCTAAGGTCAGGCTTAGGGTGTGGATCGGGTATAGGGCGAAGGTCAGGCTTAGGGTATAGATCGGGTCTAGGGCTAAGGTCAGGATTAGGGTGTGGATCGGGTATAGGGATAAGGTCAGGCTTAGGGTGTGGATCGGGTATAGGGCTAAGATCAGGCTTAGGGTAAGATCGGGTATAGGGCTAAGGTCAGGCTTAGGTGTGGATCGGGTATAGGGATAAGGTCAGGCTTAGGGTGTGGATCGGGTATAGGGCTAAGGTCAGGCTTAGGGTAAGATCGGGTCATAGGGCTAAGGTCAGGCTTAGGGTGTGATCGGGTATAGGGACTAAGGTCAGGCTTAGGGTGTGGATCGGGTTAGGGCTAAGTCAGGTTAGGTAGATCGGTATACTAAGTCAGGCTTAGTGGATCGGGTATAGGGTAAGGTCAGGCTTAGGGTGTGGATCGGGTATAGGTAAGGTCAGCTTAGGTAGATGGGTATAGGGTAAGGTCAGGCTTAGGGTGTGGATCGGGTATAGGGATAAGGTCAGGCTTAGGGTGTGGATCGGGTATAGGGATAAGGTCAGGCTTAGGGTGTGGATCGGTATAGGATAAGGTCAGGCTAGGGTGAGGTCGGTATGGATAGGTAGGTAGTGTGATCGGGTATAGGGATAAGGTCAGGCTTAGGGTGTGGATCGGTATAGGGATAAGGTCAGGCTTAGGGTGTGTGATCGGGTATAGGGATAAGGTCAGGCTTAGGGTGTGGATCGGGTATAGGGATAAGGTCAGGCTTAGGGTGTGGATCGGGTATAGGGATAAGGTCAGGCTTAGGGTGTGGATCGGGTAATAGGGACTAAGGTCAGGCTTAGGTGGATCGTATAGGTAGCAGCTTAGGGTGGGATCGGGTATAGGGCTAAGGTCAGGCTTAGGGTGTGGATCGGGTATAGGGTAAGGTCAGGCTTAGGGTGTGGATCGGTATAGAGATAAGGTCAGGCTTAGGGTGTGGATCGGGTATAGGGATAAGGTCAGGCTTAGGGTGTGGATCGGGTATAGGGATAAGGTCAGGCTTAGGGTGTGGATCGGGTATAGGGTAAGGTCAGGCTTAGGGTGTGGATCGGGTATAGGGCTAAGGTCAGGCTTAGGGTTGGATCGGGTATAGGGCTAAGGTCAGGCTTAGGGTGTGGATCGGGTATAGGGATAAGGTCAGGCTTAGGCTGTGGATCGGGTATAGGGCTAAGGTCAGGCTTAGGGTGTGGATCGGGTATAGGGCTAAGGTCAGGCTTAGGGTATAGATCGGGTATAGGGATAAGGTCAGGCTTAGGGTATAGATCGGGTATAGGGATAAGGTCAGGCTTAGGGTATAGATCGGGTATAGGGCTAAGATCAGGCTTAGGGTGTGGATCAGGTATAGGGATAAGGTCAGGCTTAGGGTGTGGATCGGGTATAGGGCTAAGGTCAGGCTTAGGGTGTGGATCGGGTATAGGGCTAAGGTCAGGCTTAGGGTATAGATCGGGTATAGGGATAAGGTCAGGCTTAGGGTATAGATCGGGTATAGGGATAAGGTCAGGCTTAGGGTATAGATCGGGTATAGGGCTAAGATCAGGCTTAGGGTGTGGATCGGGTATAGGGATAAGGTCAGGCTTAGGGTGTGGATCGGGTATAGGGATAAGGTCAGGCTTAGGGTGTGGATCGGGTATAGGGCTAAGGTCAGGCTTAGGGTGTGGATCGGGTATAGGGATAAGGTCAGGCTTAGGCTGTGGATCGGGTATAGGGCTAAGGTCAGGCTTAGGGTGTGGATCGGGTATAGGGCTAAGGTCAGGCTTAGGGTATAGATCGGGTATAGGGATAAGGTCAGGCTTAGGGTATAGATCGGGTATAGGGATAAGGTCAGGCTTAGGGTATAGATCGGGTATAGGGCTAAGATCAGGCTTAGGGTGTGGATCGGGTATAGGGATAAGGTCAGGCTTAGGGTGTGGATCGGGTATAGGGATAAGGTCAGGCTTAGGGTGTGGATCGGGTATAGGGCTAAGGTCAGGCTTAGGGTGTGGATCGGGTATAGGGCTAAGGTCAGGCTTAGGGTGTGGATCGGGTATAGGGCTAAGGTCAGGCTTAGGGTGTGGATCGGGTATAGGGATAAGGTCAGGCTTAGGCTGTGGATCGGGTATAGGGCTAAGGTCAGGCTTAGGGTGTGGATCGGGTATAGGGCTAAGGTCAGGCTTAGGGTATAGATCGGGTATAGGGATAAGGTCAGGCTTAGGGTATAGATCGGGTATAGGGATAAGGTCAGGCTTAGGGTATAGATCGGGTATAGGGCTAAGATCAGGCTTAGGGTGTGGATCAGGTATAGGGATAAGGTCAGGCTTAGGGTGTGGATCGGGTATAGGGCTAAGGTCAGGCTTAGGGTGTGGATCGGGTATAGGGCTAAGGTCAGGCTTAGGGTATAGATCGGGTATAGGGATAAGGTCAGGCTTAGGGTATAGATCGGGTATAGAGATAAGATCAGGCTTAGGGTGTGGATCAGGTATAGGGATAAGGTCAGGCTTAGGGTGTGGAAAAGACGTTTGCTGCCTCCGCTAGGACTGATGAAAGGTGACAAGTGGTGTTTAGGCTGGTGTCACACTGCAGTTTTTTTCCCTGATCAGGTTTGTGAGGGAGGAGCTAGAGTCAGATACAGACACAAGGGGAGGAGCTAGCAGCAGATATAGACACAAGGGGAGGAGCTAGCAACAGATATAGACACAAAGGGAGGAGCTAGCAGCAGATATAGACAAGGGGAGGAGCTAGCAGCAGATATAGACACAATGGGAGGAGCTAGCAGCAGGTATAGACATGGAGCAGAGCTAGTGTCAGATACAGACACAAGGGGCGGAGCTAGTGGCAGAACCAGGGGAGGAGTTAGAGGCAGATGTTGCCGGCATAAGGAGTGGGGTACTCGACCATCCAAGGCAAACAGTCTAGGAGTCACAGTGGCGGTCCACAGAGGTCGTGGCCCTGATCGGACATGTTAAGGGGAGGTATATTTATGGGGAAGATAGTTTGTGATGGCAGCTGGAGTTCTGACCATAGGTGGCCAGGGGCTGCGGTGGGGCTTCAGTGCAGGGGGGGAGATGGTGAAGCAGCCAGGTGGTAGGCCCTCTTCAGCCAGGGCATAGGTCCCTTGGAAGGTGTAGAGGATGAATGGGATGGTGGATGCTGCAGAGGAGGAGGATGAGGGTAGTGGTGCAGGAGGACACAGAAAGGAGCAGACAACAACAGTCTGTGGCTCTTACCCTTTAATTGAAGTAGTAGATTACAGCTCAGCCGAGGTACAGTGTAGACCAGGAGCGCAGCCTGGCCAGCCCAGAGTTAGCTGGAGTCCACTTTGCTGAGACACAGGGTATTTGGCCTTTCCACCGACTTCCCAGTTCTGATACTATGCTACCACTTTACACTCCTCAGTGTCTCTTGTTGCCATTCCCTGCCAGACAGGTAGCTGCAGGTCCTGTGAGCGACGGTTCATACATGGGATGGAGCGAGACATAGAAAATGGGAGGAGTTATAGGCAGATTAAAGGGGAGAAGCTAGAGGTGGACATAGAAGAGGGACTAGAGGCTGACAGAGGGGAAGAGCTAGAGGAAGACACAGGATTACTCCTCCCCTGGAGAATAGAGTGCTCCTCCCCTGGAGAATAGAGTGCTCCTCCCCTGGAGTATACACTGTGTGCAGAATTATTAGGCAGGTTGTATTGTAGAGGATTATCATTATGTTCTCAATCACCCAAAAGACTCATAAATATCAAAGCTTAATATTTTTGGAAGTTGTTGGGGTTTTTAGCTTTGTCTCTTAGGAGGAATCTGTGTGTGCAGGTAACTATTACTGTGCAGAATTATTAGGCAACTTAATAAAAGCCAAATCTATTCCCATCTCACTTGTTTATTGTCACCAGGTAACCAATATAACTGCACAAAATGTAGAAATAAACATTTCTGACATGCAAAAACAAAACCCAAAATAATGAGTGCCCAATATCGCCCCCTTTCTTTATGATGACACTCAGCAGCCTCCATCCATAGATTGTGTCTATTTCTTGATCTGTTTACGATCCACATTGCGTGCAGCAGCCACCACAGCCTCCAGACACTGTCCCCAGAGGTGTAATGTTTTCCCTCCCAGACACTGTCCCCAGAGGTGTACTGTTTTCCCTCCCAGACACTGTCCCCAGAGGTGTACTGTTTTCCCTCCCTGTAGATCTCACATTTCAGGAGGGACCACAGGTTCTCTATGGGGTACAGATCGGGTGAACAAGGCGGCCATGTCATTATTTTTTCTTCTTTTAGACCTTTACTGGCCAGCCACGCTGTGGAGTAGTTGGATGCATGTGATGGAGCATTGTCCTGCATGAAAATCATGTTTTTCTTGAACGATCCCGACTTCTTCCTGTACCACTGCTTGAAGAAGTTGTCTTCCAGAAACTGGCAGTAGGTCCGGGAGTTGAGCTTCATTCCATCCTCAACCCGAAAAGGTCCCACAAGTTGATCTTTGATGATCCCAGCCCATACCAGTACCCCACCTCCACCTTGCTGGTGTCTGAGTCGGAGTGGAGCTCTCTGCTCTTTACTGATCCATCTGGCCATCAAGAGTCACTCTCATTTCATCAGTCCAGAAAACCTTTGAGGAATCAGTCGTCAGATATTTCTTGGCCCGGTCTTGACGTTTTATCTTATGTTTCTTGTTCAGAGGTGGTGGTTTTATCCTATGTTTCTTGTTCAGAGGTGGTGGTTTTATCCTATGTTTCTTGTTCAGAGGTGGTGGTTTTATCCTATGTTTCTTGTTCAGAGGTGGTGGTTTTATCTCATGTTTCTTGTTCAGAGGTGGTGGTTTTATCTCATGTTTCTTGTTCAGAGGTGGTGGTTTTATCTTCTGTCTCTTGTTCAGAGGTGGTGGTTTTATCTTATGTTTCTTGTTCAGAGGTGGTGGTTTTATCCTATGTTTCTTGTTCAGAGGTGGTGGTTTTATCCTATGTCTCTTGTTCAGAGGTGGTGGTTGTATCTTATGTTTCTTGTTCAGAGGTGGTGGTTTTATCCTATGTTTCTTGTTCAGAGGTGGTGGTTTTATCCTATGTTTCTTGTTCAGAGGTGGTGGTTTTATCCTATGTTTCTTGTTCAGAGGTGGTGGTTTTATCTCATGTTTCTTGTTCAGAGGTGGTGGTTTTATCTCATGTTTCTTGTTCAGAGGTGGTGGTTTTATCTTCTGTCTCTTGTTCAGAGGTGGTGGTTTTATCTTATGTTTCTTGTTCAGAGGTGGTGGTTTTATCTTCTGTCTCTTGTTCAGAGGTGGTGGTTTTATCTTATGTTTCTTGTTCAGAGGTGGTGGTTTTATCCTATGTTTCTTGTTCAGAGGTGTGGTGTTTACCTTATGTTTCTTGTTCAGAGGTGGTGGTTTTATCTTATGTTTCTTGTTCAGAGGTGGTGGTTTTATCCTATGTTTCTTGTTCAGAGGTGGTGGTTTTATCCTATGTTTCTTGTTCAGAGGTGGTGGTTTTACCTTATGTTTCTTGCTCAGAGGTGGTGGTTTTATCTCATGTTTCTTGTTCAGAGGTGGTGGTTTTATCTCATGTTTCTTGTTCAGAGGTGGTGGTTTTATCTCATGTTTCTTGTTCAGAGGTGGTGGTTTCTCAGCCTTCCTTACCTTGGCCATGTCCCTGAGTATGGCCACACCTTGTGCTGTCTGATACTCCAGTAACGTTGCAGCTCTGAAATATGGCAAAACTGGTGGCAAATGGCATCTTGGCAGCTTCACGCTTGATTTCACTCAATTCATGGGCAGTTATTTTGCGCCTTTTTTGCTTCTTGCGACCCTGTTGGCTATTTGCCATGAAACACTTGATTGTTCAGTGATCACTCTTCAATAGTTTGGCAATTTCCAGACTGCTGCATCCCTCTGCAAGACATCTCACAATTGTGGACTGTTCAGAGCCGTCACATCTCTCTTCTGACCCATTTTGCCTAAGGAAAGGCATTTGCCTAATAATTAAGCACACCTTATATAGGGTGTTGATGTCATTACACCACACCCCTCCTCATTACAGAGATGCCATCACCTGATTTACTTAATTGGTAGTTGGCTCTCAGCCTATACAGCTTGGAGGAGGACAACATGGATAAAAAGTATCATGTGATCACAATACTCATCTGCCTAATAATTTTGCACACAGTATAGTGTGCTCCTCCCCCAGAGTATAGTGTGCTCCTCCCCCCAGAGTATAGTGCGCTCCTCCCCCCAGAGTATAGTGCGCTCCTCCCCCCAGAGTATAGTGCGCTCCTCCCCCCAGAGTATAGTGCGCTCCTCCCCCAGAGTATAGTGCGCTCCTCCCCCCAGAGTATAGTGCGCTCCTCCCCCCCAGAGTATAGTGCGCTCCTCCCCCCCAGAGTATAGTGCGCTCCTCCCCCCAGAGTATAGTGCGCTCCTCCCCTGCACATTTTGCTCCTCCCCTGCACATTTTGCTCCTCCCCTGCACATTTTGCTCCTCCCCTGCACATTTTGCTCCTCCCCTGCACATTGTGCTCCTCCCCTGGAGTGTGACCCACCCTTTATATAACAGTTAACCGCCTGTCTTCTACCAGCTCATTTTGTAATAACTAGACTGCGCCCAGTATGCAGTGGGGCCCTCGTGCTTCATGTTGAGTCCCCACCATCACAAACCCTCTGCCCCCCAGTGAAGAGAGATGGAGCCTCGCAGGAGGGGCCCCTCAAGCCTCCCTGAGCAGCCCTCTGCCACACAGGATGAGCGCAGCAGCTGAAGTGTCTCCATCCACTACCCGGGACTACGGATAGGCTGAGGTGAGCCCCCGTCCTCGGTGCTGATGGAACAGTCTGGCTGGTAGGCAAATATCAGAAATTGTTACATTGTATCTCTTCAAATCAGCCTATCAGGCTGCACTGAGCTCACAGGTCCCCGCCCCCGAGGAGCGGCCTCGCCTGGCAGTGTCCTCTGCTATATACTGATATATTGTTAATCAAGAGGAAGAATAATGATACAACCGAAAAGCCGCTACGTGTAATTGTTGTGGCCCCGATTCGTGTGGCTGTGACGGCCCCGAGCTGATGCTATTAAGAATGCGCATAATGAATGTCAGGAGCCCGGGGCCCCTCCAAACCGCGCTCAACCCAATTAACCCTTCATGGATCTATTGTCTATCCCTCCGCCGCCTATCGTGGACCCCATAATATAATGACCGGCGGAGGGAGGGCCCATAGATAAATCACCCAATATTACATGGTTCACAATCTCACATTATACCGAAAATAATCACCATTGATTAATGACCGAAAAAAGAGAAATCGCACAGCGGTGACCCCGGAGGACGGGAAAGAGTTAACCCACGTCACCATATCTGATGTCTCATTCATTCCCCGCCGCAGCAGCTGCAGCTCCCCCCCCCCACCGGTGAGTCACCAGAACGTGCAGCCAGACATGTAGCCTGCTCCATTCATAAATACAGGGGAGGTGAAGACAGGCTGCCCCCTGCAGGACGCCGTGAGCACTGCAGCCGCAACATCAACCCAGGGGCCCCACACCTGATAGTGGCCGAGAATGCAGGGGCCCCACACCTGATAGTGACCGAGAAGGCAGGGGCCCCAAACTTGATAGTGACCGAGAAAGCAGGGGCCCCACACCTGATAGTGACTGAGAATGCAGGGGCCCCACACCTGATAGTGACCAAGAATGCAGGGGCCCCACACCTGATAGTGGCCGAGAATGCAGGGGCCCCACACCTGATAGTGACCGAGAATGCAGGGGCCCCACACCTGATAGTGACCGAGAATGCAGGGGCCCCACACCTGACAGTGACCGAGAATGCAGGGGCCCCACACCTGATAGTGACTGAGAATGCAGGGGCCCCACACCTGATGGTGACTGAGAATGCAGGGGCCCCACACCTGACAGTGACAGAGAATGCAGGGGCCCCACACCTGACAGTGACCGAGAAGGCAGGGGCCCCACACCTGATAGTGACTGAGAATGCAGGGGCCACACACCTGATAGTGGCCGAGAATGCAGGGGCCCCACACCTGATAGTGACCGAGAAGGCAGGGGCCCCACACCTGATAGTAGCCGAGAAAACAGAGGCCCCACACCTGACAGTGACCGAGAATGCAGGGGCCCCACACCTGATAGTGACCGAGAAGGCAGGGGCCCCACACCTGATAGTGACTGAGAATGCAGGGGCCCCACACCTGATAGTGACCGAGAATGCAGGGGCCCCACACCTGATAGTGACAGAAAGTGCAGGGGCCCCACACCTGATAGTGACCGAGAATGCAGGGGCCCCACACCTGATAGTGACCGAGAAGGCAGGGGCCCCACACCTGATAGTGACTGAGAATGCAGGGGCCCCACACCTGATAGTGACCGAGATGGCAGGGGCCCCACACCTGATAGTGACCGAGAATGCAGGGGCCCCACACCTGATAGTGACAGGGAATGCAGGGGCCCCACACCTGATAGTGACCGAGAATGCAGGGGCCCCACACCTGATAGTGACCGAGAATGCAGGGGCCCCACACCTGATAGTGACAGAAAGTGCAGGGGCCCCACACCTGATAGTGACTGAGAATGCAGGGGCCACATACCTGATAGTGACAGGGAATGCAGGGGCCCCACACCTGATGGTGACAGAGAGCGCGGGGGCCCCACACCTGATAGTGGCCGAGAATGCAGGGGCCCCACACCTGATAGTGACCGAGAATGCAGGGGCCCCACACCTGATAGTGACCAAGAATGCAGGGGCCCCACACCTGATAGTGGCCGAGAATGCAGGGGCCCCACACCTGATAGTGACCGAGAATGCAGGGGCCACACACCTGACAGTGACCGAGAATGCAGGGGCCCCACACCTGATAGTGACCGAGAATGCAGGGGCCCCACACCTGACAGTGACCGAGAATGCAGGGGCCCCACACCTGATAGTGACTGAGAATGCAGGGGCCCCACACCTGATGGTGACTGAGAATGCAGGGGCCCCACACCTGACAGTGACAGAGAATGCAGGGGCCCCACACCTGATAGTGACTGAGAATGCAGGGGCCCCACACCTGATAATGAGGAGAATGCAGGGGCCCCACACCTGATAGTGACTGAGAATGCAGGGGCCCCACACCTGACAGTGACCGAGAAGGCAGGGGCCCCACACCTGATAGTGACTGAGAATGCAGGGGCCACACACCTGATAGTGGCCGAGAATGCAGGGGCCCCACACCTGATAGTGACCGAGAAGGCAGGGGCCCCACACCTGATAGTAGCCGAGAAAACAGAGGCCCCACACCTGACAGTGACCGAGAATGCAGGGGCCCCACACCTGATAGTGACCGAGAAGGCAGGGGCCCCACACCTGATGGTGACTGGAGAGCACATGAGCACCACAGTTGATAATGATTGGAGAATGCAGGGGCCCCACAGATGACACTGACCAGAGAATGCAGGGGCCTCACACCTGATAATAAGGAGAATGGAGGGGCCCCACACCTGATAATAAGGAGAATGGAGGGGCCCCACACCTGATAATAAGGAGAATGGAGGGGCCCCACAGGCAATAACAAGAGCGCATGGGCCCGCAGACATACCATTAATGCAGGGGGTCGCAGACAATTATAAGAATAACACAGGGGCCCCACACTTGATAGTGAATACAAGGGCCCCACACCTAATAATGGAAAGAATGCCGGGGCCCCACATCTGATAATGAGGAGAATTTGGGGGCCCACAAAAAATGGTTGTATTAAAACCGGGGCAAACACAGGAGGGGATGAAGGGGATGAAGGGGATGTCTGAGCCGCGCTCGACCCTCAACATCAGGGAAACATTTCTTGCTGCTGTGAAATGTTTTTAGTAAATGACGCGATTCTACGAACAAACCAAGATTGTGTAAGTAGAAAAAGAAGGGGTTAATAAAGAAGCACCACAACTCCCATCATGCAGTGAGTGTGGGACAGGATAACCCCCATCATCCGCTCAGCACATGGTGATCTGAGGAGCGATGCTGCCACCTGGTGTCTGGATACGGCACCTACAGGTGAGGACCAGAGGAAGAGGAGAGACATTCACAGATGCAATCCTCCATCACATCTCACCACCGGGGGGCGTAACTACAACAGGTGCAGGGGTTGTGATCGCACCTGGGCCCTGGAGCCTAGGGGCCGAAAAGTACCTTTGGCCTATAGAAAAAGACTAATGCAACTAAAGATTTACAATAGCTGGGGGCCCCGTTGGATCTTTCACATCGGGGCCCCTGAGGTTCAAGCTACACCAGTGCTCACCACTGAGAAGTCTGCCCCACTGTATGATGATCCTGTCACCATGGTCTCGGTTACTTTGGAGACTTGTGACAGGTTTGGCGCCTCATTCCTGGATTCGTGATTGAACTCATTCCTGGCCTAACTACCTGGGGTGAAGGAAGTTCTCAGGAGAAGACCATTGCCAAGCCATCTGCTGCCTAGGAGAAGTGGCAGCAGGCGTGAAGTTGCCTTTGTTCCCTGTTTCCCCTTCCTTCTTGTTAATATTATTGCAGTGCTTAGGACTAGTGCTCCTGTCACAACTCCATTTTAAGGAATAACATCAGGGCCAGCGAGGGACTAGGTATCCTGCTCGGCAATGGGGTGATAGAAGCTGTGGAGGGACGGTGGGGAGATCACGGCACAGCTGCAGGCCCCCCCCTTCCCCCCGGTGTCTCCCCATCTGTAGGTTTGTGTAGTGCGCTGGACATCGTTGGTCAGGACTCGCACCAGTCAGCAATGAGCAGCCAGTCCCTGCAGAACAGTCACTGGAAATGACTGACGCTCAATGGGAACTGTAGGGAATCACGCTCTTAGGCATTAGGTAGCATTCACACCGGTGACGCACCGACGATCTGACAGGCGGCATCACCACTGAGGTGTCTCAAAACCCCAGCGGCGATGCAGTACAATGGGAGCCGCCTGTCAGGTCGCCGTTGGCCGTTTAAATGGGGCGATGTGTACAGAGTGTCGGAGTTCCTCAGGGTTCAGTCCTGGGTCCTCTCCTCTTACTGTCAGGATTCCTCAGGGTTCAGTCCTAGGTTTCCTACTCTTACTGTCAGGGTTCCTCAGGGTTCAGTCCTATGTCTCCTCCTCTTACTGTCGGGGCTCCTCAGGGTTCAGTCCTAGGTCCTCTCCTCTTACTGTCAGGATTCCTCAGGGTTCAGTCCTATGTCTCCTCCTCTTACTGTCAGGGTTCCTCAGGGTTCAGTCCTATGTCTCCTCCTCTTACTGTCGGGGCTCCTCAGGGTTCAGTCCTAGGTCCTCTCCTCTTACTGTCAGGATTCCTCAGGGTTCAGTCCTATGTCTCCTCCTCTTACTGTCAGGGTTCCTCAGGGCTCAGTCCTAGGTCTCCTCCTCTTACTGTCGGGGTTCCTCAGGGTTCAGTCCTATGTCTCCTCCTCTTACTGTCAGGGTTCCTCAGGGTTCAGTCCTATGTCTCCTCCTCTTACTGTCAGGATTCCTCAGGGTTCAGTCCTAGGTCTCCTCCTCTTACTGTTGGGGTTCCTCAGGGTTCAGTCCTAGGTCTCCTCCTTTTACTGTCGGGGTTCCTCAGGGTTCAGTCCTAGGTCCTCTCCTCTTACTGTCAGGATTCCTCAGGGTTCAGTCCTAGGTTTCCTACTCTTACTGTCAGGGTTCCTCAGGGCTCAGTCCTAGGTCTCCTCCTCTTACTGTCGGGGTTCCTCAGTGCTCAGTCCTAGGTCCCCTCCTCTTACTGTCAGGATTCCTCAGGGTTCAGTCCTAGGTCTCCTCCTCTTACTGTCGGGGTTCCTCAGGGCTCAGGGTTCAGTCCTAGGTCTCCTCCTCTTACTGTCAGGGTTCCTCAGGGTTTCAGTCCTAGTGTCTCCCTCCTCTTACTGTCAGGGTTCCTCAGGGTTCAGTCCTAGGTCTCCTCCTCTTACTGTCAGGATTCCTCAGGTTCAGTCCTAGGTCTCCTCCTCTTACTGTCGGGGTTCCTCAGGGTTCAGTCCTAGGTCTCCTCCTCTTACTGTCGGGGTTCCTCAGGGTTCAGTCCTAGGTCTCCTCCTCTTACTGTCAGGATTCCTCAGGGTTCAGTCCTAGGTCTCCTCTTACTGTCAGGATTCCTCAGGGTTCAGTACTAGGTCTCCTCCTACTGTCGGGGTTCCTCAGGGTTCAGTCCTAGGTCTCCTCTTACTGTCGGGGTTCCTCAGGGTTCAGTCCTAGGTCTCCTCCTCTTACTGTCGGGGTTCCTCAGGGTTCAGTCCTAGATCCTCTCCTCTTACTGTCAGGATTCCTCAGGGTTCAGTCCTTGGTCTCCTCCTCTTACTGTCAGGGTTCCTCAGGGTTCAGTCCTAGGTCTCCTCCTACTGTCGGGGTTCCTCAGGGTTCAGTCCTAGGTCTCCTCCTCTTACTGTCAGGGCTCCTCAGGGTTCAGTCCTAGGTCCTCTCTCTTACTGTCGGGGTTCCTCAGGGTTCAGTCCTAGGTCTCCTCCTCTTACTGTCGGGATTCCTCAGGGTTCAGTCCTAGGTCTCCTCCTCTTACTGTCAGGGTTCCTCAGGGTTCAGTCCTATGTCTCTCCTCTTACTGTCGGGTTCCTCAGGGTTCAGTCCTAGGTCTCCTCCTCTTACTGTCAGGGTTCCTCAGGGTTCAGTCCTAGGTCCTCTCCTCTTACTGTCGGGGTTCCTCAGGGTTCAGTCCTAGGTCTCCTCCTCTTACTGTCGGGGTTCCTCAGAGCTCAGTCCTAGTCCTCTCCTCTTACTGTCAGGATTCCTCAGGGCTCAGTCCTAGGTCCTCTCCTCTTACTGTCAGGATTCCTCAGGGCTCAGTCCTAGGTCCTCTCCTCTTACTGTCGGGGTTCCTCAGGGTTCAGTCCTAGGTCTCCTCCTCTTACTGTCGGGGTTCCTCAGGTTCAGTCCTAGGTCCCCTCCTCTTACTGTCGGGGTTCCTCAGGGTTCAGTCCTAGGTCTCCTCCTCTTACTGTCGGGGTTCCTCAGGGTTCAGTCCTAGGTCTCCTCCTCTTACTCTCAGGGTTCCTCAGGGTTCAGTCCTAGGTCTCCTCCTCTTACTGTCGGGGTTCCTCAGGGTTCAGTCCTAGGTCTCCTCTTACTGTCAGGGTTCCTCGGGGCTCTAGTCCTAGGTCTCCTCCTCTTACTGTCAGGGTTTCTCAGGGTTCAGTCCTAGGTCCCTCCTCTTACTGTCGGGGTTCCTCAGGGTTCAGTCCTAGGTCCCCTCCTCTTACTGTCGGGGTTCCTCAGGGTTCAGTCCTAGGTCTCCTCCTCTTACTGTCGGGGTTCCTCAGGGTTCAGTCCTAGGTCTCCTCCTCTTACTGTCGGGTTCCTCAGGGTTCAGTCCTAGGTCCCCTCCTCTTACTGTTGGGGTTCCTCAGGGTTCAGTCCTAGGTCCCCTCCTCTTACTGTCGGGGTTCCTCAGGGCTCAGTCCTAGGTCTCCTCCTCTTACTGTCGGGGTTCCTCAGGGTTCAGTCCTAGGTCTCCTCCTCTTACTGTCAGGGTTCCTCAGGGCTCAGTCCTAGGTCTCCTCCTCTTACTGTCGGGGTTCCTCAGGGTTCAGTCCTAGATCTCCTCCTCTTACTGTCAGGGTTCCTCAGGGTTCAGTCCTAGGTCTCCTCCTCTTACTGTCAGGGTTCCTCAGGGCTCAGTCCTAGGTCTCCTCCTCTTACTGTCAGGGTTCCTCAGGGTTCAGTCCTAGGTCTCCTCCTCTTACTGTCAGGGTTCCTCAGGGCTCAGTTCTAGGTCTCCTCCTCTTACTGTTGGGTTCCTCAGGGTTCAGTCCTATGTCTCCTCCTCTTACTGTCAGGGTTCCTCAGGGCTCAGTTCTAGGTCTCCTCCTCTTACTGTCGGTGTTTCTTAGGGTTCAGTCCTAGGTCTCCTCCTCTTACTGTCGGGGTTCCTCAGGGTTCAGTCCTAGATCTCCTCCTCTTACTGTCAGGGTTCCTCAGGGTTCAGTCCTAGGTCTCCTCCTCTTACTGTCGGGGTTCCTCAGGGTTCAGTCCTAGATCTCCTCCTCTTACTGTCAGGGTTCCTCAGGGCTCAGTCCTAGGTCTCCTCCTCTTACTGTCAGGGTTCCTCAGGGTTCAGTCCTAGGTCTCCTCTTACTGTCGGGGTTCCTCAGGGTTCAGTCCTAGGTCTCCTCCTCTTACTGTCGGGTTCCTCAGGGCTCAGTCCTAGGTCCCCTCCTCTTACTGTCCAGGTTCCTCAGGGCTCAGTCCTAGGTCTCCTCCTCTTACTGTCGGGGTTCCTCAGGGTTCAGTCCCAGGTCTCCTCTTACTGTCGGGGTTCCTCAGAGCTCAGTCCTAGGTCCCCTCCTCTTACTGTCGGGGTTCCTCAGGGTTCAGTCCTAGGTCTCCTCCTCTTACTGTCGGGGTTCCTCAGGGTTCAGTCCTAGATCTCCTCCTCTTACTGTCGGGGTTCCTCAGGGTTCAGTCCTAGATCTCCTCCTCTTACTGTCGGGGTTCCTCAGGGTTCAGTCCTAGATCTCCTCCTCTTACTGTCGGGGTTCCTCAGGGTTCAGTCCTAGGTCTCTTTCTCTTACTGTCGGGGTTCCTCAGAGCTCAGTCCTAGGTCCCCTCCTCTTACTGTCGGGGTTCCTCAGGGTTCAGTCCTAGGTCTCCTCCTCTTACTGTCGGGGTTCCTCAGGGTTCAGTCCTAGATCTCCTCCTCTTACTGTCAGGGTTCCTCAGGGCTCAGTCCTAGGTCTCCTCCTCTTACTGTCAGGGTTCCTCAGGGTTCAGTCCTAGGTCTCCTCCTCTTACTGTCAGGGTTCCTCAGGGTTCAGTCCTAGGTCCCCTCCTCTTACTGTCGGGGTTCCTCAGGGTTCAGTCCTAGGTCTCCTCCTCTTACTGTCGGGGTTCCTCAGGGTTCAGTCCTAGGTCTCCTCTTACTGTCGGGGTTCCTCAGGTTCAGTCCTAGGTCTCCTCTTACTGTCGGGGGTTCCTCAGGGTTCAGTCCTAGGTCTCCTCTTACTGTCAGGATTCCTCAGGGTTCAGTCCTAGGTCTCCTCCTCTTACTGTCAGGGTTCCTCAGGGTTCAGTCCTAGGTCTCCTCCTCTTACTGTCGGGGTTCCTCAGGGTTCAGTCCTAGGTCTCCTCCTCTTACTGTCGGGGTTCCTCAGGGTTCAGTCCTAGGTCTCCTCCTCTTACTGTCGGGGTACCTCAGGGTTCAGTCCTAGGTCCCCTCCTCTTACTGTCGGGGTTCCTCAGGGTTCAGTCCTAGGTCCCCTCCTCTTACTGTCGGGGTTCCTCAGGGTTCAGTCCTAGGTCTCCTCCTCTTACTGTCGGGGTTCCTCAGGGTTCAGTCCTAGGTCTCCTCCTCTTACTGTCGGGGTTCCTCAGGGCTCAGTCCTAGGTCCTCTCCTCTTACTGTCGGGGTTCCTCAGGGTTCAGTCCTAGGTCCTCTCCTCTTACTGTCGGGGTTCCTCAGGGTTCAGTCCTAGGTCCCCTCCTCTTACTGTCAGGGTTCCTCAGGGTTCAGTCCTAGGTCTCCTCCTCTTACTGTCGGGGTTCCTCAGGGTTCAGTCCTAGGTCTCCTCCTCTTACTGTCGGGGTTCCTCAGGGTTCAGTCCCAGGTCTCCTCCTCTTACTGTCGGGGTTCCTCAGGGTTCAGTCCTAGGTCCTCTCCTCTTACTGTCGGGGTTCCTCAGGGTTCAGTCCTAGGTCTCCTCCTCTTACTGTCGGGGTTCCTCAGGGTTCAGTCCTAGGTCTCCTCCTCTTACTGTCGGGGCTCCTCAGGGTTCAGTCCTTGGTCTCCTCCTCTTACTGTCGGGGTTCCTCAGGGCTCAGTCCTAGGTCTCCTCCTCTTACTATCTGGGCTCCTCAGGGCTCAGTCCTAGGGCCCCTTCTCTTCTCTCTATTCACTGCCCCTATTGCACAAATCATCAGTAGATTCGGCTTTCAGTACCAAAACTGAACCTCTGGGGTTTCTTCCCTCTGCTCCCCGTCCTGTCCTCCATATTGACTAATGTCACCAGAAATTAAAAAACATCTCCAGAACCCGACATTTAATAACAATTAAGGCTTTAAAAATGTTTTGTGCTGATTCATTATGGTCTGGACTACTACAACTCTCCACTTATCTCCTCCTCATCTCTATCACCCACCCGTCCTTTCCATAGTTCTGCACCTCCCTATATCTACTTATCTCTAGCATCTACCCATCCCCTCCATTTCTACACCGTCCAACATCTCCTCATTATCACCTACTTGTTCTCTACAGTGCTGCATCTTCCTATATCTCTCCCTCATATCTATCACCTACCTGTCCTCTCCACAGTTGTGCACCCCGTACATCCCCTTCTCATCTCTATCACCTACCCATCCTCTCCATAGTGCTGCATCATCCCACATCTCATCTCTATCGATACCCATCCTTTTCACAGTTCTGCACCACCCTACATCTCCTCCTCATCTCTATCACCTATCCATCTTCTCCACAGTTTTGCATCCCCCTACATCTCCTCATCTCTATCACCTACCATGTCCTCTCCACAGTTCTGCACCTCTCTACATCTCCTCAATATCGGAGTATCACCTACCCATCCTCTCCACAGTTCTGCACCTCCCTACATCTCCTCATCTCTATCACCTACCCATCCTCTCCACAGTTCTGCACCTCCCTACATCTCCTCCTCATCTCTGTTTATCACCTACCCATCCTCTCCACAGTTCTGCACCTCTCTACATCTCCTCATCTCTGTCTATCACCTACCCATCCTCTCCACAGTTCTGCACCTCCCTACATCTCCTCCTCATCTCTATCACCTACCCATCCTCTCCACAGTTCTGCACCTCCCTACATCTCCTCATCTCTATCACCTACCCATCCTCTCCACAGTTCTGCACCTCTCTACATCTCCTCCCTCATCTCTGTCCATCACCTACCCATCCTCTCCACAGTTCTGCACCTCCCTACATCTCCTCCTCATCTTTATCACCTACCCATCCTCTCCACAGTTCTGCACCTCCCTACATCTCCTCCTCATCTCTATCACCTACCCATCCTCTCCACAGTTCTGCACCACCCTACATCTCCTCCCTCATCTCTGTCCATCACCTACCCATCCTCTCCACAGTTCTGCACCTCCCTACATCTCCTCCTCATCTTTATCACCTACCCGTCCTCTCCACAGTTCTGCACCACCCTACATCTCCTCCCTCATCTCTGTCCATCACCTACCCATCCTCTCCACAGTTCTGCACCTCCCTACATCTCCTCCTCATCTTTATCACCTACCCATCCTCTCCACAGTTCTGCACCTCCCTACATCTCCTCCTCATCTCTATCACCTACCCGTCCTCTCCACAGTTCTGCACCACCCTACATCTCCTCCCTCATCTCTGTCTATCACCTACCCATCTTCTCCACAGTTCTGCACCATCCTACATCTCTCATTTTCCTCAGTCTTTGAGGGCTCTGGCTCAGTCCATGGAGGTCACAATCTTCATTTTTAGATATGGCATCCCTCCTGCTTTACACTGCAGTTCTGTTTCATGAGTACAGAGCAACGATTCATGACTTTTTGTAACCCCAGACTGTATCAGTTTCATCTGAAGCTCCTGAAACCTTGTCCCCCATGCTTTACACTACAGTAAGATGTCAGAAGCTCAGCAGGAGGTCACACGATAAACCAAAAGTAACCCCCCCCCCTAGAAAAATGGGTGGAGCCACAATAATGGGTGGAGCTATATTTATAGGAACAGTGTGATATAATATTAATGTCCTCAGTTCAGTGAAGCCCCCGCACTGGTCCTGGGGGTCCTTGTCCTCATGACCCGGCAGACCACACACCCACTGCTGCCATCACAGTAAGGTCTGGGCTATGGCCAGCACTTTGGAGTACTTGCCCTCCTCGCGGCGCAGGTGGAGTGGTATGGGGGTCTTTATCCGGGTGCCCACCGGGTTGCCGTTGTCCTCGATCAGCACCACATTGTTGGAGTCGAAGCGCGGCGTCATGCAGGCGGCCGGCATCCTCTGTCCCACGATCAGCGCTTTCTTCTTCTGCCCCTTGATGGCGAGGAGGATGGTGTCCCCGACCTTCCCCACCCCAGACTTGTTGTACACGTGGATGCAGCGCGGCGGCTTGTGATAGGTGGAGGTGCCCAGAGCGCTGTTATCCACCACACGCACCCGGGTCAACTTCTGGATAGCAGCAACCGGGGCCGAGAGGCTGAAACAAGACAGACGTCACCGTCAGGACATAAACTGGAGCCACACACACGTCCGGGGATCTGCACACCAGGGGATATATCGGGGTGCACTCTCTACATCCGGGGGCTCTGCACACCGGGGGATATATCGGGGTGCACTCTCCACATCCGGGGGCTCTGCACACAGGGGGGCAGTATATCGGGGTGCACTCTCTACATCCAGGGGCTCTGCACAAGGGGAGGATGTTATATGCTGTACCCGAGGGTCGCACTCTCTACATCCGGGGGCTCTACACACACATGCTGTACCAGGAGGGCGATATATCGGGGTTCACTCTCTACATCCAGGGGCTCCGCACACACGGGAAGATATTATATGCTGTACCCGAGGGCCGATATATTGGGGTGCACTCTCTACATCCGGGGGCTCCGCACACACATGCTGTACCCGGGGGCGGTATATCAGGGTGCACTCTCTACATCCAGGCGCTCTACACACACATGCTGTACCCGGGGGGCGGTATATCAGGGTGCACTCTCTACATCCAGGGGCTCTACACACACATGCTGTACCCGGGGGGCGGTATATCAGGGTGCACTCTTTACATCCGGGGGCTCCACACACATGCTGTACCCGGAGGGTGATATATCAGGGTGCACTCTCTACATCCGGGGGCTCCGCACACACGGGAAAGGTTATATGCTGTACCCGAGGGCCGATATATTGGGGTGCACTCTCTACATCCGGGACTACACACACACATGCTGTACCCGGGGGGCGCGTATATCAGGGTGCACTCTTTACATCCGGGGGCTCCACACACATGCTGTACCTGGAGGGCGGTATATCAGGGTGCACTCTCTACATCCGGGGACTACACACACACACGCTGTACCCGGGGGGTGGTATATCAGGGTGCACTCTCTACATCCGGGGGCTCCGCACACACATGCTGTACCCGGGGGGAGGTATATCGGGGTGCACTCTCTACATCCGGGGGCTCCACACACACATGCTGTACCCGGGGGGCGGTATATCAGGGTGCACTCTCTACATCCGGGGGCTCCGCACACACATGCTGTACCTGGAGGGCGATATATCAGGGTGCACTCTCTACATCTGGGGGCTCCACACACACATGCTGTACCCGGGGGTCCGGTATATCAGGGTGCACTCTCTACATCTGGGGGCTCCGCACACACGGGGAAAGGTTATATGCTGAACCCGAGGGCCGATATATTGGGGTGCACTCTCTACATCCGGTGGCTCCGCACACACATGCTGTACCTGGAGGGCGATATATCAGGGTGCACTCTCTACATCCGGGGGCTCCGCACACACATGCTGTACCCGGGGGGCGGTATATCAGGGTGCACTCTCTACATCCGGGGGCTCCGCACACACATGCTGTACCCGGGGGGCGGTATATCAGGGTGCACTCTCTACATCCAGGGGCTCTACACACACATGCTGTACCCGGGGGCGGTATATCGGGGTGCACTCTCTACATCCAGGGGCTCCGCACACACATGCTGTACCTGGAGGGCGATATATCAGGGTGCACTCTCTACATCCGGGAGCTACGCACACACGGGGAAAGGTTATATGCTGTACCCGAGGGCCGATATATTGGGGTGCACTCTCTACATCCGGGGGCTCCGCACACATGCTGTACCTGGGGGGCGGTATATCAGGGTGCACTCTCTACATCCGGGGGCTCCGCACACACATGCTGTACCTGGAGGGCGATATATCAGGGTGCACTCTCCACATCCGGGGGCTCCGCACACATGCTGTACCTGGAGGGCGATGTATCGGGGTGCACTCTCTACATCCGGGGGCTCCGCACACACATGCTGTACCCGGGGGGCGGTATATCAGGGTGCACTCTCTACATCCGGGGGCTCCGCACACACATGCTGTACCCGGGGGGCGGTATATCAGGGTGCACTCTCTACATCCGGGGGCTCCGCACACACATGCTGTACCCGGGGGGCGGTATATCAGGGTGCACTCTCTACATCCAGGGGCTCTCACACACACATGCTGTACCCGGGGGCGGTATATCGGGGTGCACTCTCTACATCCAGGGGCTCTGCACAAGGGGAGGATGTTATATGCTGTACCCGAGGGTCGCACTCTCTACATCCGGGGGCTC
This sequence comes from Allobates femoralis, assembly GCA_033576535.1. NCBI lineage: Eukaryota > Metazoa > Chordata > Amphibia > Anura > Aromobatidae > Allobates > Allobates femoralis. The sequence continues at coordinate 630,000,222 of JARQOC010000001.1, forward strand.
TACACACACATGCTGTACCAGGAGGGCGATATATCGGGGTTCACTCTCTACATCCAGGGGCTCCGCACACACGGGGAGATATTATATGCTGTACCCGGGGGCGGTATATCAGGGTGCACTCTCCACATCCGGGGGCTCTACACGCACATGCTGTTCCCGGAGGGCGATATATCAGGGTGCACTCTCTACATCCGGGAGCTACGCACACACGGGGAAAGGTTATATGCTGTACCCGAGGGCCGATATATTGGGGTGCACTCTCTACATCCGGGGGCTCCGCACACATGCTGTACCTGGGGGCGGGTATATCAGGGTGCACTCTCTACATCCGGGGCCCCGCACACACATGCTGTACCTGGAGGGCGATATATCAGGGTGCACTCTCCACATCCGGGGGCTCCGCACACATGCTGTACCTGGAGGGCGATGTATCGGGGTGCACTCTCTACATCCGGGGGCTCCGCACACACATGCTGTACCCGGGGGGCGGTATATCAGGGTGCACTCTCTACATCCGGGGGCTCCGCACACACATGCTGTACCCAGAGGGCGATATATCAGGGTGCACTCTCTACATCCGGGGGCTCCACACACACATGCTGTACTCGGGGGGTGATGTATCGGGGTGCACTCTACATCCGGGGGCTCCGCACACACATGCTGTACCCGGGGGGCGGTATATCGGGGTGCACTCTATATCCGGGGGCTCCGCACACACATGCTGTACCCGGGGGGCGGTATATCAGGGTGCACTCTCTACATCCGGGGGCTCCACACACACATGCTGTACTCGGGGGGTGATGTATCGGGGTGCACTCTACATCCGGGGGCTCCACACACATGCTGTACCCGGAGGGTGATATATCGGGGTGCACTCTCAACATCCGGGGGCTCCGCACACACATGCTGTACCCGGAGGGCGATATATCGGGGTGCACTCTCTACATCCGGGGGCTCCACACACATGCTGTACCCGGAGGGTGATATATCGGGGTGCACTCTCAACATCCGGGGGCTCCGCACACACATGCTGTACCCGGGGGCCAGTATATCGGGGTGCACTCTCTACATCCGGGGGCTCCGCACACACATGCTGTACCCGGAGGGCGATATATCAGGGTGCACTCTCTACATCCGGGGGCTCCGCACACACATGCTGTACCCGGAGGGCGGTATATCGGGGTGCACTCTCTACATCCGGGGGCTCCGCACACACATGCTGTACCCGGGGGGGCGGTATATCGGGGTGCACTCTCTACATCCGGGGGCTCCACACACACATGCTGTACCCGGAGGGCGATATATCAGGGTGCACTCTCTACATCCGGGGGCTACACACACACACACACACACACACACACACACACACACACACACATGCTGTACCCGGGGGGCGATATATCGGGGTGCACTCTCAACATCCGGGGGATCCGCACACACATGCTGTACCCGGGGGTGATATATCGGGGTGCACTCTCTACATCCGGCCCGCACACACACACATGCTGTACCCGGGGGGCGATATATCGGGGTGCACTCTCAACATCCGGGGGCTCCACACACACATGCTGTACCCGATGGGGCGATATATCAGGGTGCACTCTCACATCGGGGGCTCCGCACACACATGCTGTACCCGGGGGGCGATATATCGGGGTGCACTCTCTACATCCGGGGGCTCCAACACCACACACACACCACATGCTGTACCCGGGGGGCGATATTCGGGGTGCACTCTCACATCCGGGGGCTCCACACACACATGCTGTACCCGGAGGGCGATATATCAGGGTGCACTCTCTACATCTGGGGGCTCCGCACACATGCTGTACCCGGAGGGCGATATATCAGGTGCACTCTCTACATCCGGGGGCTCACACACACACACCACACATGCTGTACCGGGGGGCGTATATCGGGGTGCACTCTCTACATCGGGGGCTCCACACCACATGCTGTACCCGGGGGCGATATATCAGGGTGCACTCTCTACATCCGGGGGCTACCACACACACAGCTGTACCCGGAGGGGCGATATATCAGGGTGCACTCTCTACATCCGGGGGCTCCCACACATGCTACCGGGGCGTATATCAGGTGCCTCTACACCACACACATGCTGTACCGGGGGGATATATCGGGTGCACTCTCTACATCCGGGGCTCCACACACACATGCTGTACCCGGGGGGCGATATATCAGGGTGCACTCTCTACATCCGGGGCTCCACACACACATGCTGTACCCGGGGGCGTATATCGGGGTGCACTCTCTACATCCGGGGGCTCCACACACACATGCTGTACCGGAGGGCGATATATCAGGGTGCACTCTCTACATCCGGGGGCTCCCACACACATGCTGTACCCGGGGCGTATATCGGTGCACTCTACATCGGGCCCGCACACATGCGAAAAAAAAAAAAAAAAAAAAAAAAAAAAAAAAAAAAAAAAAAAAAAAAAAAAAAAAAAAAAAAAAAAAAAAAAAAAAAAAAAAAAAAAAAAAAAAAAAAAAAAAAAAAAAAAAAAAAAAAAAAAAAAAAAAAAAAAAAAAAAAAAAAAAAAAAAAAAAAAAAAAAAAAAAAAAAAAAAAAAAAAAAAAAAAAAAAAAAAAAAAAAAAAAAAAAAAAAAAAAAAAAAAAAAAAAAAAAAAAAAAAAAAAAAAAAAAAAAAAAAAAACTCCGGGGGCAAGTGATATACAGGGTGACTCTAACATCAGGGGCTCCCACACCATGCTGTACCCGGGGGCCAGTATATCGGGACACAACATGCTGACCGGAGGCGTATATCGGGTGCACTCTCTACATCCGGGGCTCCCACACACACACACCCAGGGGCGATATATCGGGTGCACTCTCTACATCCGGGGTCCGCACACACATGCTGTACCCGGGGGCGTATATCGGGTGCACTCTCTACATCCGGGGCCCGCACACACATGCTGTACCCGGGGGGGTATATCGGGGTGCACTCTCTACATCCGGGCTCCACACACACATGCTGTACCCGGGGGCGATATATCAGGTGCACTCTCTACATCCGGGGGCTACACACACACACCACACACACACAACACACATGCTGTACCCGGGGGGCGATATATCGGGGTGCACTCTCAACATCCGGGGGTCCACACACATGCTGTACCCGGGGGGGATATATCGGGTGCACTCTCACATCGGGCCCGCACACACACATGCTGTACCCGGGGGGAGGTATATCGGGGTGCACTCTCTACATCGGGGGCTCCCACACATGCTGTACCGGAGGGCGATATATCAGGGGCACTCTCTACATCCGGGGGCTCCACACACACCACACACACAACCCCCACACACACAATGCTGTACCCGGGGGGCGATATATCGGGTGCACTCTCAACTCGGGGGCTCCCACACATGCTGTACCCGGAGGGCGATATATCAGGGTGCACTCTCACATCGGGGGCTCCCAACACACCATGCTGTACCTGGGGGCGGTATATCGGGGTGCACTCTCTACATCTGGGGGCTCCGCACACATGCTGTACCCGGAGGGCGATATATCAGGGTGCACTCTCTACATCCGGGGCTCCACACACACACACACATGCTGTACCCGGGGGGCGATATATCGGGTGCACTCTCTACATCCGGGGGCTCCACACACACATGCTGTACCCGGAGGGCGTATATCGGGTGCACTCTCTACATCGGGGGCTCACCACACAGCTGTACCCGGAGGGCGATATATCAGGGTGCACTCTCTACATCCGGGGGCTCCCACACACAACATGCTGTACCTGGGGGGCGTATATCGGGGTGCACTCTCTACATCGGGGGCTCACGCACACATGCTGTACCCGGGGGCGATATATCGGGTGCACTCTCTACATCCGGGGCTCCACACACACACACGAATGCTGTACCCGGGGGCGATATATCGGGTGCACTCTCTACATCCGGGGGCTCCACACACACATGCTGTACCCGGGGGGCGTATATCGGGTGCACTCTCTACATCCGGGGGCTTCCACACACACACACACCTGTACCCGGAGGGCGATATATCAGGGTGCACTCTCTACATCCGGGGGCTCCCCACACACACATGCTGTACCGGGGGGGATATATCGGGTGCACTCTCTACATCGGGGGCTCCACACAACAACACACAACACCAGCTGTACCCGGGGGGCGGTATATCGGGGTGCACTCTTACATCCGGGGCTCCACACACACTGCTGTACCCGGAGGGATATATCAGGGTGCACTCTCTACATCCGGGGGCTCCACACACAATGCTGTACCCGGGGGCGATATATCGGGGTGCACTCTCTACATCCGGGGACACTACACACACACCACCACTGTACCCGGGGGCGATATTCAGGGTGCACTCTCTACATCGGGGCCACACCACACACATGCTGTACCCGGGGGGGTATATACGGGGTGCCTCTCTACATCCGGGGCTCACACACACATGCTGTACCCGGGGGGCGGTATATCAGGGTGCACTCTTTACATCCGGGGGCTCCACACACATGCTGTACCCGGAGGGTGATATATCAGGGTGCACTCTCTACATCCGGGGGTCCGCACACACAAAATGCTGTACCCGGGGCGATATATGGGTGCACTCTCTACATCCGGGGCACACACACACATGCTGTACCCGGGGGGGGTTATCAGGGTGCACTCTCTACATCCGGGGGCTCCCACACACATGCTGTACCCGGGGGCGTATATCGGGTGCACTCTCTACATCCGGGGGCTCCACACACACATGCTACCCGAGCATATACATCATCACACGGGACACACACACACACACAGCTGTACCCGGGGGCGATATATCGGGGTGCACTCTCAACATCCGGGGGATCCGCACACACATGCTGTACCCGGGGGGTGATATTATCGGGGTGCACTCTCTACATCCGGCCCGCACACACACACATGCTGTACCCGGGGGGAGGTATATCGGGGTGCACTCTCTACATCCGGGGGCTCCACACACACATGCTGTACCCGGAGGGCGATATATCAGGGTGCACTCTCTACATCCGGGGGCTACACCACACACACACACACACACACACACACACACACACACACACACACACACACATGCTGTACCTGGGGGGCGGTATATATCGGGGTGCACTCTCTACATCTGGGGGCTCCGCACACATGCTGTACCCGGAGGGCGATATATCAGGGTGCACTCTCTACATCCGGGGGCTCCACACACACACACACACACACACACACACACATGCTGTACCCGGGGGGCGATATATCGGGGTGCACTCTCTACATCCGGGGGCTCCACACACACATGCTGTACCCGGAGGGCGATATATCAGGGTGCACTCTCTACATCTGGGGGCTCCGCACACATGCTGTACCCGGAGGGCGATATATCAGGGTGCACTCTCTACATCCGGGGGCTCCACACACACACACACACACACACACACATATGCTGTACCCGGGGGGCGGTATATCGGGGTGCACTCTCTACATCCGGGGGCTCCACACACACATGCTGTACCCGGGGGGCGATATATCGGGGTGCACTCTCTACATCCGGGGGCTCCACACACACATGCTGTACCCGGAGGGCGGTATTATCGGGGTGCACTCTCTACATCCGGGGGCTCCACACACACATGCTGTACCCGGAGGGCGATATATCGGGGTGCACTCTCTACATCCGGGGGCTCCACACACACATGCTGTACCCGGAGGGCGATATATCAGGGTGCACTCTCTACATCTGGGGGCTCCGCACACATGCTGTACCCGGAGGGCGATATATCAGGGTGCACTCTCTACATCCGGGGGCTCCACACACACACACACACACATGCTGTACCTGGGGGGCGGTATATCGGGGTGCACTCTCTACATCTGGGGGCTCCGCACACATGCTGTACCCGGAGGGCGATATATCAGGGTGCACTCTCTACATCCGGGGGCTCCACACACACACACACACACACAGACATGCTGTACCCGGGGGGCGATATATCGGGGTGCACTCTCTACATCCGGGGGCTCCACACACACATGCTGTACCCGGAGGGCGGTATATCGGGGTGCACTCTCTACATCCGGGGGCTCCACACACACACACACACTGTACCCGGAGGGCGATATATCAGGGTGCACTCTCTACATCCGGGGGCTCCACACACACATGCTGTACCCGGAGGGCGGTATATCGGGGTGCACTCTCTACATCCGGGGGCTCCACACACACACCACTGTACCCGGGGGGCGATATATCGGGGTGCACTCTCTACATCCGGGGGCTCCACACACACACACACACACACACACACACACATGCTGTACCGGGGGGGCGGTATATCGGGGTGCACTCTCTACATCCGGGGGCTCCAACACACACATGCTGTACCCGGAGGGCGATATATCAGGGTGCACTCTCTACATCCGGGGGCTCCACACACACATGCTGTACCCGGGGGGCGATATATCGGGGTGCACTCTCTACATCCGGGGGCTCCACACACACACACACACACACTGTACCCGGAGGGCGATATATCAGGGTGCACTCTCTACATCCGGGGCTCCACACACACACACACACACACACACACATGCTGTACCCGGGGGGTGATATATCGGGGTGCACTCTCTACATCCAGGGGCTCTACACACACATGCTGTACCCGGGGGGCGGTATATCAGGGTGCACTCTTTACATCCGGGGGCTCCACACACATGCTGTACCCGGAGGGTGATATATCAGGGTGCACTCTCTACATCCGGGGGCTCCGCACACACGGGGAAAGGTTATATGCTGTACCCGAGGGCCGATATATTGGGGTGCACTCTCTACATCCGGGGGCTCCGCACACACATGCTGTACCCGAGGGCCGATATATTGGGGTGCACTCTCTACATCCGGGGACTACACACACACATGCTGTACCCGGGGGGCGGTATATCAGGGTGCACTCTCTACATCCGGGGGCTCCGCACACACATGCTGTACCCGGGGGGGCGGTATATCGGGGTGCACTCTCTACATCCGGGGGCTCCACACACACATGCTGTACCCGGAGGGCGATATATCAGGGTGCACTCTCTACATCGGGGGGCTACACACACACACACACATGCTGTACCCGGGGGCGATATATCGGGGTGCACTCCTCAAACTCGGGGGATCCGCACACACATGCTGTACCCGGGGGGTGATATATCGGGGTGCACTCTCTACATCCGGCCCGCACACACACACATGCTGTACCCGGGGGGAGGTATATCGGGGTGCACTCTCTACATCCGGGGGCTCCACACACACATGCTGTACCCGGAGGGCGATATATCAGGGTGCACTCTCTACATCCGGGGGCTACACACACACACACACACACACACACACACACACACACACACATGCTGTACCTGGGGGGCGATATATCGGGGTGCACTCTCTACATCTGGGGGCTCCGCACACATGCTGTACCCGGAGGGCGATATATCAGGGTGCACTCTCTACATCCGGGGGCTCCACACACACACACACACACACACACACATGCTGTACCCGGGGGGGCGATATATCGGGGTGCACTCTCTACATCCGGGGGCTCCACACACACATGCTGTACCCGGAGGGCGATATATCAGGGTGCACTCTCTACATCTGGGGGCTCCGCACACATGCTGTACCCGGAGGGCGATATATCGGGGTGCACTCTCTACATCCGGGGGCTCCACACACACACACACACACACACACACACGCTGTACCCGGGGGGCGGTATATCGGGGTGCACTCTCTACATCCGGGGGCTCCACACACACATGCTGTACCCGGAGGGGCGATATATCGGGGTGCACTCTCTACATCCGGGGGCTCCACACACACATGCTGTACCCGGAGGGCGGTATATCGGGGTGCACTCTCTACATCCGGGGGCTCCACACACACATGCTGTACCCGGAGGGCGATATATCGGGGTGCACTCTCTACATCCGGGGGCTCCACACACACACATGCTGTACCCGGGGGGAGGTATATCGGGGTGCACTCTCTACATCCGGGGGCTCCACACACACATGCTGTACCCGGGGGGCGATATATCGGGGTGCACTCTCTACATCCGGGGGCTCCACACACACACACACACACACACACACATGCTGTACCCGGGGGGCGGTATATCGGGGTGCACTCTCTACATCCGGGGGCTCCACACACACATGCTGTACCCGGAGGGCGATATATCAGGGTGCACTCTCTACATCCGGGGGCTCCACACACACATGCTGTACCCGGGGGGCGGTATATCGGGGTGCACTCTCTACATCCGGGGGCTCCACACACACATGCTGTACCCGGGGGGCGATATATCGGGGTGCACTCTCTACATCCGGGGGCTCCACCACACACACACACACACACACTGTACCCGGAGGGCGATATATCAGGGTGCACTCTCTACATCCGGGGGCTCCACACACACACACAACACACACACACACACATGCTGTACCCGGGGGTGATATATCGGGGTGCACTCTCTACATCCGGCCCGCACACACACATGCTGTACCCGGGGGGCGGTATATCACGGTGCACTCTACAGTCAGGTCCTCCTCACCTCAGGTTCCGGCCTCCCGTCCTCCAGCCCTGGGTCACCGTTCTCTGTAGTGCCGCCATCTCGCACTGTACATAGAGGGCTCCTCCTCCTCTGCTGGCTCCTCCTCCTCGTGTCTCCGCCGCTGTTCACAGGTCACCGGGGACATGAAACACGTGACTGTTCGTGTGCACGGCAGCGATCAGACCACGCCCCTTGCCCCCTGGCTCCGCCCCTCTTGCCATATATGGCGCGGTGTGTGTGTGTGCACAGCAGAGATCATCACACCTCCATTAACCCCTGCAGGCCCCGGTACACGGCGCTTCACACTGCGGCATGATCCGGTCCGGTTCTGTCCGGGAGGACCCAGACAGCCGTGAACCGGATCAGCACACAGGAGATGAGGTGTCCACATCGCCCAATTCAAGGGTTGCCAGCGATCTCACCGGACATATGGCGGCGTGTGACGGTAACTTTAGTGTTGCAGACCGTTTCCAGCGTTAAGGTCTCGTTACACCTTTCAACATCATTTCCGACGTCATTCATTAGTGACGTCACGAACAGCGTTGAAACGACATCATTGTTGCGTCGTTGCGTGTAAACGCACAATACAACATTAATACTTGTTCAAGTCAGAGCTGACGGCATACAGGAAAACCTGTCAACTCCAACAGCCTGCAGCATCGTTCAGTGCGACACCGCAGTGGTGATGTCACTGCCGACTTTGCCCATTCACAGCAGTGAGCAGGGACCGCGAATGATCCCCGCTCACAACATCGTTGTTAAGTTGTATGATGTAACGGTACCTTTAGTGCGCAGCGCCCCTTCACCATGTGATCACTCTGGATCTTCTTAGTGCCCAGCGACCCTTCACGATGTGATCACTCTGGATCTTCTTAGTGCCCAGCGACCCTTCACGATGTGATCACTCTGGATCTTCTTAGTGCCCAGCGACCCTTCATGATGTGGTCACTCTGGATCTTCTTAGTGCCCGGCGCCTCTTCACGATGTGATCACTCTGGATCTTCTTAGTGCGCGGCGCCCCTTCACCATGTGATCACTCTGGATCTTCTTAGTGCCCGGCGCCCCTTCACGATGTGATCACTCTGGATCTTCTTAGTGCGCGGCGCCCCTTCACGATGTGATCACTCTGGATCTTCTTAGTGCCCGGCGCCCCTTCACGATGTGATCACTCTGGATCTTCTTAGTGCCCGGCGCCCCTTCACGATGTGATCACTCTGGATCTTCTTAGTGCCGCGGCGCCCCTTCATGATGTGATCACTCTGGATCTTCTTAGTGCCCGGCGCCTCTTCACGATGTGATCACTCTGGATCTTCTTAGTGCGCGGCGCCCCTTCACGATGTGATCACTCTGGATCTTCTTAGTGCCGGCGCCCCTTCACGATGTGATCACTCTGGATCTTCTTAGTGCGCGGCGCCCCTTCACGATGTGATCACTCTGGATCTTCTTAGTGCCCGGCGCCCCTTCACGATGTGATCACTCTGGATCTTCTTAGTGCCCGGCACCCCTTCATGATGTGGTCACTCTGGATCTTCTTAGTGCCCGGCGCCCCTTCACGATGTGATCACTCTGGATCTTCTTAGTGCCCGGCGCCCCTTCACGATGTGATCACTCTGGATCTTCTTAGTGCCCGGCGCCCCTTCACGATGTGATCACTCTGGATCTTCTTAGTGCGCGGCGCCCCGTCACGATGTGATCACTCTGGATCTTCTTAGTGCGCGGCGCCCCTTCTCAATGTGATCACTCTGGATCTTCTTAGTGCCCGGTGCCCCTTCACGATGTGATCACTCTGGATCTTCTTAGTGCCCGGCGCCCCTTCACGATGTGATCACTCTGGATCTTCTTAGTGCCCGGCGCCCCTTCACGATGTGATCACTCTGGATCTTCTTAGTGCGCGGCGCCCCTTCACGATGTGATCACTCTGGATCTTCTTAGTGCCCGGCGCCCCTTCACGATGTGATCACTCTGGATCTTCTTAGTGCGCGGCGCCCCTTCACGATGTGATCACTCTGGATCTTCTTAGTGCCCGGCGCCCCTTCATGATGTGATCACTCTGGATCTTCTTAGTGCCCGGCGCCCCTTCATGATGTGATCACTCTGGATCTTCTTAGTGCCCGGCGCCCCTTCATGATGTGATCACTCTGGATTTTCTTAGTGCCCGGCGCCCCTTCACGATGTGATCACTCTGGATCTTCTTAGTGCCCGGCGCCCCTTCACGATGTGATCACTCTGGATCTTCTTAGTGCCCGGCGCCCCTTCACGATGTGATCACTCTGGATCTTCTTAGTGCCCGGCGTACCTTCACGATGTGATCACTCTGGATCTTCTTAGTGCCCGACGCCCCTTCACCATGTGATCACTCTGGATCTTCTTAGTGCCCGGCGCCCCATCACGATGTGATCACTCTGGATCTTCTTAGTGCGCGGCGCCCCTTCACGATGTGATCACTCTGGATCTTCTTAGTGCGCGGCGCCCCTTCATGATGTGGTCACTCTGGATCTTCTTAGTGCCCGGCGCCTCTTCACGATGTGATCACTCTGGATCTTCTTAGTGCCCGGCGCCCCTTCACGATGTGATCACTCTGGATCTTCTTAGTGCCCGGCCCCCTTCACGATGTGATCACTCTGGATCTTCTTAGTGCGCGGCGCCCCTTCATGGTGTGATCACTCTGGATCTTCTTAGTGCCCGGCGCCCCTTCATGATGTGATCACTCTGGATCTTCTTAGTGCCCGGCGCCCCTTCACGATGTGATCACTCTGGATCTTCTTAGTGCCCGGCGCCCCTTCACGATGTGATCACTCTGGATCTTCTTAGTGCCCGGCGCCCCTTCATGATGTGATCACTCTGGATCTTCTTAGTGCGCGGCGCCCCTTCATGATGTGGTCACTCTGGATCTTCTTAGTGCCCGGCGCCTCTTCATGATGTGATCACTCTGGATCTTCTTAGTGCCCGGCGCCCCTTCATGATGTGGTCACTCTGGATCTTCTTAGTGCCCGGCGCCCCTTGATGATGTGGTCACTCTGGATCTTCTTAGTGCCCGGCGCCCCTTCACGATGTGATCACTCTGGATCTTCTTAGTGCCCGGCGCCCCTTCACGATGTGATCACTCTGGATCTTCTTAGTGCCCGGCGTACCTTCACGATGTGATCACTCTGGATCTTCTTAGTGCCCGGCGCCCCTTCACCATGTGATCACTCTGGATCTTCTTAGTGCCCGGCGCCCCATCACGATGTGATCACTCTGGATCTTCTTAGTGCGCGGCGCCCCTTCACGATGTGATCACTCTGGATCTTCTTAGTGCGCGGCGCCCCTTCATGATGTGGTCACTCTGGATCTTCTTAGTGCCCGGCGCCTCTTCACGATGTGATCACTCTGGATCTTCTTAGTGCCCGGCGCCCCTTCACGATGTGATCACTCTGGATCTTCTTAGTGCCCGGCGCCCCTTCACGATGTGATCACTCTGGATCTTCTTAGTGCGCGGCGCCCCTTCATGATGTGATCACTCTGGATCTTCTTAGTGCCCGGCGCCCCTTCATGATGTGATCACTCTGGATCTTCTTAGTGCCCGGCGCCCCTTCACGATGTGATCACTCTGGATCTTCTTAGTGCCCGGCGCCCCTTCACGATGTGATCACTCTGGATCTTCTTAGTGCCCGGCGCCCCTTCATGATGTGATCACTCTGGATCTTCTTAGTGCGCGGCGCCCCTTCATGATGTGGTCACTCTGGATCTTCTTAGTGCCCGGCGCCTCTTCATGATGTGATCACTCTGGATCTTCTTAGTGCCCGGCGCCCCTTCATGATGTGGTCACTCTGGATCTTCTTAGTGCCCGGCGCCCCTTCATGATGTGGTCACTCTGGATCTTCTTAGTGCCCGGCGCCTCTTCATGATGTGATCACTCTGGATCTTCTTAGTGCCCGGCGCCCCTTCATGATGTGATCACTCTGGATCTTCTTAGTGCCCGGCGCCCCTTCACGATGTGATCACTCTGGATCTTCTTAGTGCCCGGCGTACCTTCACGATGTGATCACTCTGGATCTTCTTAGTGCCCGACGCCCCTTCACCATGTGATCACTCTGGATCTTCTGAGTGCCCGGCGCCCCATCACGATGTGATCACTCTGGATCTTCTTAGTGCGCGGCGCCCCTTCACGATGTGATCACTCTGGATCTTCTTAGTGCCCGGCACCCCTTCATGATGTGGTCACTCTGGATCTTCTTAGTGCCCGGCGCCTCTTCACGATGTGATCACTCTGGATCTTCTTAGTGCCCGGCGCCCCATCACGATGTGATCACTCTGGATCTTCTTAGTGCGCGGCGCCCCTTCACGATGTGATCACTCTGGATCTTCTTAGTGCGCGGCGCCCCTTCATGATGTGGTCACTCTGGATCTTCTTAGTGCCCGGCGCCCCTTCACCATGTGATCACTCTGGATCTTCTTAGTGCCCGGCGCCCCTTCACGATGTGATCACTCTGGATCTTCTTAGTGCGCGGCGCCCCTTCACGATGTGATCACTCTGGATCTTCTTAGTGCGCGGCGCCCCTTCTCGATGTGATCACTCTGGATCTTCTTAGTGCACGGCGCCTCTTCATGATGTGATCACTCTGGATCTTCTTAGTGCACGGCACCCCTTCATGATGTGGTCACTCTGGATCTTCTTAGTGCCCGGCGCCTCTTCACGATGTGATCACTCTGGATCTTCTTAGTGCCCGGCGCCCCTTCACGATGTGATCACTCTGGATCTTCCCTTCTCCGGTGATCCGCGCTGTTTTATCGTCACACATTGTTCTTCATGTTACTGGGAAATTTATGATGAGATTTTTTGTGAAAAAAACTGAATTTTGGTGAAAATGTTGCCATTTTGAATGTTTAACCTGTAGACCGGAGCCTTGTGTCACACTAATAATAATCCCCCCTCCCATGTGACTGCACAGCCCGGACCCCTGTGTGCCTAAACAGCAGTAGCCTACACAGGTGACCCCTCCAGGATTCTGCCCAGGGGTGCAGGGAGGGACCCCGCAGGCTCTTCACACCATATTGAACATTCTCTATTTCTCACTCGGTCACATATTCGGTGCGTATAAGCAGCCGATCCACAATACGATTCCAGCAGCACAGTGTTTCCCAGCACAGTCTATGTGAATTGTCCACCAGGGCCGTGAGGCACTCGGAACCTTCTCTTGGGGATATCAAGGCGGCTCACCCGCCTCCGTGACCCTGGTGGCGACATAAAAGTGGGGGAAGTAAGTCGTGAGGCCACCCGTGGTGTTCAGCAATTAGATGAATGGCCGACGCTGCAGTGCAGATCCTCTGGGGCAGTTGGTGACGCAGCCAAGTTGTTACCACTCTCCACGGGTAGAGTGTAGCCCCAGGGCAGTTACTAAGGCCGGCTTCACACCATGATTTTTGGGATCTGGGGCTGTCCAGTGTGAACCAGACAGCCCCGGATTTGATTTTGGCCCTATTGTATCCCTGTGGGGCCGGATGACGGCTATTTGCCATCTGGTTTGGTGTGTGTCCGGCTTCATTCGGGTTGTTGAGGATGGAGAGACATAAAATGTCTTTATAGGGTTAAAAATATCACAACTCTTCTCTTTTTATATATATTTTGATTTAGAGATGTCATGTTGTCTGTTATACACTAGATGGCGCCCACGTTCCATAAATATATCTGAGATGTAAGCCAGCCCATTAAGGGAGGAATTTAGATATTAGAATAATTTGATAAGAATTGACCAATTAGGAGATGATCACTTTGTAGAAAGTTCTAGAATACTAACACCCCTTTGCTTTCTGTATAAAAATGTGTATTTCAATAAACGCTTGCGCAGTGTTTAATCTCATTTGGCGTAGGCATGAGTAAGGCTTGAGATGGCCCTGGTGTCCGTATCATTTACTTGCAGTGTGCAGATGTGCATAATTGCCTGTATATATATAATTTGGAGTGGTTGATAGACTTGTGATTGAACTGAGACCCTCATCAGGGTAATTTCGTTTTTTTGCCCCAGACACAAAATCGGAGTTTGCAGGGTTTTTTTGTGTCCGGGGCCAAAATCGAACAAAACCAGATCCAGCGCCCAATAACATGGGAGTCTATGGGCGCCGGATCTGTCCAAATAGGCTGGTTCCTGGACACCAGATTCTGAAATTCAAGCCGCGCTCGTTCAGCACCTGGACAGTGCAGCTAAAAGAGCCGCCAGCTGAAACTTCAGCACCTGGAGAGCAGCAGCCGCTGATTCCGGCAGAAAACAGGATGGGAGGGTATGTTTGCCGTCCGGCTCTGTTTTGTCCGGGTCTGTCAGGTTCTGTCCAGTGCCTCCAGCAAAACAGCGGACAGAACCTGACAAGGAAAAAACAGGGTGTGAAGCCGGCCTAAGGGGTATGTCACACACAGCGACCTCTACAGCGATGTCGCTATGTGTGACATGTAGCAGCGATCAGGCCCCGGCTGTGAGGTCACTGATCGCTACAAAGGGCTCAAGAGCATTTTTGGTCTTTGGTCTCCCGCTGGTCAGCACGCATCGCTGCGTGTGACCGCGAGAGACCGGCGATCAGCGACCTCACAGGCTGGTAACCATGGTAAACACTGGGTAACTAAGAAGAGTGTGCTGCCTGGATACCCACTGTTTATAATGGTTACAGGCTGCGCTAAGCGGGAGGACACTGGTAACCATGGTAAACACTGGGTAACTAAGAAGAGTGCGCTGCCTGGATACCCGCTGTTTATAATGGTTACAGGCTGCGCTAAGCGGGAGGACACTGGTAACCATGGTTACCAGCGTCCTCCCGCTTACCCAGCGATGTGGAGGTGGCTCCCCAGAGACCACACAGCGATGTTCCAGCGATCCTGGTCGTTGTCGGGATCGCTGTGTGTAACGGCAGCCTGCGTCTATTAGCTGATGTTATAGTGCAGGGCAGGCGACACAGGAAATATATGAGAGGGCACAGCTGGGTGCAGTCTTCACAGATTACTCACAGTTCGTGGGTACACCAGCCAGCCGGGCGCTGTGTCCTCCGAGCACGTGATCCAGCCACTCCCGGGTAGATTGGTGACACTTGTCCGGGACCCCCCTTCTGATTTACCTTTCCAGGTCGACTCCTGCGCCGACTCTCGCCCTCCTGCCCCCACCTCACACGCAGTGTCCCAAGCCGGTGTCCTCGGGCCCTATCGGGTGACTTTCTCTCTGTCCCCTTGATCCTATGCGGCCGCCTTTTCAGCGTGTGGTTGTGGCTGCTGCACATACAGACACAGCAGCCTCTGGATCGCTAGTGTCGAGCCCCAGGCCCTGGGGTACTCGGGTATCAGGCTCAGTGGGTGTTCTCACGGGGATGTCGCGGGTGGCGGTGCCTGAGCCCGTGGCCTGGGTGACACTTCAATAAGGGGTTATATACAGGGAATAAGAGTTTGTTGTTGTCACGTGACGCCACCTGTAGTACCTGGTGATGGGTCACCAGCGCCTCCACAGACCTCCGGAGGGCGATGGTATAGTGGCAAGGGGAGTAAAGCTCCCTACAGGTGGAGCTGGTCATCCGGGGCAGCGTATAGTAAAGGGGCAGCTTGGAGTGGGACTTGGGGCCGGGGTAAGAAGCAGTGGGGCAGTCTATAGGGAGGCTGGGGACGGAGAGGAATGACGCACACTCTGAGGAAAGTCTCTTTTACCTTTTACTGATGGTATTCACAGGTAAAGATGTCCAGAGCACTGACAGGTGACCGGGTGCACAGTGAGGCTCCACAGCAGGTGGGTATAAGGCCTCCTCCGGTTCCCCGCTGTCGCTGAAGCCCTGTCTGTATACAACACGACCGGCCTCCTCACTGCCTCTGATCCTCTCTCTCCTCCTGTGCAGTCCATGGCTTACCCTCTCTGATCACTGCAGTGTTATTCCACACTGCCGTGTCTGGCTCCCTCTCTTTGAATACGCAGGGGGACCGGGTGACTGAAGTCTCCACGGTGTGCCGGGGTTCTCTGTAGTCTTGAAGCAATCCTGCAGGTGCGTATCCTTGAAGTTCGGTACTTCTTGGGTGAACCTCCACCGGTTCCTCACTCCCTTTGCTCTGCTCCTTGCCTTCTGTCCCCACTCCTAGGCTTGGCTGGACGGCAGAAGGGCCACTCCGTGTCACTGGTTCGGGCCTAACCGCGGCACCGAGAACCAGGACGACTTCGCAGCTCTTCTAGCGTCTGCACACTCTGACTAACTCCTCCCCCAGCAGCAGTATTTATAGGTGATCTCACCTAAAGTCAGTAAGGCTAGCTCCCCCTACTGTGCCAGGTGGAAGGTGTTGCATGTAGTAGATACCTGCTGTGGAAACCCAGCTGTGCAGTAGGAAAGGCTGTGGCTACCTGCGTGAGCAGGGCGCCTCATACCCCCCTAGTTAACATCAGTACTCCTGGAGTGAGCATTTTTGTTCTGGAACAAAAGGGATAACATTAATTAACAATAATAATAACAGGTAACCTATTTACAGAGTCTCAAAATATAAAGATTTACAAAAACCACTGAAAAAGATAGCAAAAATGAAACAGGTAAGTCCATACGGTGCTAGTCCATTCACCGCAGGCTTTGAAAAAGAAAAGAATTTTGTTGTCACCCCAGTCCTGTGACCATGGTCCTTTTTAATTGTAATCCGGGGAAAAGTTCAAAGGGAAAGGTTCAGTTCACAAGAGTCTATACAGTAAAGTCTCTGTACGCTCCGGGTAAGAGAAGGGAAAAGTCTTTCAAAAGTCAATAACAAATTTTCAATAAACACATTTCCCTATGGGTGTCTCTGCTTAGGAGACCTGGTACCTCCCCACTCCAGGCACTTTCTGTTCCTAACTTAATGTACGTGGGACAAGGTCCAGTTCCTCCATTCTTGCTGATGAGACACACTTTGCTGTTGTCAAATCCAGAATCTAGAAGGTCATAGGGTTCCTGTTCCCACTGGTCGTCCAGTTTGGATTGTGTTCTCTTCCTCTTTAAGACAATACTTCCAGGTGGTATTGGTTCTGCTGGAGCATGTTTGTTATAGTCCCTTTCTTGCTTTTCACGGGATTTCTCCAGGTTGTCTTCAACACAGGCTTGAACCATCTTGTATTGTTCGAGGCGGTTTTCATTCCAGTTGGGCGTTGAACTATCTGCTTTGGGATCGACTACTCTGAGTTCCAAGTCTACGGGTAACTTTCCTGTACGGGTTCTCATCAGGTAAGATGGTGTACAGTTTGTAGAACTTACTGGAATGTGGTTGTACATGTCAACCAAGTCAGGTAGTTTCTCCGGCCATTGGTTCCTTTCTTCCAAGGGTAAGATCTTCAGCATGTCAATGATGATATTGTTCATTTTCTCACATAATCCGTTGGTTTGGGGATGATATGGGGTCGTCCTTATCTTCTTACACCCATACATGTGGCAGAACTCTTGGAAGATCTCTGCTTCGAAAGCGGATCCTTGGTCTGTTAGGACCTGTTCTGGATAACCTAATGATCTGCAGAATACGTTCTGGAATGTTCTGGCAGCTGTCAAGTCTTTCACAGGGGCAACCATCAGGAACCTCGAGTAATGGTCTACCATGGTCAATGCGTATGTGTAGCTGGATCTACATGGAGTCAGTTTTACGTGATCCAGGGCTACTATTTCCAGAGGCTGCTTCGTCACGATGGGCTGGAGCGCTGCTTTCTGGCTCTGTAAGTCCTTTCGTCTAAGGCTGCAGGGTCCACATTTCTTACACCACCTCTCAATGGATCCACGAATGCCGACCCAAAAGAACCTTTCAGTAGCATCTCCAACTTCTTTCACCCAAAATAACCAGTCTGGTTGTGGTAGGCGTTCATCACCATCTGTACTTCTGAGTTTGGCACGATGATTTTCCAGACCATCTCATGGGTCCTCGGGTTGATGTGTCTTCTGCAGAGCTTCTCCTGGTAAATGAACACATTGCTCCTCTCTATCCACAAATGTTTGACTTCTGGTTGGGCGTTTTCTGGTAGCTGTAGAGCTTCCATTACCTTGGTTATGTTTTTGCTCATTTGGCGCATCTCAGCATGCAGAGAGTCATACGTGTCAGGCTGAGCAGACTGTACATTTTGGGTGGCTGCAGTTACGGGTACTGGTTTTGGAGTATCCTGCACCTCACCACTGTTTGATGGCAGCTTCATGGGTCTCTACTGGCAGCACTCCTTTATGGCCATCTCCTTCAGGGTGTTGAAGTCAGCGTCAGGGTGGCTCAGTGACCACCAGCGTACAGTCTTACTGTCCTCGGGGGATAGCAGCCCCGGGTGAACTGTTCAATCAGGAGCTTATCCCCATCCTGTGCACTGGCGGGGCTGACATGTATGAGGGTACGCAGTGCTTCCTCTAGGCACCAGGCGTAGGCTCTGATAGCATCTCCCGGCCTCTGGTAGCAGTGATAGAGGCGCATGCGTATATCAGCCTCAAAGGCAGCTCTCAGCTTATTGACTATAGCAGGGGCTGATCTGCGTTCAGCCACAGACCAGGACGCACTTTCTTTCTCTGCTGCGCCGGATAACTGTCCGAGTACCACAGTGGCGCGTTGTTGACTGGTCATCATATACATGTCCAGGACACTAGTGATTTTTCTCCTAAAAACATCCAACATTTCAGGGCGACCGTCATACTGGGGCAACCACTTGGCCCCCGGAATGTATGGGAGTGAGATCGGCATGATCGGGGCAACTGAGCCCGGTGCGCTGGTGGCGCTGGCAGTGCTACCGGAGGCAGCCATTGTCGCTTCGGGGTAATTCCTAGGGTCAGCGAACGTACTGTCGTCGTCGCTGGAGGAGGCCGACATGTTGGAGGCCCCCCTAGTGAATTACAGCCAGTGTTCAAACAGTTAAACAGTTCGGGAGTTTCCGGACTAGGCCGCGGCGCTCAGGGATGCTCAGCTGAGCGAGGGGCGGGTGGCAGTTTCGCGCTCTACAGGCCGACACGCCCCCTTTCTTCCCGCTCTTCGGCACAGTAATGGCGGCGTACTTTAAACAGTCACTCAATACAGTTGAAATCACGGCACACAGTACCCTGTAATACCGGGCACAGGATCCTGTTTGTGATGCCAGAAAGATATGTCGAGCCCCAGGCCCTGGGGTACTCGGGTACCAGGCTCGGAGGGGTTCACGGGGATGTCACAGGTGGCGGTGCCTGAACTCGTGGCCTGGGGGACACTTCAATAGAGGAGTTATGTACAGGGTATAAGAGTTATTAGTATAGTTCACGTGACGCCACCTGTAGTACCTGGTGATCGGTCACCAGCGCCTCCACAGTCCTCCGGAGGGCGCTGGTATAGCGGCTGGGGTGGTAAAGCTCCCTACAGGTGGAGCTGAGCCTCCGGGGCAGCGTATAGTAAAGGGGCAGGTTGGAGTGGGACTTGTGGCCGGGGTAAGAAGCAGTGGGGCAGTCTATAGGGAGGCTGGGGACGGAGAGGAATGACGCACACTCTGAGGAAAGTCTCTTTACTGATGATATTCACAGGTTAAGATGTCCGGAGCACTGACAGGTGACCAGGTGCACAGTGAGGCTCCACAGCAGGTGGGTATAAGGCCTCCTCAGGTTCCCTGCTGCCACTGAAGCCCTGTCTGTATATAACACGACCGGCCTCCTCACTGCCTCTGTCCTCTCTCCTCTGATCCTCTCTGTCCTCCTGCGTGGTCCATGGGTTACCCCCTCTGATCACTGCTGTGTTACACTGTGGTGTCTGGCTCCCTCTCTTTGAATACGCAGGGGGACCGGGTGACTGAAGTCTCCACGGTGTGCCGGGGTTCTCTGTAGTCTTGAAGCAATCCTGCAGGTGCGTATCCTTGAAGTTCGGTACTTCTTGGGTGAACCTCCACCGGTTCCTCGCTCCCTTGGCTCTGCTCCTCGCCTTCTGTCCCCACTCCTAGGCTTGGCTGGACGGCAAAAGGGCCACTCCGGGTCACTAGTTCGGGCCTAATCGCAGCACCGAACACCAGGACGTCTTCGCAGCTCTCCTAGCGTCTGCACACTCTGACTAACTCCTCCCCCAGCAGCAGAATTTATAGGGGATCTCACCTAAAATCAGTGAGTCTAGCTCCCCCTACTGTGCCGGGGTGGAAGATGTTGCATGTAGTAGATACCTGCTGTGGAAACCCAGCTGTGCAGTAGAGAAGGCTGTGGCTACCTGTGTGAGCGGGGCGCCACACTAGCTCCTCCAGCAAGTCCCTCCGGGCAGTGACTGGAATGGGGTCCCTCCAGCCAGGACTCTGTGGTGACCCGAGGTAGTCCCACTCCCTGGACAGAGCCTCCCCTCAGAGCTGCCTCCTCCCTGGAGCTTCTCTCTCTCGGCTCTCTGTCCTGGGACGAGCTCCTCCGGCTCCAGTCCCCAGGATGTCTCTTCATCACACTCCTGCCATCTCCCACAGTTCCTTCCATCTCACTGCTCACTTCATTCCTGTGTTTGGGCTCAGGAGGGAAGGAGCCACATTTGACTTTCGGAGCTGATTTTTCATTCAAAAAGTGAAATGTCGCTCCCTCCCTCCCGAGCCCTGCCGTGCGCCCAAACAGTGGTTTATGACCACATATGAGGTATCAGTGTACTCAGGAGAAATTGCCCAACACATTTTAGGATCCATTGTATCCTGTTGCCCATTTGAAAATGAAAGAATTGAGGCTAAAAGAACATTTTTGATAAAAAAATTAAAATATCCATTTTTTCCTTCCACGTTGCTTTAGTTCCTGTGAACACCTGAAGGGTTAATCATCTTCTTTAATGTAGTGCTGAGTATCTTGAGGGGTGCAGTTTTTGGAATGGTGTCACTTGTGGGTGTTTTCTGTCATGTACCCCCCTCACAGGGACTTCACATGTGATGAGGTCACTAAAAAAAGGGTTTTGTAAATTTTGGTTGAAAAATTGCTGATGAACTTTGACCTCTTATAACGTCCGAACAAATTTTTTTTATTTTTCCAAAATTGTGCTGATGTGAAGTGACATGTGGGAAATGTTATTGATTAACTATTTTGTGGCACAGAACGCTCCGGTTTAACAGAATAAAAATTCAAAATTTGAAAATTGCAACATTTTCAAACTTTTTGCCATATTTTTGATTTTTTTCACAAATAAACGCAAAAATTATCGACCTAAATTTAATAGTAACATGAAGCCCAATATGTCACGAAAAAACAATCTCAGAATCACTAGGATCCGGTGAAGCTCCAGAGATATAACCTCATAAAGGGACACTGAGCAGAATTGACAAAAATGCCTCGGTTCTTAGGGTCAAAATAGGCTGGGTCATGAAGGGGTTAAAGCCAGAGAGAGGGGATTCCAGGTGAGTCACACTTCAGCCCCTCAACCAGCAGCTGAACATAATAGTGAGTGCAGCTCTGGAGCACAACACAGGAGGCAAAGACCTTCACAACTATCAACCATGCAGCTCTTAAAGGAAAACACACAGCATCCAGCGATGTCAGCGCCAACTAAGCACGTGACAGGTGCACGTGATCTCTTATCACATTGATCAGGGCAGTGATCTCTTATCACATTGATCAGGGCGTTGATCTCTTATCACATTGATCAGGGCAGTGATCTCTTATCACATTGATCAGGGCGGTGATCTCTTATCACATTGATCAGGGCGGTGATCTCTTATCACATTGATCAGGGCGGTGATCTCTTATCACATTGATCAGGGCAGAGATCTCTTATCACATTGGTCAGGCAGTGATTTCATATCACATTGATCAGAGCGGTGATCTCTTATGTTAGAGACAGGAAAAGAGGAGGCCGCAGAGGAGAAAGGAAAAGAGGAGGCCGCAGAAGAGACAGAAAAAGAGGAGGCCGCAGAGGAGAAAGGAAAAGAGGAGGCCGCAGAAAAGACAGAAAAAGAGGAGGCCGCAGAAGAGAAAGGAAAGAGGAGGCCGCAGAAGAGACAGAAAAAGAGGAGGCCACAGAGGAGACAGGAAAAGAGGAGGCCGCAGAAGAGACAGGAAAAGAGGAGGCCACAGAAGAGACAGAAAAAGAGGAGGCCACAGAGGAGACAAGAAAAGAGGAGGCCGCAGAAGAGAAAGGAAAAGAGGAGGCTGCAGAAGAGACAGAAAAAGAGGAGGCCACAGAGGAGACAAGAAAAGAGGAGGCCGCAGAAGAGAAAGGAAAAGAGGAGGCCGCAGAAGAGACAGAAAAAGAGGAGGCCACAGAGGAGACAGGAAAAGAGGAGGCCGCAGAAGAGACAGGAAAAGAGGAGGCCGCAGAGGAGACAGGAAAAGGAGGCCACAGAGGAGAAAGGAAAAGAGGAGGCCACAGAGGAGACAGGAAAAGAGGAGGCCACAGAGGAGACAGGAAAAGAGGAGGCCACAGAGGAGACAGGAAAAGAGGAGGCCACAGAGGAGACAGGAAAAGAGGAGGCCGCAGAGGAGACAGGAAAAGAGGAGGCCGCAGAGGAGACAGGAAAAGAGGAGGCCGCAGAGGAGACAGGAAAAGAGGAGGCCACAGAGGAGACAGGAAAAGAGGAGGCCACAGAGGAGACAGGAAAAGAGGAGGCCACAGAGGAGGAGACAGGAAAAGAGGAGGCCACAGAGGAGAACAGGAAAAGAGGAGGCCACAGAGAGGAGACAGGAAAAGAGGAGGCCACAGAGGAGGAGACAGGAAAAGAGGAGGCCGCAGAGGAGAGACAGGAAAAGAGGAGGCCGCAGAGGAGGAGACAGGAAAAGAGGAGGGCAGAGAGACAGGAAAGAGGAGGCCAAGGAGACGGAAAAGGGAGCCCAGAGGAGACAGGAAAAGAGGAGGCCACAGAGGAACGGAAAAGAGAGCCACAAGGAGGAAAAGAGGAGGCCGCAGAGGAGACAGGAAAAGAGGAGGCCACAGAGGAGACAGGAAAAGAGGAGGCCACAGAGGAGGGACAGGAAAAGAGGAGGCCGCAGAGGAGACAGGAAAAGAGGAGGCCCAGAGGAGGAGACAGGAAAAGAGGAGGCCACAGAGGAGACAGGAAAAGAGGAGGCCGCAGAGGAGACAGGAAAAGAGGAGCCCAGAGGAGGAACGGAAAAGAGAGGCCACAGAGGAGGAGACAGAAAAGAGGAGGCCCAGAGGAGAACAGGAAAAGAGGAGGCCGCAGAGGAGACAGGAAAAGAGGAGGCCGCAGAGGAGAGAGGAAAAGAGGCCGCAGAGGAGACAGGAAAAGAGGAGCCGCAGAGGAGAAAGGAAAAAGGAGCCACAGAGGAGACGGAAAGAGGAGGCCAGAGGGGGACAGGAAAAGAGGAGGCCGCAGAGGAGACAGGAAAAGAGGAGGCCGCAGAGGAGAGACAGGAAAAGAGGAGGCACAGAGGAGGAGACAGAAAGAGGATCCACAGAGGAGACAGAAAAGAGGAGGCCGCAGAGGAGACAGAAAAGAGGAGCCACAGAGGAGACAGGAAAAGAGGAGCCACAGAGGAGACAGGAAAGAGGAGGCCGAGAGGAGACAGAAAAGAGAGGCCGCAGAGGAGACAGGAAAAGAGGAGGCCGCAGAGGAGGAACAGGAAAAGAGGAGGCGCAGAGGAGACAGAAAAGAGAGGCCCAGAGGAGAAGGAAAAGAGGAGGCCGCAGAGAGACAGGAAAAGAGAGGCCCAAGGAGACAGAAAAGAGGAGCCCAGAGGAGACAGGAAAAGAGGAGGCCGCAGAGGAGACAGGAAAAGAGGAGGCCGCAGAGGAGACAGAAAAGAGGAGGCCACAGAGGAGAAGACAGGAAAAGAGGAGGCCACAGAGGAGACAGGAAAAGAGGAGGCCGCAGAGGAGAGAAGAAAAGAGGAGGCCACAGAGGAACAGAAAAGAGGCCCAGAGGAGAAGACAGGAAAAGAGAGGCCGCAGAGGAGACAGGAAAAGAGGAGGCCACAGAGGAGACAGGAAAAGAGGAGGCCGCAGAGGAGAGACAGGAAAAGAGGAGGCCACAGAGGAGGAGACAGGAAAAGAGGAGGCCACGAGGGAAGGAAAGGAAGACAGGAAAAGAGGAGGCCGCAGAGGAGACAGGAAAAGAGGAAGGCCGCAGAGGAGAGACAGGAAAAGAGGAGGCCACAGAGGAGGACAGGAAAAGAGGAGGCCACATAGGGGGACAGGAAAAGAGGAGGCCGCAGGAGGAGACAGGAAAAGAGGAGGCCCAGCAGAGGAGAGAAGAAGGAAAAGAGGGAGGCCGCAGGAAGGAGGAGACAGGAGACAGAAGAGGAGGCCGCAGGGAGAGGAGAGACGGAAAAGAAAGAGGAGGCGGCAGAAGAGGAACAGGAAAAGAGGAGGCCGCAGAGGAGACAGGAAAAAGAGGAGGCCAAAGGAGACAGGAGAAAAGAGGAGGCGGCCCAGAGGAGACAGGAAAAGAGGAGGCCACAGAGAGAGGAAGAGACAGGAAAAGAAGGAGGCCGCAAGGAGGGAAGACAGGAAAAGAGGAGGCCACAGAGGAGACAGGAAAAGAGGAGGCGCAGAGAGAAGAGACAGGAAAAGAGGAGGCCAAGAGGAGACAGGAAAAGAGGAGGCCACAGAGGAGAAGGAAAAGAGGAACAGGAAAAGAGGAGGGCCGCAAGGAGACAGGAAAAGAGGAGGCCACACAGGAGACAGGAAAAGAGGAGGCCACAGAGGAGACAGGAAAAGAGGAGGCCGCAGAGGAGACAGGAAAAGAGGAGGCCGCAGAGGAGACAGGAAAAGAGGAGGCCGCAGAGGAGAACAGGAAAGAAAAGAGGAGGCCGCAGAGGAGACAGGAAAAGAGGAGGCCGCAGAGGAGACAGGAAAAGAGGAGGCCACAAAGGAGACAGGAAAAGAGGAGGCCGCAGAGGAGACAGGAAAAAGAGGAGGCCACAGAGGAGACAGGAAAAAGGAGGCCGCAGAGGAGACAGGAAAAGAGGAGGCCACAGGGAGGAGACAGGAAAAAGAGGAGGCCGCAGAGGAGACAGAAAAAGGAGGGGAGCCATAGAGGAGACAGGAAAAAGAGAGGAGGCCACAGAGGAGACAGGAAAAGAGGAGGCCACAGAGGAGACAGGAAAAGAGGAGGCCACAGAGGAGGAAAGACAGGAAAAGAGGAGGCCACAGAGGAGACAGGAAAGAAGAGGAGGCCACAGGAGGAGACAGGAAAGAGGAGGCCACAGAGGAGGAGACAGGAAAAGAGGAGGCCGCAGAGGGAGACAGGAAAAGAGGAGGCCACAGAGGAGGAGACAGGAAAAGAGGAGGCCACAGAGGAGGAGACAGGAAAAGAGGAGGCCGCAGAGGAGAGAAGGAAAAGAGGAGGCCACAGAGGAGGAGACAGGAAAAGAGGAGGCCACAGAGGAGACAGGAAAAGAGGAGGCCACAGAGGAGACAGGAAAAGAGGAGGCCACAAAGGAGACAGGAAAAGAGGAGGCCACAGAGGAGACAGGAAAAGAGGAGGCCGCAGAGGAGGAGGCTGCAGAATTGGAGGCCGCAGCAGAGGAGGCCGGCGGCTCAGTCAGTGTCTCCCATCAGCTGTGGGATTTCCCATCATGCACCTGTGTGACTCCTCTGCCTTTCAATTTGGTCTCCATGGTGACAGCTTTGTACCTGACAAATTGTATAAATAAAGTTACTGTTGTTGAAGATAAACACAAAACATCTGCGTGCGTTTTGTGTGACGTCATGACGCAGCCAGGCTCCGCCCTGCGCGCTGGGCCGCAGTGTAGAGGAGGTGGGCGGGGACTGCTGGTGACGTCACGGCCTCTGGCTCCCACCTGCATTGTGTTCATCCCCGGGCTGTGGAGCTGCGGAACCGGGAGAGGAGGAGCGGGAGAGCGGAGGAGAGCCGGCGGAGGCCCAGAGCGGGAGGTGAGTGCGGAGGAGACCGCCCTAGAGACAGGAGAGGCGGGGGCCACTGCAGAGGGTCAGCGGAGCCTGAGGGCCTGTGCGGAGCCTCGTCCTCTGTGTGAGGAGGGGACCTGTGCGGAGCCTCGTCCTCTGTGTGAGGAGGGGACCTGTGCGGAGCCTCGTCCTCTGGGGAGCAGGGGGGGACCTGTGCGGAGCCTCGTCCTCTGTGTGAGGAGGGGACCTGTGCGGAGCCTCGTCCTCTGGGGAGGAGGGGGGACCTGTGCGGAGCCTCATCCTCTGGGGAGGAGGGAGGGGGACCTGTGCGGAGCCTCGTCCTCTGTGTGAGGGGGGAGGGGGGCCTGTGCGGAGCCTCATCCTCTGGGGAGGAGGGAGGGGGACCTGTGCGGAGCCTCATCCTCTGGGGAGGAGGGAGGGGGACCTGTGCGGAGCCTCATCCTCTGGGGAGGAGGGAGGGGGACCTGTGCGGAGCCTCGTCCTCTGGGGTGGAGGGGGGGACCTGTGCGGAGCCTCGTCCTCTGGGGTGGAGGGGGGACCTGTGCGGAGCCTCGTCCTCTGGGGAGCAGGGGGGGACCTGTGCGGAGCCTCGTCCTCTGGGGAGGGGAGGGGGCCTGTGCGGAGCCTCGTCCTCTGGGGAGCAGGGGGGGACCTGTGCGGAGCCTCGTCCTCTGGGGAGGGGGGGCCTGTGCGGAGCCTCGTCCTCTGGGGAGGGGGGGGCCTGTGCGGAGCCTCGTCCTCTGGGGAGGGGGGGGCCTGTGCGGAGCCTCGTCCTCTGTGTGAGGGGGGGGGGGCCTGTGCGGAGCCTCGTCCTCTGGGGAGGGGGGGACCTGTGCGGAGCCTCGTCCTCTGGGGGGGAGGGAGGGGGGCCTGTGCGGAGCCTCGTCCTCTGGGGAGGGGGGGGCCTGTGCGGAGCCTCGTCCTCTGTGTGAGGGGGGGGGGGCCTGTGCGGAGCCTCGTCCTCTGGGGAGGGGGGGGGGACCTGTGCGGGGCCTCGTCCTCTGGGGAGGGGGGGGGGGACCTGTGCGGGGCCTCGTCCTCTGGGGAGGGGGGGGGGGACCTGTGCGGGGCCTCGTCCTCTGGGGAGGGGGGGGGCCTGTGCGGGGCCTCGTCCTCTGGGGAGGGGGGGGGCCTGTGCGGGGCCTCGTCCTGTGTGGGGGGGGGGACCTGTGCGGAGCCTCGTCCTCTGTGTGAGGGGGGGGGGGGGGAGGGGCCTGTGTCGTGCCTCGTCCTCTGGGGAGGAGGGGGGGGCCTGTGCCGTGCCTCGTCCTCTATGTGAGGGGGGGGGAGGGCCTGTGCGGAGCCTCGTCCTCTGGGGAGGGCCTGTGCGGAGCCTCGTCCTCTGGGGAGGAGGGGGGGGACCTGTGCGGAGCCTCGTCCTCTGTGTGAGGGGGGGGGGGGAGGGCCTGTGTCGTGCCTCGTCCTCTGGGGAGGAGGGGGGGGCCTGTGCCGTGCCTCGTCCTCTGTGTGAGGGGGGGGGAGGGCCTGTGCGGAGCCTCGTCCTCTGGGGAGGGCCTGTGCGGAGCCTCGTCCTCTGGGGTGGAGGGGGGGACCTGTGCGGAGCCTCGTCCTCTGGGGGGGACCTGTGCGGAGCCTCGTCCTCTGGGGGGGACCTGTGCGGAGCCTCGTCCTCTGGGGTGGAGGGGGGGACCTGTGCGGAGCCTCGTCCTCTGGGTGGAGGGGGGGACCTGTGCGGAGCCTCGTCCTCTGGGGAGGAGGGGGGGGACCTGTGCGGAGCCTCGTATTCGGGGGTGTGTACAGCAGACCCGGATGGGGCAGGCTGCATCATGGAGGCCAAGACAGAGTGTGGTGGGGTGCAGGCTGCCGTCTTCAGCCGGGAGCGGGTCGCCATCCTCTGGGGTGAGTGTGTATTGTCGTTGCGGGGCACCGTCCCTTTGTGTTCAGAGCACAGTGTAGAGGTTATCGTGGAGTGCAAAGTTCAGTCCCAATGCAGCATACAGTCCTGGTGCGCTGAGCCTGGCCCATGATGCAGCGTACAGTCCTGGTGCGCTGAGCCTGGCCCATGATGCAGCGTACAGTCCTGGTGCGCTGAGCCTGGCCCATGATGCAGCGTACAGTCCTGGTGCGCTGAGCCTGGCCCATGATGCAGCGTACAGTCCTGGTGCGCTGAGCCTGGCCCATGATGCAGCGTACAGTCCTGGTGCGCTGAGCCTGGCCCATGATGCAGCGTACAGTCCTGGTGCGCTGAGCCTGGCCCATGATGCAGCGTACAGTCCTGGTGCGCTGAGCCTGGCCCATGATGCAGCGTACAGTCCTGGTGCGCTCAGCCTGGCCCATGATGCAGCGTACAGTCCTGGTGCGCTGAGCCTGGCCCATGATGCAGCGTACAGTCCTGGTGCGCGGAGCCTGGCCCATGATGCAGCGTACAGTCCTGGTGCGCTGAGCCTGGCCCATGATGCAGCGTACAGTCCTGGTGCGCTGAGCCTGGCCCATGATGCAGCGTACAGTCCTGGTGCGCTGAGCCTGGCCCATGATGCAGCGTACAGTCCTGGTGCGCTGAGCCTGGCCCATGATGCAGCGTACAGTCCTGGTGCGCTGAGCCTGGCCCATGATGCAGCGTACAGTCCTGGTGCGCTGAGCCTGGCCCATGATGCAGCGTACAGTCCTGGTGCGCAGGAGCCTGGCCCATGATGCAGCGTACAGTCCTGGTGCGCAGGAGTCTGGCCCATGATGCAGCGTACAGTCCTGGTGCGCAGGAGTCTGGCCCATGATGCAGCGTACAGTCCTGGTGCGCAGGAGTCTGGCCCATGATGCAGCGTACAGTCCTGGTGCGCAGGAGTCTGGCCCATGATGCAGCGTACAGTCCTGGTGCGCAGGAGCCTGGCCCATGATGCAGCGTACAGTCCTGGTGCGCAGGAGCCTGGCCCATGATGCAGCGTACAGTCCTGGTGCGCAGGAGTCTGGCCCATGATGCAGCGTACAGTCCTGGTGCGCAGGAGCCTGGCCCATGATGCAGCGTACAGTCCTGGTGCGCAGGAGCCTGGCCCATGATGCAGCGTACAGGGTGGGATGCATGGGCCATGCTACGGTGGCTGGCCTCTTGTTGTTGGCCCGGGACAGCTCTCTTTCTCCCAGTGGCTGGCCTCTCCCCCCGGTGGCTATCCTCTTGGCGGGCTCTCTCTCCCCCCGGTGGCTATCCTCTTGGCGGGCTCTCTCTCCCCCCGGTGGCTATCCTCTTGGCGGGCTCTCTCTCCCCCCGGTGGCTATCCTCTTGTGGCGGGCTCTCTCTCCCCCCGGTGGCTATCCTCTTGTGGCGGGCTCTCTCTCCCCCCGGTGGCTATCCTCTTGTGGCGGGCTGAATTAACAGTTTATCTTTGTCACATTATAAGCATCTTCTGTGTTTGTATCAATCATCGTTATGGTTACCGGTGGGGGTGTCTGGTATCTGCTCTCCCTGTTGATACATTGTCATGTGACCTCTGAGGGATCGGGTGAAGGTGCACAGTTCTGGATGCTGAGTGGTGCAGATTCCTGGAGTTCTGTAAAGCCCAATCACATTGTCCTTGGTTCTGGAAGCTGAGATTGAGGGAGCTGTTTGTTACCTGTGCAGTGGAGTTAGTTTTGGGGGTGGTCAACCCCCCCCATGTGCCACTAATTAGCTGCTGTTTGCCTGGAGGTTGCTCCTGCTTAGATACTGAAATGAGCAAAAAAATGTGGTTGTTCCGGCTCTGAGCTGTGCATCAGGTGACTGCAGCACTGTGTGAGGTGGCTCCGGGGCCCATGTAACTCAGGGTCGCTGTATGAGGTGGGTCCTTGACTGCTTTGGGACCCAGGTCACTCGGGGTCGCTTTCTGAGGTGGGTTGTGGGTGGCTCAGGGGCCCAGGTCACTCGGGGTCGCGGTGCGAGGTCGGTCCTTGGCGGCTCAAGGGCCCAGGTCACTCGGGGTCGCTGTGTGTGGTGGGTCCTTGGCTGCTCCGGACTCGGGGTCGCTGTGTGAGGTGGGGCCTGGGTGGCTCCAGGGCCCGGGTCACTCAGTGCTCCCTCGTCCATCACTTTGGATCGATGCCCTGTGCCAGGCTGGAGCGGCTGCCAGGGCTCTCAAGATGCTATTGACTCTCGTGTAAGTGGCGCTAAGAACTTCCCGGAATGCAGGAAACGTCTCCTGAAAGCCTTTACCTGTATGTGTCCAAATACCGAAATATGGGGGCAGGGCTGCGCCATCCGGAGGGGTGACCCAGCAATACAGCGAGCTGTGTCCAGCCTGTGAGCTTGTGTCCTGTATACACCGTGTTCCAAATTATTATGCAAATGTTTTTTCTCTGATTTTCCTAAATGGTCGGTGCAGATGACAGTCAGTGTAATAAGTCATCACCCGTTAGAGGATACATCGAATGTTAGTGAAGAAATCTCCCAATGATAACAGTATAATCTTCAAAATTTACACAAACTCTAAATCCCCTGTTCCACATTATTCGGCACAGGAGAGTTGCTAAACATTTGATAAGTTTGAAAGAAGTGAAAATGCTGATTTGTGGAATTTGCAGCATTAAGAGGTCACATTCACTGAAATAAAAAGCTCCTAACAGGCCAAGTTACATGGTAACACAGGAACCCTTCTCTGATCTCCCCTTCACAATTCTTGTGAGTTTCCGGAGAGTTTCTGCTTGTATTTCTTTACATGATGTCAGAGTCGCCTCCCAGAGCTGCTGTTTTGATGTGAACTGCCTCCCACCCTCATAGATCTTTTGCTTGATTATACTCCTAAGGTTCTCTATAGGGTTGAGGTCAGGGGAAGATGGTGGCCACACCATGAGTTTATCTCCTTTTATGCCCATAGCAGCCAATGACACAGAGGTATTCTTTGTAGCATGAGATGGAGCATTGTCATGCATGAGGATGTCACGTTTTTGCTTTTTGTACCATGGAAGAAAGTTCTCAGTCAGAAACTCTATATACTTTGCAGAGATCATTTTCCATCAACGCCACGACAGCACCACCTGAGAGAGAGGACCGCCCATCCAAGACAGGAAACCTCTGAGATAAAAAAGCCGGGACCTCTCCTGGACCTCAGTTTAGGTTTCCTGTCTTTGAGGTGGGAGACCTCTGAAGCTCATGCAGTAGCTGGAAGAGCTGTCCTTACCTAGGCAGTGGCTCCGGACTTGGGTGCAGAGGCTACTCCACGGGGTATCCCCTGCGGTGGTGGAGGGCACAGGGTCTTGTAGAGGGCCACCAGCGGCTTGTTCTCGGCCCTTGTCGCCGCCTGGGGTTTCACAGATGCACGGTTGGTGGCTGCCCTACAGTACTGTTCCCCGGGTGAGGAGGATCGTTTACGGGCTGGGCGCAGCGTTCCTGAGTCTGTAAGCGGCCTCGGAGTGGTTTTTTCCGGCGGCAGGTTTGAATTTTGCGCCAGGATCCGCTACTTCCGGTTTGGGCGCGGACCGGAAGTGACGTTTCGCGCATGCTCAGTCCGGGCCAAGATGGCCGCGCCCAGAGTTCGGAAGCAGGGGCCTCCCTTTGAGCCTTTATCTTCTGCTTCGCCTAAGGTCCTTACTCTGAAGGTAGTCCTGTTGGTGGCTTTGACGTCGGCCAGACGTATTAGTGACCTGCAGGCCTTGTCGGTGGTGGGGCCTTATACTCAGATTTTGCAGGACAGGGTCATCCTCCGCCTGGACCCTTCCTTTCTTCCCAAGGTGGCTACCAAGTTCCACAGGATGCAGGAGATTGTCCTCCCTTCCTTCTGTGATCATCCTGCAAATCAGAAAGAAGAGGTTCTCCACACGTTAGATGTCAGGAGGGCGTTGCTTACCTACTTGGACAGGTCCGCGGCCTGGCGTCAGTCCCCGTCCCTCTTGTGTTTCCTTTCAGGGGGCCTCTAGGGGTAAGGCAGTGTCCGGGGGTACCCTGGCTAGGTGGTTGCGGGAGGCCATTGCTCTAGCTTATTCTTCTAGTCAGGTGCAGGTCCCGGTGGGTCTTACTGCACTTTCCACCAGGGCGGTGGCTACGTCCTGGGCGGAGAAGGCTGATGTCCCCTTAGAATTGATCTGGGGGGCTGCTCCCTGGTCTTCTCCTTCCACTTTCTTCAAGCATTACAGGCTTGATCTTTCTTCCACTGATGAGGTGACCTTTGGTAGACGGGTTCTGCAAGGGGTGCTCCCTCCCTAATTTTCTTTTCTCTGAAATCTCTCAGGTGGTGTCGTGGCGAAGATGGAAAAATCTAAATTGCCACCGCATCCCTCCCTATTGCCTGTTGGTATTGGTCACGTTTGGGTGTGTGTGAATTGTTGATTTCTTTGGTGGTGGTTGTGTACTAATGCTTGTTGGGTTCCCCTCTCCGGTCTCTGTAACCTAAACTGAGGTCCAGGAGAGGTGCCACCTTTTTATCTCAGAGGTGTCCTGTCTTGGATGGGCGGTCCTCTCTCTCAGGTGGTGCTGTCGTGGCTCCGGAAAAACCCATTACCGGTAAGTAATTTTAGATTTTTCACACCTTCAGGATCCTTAAAGGGGCCTACCAGCTGTTTCCCAAAGATTCCATCCCAAATCATGACTCCTCCACCTCCTTGCTGACGTTGCAGCCTTGTTGGGACATGGTGGCATCCACCAACCATCCACTACTCTATTCATCTGGACCATCCAGGGTTGCTCGCACTCATCAGTAAACAAGACTGGCTGACAATTAGTCTTCATGTATATCTGGGCCCACTGCAACCGTTTCTGCTTGTGAGCACTGTTTAGGGGTGGCTGAATAGTAGGTTTATGCCCCACAGCAGCCTCTGAAGGATCCTACACCTTGAGGTTGGAGGGACTCCAGAGGCTCCAGCAGCTTCACATATCTGTTTGCTGGTCTGTAAGGCCTTTTTAGCAGCTGCTCTCTTAATCTGATGAACTTGCCTGGCAGAAACCTTCCTCATTCTGCCTTTATCTGCACGAACACGTCTGTGCTCAGAATCAGCCACAAATCTCTTCACAGTACGATGATCACACTTACGTTTTCCTGCACTATCTGATGTTTTCATCCCTTGTCCAAGGCATTGCACTATTGGTGGCTTTTCGGCAGAGAGATCCTTTTTCTTTCCCATGTTATTTGAAAACTGTGGCCTGCGTAATATTGTGGAACACCCAGTTTTCCTTTTATTGGGCTCACCTGCCAAACTAATTATCACAGGGATCTGAGATTGATTTCAGTGATCCAAAGACCCTGAGACACAAAACCAGCAATGGGGTTCACTGACAAAAGTTAAAAATAAAACCCTATGACACTTAAAACCAATTTGCGTAATAATTTGGAACATGGTTTATGTATCTGTGTAAAGGGTTATCGGTGTCCTGTGTATATAGATGTGTATAGAGGGTTATTAGCGCTGTCCTGTGTATATAGATGTGTATAGAGGGTTGTTAGCGCTGTCCTGTATATAGAGGGTTGTTAGCGCTGTCCTGTGTATATAGATGAGTATAGAGGGTTATTAGCGCTGTCCTGTGTATATAGATGTGTGTAGAGGGTTGTTAGCGCTGTCCTGTGTATATAGATGAGTATAGAGGGTTATTAGCGCTGTCCTGTGTATATAGATGTGTGTAGAGGGTTGTTAGCGCTGTCCTGTGTATATAGATGTGTGTAGAGGGTTGTTAGTGCTGTCCTGTGTATATAGATGTGTATAGAGGGTTATTAGCGCTGTCCTGTGTATATAGGTGTGTAGAGGGTTGTTAGCGCTGTCCTGTGTATGTAGAGGGTTGTTAGCGCTGTCCTGTGTATGTAGAGGGTTGTTAGCGCTGTCCTGTGTATGTAGAGGGTTGTTAGCGCTGTCCTGTGTATATAGAGGGTTGTTAGCGCTGTCCTGTGTATGTAGAGGGTTGTTAGCGCTGTCCTGTGTATATAGAGGGTTGTTAGCGCTGTCCTGTGTATATAGAGGGTTGTTAGCGCTGTCCTGTGTATATAGATGTGTATAGAGGGTTGTTAGCGCTGTCCTGTGTATATAGATGTGTATAGAGGGTTGTTAGCGCTGTCCTGTGTATATAGATGAGTATAGAGGGTTATTAGCGCTGTCCTGTGTATATAGATGAGTGTAGAGGGTTATTAGCGCTGTCCTGTGTATATAGATGTGTGTAGAGGGTTGTTAGCGCTGTCCTGTGTATATAGATTGTGTAGAGGGTTATTAGCGCTGTCCTGTGTATATAGATGTGTGTAGAGGGTTGTTAGCGCTGTCCTGTGTATATAGATGAGTGTAGAGGGTTGTTAGCGCTGTCCTGTGTATATAGATGAGTGTAGAGGGTTGTTAGCGCTGTCCTGTGTATATAGATGTGTGTAGAGGGTTGTTAGCGCTGTCCTGTGTATATAGATGTGTGTAGAGGGTTGTTAGCGCTGTCCTGTGTATATAGATGTGTATAGAGGGTTATTAGCGCTTTACTGTGTATATAGATGTGTATAGAGGGTTGTTAGCGCTGTCCTGTGTATATAGATGTGTATAGAGGGTTGTTAGCGCTGTCCTGTGTATATAGATGTGTATAGAGGGTTGTTAGCGCTGTCCTGTGTATATAGATGTGTATAGAGGGTTGTTAGCGCTGTCCTGTGTATATAGATGTGTATAGAGGGTTGTTAGCGCTGTCCTGTGTATATAGATGTGTATAGAGGGTTGTTAGCGCTGTCCTGTGTATATAGATGTGTATAGAGGGTTGTTAGCGCTGTCCTGTGTATATAGATGTGTATAGAGGGTTGTTAGCGCTGTCCTGTGTATATAGATGTGTATAGAGGGTTGTTAGCGCTGTCCTGTGTATTTAGATGTGTATAGAGGGTTGTTAGCGCTGTCCTGTGTATATAGAGGGTTGTTAGCGCTGTCCTGTGTATATAGAGGGTTGTTAGCGCTGTCCTGTGTATATAGAGGGTTGTTAGCGCTGTCCTGTGTATATAGAGGGTTGTTAGCGCTGTCCTGTGTATATAGAGGGTTGTTAGCGCTGTCCTGTATATAGATGTGTATAGAGGGTTGTTAGCGCTGTCCTGTATATAGATGTGTATAGAGGGTTGTTAGCGCTGTCCTGTGTATATAGATGTGTATAGAGGGTTGTTAGCGGTGTCCCGTGTGCTCGCTCTGTATTATCTCTGTGTCTTGTGGTTGCCTCTTGTTTGGTGATCGCTATCCTCACACTTTCCCCCAGTCTCATCTGCTGACGTCCGCTATCTCCGTGTTCTCCTTGTGGTCAGCAGACGATCAGCGCAGACTCTCACACTCAGCACTTTGTAGTGTGGAGTAGAGGTGTCTGGGCTGGTCTGGGGGGGATGTCCCGGTGGTGTCTGGGCTGGTCGGGTGGTGTCTGGGGGGGGGGGGGTACTTGGTGGTTTCTGGGTTGGAGGTCCTGGGGTGGTCCAGGGGTCCTGGATTTGTGGTTGGTGACCTTGTGTCATACATTCTTCCTTCGCACAGATGAGCGAGTGCTTTGGGTTCTGAGTTTCGTGGTCTCGGCCTCGTCTGTTCTTCCATTATTTCTATTGTGGTTTTCTAATCAGTCTGTGATGAAAGGAAATCTCTCCAGATGTTTGCTCCTGGAGAAGGTGGCTGATGTCTGGCCCCAGACCCTGATTACAGTAATGTCGCTGAGCTGCCTGCTGAGGTTGTGATAAAATCCCTGTTTTATTTGGTGCAAATAAAACCGTTCTTTGAATGCATAGCTGTGCGTAACCCCGCCCCACCACTGGTTGGCAGCAGGCCATGTATAACCCCGCCCCACCACTGGTTGGCAGCAGGCCATGTATAACCCCGCCCCACCACTGGTTGGCAGCAGGCCATGTATAACCCCGCCCCACCACTGGTTGGCAGCAGGCCATGTATAACCCCGCCCCACCACTGGTAGCCAGCTTCCGGTTTATAACCCCGCCTCCACCACTGGTTGGCAGCAGGCCATGTATAACGCCGCTTCCACCACTGGTTGGCAGCTTGCTGTTTATAACCCTGCCCCCACCTCTGGTTGGCAACGGGCCGTGTATAACCCTGCCCATACCACTGGTTGGCAGCGGGCTGTACATAATCCTGCCATCACCACTGGTTGGCAGCTTCCTGCGCATAACTCCACCCACACCAATTATCCCCATCTGGTACATGTTGTCAATATTGGGCATCGTGAGGAGTAGGTATTAATCCTTATGCCAAAACCTCTCCATAAGAATCGTACCCCCGACAAAGGAGCCGCGCAGTGCACACCATGAACCGCAATACGCACCAAACAGACGAGCGCAATGTGCAGCACCGGACATGACGGCCGGCGCGGTGT
Organism: Allobates femoralis; assembly: GCA_033576535.1. Classification (NCBI taxonomy): domain Eukaryota; kingdom Metazoa; phylum Chordata; class Amphibia; order Anura; family Aromobatidae; genus Allobates; species Allobates femoralis. The sequence goes on from JARQOC010000001.1 coordinate 630,036,785, forward strand.
GCCTGGAAGAAGCCCATACTTTATAGGATCTACCCAGGAGGGGGCAGCACATGTACATCAGGGTATCACACCCACCGGGGCCCGACAGCTGGGAGACGTGTGGGGACACAAAACGTCCACGTGTCTGGTCCGCGCCGCATTAATATGGGAAATTATAAGTTATAAGACGAGGTTCACACTAGTGTGCTCGACACAGCTGTGTATGCAGAGGCGCGTGTCAGCCCGGCGGCGCAGGCGTGTGTCAGACCATACACCAACACATGGCAGCGGAGCGTTCTCACTATCCACATCACTACAAATATCCACTGAAAGCCATAGAAGATGATAGGGGGAAGAGGGGGAGATCTTTCTTATCGGGTTTACCAGTCTCCCGCTGTTACTTCCGGGGCCGCCTATTAAGGTTCATGAATATTCACTGCACTGTCAGACAAACAGCCAATCACAGGCCCTCACACTCTGTGAACACCTCTGTGATTGGCTGTTGTAGTCAGACTGCTTGTCCTCCGTGTGGACGGTGATTGTGCTTGGTTTGTAGACGCATTAGTGTATAACAATCAACCTGCCGTCATAAGGTGTTAAATAATTTTAAAGAAACGTGTGTGACTTCGCAGCATTTTTAAGCCCAGCCCGATGAAAGCGGACGGCTGCGAGCTGCCACCACCCACAGCTGCATTAGTTTACCTTGGCTGGCAAAAATAAAAAAAAGTGTGGGGCTCACCCTATTTTTACTTACTAGCCAAGGTAAAACTAGGCAGCTGAGAGCTGCTGGTATTTTCAGTGGGGTGAGGGACCGTTGTTTTAGGGCCCCCGCACACTAAAGAAAAGCCGTCAGCAGCCACCCCCTAAAAATGGCGCATTTATAAGAAGTGCCTTTCCTGGTGCATTATCAGGCTCTTCCAGCGGCCCTGGTGGTGGGTAGCATGCTGGGGGTTAATACCAGCTTTATTATAACAGCTGGTATTAAGCAAAGAGATTCTTAATATCAGGCCAAGTTAGACCCGGTCATTAAGAATCCCGAGGGTTAAAAAAGATGCCACACAGAGAAAAATGAATTTATTAGTAATAAAAACACAGACACTTAGACACCATCTTTATTACTCCCTCCCCACCCTTGTACCATCCACGATCCTCATCTTCTGTCTTCATGAACAGATACAGCTCTGATACATCTGAGACTGCGGAGAGGATAAACACTTCGCTCCCCGTATGCTCTGATCACTGAATGAGTAAGACTGCGGCCTGGTAAGCGGTGACGTCACCCAGGACACCGTTACTTTAGCAACTGAACCGCTAGTTCTGCGGATTCATAAAAAAGACGCGCAGGAACGCAAACGCATACAAACGGATCCTGCGCATGAACCCTGCGTCCTCATGTTGGATATAGGGACGGCACATGCCGATGAAACAGACTCAAGCTCCAGTGTGAACCTAAGATCCTTCTTCTCACCTAAGACAGGGATGATGAGGGCTGTAGAATGAAGCTGCAGGGTCAGATAGTGATGATGAGGGCTGTAGTATGAAGCTGCAGGGTCAGATAGTGATGATGAGGGCTGTAGTATGAAGCTGCAGGGTCAGAGAGGATGATGAGGGCTGTAGTATGAAGCTGCAGGGTCAGAGAGGGATGATGAGGGCTGTAGTATGAAGCTGCAGGGTCAGATAGTGATGATGAGGGCTGTAGTATGAAGCTGCAGGGTCAGATAGGGTTGATGAGGGCTGTAGTATGAAGCTGCAGGTTCAGAGAGGGATGATGAGGGCTGTAGTATGAAGCTGCAGGGTCAGATAGTGATGATGAGGGCTGTAGTATGAAGCTGCAGGGTCAGATAGTGATGAGGGCTGTAGTATGAAGCTGCAGGGTCAGATAGGGATGATGAGGGCTGTAGTATGAAGCTGCAGGGTCAGATAGTGATGAGGATTGTAGTATGAAGCTGCAGGGTCAGATAGTGATGATGAGGGTTGTAGTATAAAGTTGCAGGGTCAGATAGTGATGAGGGCTGTAGTATGAAGCTGCAGGGTCAGATAGTGATGATGAGGGCTGTAGTATGAAGTTGCAGGGTCAGATAGTGATGAGAGTTGTAGTATGAAGCTGCAGGGTCAGATAGTGATGATGAGGGTTGTAGTATGAAGCTGCAGAGTCAGATAGGGATGATGAGGGCTGTAGTATGAAGTTGCAGGGTCAGATAGTGATGAGGGTTGTAGTATGAAGCTGCAGGGTCAGATAGTGATGATGAGGGTTGTAGTATGAAGCTGCAGGGTCAGATAGGGATGATGAGGGTTGTAGTATGAAGCTGCAGGGTCAGAGAGGGATGATGAGGGTTGTAGTATGAAGCTGCAGGGTCCGATAGTGATGATGAGGGCTGTAGTATGAAGCTGCAGGGTCAGATAGTGATGATGAGGGCTGTAGTATGAAGCTGCAGGGTCAGATAGTGATGATGAGGGCTGTAGTATGAAGCTGCAGGGTCAGACAGTGGTGATGAGGGCTGTAGTATGAAGCTGCAGGGTCAGATAGTGATGATGAGGGCTGTAGTATGAAGCTGCAGGGTCAGATAGTGATGATGAGGGCTGTAGTATGAAGCTGCAGGGTCAGATAGTGATGATGAGGGCTGTAGTATGAAGCTGCAGGGTCAGATAGGGGTGATGAGGGCTGTAGTATGAAGCTGCAGGGTCAGATAGTGATGATGAGGGCTGTAGTATGAAGCTGCAGGGTCAGATAGTGATGATGAGGGTTGTAATATGAAGCTGCAGGGTCAGATAGTGATGATGAGGGCTGTAGTATGAAGCTGAGGGTCAGATAGGGATGGCTGCGGGGCATGAACCAGCTGCCGGGTCCCTTTAAGGATATGTAGCTATTCCGGGTTTCCAGTCCTCTAATAACCGTGGTTGCTCTTCTGTGCTCCCGTTCTATTCTGTGCCCCCGCAGTTATATCTTATACACTAGAGGCCAGAACTGTAGGAAGCTGCCAACCAGCACTGTGGGCGGGGTTATACACAGCTGCCAACCAGCACTGTGGGCGGGGTTATACACAGCTGCCAACCAGCGCTGTGGGCGGGGTTATACACAGCTGCCAACCAGCACTGTGGGCGGGGTTATACACAGCTGCCAACCAGCACTGTGGGCGGGGTTATACACAGCTGCCAACCAGCACTGTGGGCGGGGTTATACACAGCTGCCAATCAGCGCTGTGGGCGGGGTTATACACAGCTGCCAACCAGCACTGTGGGCGGGGTTATACACAGCTGCCAATCAGCGCTGTGGGCGGGGTTATACACAGCTGCCAAGCAGCGCTGAGGGCGGGGTTATACACAGCTGCCAAGCAGTTCTGTGGGCGGGGTTATACACAGCTGCCAATCAGCGCTGAGGGCGGGGTTATACACAGCTGCCAATCAGTTCTGTGGGCGGGGTTATACACAGCTGCCAAGCGGCGCTGTGGGCGGGGTTATACACAGCTGCCAAGCGGCGCTGTGGGCGGGGTTATACACAGCTGCCAAGCGGCGCTGTGGGCGGGGTTATACAGGGCTCAGTATTCAGAGAACTGTTACAATCACTGCTTTCTCTGCTGTGGATCTATCAGTGAGTGCAGGCAGCTCGGTGACAAATCACTGGAGTCGGGGTCTCTGCTGCTCTCAGATTCCATTAATAACCCCAGTGATGGCAGCTGAGGCTCAGAATCATGACGATGATGACACCGGTGTATACTGCCCCAGTACAGCCGGTGTGTGTAGGTGCCTCACCTACTGTATACAGTATATACTCTGGTGGTACGTGCGGCGGCGGCCTCCTGCACGGTGCCCGATGTTTCCTGCTGTGTCAGTGCTTATCTGCTCTCATCCTCCTAAATCTCCTCCAAGAGCCCAGGAAATCCCTCCAAGGTGACCTGAGGACAGAAGGAGCCCTGGTCAAAGCTCCCCCTCCCCCATCCCTGAGGTCTTATTTGTAGGACTTTCTTGGTTGCAGAGCTTGCACTTTGTGTTGCAGAAACCTCGAATATGGAGAAGGGCACCTATGAATCCCACATGGGCGCTCTTAGCCCCATACTACCCTGCCAGGACCTGGGTTCATGGCTTCAGCGGTAGGGTCACTGTGTCCGCATATGGCGAGGTCACACGACCTTCACCCCCCCCAACACATGTAGCGCAGTCTGAACTCAGTGATGGGGTCTGTACGGGGTCTGGGATCGGTGATGGGGTCTGGGATCGGTGATGGGGTCAGTACGGGCTCTGTGCTCGGTGATGGGGTCAGTACGGGCTCTGCGCTCGGTGATGGGGTCAGTACGGGGTCTGGGATCGGTGATGGGGTCAGTACGGGGTCTGGGATCGGTGATGGGGTCAGTACGGGGTCTGTGCTCTGTGATGGGGCCAGTATGGGGTCTGGGATCGGTGATGGGGTCAGTACGGGGTCTGGGATCGGTGATTGGGTCAGTATGGGGTCTGCGCTTGGTGATGGGGTCAGTATGGGGTCTGCGCTCGGTGATGGGGTCAGTACGGGGTCTGGGATTGATGATGGGGTCAGTACGGGGTCTGGGATCGGTGATGGGTTCAGTACGGGGTCTGGGATTGATGATGGGGTCAGTACGGGGTCTGGGATCGGTGATGGGTTCAGTACGGGGTCTGGGATCGGTGATGGGGTCAGTACGGGGTCTGGGATCGGTGATGGGGGTCAGTATGGGGTCTGGGATTGGTGTGTACGGAGTCTGCGCTCAGTGATGGGGTCAGTATGGGGTCTGGGATCGGTGATGGTGTCAGTACGGGGTCTGTACGGGGTCTGGGATTGGTGATGGGGTCAGTATGGGGTCTGGGATCGGTGATGGGGTCAGTACGGGATCTGGGATCGGTGATGGGGTCAGTACGGGGTCTGGGATCGGTGATGGGGTCAGTATGGGGTCTGGGATCGGTGATGGGGTCAGTATGGGGTCTGGGATCGGTGATGGGGTCAGTACGGGGTCTGGGATCGGTGATGGGGTCAGTACGGGGTCTGGGATCGGTGATGGGGGTCAGTACGGGGTCTGGGATTGGTGTGTATGGAGTCTGCGCTCAGTGATGGGGTCAGTATGGGGTCTGGGATCGGTGATGGTGTCAGTACGGGGTCTGTACGGGGTCTGGGATTGGTGATGGGGTCAGTACGGGTCTGGGATTGGTGATGGGGTCAGTACGGGGTCTGGGATTGGTGACGGGGTCTGGGATTGGTGATGGGGTCAGTACGGGGTCTGGGATCGGTGATGGGGTCAGTACGGGGTCTGGGATCGGTGATTGGGTCAGTATGGGGTCTGCGCTTGGTGATGGGGTCAGTATGGGGTCTGCGCTCGGTGATGGGGTCAGTACGGGGTCTGGGATCGGTGATTGGGTCAGTACGGGGTCAGTGCTCGGTGTTGGGGTCAGTATGGGGTCTGGTATCGGTGATGGGGTCAGTACGGGTCTGGGATCGGTGATGGGGTCAGTCGATCGGGTAATTATGTGGGGTTTGGGCTCTGTACGGGGTCTGCGCTCGGTGATGTCAGTAGGGGTCCTGATGGGGTCAGTATGGGGTCTGGTCGGTGATGGGTCAGTTGGGGTTGCCTTGTGTGGGGTCAGTATGGGTCTGGGATGTGATGGGGTCTGGGATCGTGATGGGTAGTCTGGGTCTGTGTTTGATTGAGGGTCGTCGTGATGGTCAGTACGGGGTCTGGGGTGATGTAAGTCAGGGTCTGGTGATGGGATTGTGGCTCAGTAGGGGTCTTGGTACATTATGTGGGGTCTGGCTCGTACGGGTCTGGATGTGATGTGGGGTCAGTTGGGTCGGTATGGATTGGGGTCTGTGACGTGATGTGGGGTCTGTGCTCGTATGGGGTCTGGGTATATGATGTGGGTCTGTCTGTCGGGTCTGGGTACAGGATGTGGGGTCTCTGCGGGTATGAGATTGTGGGGTCTGTGCTCAGTATGGGTCTGGGGTATGTGATGTGGGGGCTGTGCTCAGTATGGTCTGGTATGTGTGCGGTCTGGCTCAGTATGGTTGGGGTATGTATGGGTCTTCTCAGTATGGGTCTGGGGTATGATGTGGGGTCTGTGTCGTAGGGGTCTGGGGTATGTGATGTGGGGCTGTGCTCAGTATGGGTCTGGGTAATGATGTGGGGTCTGGGTATGGATGTGGTCTGTCGAGGGGTCTGGGGTATGTGATGTGGGGTCTGTTCTCAGTACGGTCTGGGTTATGTGATGTGGGGTCTGTGTCTCATTGATGTGGGTCTGTGCTCAGTATGGGTCTGGGTATGTGATGTGGGGTCTGTGTCAGTATGGGTCTGGGGTATGGTATGGGGTCTGTGTGTATGGGTCTGGGGTATGTGATGTGGGTCTGTGCCAGTATGGGGTCTGGGGTAGTGATCGGGTCTGTGCTCAGTACGGGTCTGGGGTATGGATGTGGGGTCTGTGCTCAGTATGGGTCTGGGGTATGTGGATGTGGGGTCTGTGCTCAGTACGGGTCTGGGGTATGTGATGTGGGGTCTGGGGTATGTGATATGGGGTCTGTGCTCAGTATGGGGTCTGGGGTACATGATGTGGGGTCTGGGGTATGTGATGTGGGGTCTGTGCCAGTATGGGGTCTGGGGTATGTGATGTGGGGTCTGTGCCAGTATGGGGTCTGGGGTATGTGATGTGGGGTCTGTGCTCAGTATGGGTCTGGGGTATGTGATGTGGGGTCGTGCTCAGTATGGGGTCTGGTATGTGATGTGGGGTCTGTGCTCAGTATGGGGTCTGGGTAGTATGTGAGGTCTGTGCTAGTATGGGTCTGGGGTATGATGCGGGGTCTGTGCTAGTATGGGATCTGGGGTATGTGATGTGGGATCTGGGGTATGTGATGTGGGGTCTGGGGTATGTGATGTGGGTCTGGGGTATTGATGTGGGGTCTGGGGTATGTGATGTGGGGTCTGTGCTAGTGATGGGGTCTGGGGTATGTGATGTGGGGTCTGGTGGTATGTATGGGGGTCTGGGGTATGTGATGTGGGGTCTGGGATGTGATGTGGGGTCTGGGGTATGTGATGTGGGGTCTGGGTATGTGATGTGGGGTCTGTCTCAGTATGGGTCTGGGGTATGGATGTGGGGTCTGTTCTCAGTATGGGTCTGGGGTATGTGATGTGGGGTCTGTGCTCAGTATGGGTCTGGGGTATGTGATGTGGGTCTGGGGTATGTGATGTGGGTCTGGCTCAGTATGGGGTCTGGGGTACATGATGTGGGGTCTGGGGTATGTGATGTGGGGTCTGTGCTCAGTATGGTTTGGGTATGTGGTCGGGTCTGTGCTCAGTATGGGGTCTGGGGTATATGATGTGGGTCTGTGCTCAGTATGTGGTCTGGGGTATGGATGTGGGGTCTGTGCTCAGTATGGGTTCTGGGGTATGTGATGCTGGGGTCTGTGCTCAGTATGGGGTCTGGGGTATATGAGTGGGTCTGTGCTCAGTATGGGGTCTGGGGTATGTGATGTGGGTCTGTGCTCAGTAGGGGTGGTATGGGATGTGGGGTCTGTTCTCAGTACGGGGTCTGGGTATGTGATGTGGGGTCTGTGCTCAGTATGGGTCTGGGGTATGTGATGTGGGGTCTGGGTATGTGATGTGGGGTCTGTGCTCAGTATGGGGTCTGGGGTATGTGATGCGGGGTCTGTGCTCAGTATGGGTCTGGGTTATGTGATGTGGGGTCTGGGGTATGTGATGCGGGGTCTGTGCTCAGTATGGGGTCTGGGGTATGTGATGTGGGGTCGGGTATGTGATGCGAGGTCTGTGCTCAGTATGGGGTCTGGGTATGTGATGTGGGGTCTGTGCTCAGTACGGGGTCTGGGGTATGTGATGCGGGTCTGTGCTCAGTACGGGTCTGGGGTATGTGATGTGGGGTCTGTTCTCAGTACGGGGTCTGGGGTATGTGATGTGGGGTCTGTGCTCAGTACGGGGTCTGGGGTATGTGATGTGGGGTCTGGGGTATGTGATGTGGGGTCTGTGCTCAGTATGGGGTCTGGGGTATGTGATGTGGGGTCTGTTCTCAGTACGGGGTCTGGGGTATGTGATGTGGGGTCTGTGCTCAGTATGGGATCTGGGGTATGTGATGTGGGGTCTGGGGTATGTGATGTGGGGTCTGTGCTCAGTATGGGGTCTGGGGTACATGATGTGGGGTCTGGGGTATGTGATGTGGGGTCTGTGCTCAGTATGGGGTCTGGGGTATGTGATGTGGGTCTGTGCTCAGTATGGGGTCTGGGGTCTGTGGTCAGTATGGGGTCTGGGGTCTGTGCTCAGTATGGGCTCTGGGGTATGTGATGTGGGGTCTGTGCTCAGTATGGGGTCTGGGGTATGTGATGTGGGGTCTGGGGTATGTGATGTGGGTCTGGGGTATGTGATGTGGGGTCTGGGGTATGTGATGTGGGGTCTGGGTATGTGATGTGGGGTCTGTGCTCAGTATGGGTCTGGGGTATGTGATGTGGGGTCTGGGGTATGTGATGTGGGGTCTGTGCTCAGTATGGGGTCTGGGGTATGTGATGCGGGGTCTGTGCTCAGTATGGGGTCCGGGGTATGTGATGTGGGGTCTGTGCTCAGTATGGGGTCTGTGGTATGTGATGTGGGTCTGGGGTATGTGATGTGGGGTCTGTGCTCAGTATGGGGTCTGGGGTATGTGATGTGGGGTCTGTTCTCAGTACGGGGTCTGGGGTATGTGATGTGGGGTCTGGGGTATGTGATGTGGGGTCTGTGCTCAGTATGGGGTCTGGGGTATGTGATGTGGGGTCTGTGCTCAGTACGGGGTCTGGGGTATGTGATGTGGGGTCTGTGCTCAGTATGGGGTCTGGGGTACATGATGTGGGGTCTGGGTATGTGATGTGGGGTCTGGGGTATGTGATGTGGGTCTGTGCTCAGTATGGGGTCTGGGGTACATGATGTGGGGTCTGGGTATGTGATGTGGGGTCTGTGCTCAGTATGGGGTCTGGGGTACATGATGTGGGGTCTGGGGTATGTGATGTGGGTCTGTGCTCAGTATGGGGTCTGGGGTATGTGATGTGGGGTCTGTGCTCAGTATGGGGTCTGGGTATGTGATGTGGGGTCTGGGGTACATGATGTGGGGTCTGGGGTATGTGATGTGGGGTCTGTGCTCAGTATGGGGTCTGGGGTATGTGATGTGGGGTCTGTGCTCAGTATGGGCTCTGGGGTATGTGATGTGGGGACTGTGCTCAGTATGGGGTCTGGGTACATGATGTGGGGTCTGGGGTATGTGATGTGGGGACTGTGCTCAGTATGGGCTCTGGGGTATGGGATGTGGGGTCTGTGCTCAGTACGGGGTCTGGGGTATGTGATGTGGGGTCTGTGCTCAGTATGGGCTCTGGGGTATGTGATGTGGGGTCTGGGGTATGTGATGTGGGATCTGGGGTATGTGATGTGGGGTCTGGGGTATGTGATGTGGGGTCTGGGGTATGTGATGTGGGGTCTGTGCTCAGTATGGGGTCTGGGGTATGTGATGTGGGGTCTGGGTATGTGATGTGGGGTCTGTGCTCAGTATGGGGTCTGGGGTATGTGATGTGGGGTCTGGGGTATGTGATGTGGGGTCTGTGCTCAGTATGGGGTCTGGGGTATGTGATGTGGGGTCTGGGGTATGTGATGTGGGTCTGTGCTCAGTATGGGTCTGGGGTACATGATGTGGGGTCTGGGGTATGTGATGTGGGGTCTTGTGCTCAGTATGGGGTCTGGGGTATGTGATGTGGGGTCTGTGCTCAGTACGGGGTCTGGGGTATGTGATGTGGGGTCTGTGCTCAGTATGGGGTCTGGGGTACATGATGTGGGGTCTGGGGTATGTGATGTGGGGTCTGTGCTCAGTATGGGGTCTGGGGTATGTGATGTGGGGTCTGTGCTCAGTACGGGGTCTGGGGTATGTGATGTGGGTCTGTGCTCAGTATGGGGTCTGGGGTATGTGATGTGGGGTCTGTGCTCAGTATGGGGTCTGGGTACATGATGTGGGGTCTGGGGTATGTGATGTGGGGTCTGTGCTCAGTATGGGGTCTGGGTATGTGATGTGGGGTCTGTGCTCAGTATGGGCTCTGGGGTATGTGATGTGGGGACTGTGCTCAGTATGGGGTCTGGGTACATGATGTGGGGTCTGGGGTATGTGATGTGGGGACTGTGCTCAGTATGGGCTCTGGGGTATGGGATGTGGGGTCTGTGCTCAGTAGGGGGTCTGGGGTATGTGATGTGGGGTCTGTGCTCAGTATGGGCTCTGGGGTATGTGATGTGGGATCTGGGGTATGTGATGTGGGGTCTGGGGTATGTGATGTGGGGTCTGGGGTATGTGATGTGGGGTCTGGGGTATGTGATGTGGGGTCTGGGGTATGTGATGTGGGGTCTGGGGTATGTGATGTGGGGTCTGTGCTCAGTATGGGCTCTGGGGTATGTGATGTGGGGACTGTGCTCAGTATGGGCTCTGGGGTATGTGATGTGGGGTCTGTGCTCAGTATGGGCTCTGGGGTATGTGATGTGGGGACTGTGCTCAGTATGGGCTCTGGGGTATGTGATGTGGGGTCTGTTCTCAGTATGGGCTCTGGGGTATGTGATGTGGGGTCTGGGGTATGTGATATGGGGTCTGTGCTCAGTATGGGCTCTGGGGTATGTGATGTGGGGTCTGGGGTATGTGATATGGGGTCTGTGCTCAGTATGGGCTCTGGGGTATGTGATGTGGGGTCTGGGGTATGTGATATGGGGTCTGTGCGCAGTACGGGCTCTGGGGTATGTGATGTGGGGTCTGGGGTATATGATGTGGGGTCTGGGGTATGTGATGTGGGGTCTGGGGTATATGATGTGGGGTCTGTGCTCAGTACAGGCTCTGGGGTATGTGATATGGGGTCTGTGCGCAGTACGGGCTCTGGGGTATGTGATGTGGGGTCTGGGGTATATGATGTGGGGTCTGGGGTATGTGATGTGGGGTCTGGGGTATATGATGTGGGGTCTGTGCTCAGTACAGGCTCTGGGGTATGTGATGTGGGGTCTGTGCTCAGTACGGGGTTTGGGGTATGTAATGTGGGGTCTCGTGTTTCAGCATCACCTGATGACCGGTTTGTTCTCTTGCAGGCTGGAGAATGATAAAGCAGCCATGACCCCCTTCTTCCTGGGCACCTTTGCCTCTATGGGCACCACGGCCACCACCTCCTGCAGTGGACCCCCCTGTAACAATGTCTCCACCAGGGATTACTGCTATAGCGCCCGTATCCGCAGCACCGTCCTGCAGGGCCTGCCGTTTGGTGGGGTGCCCACCGTGCTGGCACTGGACTTCATGTGCTTTCTGGTGAGTACTACCTGCCGGGGAACTCAGATCTGTGTACCCTATACAGCGGGGCGGTGTACAGTGAGCGGCTGCTGGCACATGGGGCGTCTGGATGATTTGCAGTAACTTTAGTTTTTGCACATTTTGTAGTTCAGAGAACTTGTGCAACATCTGGAGCTTTTACTGCAGTAGCAGCCCCTGGTTCTCCCAGCTGACACTTCGTTACAATGTATCAGACGATTCTCTATGGCAGGGGGTGGGGAACCTTTTTTATGCCGAGGGCTATTTATAATGTTCTATCATTATTCAGGGGCCGCACAAAATGATCACCTTTTGAAAACTACCTGCTCTATTTGGTCAATCACTCCCCTCCCTAATGTGCCCAGTGTGGTGTCTGGAGCGCCTCTCCGCTCTGAGGTTCGCTGATAGTCATCACTTTGCTTCTCACAACTACATTTTCTGGTTTGTGTCAGTCTGGAGAGCAGTCACCTCTTTGTGATAATCAGTTTACAAAGCATTTACATCACATAGGGGACGCTGGGACTGCTGTATATACATCCCGTAGGGGACGCTGGGACTGCTGTATATGCATCCCGTAGGGGACGCTGGGACTGCTGTATATGCATCCCGTAGGGGACGCTGGGACTGCTGTATATGCATCCCGTAGGGGACGCTGGGACTGCTGTATATGCATCCCGTAGGGGACGCTGGGACTGCTGTATATGCATCCCGTAGGGGACGCTGGGACTGCTGTATATGCATTCCGTAGGGGACGCTGGGACTGCTGTATATGCATCCCGTAGGGGACGCTGGGACTGCTGTATATGCATCCCGTAGGGGACGCTGGGACTGCTGTATATGCATCCCGTAGGGGACGCTGGGACTGCTGTATATGCATCCCGTAGGGGACGCTGGGACTGCTGTATATGCATCCCGTAGGGGACGCTGGGACTGCTGTATATGCATCCCGTAGGGGACGCTGGGACTGCTGTATATGCATCCCGTAGGGGACGCTGGGACTGCTGTATATGCATCCCGTAGGGGACGCTGGGACTGCTGTATATGCATCCCGTAGGGGACGCTGGGACTGCTGTATATGCATCCCGTAGGGGACGCTGGGACTGCTGTATATGCATCCCGTAGGGGACGCTGGGACTGCTGTATATGCATCCCGTAGGGGACGCTGGGACTGCTGTATATGCATCCCGTAGGGGACGCTGGGACTGCTGTATATGCATCCCGTAGGGGACGCTGGGACTGCTGTATATGCATCCCGTAGGGGACGCTGGGACTGCTGTATATGCATCCCGTAGGGGACGCTGGGACTGCTGTATATGCATCCCGTAGGGGACGCTGGGACTGCTGTATATGCATCCCGTAGGGGACGCTGGGACTGCTGTATATGCATCCCGTAGGGGACGCTGGGACTGCTGTATATGCATCCCGTAGGGGACGCTGGGACTGCTGTATATGCATCCCGTAGGGGACGCTGGGACTGCTGTATATGCATCCCGTAGGGGACGCTGGGACTGCTGTATATGCATCCCGTAGGGGACGCTGGGACTGCTGTATATGCATCCCGTAGGGGACGCTGGGACTGCTGTATATGCATCCCGTAGGGGACGCTGGGACTGCTGTATATGCATCCCGTAGGGGACGCTGGGACTGCTGTATATGCATCCCGTAGGGGACGCTGGGACTGCTGTATATGCATCCCGTAGGGGACGCTGGGACTGCTGTATATGCATCCCGTAGGGGACGCTGGGACTGCTGTATATGCATCCCGTAGGGGACGCTGGGACTGCTGTATATGCATCCCGTAGGGGACGCTGGGACTGCTGTATATGCATCCCGTAGGGGACGCTGGGACTGCTGTATATGCATCCCGTAGGGGACGCTGGGACTGCTGTATATGCATCCCGTAGGGGACGCTGGGGACTGCTGTATATGCATCCCGTAGGGGACGCTGGGACTGCTGTATATGCATCCCGTAGGGGACGCTGGGACTGCTGTATATGCATCCCGTAGGGGACGCTGGGACTGCTGTATATGCATCCCGTAGGGGACGCTGGGACTGCTGTATATGCATCCCGTAGGGGACGCTGGGACTGCTGTATATGCATCCCGTAGGGGACGCTGGGACTGCTGTACATGCATCCCGTAGGGGACGCTGGGACTGCTGTATATGCATCACGTAGGGGACGCTGGGACTGCTGTACATGCATCACGTAGGGGACGCTGGGACTGCTGTATATACAATACAGACCAAATGTTTGGACACACCTTCTCATTCAAAGAGTTTTTTGTATTTTCATGACTATGATAATAGTAGATTCACACTGAAGGCATCAAAACTATGAATTATCCCATGTGGAATTATATACTTAACAAAAAAGTGTGAAATAACTGAAAATATGTCTTATATTCTAGGTTCTTCACAGTAGCCACCTTTTGCTGTGATTACTGCTGTGCACACTCTTGGCATTCTCTTGATGAGCTTCAAGAGGTAGTCACCGGAAATGGTCTTCACTGCACAGGTGCCCTGTCAGGGTTAATAAGTGGGATTTCTTGCCTTATAAATGGGGTTGGGGCCATCAGTTGTGTTGTGCAGAGTCTGGTGGATACACAGCTGATCGTCCTACTGAATAGACTGTTAGCTGCTTTTTTCTTGCCATAATACAAAATCTAAGTAAAGAATAACGAGTGGCCATCATTACTATAAGAAATGAAGGTCAGTCAGTCCAAAAAATTGGGGAAACTTTGAAAGTGTCCCCAAGTGCAGTTACAAAAACCATCAAGCGCTACAAAGACACTGGCTGACATGAGGACCGCCCCAGGAAAGGAAGACCAAGAGTCACCTCTGCTGCGGAGGATAAGTTCATCCGAGTCACCAGCCTCAGAAATCGCAGGTTATCAGCAGCTCAGATTAGAGACCAGGTCAATGCCACACAGAGGTCTATCAGCAGACACATCTCTACAACAAACTGTTAAGAGGAGACTTTGTGCAGCAGGCCTTCATGGTGGAATAGCTGCTAGGAAACCTCTGCTAAGGACAGGCAACAAGCAGAAGAGACTTGTTTGGGCTAAAGAACACAAGGAATGAACATTAGATTAGTGGAAATCTGTGCTTTGGTCTGAGGAGTCCAAATTTGAGATCTCTGTGCGACGCAGAAAAGGTGACCGGATGGACTCTACATGCCTGGTTCCCACTGTGAAGCAGGAGGAGGAGGTGTGATGGTGCGGGGGGTGTGGAGGAGGAGGTGTGATGGTGTGGAGGAGGAGGTGTGATGGTGCGGGGGGTGTGGAGGAGGAGGTGTGATGGTGCGGGGGGTGTGGAGGAGGAGGTGTGATGGTGCGGGGGATGTGGAGGAGGAGGTGTGATGGTGCGGGGTGTGTGGAGGAGGAGGTGTGATGGTGATGGGGGTGCTACACCAGATGACCCGGTCTCCACAGTCACCAGACCTCAACCCAATCGAGACGGTTTGGGGTGAGCTGGACCCTCAGAGTGAAGGCAAAAGCACCAACAAGTGCTAAGTATCTCTGGGAACTCCTTCAAGACTGGTGGAAGACCATTTCCGGTGACTACCTCTTGAAGCTCATCCAGAGAATGCCAAGAGTGTGCAAAGAAGTAATCAAAGCAAAAGGTGGCTACTGTGAAGAACCTGGAATATAAGACCTGGTATATACAACAGTGGGTGCATTTACAGCACTGTCGAGGCTGGGGTCATATTTATCATTGGGAGCTAGGGCATATACAGCACGGGGGAGGGCTGGGGTCATATACTGCTCTGGTGACAGGAGCACGTTGTGTGTTATCCTCACCCACACACTATATCCTCATGCTGGCACTGGCTGTGATCCTCCAGTGCTGCACATCCTCGCTGCTGCTGCTGGGTAAATTCTTGAGTAAAGGACCCGAGCACCGCGGTCCCCGGTAATCTGGGCCTGGGGGCCGGGGGTTCATCACCCCCAAAACTCATGAACCCTAAAGTCAAGATGTCCACAATGAATCCGTCTTCTTGTCTTTTCCAGGCTCTGCTCTTCGTCTTCTCCATTCTGAGGAAGGTGGCCTGGGACTATGGACGACTGGCGCTGGTCACAGACGCCGACAGGTGAGTCCATACACTGGCCATACAGGACTGTGAGGAGGAGGAGGAGCACACTGACCATACAGGACTGTGAGGAGGAGGAGGAGCACACTGACCATACAGGACTGTGAGGAGGAGGAGGAGCACACAGAGGAGATACAGGACTGTGAGGAGGAGGAGGAGCACACAGAGGAGATACAGGACTGTGAGGAGGAGGAGGAGCACACAGAGGAGATACAGGACTGTGAGGAGGAGGAATAACACACAGAGGAGATACAGGACTGTGAGGAGGAGGAGCACACAGAGGAGAGACAGGACTGTGAGGAGGAGGAGGAGCACACAGAGGAGATACAGGACTGTGAGGAGGAGGAGGAGCACACAGAGGAGATACAGGACTGTGAGGAGGAGGAGGAGCACACAGAGGAGATACAGGACTGTGAGGAGGAGGAGCGCACAGAGGAGATACAGGACTGTGAGGAGGAGGAGCGCACAGAGGAGATACAGGACTGTGAGGAGGAGCACACAGAGGAGATACAGGACTGTGAGGAGGAGGAGGAGCACACAGAGGAGATACAGGACTGTGAGGAGGAGCACACAGAGGAGATACAGGACTGTGAGGAGGAGGAGCGCACAGAGGAGATACAGGACTGTGAGGAGGAGGAGGAGCGCACAGAGGAGATACAGGACTGTGAGGAGGAGGAGGAGCACACAGAGGAGATACAGGACTGTGAGGAGGAGGAGGAGCACACAGAGGAGATACAGGACTGTGAGGAGGAGGAGGAGCACACAGAGGAGATACAGGACTGTGAGGAGGAGGAGCGCACAGAGGAGATACAGGACTGTGAGGAGGAGGAGCACACAGAGGAGATACAGGACTGTGAGAAGGAGGAGGAGCACACAGAGGAGAGACAGGACTGATTTTGTGTGGATTGTGCGGACTCAGGACTCGGAGCCGGGAGATCACCGCAATCATGGACGGATTTTGTTTTCTCCGAAACATTTCAGAGAAAACCTAGTGTGAATATCAGGACTATGGTGAGGAGTCTGGTGTACAGGTGGGAGCGCCCTGTGAATCCCATAGCCGTGCAGGGAGGGCCCCATCAGACTCCTCTGTCTGCGGGAGGGAGTGTCGGAGTCCTGAGTCCGCCGAGTCGAGTGTCAGGTTCCCTTTAACATCACTCCTCTCTTTCTACAGAAGCCGCAGGTCACAGATAACTGACATGTCCTTCACCATTGGCTGCCGGATGTGCAGAATATACAAGAGGTTCTTCAGCAGCTGCAACCCGCATTGTGCTATGGTTTCGAGCTGTTGCAGAACCTCTTATGTAATATACCTGATATAGGGCCGGCTGTATGTGCGGGTGACTTGCTTTTGAGTCATGCTGGTATTCTCCCCAGTGGGGGGCGCCGTGTGTTCTCCTGTGCTCAGTTTGTGGTTCTGTTTGTCGCCCCCTTCAGGCAGCGCCGACGGCTCCGGTTCCAGGAGGAGCGGGAATAGTATGTCCTGTGTGTTGTGTGTCCTCTGATAGCGGGGATCCTAGCGGATTCTCTCTGTCCTCTCTAACATTGGGGGATCCTAGCGGATTCTCTCTGTCCTCTCTAATAATGGCGGATCCTAGCGGATTCTCTCTGTCCTCTCTAACATTGGGGGATCCTGGCGGATTCTCTCTGTCCTCTCTAACATTGGGGGATCCTGGCGGATTCTCTCTGTCCTCTCTAATAATGGCGGATCCTGGCAGATTTTCTCTATCCTCTCTAATGGGGGATCCTGGCGGATTCTCTCTGTCCTCTCTAATAATGGCGGATCCTGGCGGATTTTCTCTATCCTCTTTAATGGGGGATCCTGGTGGATTCTCTCTGTCCTTTCTAATAATGGGGGATTCTCCCGGATTCTTTCTGTCCTCTAATATCGGAGGATCCTAGCGGATTCTCTCTGTTCTCTCTAATATCGGAGGATCCTAGCGGATTCTCTCTGTTCTCTCTAATATCGGGGGATCCTGGCCGGAGGCTCTCCGTCCTCTCTAATATTGGGGGATCGTGGCGGAGGCCCTCCGTCCTCTCTAATATTGGAGGATCGTGGCGGAGGCTCTCCGTCCTCTAACATTCTGATGCATGCCCGCTGTCTCTTTCTCGCTCCGGAGCCCCCGTCCCATCATGAGACCGGTCTGCAGCATGTGGCGCTCTCCTCCCCGGTGGATGCTGGAGGTAGTAGTTCTTCTGACCTCGATGGTCTCGGGTCTGGTGGGCCGGGCGCCTCCTCTTTTTGCATGAGAAGGGCCCCTCCTGCTCTTCTGAGTGATGATTAACCCTTTCTGCAGCTGGTGTCTCCTCTAACCTCTATTGATCCATCTGTCTCTCTGTATAATGAGTCTTCTCTCCCTCCATAGTGTGGCCTCCGCAATGCACTCCGACAGCCACGACCGGTACGAGCGCCTCACCTCCGTCTCCAGCTCCGTGGACTTCGATCAGAGAGATAACGTGAGTGCAGTGATGGGGTGGGGGGTTTCGGAGGTGAAGTTTTGGCTTGGTGAAGGGGGGGGGGTCACACACTGATGTGGGGACGGAATTTACAAAGTGGTTTGGTGTGCGGGGTGTGTAGTGGGGGCTAAACAGTGGTGTGTGGAGTATATATACCTCTGTACAGTCACTGCCTTGCTCCACAATAATCCAACAAGCTGTTATCTGCCACCACCCATCGTTTATACAGGCCCACAGGTAGCGTACGGCTTCAGGGATGCGGTTTATAGAGCAAGAGGAACAAAAGTATTACATTTTATATATTTAATCCAATAGTAAGCAGAGTTGATAAAAAATATGATATCATGATCATGTTTCTTATCACGATTTTATCTTTCTGTAGGTATAAAACATGATATGTCTAGCATCATCCATTTATCCAATATTAATTTAGGACTGATGTTCAGGGCAAACATGTATTAAAAGTGTGTTACGTTAATCATTCTGTCACGATGCTGAAAATATATCTCCCATAACTGTAGGATTTGTGACAACCTCAATATTTCTCACTTCCCACCGGTGCCCAAGTGTCCACCAAATACACTTGGAACCTGGAATGCTGGTTCCTGTAGACGGTTACTTCTCCGCCTCTGAATATACAAAACCCAGGCTTTAGGTCTGCTTACACTAGATGTATTGGCTAAATTACCTGTCCACACCAGGGGATCCTAGCTCATCAGGGGCCAGATGTTGTTTTCTTCCCCCAGTTATAGTTAATTCTTCTCTTTAGTTACCTGTTTCCCAAAGGAAGGAGGGGGTCAGCAGCGTGGGGGGTCATGGGGAGGGGGATTATTAGCCTGACTTCAGTATTCAGAATGATAATTATCAGATGACCTAGATTTGTAATCATATCCGTGGTGGGGAAAGTCACATAGTGATTCCTTGTCTGGGGTCTTCTGTATAATGGACCCTCGGTGACTCCTTGTCTGGGGGGGTCTTCGGTATAATGGAGCCTCATTTAAAGGCCCCGTTACACAGTACGATGTCGCTGGGTAGCTGTCACACAGGCAGACTCACCAGCGATCAGGTAACCAAGGTAAAGAGCGCTGCACTTAGTTACCCGCTGTTTACCCTGGTTACCAGCTCCCAGCACTTGCTGTGCGGGGCTGAGAAGTCGTTGATCATTGGTCTTCCGCTGTGTGGCCAGCATCGGCGTGTGATCCTGGCCATTCTTGCACGATCAACAAACTTATCATTGGTCGTTGATACGTGTCACACGCAACAATGTCGTTTCGACGTCTCTGCAATGTAACAAAACCGGTGACGTTGCAACGATATCGTTAACGATATCTTAGTGTGTGATGGGGCCTTAACGCCTTGTCTGGGGGTCTTCTGTATAATGGACCCTGGGTGATGCCTTGTCTGGGGGTCTTCTGTATTATGGACCCTGGGTGATGCCTTGTCTGGGGGTCTTCTGTATAATGGACCCTGGGGGAGGCCTTGTCTGGGGGTCTTCTGTATAATGGACCCTGGGGGAGGCCTTGTCTGGGGGTCTTCTGTATAATGGACCCTGGTGAGGCCTTGTCTGGGGGTCTTCTGTATAATGGACCCTGGGTGAGGCCTTGTCTGGGGGTCTTCTGCATAATGGGCCCTCAGTAATGCCTTGTCTGGGGGTCTTCCTCAGTATGGTGGGCCCTCAGTAATGCCTTGTCTGGGGGTCTTCCTCAGTATGGTGGGCCCTGGGTGATGCCTGGGGGTCTTCCTCAGTATGGTGGGCCCTGGGTGATGTCTGGGGGTCTTCCTCAGTATGGTGGGCCCTCAGTAATGCCTTGTCTGGGGGTCTTCCTCAGTATGGTGGGCCCTCAGTAACCCTTTGTCTTCTCATCCTCTGCAGGGATTCTGCTCCTGGCTGACCGCCATCTTCAGGATCAAGTGAGTTTTCTCGGCTCCGTGTCCCCGGGGAGGGAGGACGGGTGACGTTCACTGGAGCCGCTGCTGCAGCTCTAGGGCGTTCTCCATATTTCTATGTGGGGTCTTCTCTCTGGGGTCCCCCGAATTCTGTGTGCAGTCACCAGCCATCACTCCACCCCTGATATGGGGTCATTGGGGTTGTCCGTGACACCGAGCCTCTTGCTTTGTGTGGGGCGTGGTATGATGGGGGTAGTAGTGTATCCTCCGGGGGTGCTTGTCTTGGTCTGATCACCTGTCTGACTTTTTCCCCCAGGGATGATGAGATCCGGGAGAAGTGCGGGGCCGATGCCGTCCATTACTTGTCCTTCCAGCGGCACATCATCGGTCTGCTGGTCGTGGTCGGGGTCCTGTCTGTCGGTATCGTTCTACCGGTCAACTTCTCTGGAGACCTTCTGGGTGAGGACATATTCTCTAGAGGATGTAGGGAGGATACAGGGCTGTACAACCTCCACTGGAGGATATAGTGAGGATACAGGGCTCTTCCCCCTCCACTAGAGGATATAGGGAGGATACAGGGCCCTACCCCCTCCACTGGATGATATAGTGAGGATACAGGGCTATACCCCCTCCACTGGAGGATATAGTGAGGATACAGGGCCGTACCACCTCCACTGGAGGATATAGTTAGGATACAGGGCCCTACCCCCTCCACTGGAGGATACAGGGCCATACCACCTCCACTGGAGGATATAGTGAGGATACAGGGCCCTACCCCCTCCACTGGAGGATATAGTGAGGATACAGGGCCCTACCTTCTCCACTGGAGGATATAGTGAGGATACAGGGCCCTACCTTCTCCACTGGAGGATATAGTGAGGATACAGGGCCCTACCACCTCCACTGGAGGATATAGTGAGGATACAGGGCCCTACCTTCTCCACTGGAGGATATAGTGAGGATACAGGGCCCAACCTTCTCCACTGGAGGATATAGTGAGGATACAGGGCCCTACCACCTCCACTGGAGGATATAGTGAGGATACAGGGCCCTACCACCTCCACTGGAGGATATAGTGAGGATACAGGGCCCTACCCCCTCCACTGGAGGATATAGTGAGGATACAGGGCCGTACCACCTCCAATGGAGGATATAGTGAGGATACAGGGCCCTACCTTCTCCACTGGAGGATATAGTGAGGATACAGGGCCCTACCTTTTCCACTGGAGGATATAGTGAGGATACAGGGCCCTACCTTCTCCACTGGAGGATATAGTGAGGATACAGGGCCCTACCTTCTCCACTGGAGGATATAGTGAGGATACAGGGCCCTACCTTCTCCACTGGAGGATATAGTGAGGATACAGGGCCCTACCTTCTCCACTGGAGGATATAGTCTGATGTCTTAAGAATTGTCTACATTCTTTTGTTTGGTTTCCGCTCTGACAGAAAACAACGCCTACAGCTTTGGGAGGACGACCATCGCCAACCTGAACTCCAGGTGAGACTCGTATGATCGCCTGTCACTTGGGGGCCCTGGACGGTGCAAACGTATTAAGCAGATGTGGAATATATGTTATTGAGTAAGAAGGAATGAGGGGGACACTGAAGAAGATGGGGGATGTCCTGGGAGTGAAGATGCCTCCGTCCACCTACAGATGGATTCCGTTATAATAAAGAAGTGACGAGGTCAGAGGACAGGTTCATTGAAGATAATGACCCTCCAGAGGGGCAGGGCTGGAGTTTGTGTACGCAGGGCGGGCAAGTGCATTTCCAATGGATTAATCAATGAAGATCATCAAATATGTAGACTCCAGTGGAAACGTATAAATATTGGGGTGTGCATCACTCTCACAAATATGGCAGACATATTTTCAACCTCAGGATATCGGGACGAATATAATCCATATTCTCCCTTATTTGTGTGATGTGCCCATCAGCCTCCCATTAATGTTTAGCCTCTGGAAGACGTACACACGTCATATATCCTATCTATGAACAGCTAGATTCATGATGGGAAAGATGATGGCGAAGATATGTGTTTCCTCCACATTTGCATGGTTCTGTTTCTTCTCCTCCTCTTCTCTCGTCTGTATCTTTTTCTTCTCCTCTTTCTCGTCTGTATCTTTTTCTTCTCCTCTTTCTCGTCTGTATCTTTTTCTTCTCCTCTTTCTCGTCTGTATCTTCTTCTTTTTCTCGTCTGTTTCTTCTTCTCCTCTTTCTCGTCTGTATCTTCTTTTTCTCGTCTGTTTCTTCTTCTCCTCTTTCTCGTCTGTATCTTTCTTCTTTTTCTCGTCTGTATCTTCTCCTCTTTCTCGTCTGTATCTTCTTCTTTTTCTCGTCTGTATCTCTTTCTTCTTCTTCTATTTCTCGTCTGTATCTTCTCCTCTTTCTCGTCTGTATCTTCTTCTTTTTCTCGTCTGTATCTCTTTCTTCTTCTTCTACTTCTCGTCTGTATCTTCTTCTATTTCTCGTCTGTATCTTCTCCTCTTTCTCGTCTGTATCTTCTTCTTTTTCTCGTCTGTATCTCTTTCTTCTTCTTCTCTTTCTCGTCTGTATCTTCTCCTCTTTCTCGTCTGTATCTCTTCTTCTTCTTCTTTTTCTCGTCTGTATCTTCTTCTTTTTCTCGCCTGTATCTCTTTCTTCTTCTCCTCTTTCTCGTCTGTATCTTTTTCTTCTCCTCTTTCTCGTCTGTATCTTCTTCTCCTCTTTCTCGTCTGTATCTTCTTCCTCCTTTCTCGTCTGTATCCTTCTTCTCCTCTTTCTCGTCTGTATCTTCTTCTCCTCTTTCTCGTCTGTATCTTCTTCTCCTCTTTCTCGTCTGTATCCTTCTTCTTCTCTTTCTCGTTTGTATCTTTCTTCTTCTTCTCTTTCTCGTTTGTATCTTCTTCTCCTCTTTCTCGTCTGTATCTTCTCCTCTTTCTCGTCTGTATCTTCTTCTTTTTCTCGTCTGTATCTCTTTCTTCTTCTTCTATTTCTCGTCTGTATCTTCTCCTCTTTCTCGTCTGTATCTTCTCCTCTTTCTCGTCTGTATCTTCTTCTTTTTCTCGTCTGTATCTTCTCCTCTTTCTCGTCTGTATCTTCTTCTCCTCTTTCTCGTCTGTATCTCTTTCTTCTTCTATTTCTCGTCTGTATCTTCTCCTCTTTCTCGTCTGTATCTTCTCCTCTTTCTCGTCTGTATCTTCTCCTCTTTCTCGTCTGTATCTTCTCCTCTTTCTCGTCTGTATCTTCTCCTCTTTCTCGTCTGTATCTTCTCCTCTTTCTCGTCTGTATCTTCTTCTCCTCTTTCTCGTCTGTATCTTCTTCTCCTCTTTCTCGTCTGTATCTTCTTCTCCTCTTTCTCGTCTGTATCTTCTTCTCCTCTTTCTCGTCTGTATCTTCTTCTCCTCTTTCTCGTCTGTATCTTTTCTCCTCCTCTTTCTCGTCTGTATCTTTTTCTTCTCCTCTTTCTCGTCTGTATCTTTTCTTCTCTCTTTCTCGTCTGTATTTTTTCTTCTCCTCTTTCTCGTCTGTATCTTCTCTCCTCTTTCTCGTCTGTTCTTCTTCTCCTTTTCTTCGTCTGTATCTTCCTTTTTCTCTCTTTTCTCTCTTTTCTTCTTTCTTCTCTCCTCTTTCTCGTCTGTATCTTTTCTTCTTCTTTTCTCGTCTGTTTTTCTTCTTCTTCTCTTTCTCGTCTGTATCTCTTCTTCTTCTTCTCCTTTTCTCGTCTGTATCTTCTTCTTCTCTTTTTTCTCGTCTGTATCTTTTCTCTCTTTCTTTTCTCGTCTGTATCTTTCTTCTTCTCTTTCTCGTCTGTATCTTCTTCTTTTCTCGTCTGTTCTCTTCTCTTCTCTTTCTCGCGTCTTCTCCTCTTTCTGTCTGTATCTTCTTCTTTCTTCTCGTCTGTATCTTCTTCTTTTTCTCGTCTGTATCTTCTTCTTCTTCTATTTCTCGTCTGTACTTCTCCTCTTCTCTGTTTTCTCCTCTTTCTCGTCTGTATTTTCTTCTTTTCTCGTCTGTATCTTCTTCTTTCTCGTCTGTTCTCTTTCTTCTTCTTCTATTTCCGTCTGATCTTCTCCTCTTTCTCGTCTGTATCTTCTTCTTTTCTCGTCGTATCTCTTTCTTCTTCTTTATTCTGTCTTTCTCTTCTATTTCCGTCTGTATCTTTCCTCTTTCTCGTCTGTATCTTTCCTCTTTCTCGTCTGTACTTCTCCTCTTTCTCGTCTTATCTTCTCCTCTTTCTCGTCTGTATCTTCTTTTTTTCTCGCTGTATCTCTTTTTCTTCTTCTCTTCTCGTCTGTATCTTCTCCTCTTTCTGTCTGTATCTTCTTCTCTTCTTTTTCTCGCTGTATCTTCTTCTTTTCTCCTGTATCTCTTTCTTCTTCTCCTCTTCTGTCTGTATCTTCTTCTCTCTTTCTCGTCTGTATCTTCTTCTCCTCTTTCCTCTGTATCTTCTTCTTCTCTTTCTCGTTTCTTTCTTCTTCTTCTTTTCTCGTTGTATCTTCTTCTTCTTTCTTTCTCGTTTGTATTTCTTCTCCTCTTTCTGTCTGTATCTTCTCCTCTTCTCGTCTGTATCTTCTCCTCTTTTGTCTGTTCTTCTCTCCTCTTTCTCTGTATCTTTTCTCCCTTCTCGTCTGTATTTCTCCTCTTTTGTCTGTATCTTCTCCTCTTTTCGCTGTATCTTCTTCTCCTCTTTCTCGTCTGTATCTTCTTCTCCTCTTTCTCGTCTGTATCTTCTTCTCCTCTTTCTCGTCGTATCTTCTTCCTTTTCTCGTCTGTATCTTCTTCTCCTCTTTCTCGTCTGTATCTTTTTCTTCTCCTCTTTCTCGTCTGTATCTTCTTCTCCTTTTTCTCGTCTGTATTTTTCCCTCTTTCTCTCTTATTTCTCTCTTTCTCTCTTTCTTTTCTTCTGTCTGTTTCTTCTTCTCCTCTTTCTCGTCTGTATCTCTTCTTTTTCTCATCTGTTTCTTCTTCTTTTTCTCGTCTGTTTCTTCTTCTCCTCTTTCTCGTCTGTATCTCTTTCTTCTTCTTTTCTCGTCTGTTTCTTCTTCTTTTCTCGTCTGTATCTCTTTCTTCTTCTCTCTTTCTGTCTGTATCTTCTTCTTCTCTTTCTCTCTTCTTCTTCTCCTCTTTCTCTCTTATCTTCTTCTCTCTTTCTTCTTCGTCTGTTTCTTCTTCTCTCTTTCTCTCTGTTCTTTCTTCTCCTCTTTCTTCTGTCTTTATTCTTTCTTTCCTTCTTTCTGTCTCTGTTCTTCTTCTCTCTTTCTCTCTGTTCTTCTTCTCCTTTCTCTGTCTTTTTCTTCTCCTCTTTCTCGTCTTTCTTTTTCTCTTTTCTCGTCTGTATCTTCTTCTCTTCTCTTCTTCTCTGTCTGTATCTTCTTCTCTCTTTCTCTCTTTCTCTTCTCTTTCGCTGTATCTTCTTCTCTCTCTTTCTCGTCTGTATCTTCTTCTCCTCTTTCTCTCTGTTCTTCTTCTCTCTTTCTGTCTTATCTTCTTCTCCTTTTCTCTCTTATCTTTCTTCCTTTTCTCTCTTTCTCTTCTTCTTCTTCTCTTTCTCGTCTGTACTTCTTCTCCTCTTTCTGTCTGTATCTTTTCTCTCTTTCTTCTGTTCTTCTTCTCTTTCTTCTGTATCTTCTTCTTCCTCTTCTCTTGTATCTTCTTCTCTCTTTTCGTCTGTATCTTCTTCTTCCTCTTTCTCTCTCTTCTCTCTCTTTCTTTTTCTTCTTTTTCTTCTTTCTTTTCTTTTTTTTTTCTTTTTTTTTCTTTTTTTCTTTTTTTCTCTTTTTTTTTCCTCTCTTTTCTTCTTCTTTTTCTGTTTTTTCTTTTCTTTTTTCTTCTCTCTTCTTTTTTTCTTTTTCCTTTTCCTTCTCTCTTCTTTCTTTTTCTTTCTTTTTTTCTTTTTTCTTTCTTTTTCTCTTTTCTTGTACTCTTTCTCTTTCTTCTTTCTTTTTTTCTCTCTTCTTCTGTTTTTTTCTTCTCCTTCTTTCTTTTTCTTCTCTCTTCTTCTTTCTTTTCTTTTTCTCTTTCTTCTTCTCTCTTTCTCCTGTTCTTCTTCTTTTTCATTTTTCTTCTTTTTCTTCTTTTCTTCTTCTCCTCTTTCTCTCTGATTTTTTTTTTTTTTTTTTTTTTTTTTTTTTTTTTTTTTTTTTTTTTTTTTTTTTTTTTTTTTTTTTTTTTTTTTTTTTTTTTTTTTTTTTTTTTTTTTTTTTTTTTTTTTTTTTTTTTTTTTTTTTTTTTTTTTTTTTTTTTTTTTTTTTTTTTTTTTTTTTTTTTTTTTTTTTTTTTTTTTTTTTTTTTTTTTTTTTTTTTTTTTTCTCTCTGTATCTTCTTTCCTCTTTCTCTTTTCTTTTCTCCCTTTTCTCTCTTTTCTTCTCCTCTTTCTTTCTTCTCGTCTGTTCTTTCTTTTCTCTCTTATCTTCTCTCTTTCTCGTCTTTTCTTTCTTCTTTTTCTTCGTCTTTCTTTTTTTTTCTCGTCTGTATCTCTTTCTTCTTCTTCTATTTCTCTCTTATCTTCTTCCTCTTTCTCTTATCTTCTTCTCTTTCTTCTGTATCTTCTTCTTCTTCTCTCTTATCTCTTTTCTTTCCTCTGTTCTCTTTTTTTTCTTTCTTCTCTCTTTTTGTCTGTTCTTTCCTTTTTTGTTTCTTCTTTTTTCTCCTTATCTTTTCTTTCTTCTTTCTTCTTCTTCTTTCTTTTCTTTTCTATTTCCCTCTTGTATCTTCTCCTCTTTCTCTCTGTTCTTCTCTCTTTCTCTCTGTATCTTCTCTCTTTTCTCTCTTTCTTCTTCTTTTCTCTCTCTTTTTCTCTTTCTTCTTCTTTCTCTTTCTCGTCTTATCTTCTTTCCTCTTTCTCGTCTTATCTTTTCTTCTCCTCTTTCTCTCTGTTCTTTTTCTCCTCTTTCTCTCTGTTCTTCTTCTCCTCTTTCTCTCTTATCTTCTTCTTCTTCTTCTTTTCTTCTTTTTCTTTTTCTTCTCCTCTTTCTCTTTATCTTTTCTTCTCTTTTTTCTCTTTGTCTTATCTTCTTCTCCTTTTCTCTCTTATCTTTTCTCTTTTCTTCTGTATCTTCTCTCTCTTTCTCTCTGTTTCTTTCTCTCTCTTTCTTTTCCTTCTTTCTTTTTCTTCTTCTTTCTCTCTTTCTTCTTTTCTCCTCTTTCTTCTGTATCTTCTTTTCTTTTTTCTCTTCGTCTTTCTTCTTCTCTCTCTTCTCTCTTTCTTCTTCTCTTTTTCTCGTCTTATTTTTCTCTCTTTCTCGCTTATCTTCTTCTTCTCTCTCTTCTTCTCTTTTCTTTGTATCTTCTTCTCTTTCTCTTTGTCTTATCTCTTCTCCTCTTCTGTCTGTATCTCTTCTCCTCTTTCTCGTCTGTTTTCTTCTTTCTCTCTTTCTTTTCTCGTCTGTATCTTTTTCTTCTCTTTTTCTCGTCTGTATCTTCTCCTCTTTCTCGTCTGTATCTTCTCTCTTTCTCGTCTGTATCTCTTCTTTTCTCGTCTGTATCTTCTTCTCCTCTTTCTCGTCTTATCTTCTTCTCCTCTTTCTCGTCTGTACTTCTTCTCCTCTTTCTCTCTATCTTTTTCTTCTCCTCTTTCTCGTTTATCTTTTTCTTCTCTTTTTCTCGTTGTATCTTCTTCTCCTCTTTCTCGTCTGTATCTCTTCTTCTTCTCTTTCTCTGTCTGTATCTTCTTCTCCTTTTTCTCGCTTACTTTTTCTCCTCTTCTCGTCTGTATCTCTTTCTTCTTCTTCTTTCTCGTCTGTATCTTCTCCTCTTTCTCGTCTTATCTTCTTCTTTTCTCGCTGTATCTTCTTCTTTTTCTCGTCTGTATCTTTTCTTCTTCTTCTCTTTCTCGTCTGTTTTCTTCTCTCTTTCTCGTCTTATCTTTTCTTCTTCTCTTTTTCTCGTCTTATCTTTCTTTTTTTCTCGTCTGTATCTCCTTTCTTCTTCTCCTCTTTCTCGTCTGTATCTTCTTCTCCTCTTTCTCGTCTGTTCTTCTTCTCCTCTTTCTCGTCTGTACCTTCTTTTCTTTTCTCTTTGTTCTTCTTCTTCTTTTTTCTCGTTTGTATCTTCTTTTCTTCTCTTTCTCGTTTGATCTTCTCTCCTCTTTCTCGTCTGTATCTTCTCCTCTTCTCGTCTGTATTCTTCTCCTCTTCTCGTCTGTATCTTCTTCTCTCTTTCTCGTCTGTATCTTTTTCTCTCTTTTTCTCTCTGTATCTTCTCCTCTTTCTCGTCTTATCTTCTCCTCTTTCTCGTCTGTATCTTCTCTTTTCTCGTCTGTATCTTCTTCTCCTCTTTCTCGTCTGTATCTTCTCTTCTTCTTTCTCTCTATCTTTTCTTCTCCTCTTTCTCTCTTACTTTTCTCTCCTTTTCTCGCTGTTCTTTTTCTTCTCCTCTTTCTCGTCTGTATCTCTTTCTTCTTCTCTCTTTCTCGTCTGTATCTTTTCTTCTCCTTTTTCTCGTCTGTACTTTTTCTTCTCCTCTTTCTCGTCGTATCTCTTTCTTCTTTCTTCTTTTCTCGTCTTATCTTCTCCTCTTTCTCGTCTGTATCTTCTTCTTTTCTCGTCTGTATCTCTTTCTTCTTCTCCTCTTTCTCGTCTGTATCTTTTTCTTCTCCTCTTTCTCGTCTGTATCTTTTTCTTCTCCTCTTTCTCGTCTGTATCTTTTTCTTCTCCTCTTTCTCGTCTGTATCTTTTTCTTCTCCTCTTTCTCGTCTGTATCTTCTTCTTCTCCTCTTTCTCGTCTGTATCTTCTCCTTTTTCTCGTCTGTATCTTCTTCTTCTCGTCTGTATCTTCTTCTCCTCTTTCTCGTCTGTATCTCTTTCTTCTTCTCCTCTTTCTCGTCTGTATCTCTTTCTTCTTCTCCTCTTTCTCGTCTGTATCTTTTTCTTCTCCTCTTTCTCGTCTGTATCTTTTTCTTCTCCTCTTTCTCGTCTGTATCTTTTTCTTCTCCTCTTTCTCGTCTGTATCTTTTTCTTCTCCTCTTTCTCGTCTGTATCTTCTTCTTCTCCTCTTTCTCGTCTGTATCTTCTCCTCTTTCTCGTCTGTATCTCTTTCTTCTTCTCCTCTTTCTCGTCTGTATCTTTTTCTTCTCCTCTTTCTCGTCTGTATCTTCTTCTCCTCTTTCTCGTCTGTATCTCTTTCTTCTTCTCCTCTTTCTCGTCTGTATCTTCTCCTCTTTCTCGTCTGTATCTCTTTCTTCTTCTCCTCTTTCTCGTCTGTATCTTTTTCTTCTCCTCTTTCTCGTCTGTATCTTCTTCTCCTCTTTCTCGTCTGTATCTCTTTCTTCTTCTCCTCTTTCTCGTCTGTTGTGTATCTTCTTGTTTTTCGTCTAAGTCTTGGCTGTGACCGGTGTGTTTCTCCTCAGAAATAACCTCCTGTGGCTTCACACCACCTTCGCTTTCTTGTATCTGCTGCTCACGGTTTACAGCATGAGACGTCACACCTCCAAGATGCGCTACAAGGAGGACGACCTGGTAACGTGGCTGCACCGCACGCCGCATGGGCTGCTTCTCCTCACATCAACTGGGGAGGGGGCTTCCTTGCTCTGGCACCCCTGGGAGGGGGATTCCTTGCTCTGGCGCCCTGGGGAGGGGGCTTTTTTGCTCTGGCGCCCTGGGGAGGGGGCTTTTTTGCTCTGGCGCCCCAGGGAGGGGGCTTTTTTGCTCTGGCGCCCCAGGGAGGGGGCTTTTTTGCTCTGACGCCCCGGGGAGGGGCTTTTTTGCTCTGACGCCCCGGGGAGGGGCTTTTTTGCTCTGACGCCCCGGGGAGGGGGCTTTTTTCCTCTGACACCCCCCCCCCCCCCTCTCGCATGCCTCTTGCATCCCTCTTCTCTTCTGTCCTGTCTTGCACTTTCTCACTCTTCTTCGCTCTCTCGTGTACAGGTGAAGCGCACGCTCTTCATTAACGGGATATCAAAGTACGCCGAACCCGAGAAAATCAAGAAACACTTTGAGTAAGTCGTCTTCTGTGTTTGGGGTCTCTGGGGTGTGAGCTCTTCTGTTCAGGGGCTGTATGTGATGGAGGTCTGCGGTCTGTTCAGGGGCTGTATGTGGACTCTGCTCCTCAGTGACTATTACTATTGTCTGTTGTAGAGAGGCCTACACTAACTGCACCGTCCTGGAGGCTCGGCCGTGCTATGATGTCGCCAGACTGATGTTCCTGGATGCAGAGAGGTAAAGCCGTACCGGCCTGTCAGGAGGATGACTGATACCGCTCCTTCCCTGTCCAACTATTGCCCCGTCGCCTGCTCCCTCCCTTTGTTGCTCCTTCGTTCTCTTGCTCTCACCTTGTCGCTCTCTCGCCCCTTCGTTCTCTTGCTCTCACCTTGTCCCTGTCGCCCCCTCCGTTCTCTGTCGCCCCCTCCGTTCTCTGTCGCCCCCTCCGCTCTCTGTCGCCCCCTCCGCTCTCTGTCGCCCCCTCCGCTCTCTGTCGCCCCCTCCGCTCTCTGTCGCCCCCTCCGCTCTCTGTCGCCCCCTCCGCTCTCTGTCGCCCCCTCCGCTCTCTGTCGCCCCCTCCGCTCTCTGTCGCCCCCTCCGTTCGCTTGCTCTCACTTTGTCGCTCGGTCGCCCCCTCCGTTCGCTTGCTCTCACTTTGTCGCTCGGTCGCCCCCTCCGTTCTCTTGCTCTCACTTTGTCGCTCGGTCGCCCGCTCCGTTCGCTTGCTCTCACTTTGTCGCTCGGTCCGCCCCCTCCGTTCGCTTGCTCTCACTTTGTCGCTCGGTCGCCCCCTCCGTTCGCTTGCTCTCACTTTGTCGCTCGGTCGCCCCCTTCGTTCACTCCCCGTGTTATTTTGTTACATGTTCTTCATTCGACGACTTCATACTAAACCTCAATTTCCATTTCCCTCTGGGTCTTCGCAGGAAGAAGGCCGAGCGCGGTCGCTTGTACTTTAACAACATGCTGAGCCGGGAGAACATCACGTCCTACATCAACCCCAAACCGTGCGGTCACCTGTGCTGCTGCGTGATCAAAGGCTGTGAGCAGGTGAGGACGCCGATAATGTTGGTAATGTGACTCCTCAGTGACCCCTCCTGCGCTCTCTCTATAGCATTATCAGTCACTGCCTGGTTCCTCCCCCTTTTTGGGGTGCATTGTTGTGACCCCTGTAGGGGGTCAGGCGTCCGCTCTCCTTTCAGCCCCGTCGTCTCCTGCAGGTTGAGGCCATTGAATATTACACAAAACTGGAGCAACGTCTGAAGGAGGAATACAAGAAGGAGAAGGAGAAGGTGAACGAGAAGCCGCTGGGGATGGCGTTCGTCACCTTCCACAACGAGGCCATCACTGCCCTGTAAGTGCCCTGTACGGTGAGAGGGGCCCCTGTGTGTGGCCCCTGGGTCTCATCCACCCTTTTTCTCTTTCTGCAGGATCCTGAAGGATTTCAATGCGTGTAAGTGTCACGGCTGCAGCTGTCGGGGGGAACCCAAATTCTCCTCCTGCAGCGACGCCCTTCATATCCAGAATTGGGCGGTGACCTACGCCCCGGACCCCCAGAACATCTACTGGTGAGTGTGGCTGGGCCTGGAGGATACGGCTGTACTACAGGGCTCCGTCCCAGGGAATAGAACACCACAACAGCCGCTCTATGGCGCCCCCTTACTGTCTGGATGACCAGAGAATTGACCAAGGGTTAGGAGGGGCCGCCCTCTAAGTGCTGGATGTATGTATCTCCAGCCCGTCACTGTCCAGCGTTCCCCAATAACACAAGCACCAGTTGCTGCCACCATTGTCTCATTTTATATAAACTTGGTCCGTGATCAGAATTACATCAGAATCAGAAACCACCGCAGGTAGTATTTAATGTTAAATGAGGACATGGGGATTTCATGGATCGAGATAACTATATTATTTTCTGGTCGTCATAATGGGAGACCCAGACAATGGGGTTTAGGGCTCTGCCCTCCGGAGGTCACACTAGGTACTACAAGTTTGTAGACACCGCCTCCTCCGCTTATAAACCCCCACCGTAGGAGACATCCTCAGTTTTAAACTTAGTGTGCTCGGAGGATCACGCTTTGCTTGCACTTCACTGCATTCTCACAGCTTACGTGATGGCGTATGAAGACAAGGTAAAATGGTCCCGCTCGGGACCCCCGACAGCCTCCCCGCTCACCCTCTGCGGAACACGCTGGTGGAGGTACCGGAGGGCTTTTAGCCTGGACACTTCAGTGTTCTCCCGGTACGCTGTCGCGCTCCTTCCTTTCCATCCCTCCATGGAGGCTCTGGTAAGGGGGAGCCTGGAGCCTTGCACAGCTCCGCTCCGTCCGAGGCCTCCCTAAATGGTGCTTACAGACCGGACGGAGCCAGCCCAGTCCGAGGCCTCCCTAAATGGTGCTTACACTCCGGACTGGTGCTGTACCCCCGTCCGAGGCCTCCCTAAAGGTGCTTACAGACCGGACCGGCACTGAGGCACCTGGTGTGTCTCCTGTGTGCCTGGGGGTAGTGTCTGTCACTGTGGTGTCATGACACTCAGACCGCGCGGTTACCCTCGGGTCCGCGGTTCTGGCGGTGACCCTGTGCTGGGGTCTCCCTGGCTGACCGCCCTGTGTATCACAGGGGCTGAGGCTGTAGACTACGTGTGTTTTTATGTGTACATGCAGTCTGAGAGTGTATGTGGTGATATTCACACTCTTTTCCCGCGCTGCGGGCTCCGGCACCTCCATTGCTGAGGCAGTCTGGAGGAGGAGGAGGCAGCCCTTATGGTGACATCACCGCTGGGCGTGTTGTGTGTTCTTCCCGCGTGTTCCTGGCTCCGCCCACATCTTCACTGTCGGCGGCCATCTTCTCCCTCACTTCCCGGCTGGGATCTGACTGCAGCGCGTGTCTGCACTTACAAGGGAGACCGGAACTCGCGGAGGTCACACACGAACACCGCTTCCTCCTACCGCTTTACTGCGGTCGGTAAGCCACCGGGATTCCCGGTTTGTTTGTGAACTTTGGCTTATATTCCCCCCACTGTGGAGATGTCCTCAGTTGGGAAGCGTGCTGCTAAGGCGGCAGTGGTCACCGTTACCTGCGCTACATGCAACGGGACACTGGTGGAGGGGTCCTGCAATAACTGCGGACGCCCAGAGGCCCGGTCTGCTACTACTGAGTCTGCAAATCCGGGATTATACCCTGAGGTTCAAGTGATCCCAGGGCCATGGGAAACGCAGAATAAGATCAATGAATCTCTGCTGTCCCAGATGTCCTCCATGTCGCAAACCCTGGAGGCACTGCATAGGAGACTGGAGAACCCAGCTACTCCTCCTAGTTACCCCCGGGTGTCTCTTACTTCTGCTGTAAGACCCCCTAAGCGAGCCCGTGAGGCCTCTCCTGAGCTCCAGACTCTCTCTGAGGAGGAGCGTTCCTCTGATGGTGAGGAAGATGATGGGGGTTCTACTCTTGGGTCTATGTCTGAACCTCCAGATGGGGTGGAGGATCTGGTGTCCTCCATCAATGAGACATTGCGTCTTGTCACTCCTCCTGAGGAGGTGACGGTACACCCCAAGGAGATCTATCAATGGCTGCGGCCAGAGGCTAGACCAAGTGGCTCCTTCATGGACCACACTAATTTCGGAAGGGTGATTAGAGCCCCCAGGTTGCATCCTGGGCGGCGTTATGTCCGTAAAACTAAGGACAATCGCTTTCCCTTTCCCCAGGAGGCGCTCCAGGAATGGTCGCAGTCTCCCAAGGTGGATGCTTCCATGACTAGGATTGCTGCGCGCTCCTTGTTTTCTGCCTCTGATAGCTCCTCGTTGAAGGATGCTACTGATAGACAGGTCGAGCAACTCGCCAAGTCTTCCTATGAGGCTGTGGGGTCTTCGTTTGCCCCTAATTTTGCCACGGTCTGGACCCTACAAGCGATTACTATCTGTTTGGATGGTATCACTGATCTAGCTAGGTCCAGTCCAGAGGTCCTGGCTCTCACTGAGAGAGCAAGGGCCTATGCGGATTATGCCAGGACGGCATCTTTGGAAACTGCCACTCGCTCTGCTGTGGCCTCGGCCAATGCTATAGCGATCCGCAGGCTGTTGTGGCTGCGTCTTTGGGACTCAGATGCCACATCCAAGAAGATTTTACAAAATCTTCCGTTCGCTGGTGACAGGCTGTTTGGCACCGAACTGGACAAATTGATAAAGGATTCTGCTGAGTCTAAGATCCCGCAGAATAAGCCTAAGCCACGGTACACCGTGAAAAGGAACCCAAAACAGTGGTCCTTTCGCTCCGGTTCACAGTCATCAACGGCGTCCACTCGCTCAGACCGAGGGGGCAAGCCTGCTACTCAGTGGCGTTCCAAGAGTCGTCAGAAGAAGCCGGCAGGGGCAGCGGCTGCCACCCCCAAGCCCGCTTCGACATGACTCGCTCTCTCATCCTGCCTCCCCACAGGTGGGGGGCCGCCTGTCCCGCTTTCAGGACAAGTGGCTTCTTCACATTCAAGATCAGTGGGTTCGAGACGTAGTCTCAAGAGGTTACAGGATAGAGCTGACGTCACAACCAATACCCCGATTCCATCGGTCTGTTCCATCCCCAGAAAAGGCTCAGGCTTTTCACCTGGTGTTGGAGGGACTCCGCAGAGACGGAGTGGTGGTCCCTGTGCCCACGGAAGAGAGGTTCAGGGTTTTTACTCCAACCTCTTTATTGTCCCAAAGAAGGACGGCTCTTTTCGCCCGGTGTTGGACCTCAAGTTGTTCAACCATCACGTGTTGGTTCGGAAGTTCCGCATGGAATCCCTGCGCTCAGTGATCGCGGCTGTGTCACAGGGAGACTTCCTAGCGTCCATCGATATCAGGGACGCTTACCTTCACGTCCCCATTGCACCAGCTCATCAGCGCTGGTTGAGATTCGCAGTGGGGGAAGAGCACTTCCAATTTGTGGCACTGCCATTCGGGCTAGCCTCGGCACCACGGGTGTTCACAAAGGTGATGGCCTCCATGATGGCTCTCCTGCATGCGCAGGGACACGCCGTCATACCCTATTTGGACGACCTGTTGGTCAGGGCGCCATCGAAGACCTTTGTCGGGTGAGCCTGGAGGTGACCATGAAGTCCCTGGAACAGTTCGGGTGGCTTATCAACATTCAAAAGTCGACCCTGGTTCCGACCCAGTCATTGACATATCTGGGCATGGACTTCCACACGGACTCGGCCCTGGTATCCCTACCTCAAGCCAAGCAGCTTGCGATCCAATCAGGAGTGCAGAATGTCCTCCTGTCTCCACAGTCATCCCTACGGGTATTGATGAGACTGGTGGGTCGCATGGTAGCGGCGATAGAGGCGGTGCCGTTCGCACAGTTTCGCCTCCGTCCTCTCCAGCTGGAGATTCTTCGCAGATGGGACAAGAGGACGATCTCTCTGAATCGGCTGGTGACACTGTCACAAGCAACCAGGGACTCTCTGCAGTGGTGGCTCCAGCCACATCACCTGTCACGGGGCCGGTCCTTCCTAAAACCGTCATGGTTAGTGGTGACCACCGACGCCAGTCTGAAGGGCTGGGGGGCGGTGTTCTTGCACCACAGGGCTCAAGGCCTCTGGACTCAGTCGGAGTCGGCGTTGCAGATCAACGTGCTGGAGATCAAGGCGGTCTATCTGGCGCTACTGGCGTTTCAGAAGTTCCTGTCAGGACAACCCATTCGGGTACAGTCCGACAATGCGACGGCCGTCGCCTACATAAATCATCAGGGAGGGACCAGAAGTGCTCAGGCCCTCGCCGAAGTCCACCGCATTCTACTCTGGGTGGAGGAAAACGGCTGCCTGATCTCCGCAGTTCACATCCCAGGGGTCGAGAACTGGGAGGCCGACTATCTGAGCCGGCAGGGGATGGACGCCGGAGAGTGGTCCCTACATCCAGACGTCTTCCGGGACATCTGCGGCAGGTGGGGCACTCCGGACGTGGATCTGATGGCCTCACGGCTGAATCATCAGGTGCCCCAATACATGGCGAGATCTTGGGATCCCCAGTCTCTGGGGGCGGACGCCCTGATCCTGAGCTGGTCCAGCTTTCAGCTGCCATATGTGTTCCCGCCTCTGGCTCTGATTCCCAGGGTCCTGTGGAAGATCAGGACAGAATGCAGAGTGGCCATTCTAGTGGCTCCAGATTGGCCCAGGAGGTCCTGGTACCCGGACCTGTGGCAACTGTCAGGCGGACACAGGTGGGCTCTTCCAGAACGCGCAGATCTACTCGCGCAAGGCCCATTCTTCCACCTCAATTCCAAGGCCCTCAGATTGACTGCATGGCTCTTGAGGCCTGGCTGCTAACATCCAGAGGTTTCTCCCCTACAGTGGTTGCCACTATGAATCGGGCAAGGAAACCTGTTTCCAGGAAGATATACCACAGAACGTGGAAAATCTTTTTTACCTGGTGTGCCTCTGGTGGCCGCTCTCCGTGGCCCTTGTCCATCCCGACATTGTTGGCTTTCCTACAGTCGGGGTTGGAGTTGGGATTATCCCTTGGCTCTCTGAAAGGTCAAGTATCAGCACTTTCAGTGCTGTTTGACAGGCGCTTGGCGCTCCTCCCGAAGGTCCGTCAATTTCTGCAGGGGGTGTCTCGGGTGGTCCCGCCCTACAGACGACCTCTGGACCCTTGGGACCTAAACATGGTCCTGGCGGCACTGCAGAAACCGCCGTTTGAGCCACTGAGAGACATCTCTCTCTCTCGTCTGTCCCAGAAGGTGGTCTTTCTGGTGGCGATTACGTCTCTGAGACGGGTCTCAGAATTGGCTGCACTTTCGTGCAAGTCACCCTTTCTGGTGGTTCACCAAGACAAGGTGGTGTTGCGCCCACGGCCTGAATTTCTGCCGAAGGTGGTTTCAACGTTCCACCTAAACCAGGAGATTGTTCTCCCATCATTTTGCCCCGCTCCCGTTCATCAGGTTGAGCGCGACCTCCATACTCTGGATCTCGTGAGAGCTGTACGCATTTATGTGTCCAGGACCGCCTCCTTTAGGAGTTCGGATTCCTTATTTGTCCTCACGATGGGTCGCTGTAAGGGGGCCGCGGCTTCAAAGTCGACCTTGGCCAGATGGATCAAGGCTCCCATTCAGGAGGCGTACCGGTCTTCTGGTTTGCCTCTCCCGGTGGGTTTGAAGGCGCACTCTACGAGAGCTGTAGGTGCCTCTTGGGCCTTGCGACATCGAGCTTCTGCTCTACAGGTGTGTCAGGCGGCCACTTGGTCCAGCCTGCACACTTTCTCTAAGCACTATATGGTGCATGCCCATGCCTCTGCGGATGCGAGTCTGGGCAGGCGGGTTCTCCAGGCGGCGGTTGCCCACCTTTAGAGGGAACCGTGTGTTATCCGTCTTGTTGAGGAACTCTTCCCGCCCTGGGGTATTGCTTTAGGACATCCCCATTGTCTGGGTCTCCCATTATGACGACCAGAAAAAAGAGAATTTTGTTTACGTACCGTAAATTCTTTTTTCTTTAGTCATCAATGGGAGACCCAGCACCCACCCAGTTGTTCCGTTGCATATTTTGCACTTGTTCTGTTCTCTGTTGAGACAGTGTTTGCCGGGTTGTTGAACCGTCTGTGCACGGCATTCTTCCCGATGTTTCGGGTGTGGTTTAATTTCTCCTCGCAGCTTATGGACTAAACTGAGGATGTCTCCTACGGTGGGGGTTTATAAGCGGAGGAGGCAGTGTCTACAAACTTGTAGTACCTAGTGTGACCTCCGGAGGGCAGAGCCCTAAACCCCATTGTCTGGGTCTCCCATTGATGACTAAAGAAAAAAGAATTTACGGTACGTAAACAAAATTCTCTTTTTAATCACTGTAAGGGCACACTATATAATAACAATATTTACAGATGTTAGTTATGCATGAGTACATGAGTCATATACAGACACATGTGATCAGTTACCGGGTCCTTGATGCTGGTGGTGGCCACACGGGGGCAGTGTGGAGCCACGAGGTTCCCCTGGGTATACTCTGCCATGTGATGTAACGAGGCCTCCTCAGAACACAATAATCCAGCAGAGGTCGGGCAGTCTTATTCTGCAAGTCGCCGGTCCTCCTCCTGCAGTTCCCACCCCCTGGGTCTATATATGAAATACTCAGAAGTCACTATGGGTCATAACTGTCCATGGGGAGGTCTGAGGAGAACGGCCTGGGACCATCGGACCTGAGGGGTCTGTACTACAATCCAGGACCAAACATGGCTCCTCTAGCTGGCTCTACCCCCCGCTCTATGGATCTGCTCAACGTGACGTGCTAGAACGAAACGGGAGAGACAGCTGGGAGCGATTCCAGTGATATTTGTGTGCGGCCGCAGGTGTAAGCGCCTTCTCACCCCCCGGGCACCACTCACAATGTGACTAACGCCCTCCTTATAAAGAGATGTCTCCGACCCTCTGGGACAGTGGAGAGGAGCGTCCTTACATTTCATTATAAGTCACCCCTTCTTGTCTGGCCCTTTGTTCGGAAAATGTAACTTCCTGGGTCTAGCGGGTCTCTGAACAATAGTAGAAGGGGACAGATGTAAGAATACAGGAAGGGGACTTATGATTATGAAATATTGGGTTTAGGTTATTGATAGGTCAGCATATATCCTGGTGTCCTCACACCCCAGTGCATAGCTGAACTGTAGAGTTAGCAGTGGCGATCCCTTGTATACTGGCAGTCTGTGCAGGGCGTAGTTGGCGGTGGTGATCGGGGGCCTCCTCGTAGCAACAGTGTACATGCGCGGGGCGGTTGCTCACGTGCTGTCTCTGTGTGGGGCGGTTGCTCGTGTGTGTGTGTTGTGTGGGGCGGTTGCTCATATGCCGTCTCTGTATGTGCGTGCGGGGCGGTCGCTCACGTGCCGTCTCCTTGTCTGCAGGGAGCATC
Organism: Allobates femoralis; assembly: GCA_033576535.1. Classification (NCBI taxonomy): domain Eukaryota; kingdom Metazoa; phylum Chordata; class Amphibia; order Anura; family Aromobatidae; genus Allobates; species Allobates femoralis. Next base: position 630,075,238 of record JARQOC010000001.1, read on the forward strand.
TCTCCACCCGGGGCTTTGTGTGGTGGATCCGCTGCCTCATCATCAATGTTATCCTCTTCCTCCTCCTCTTCTTCCTCACCACACCCCGGCCATCATCATCACCACCATGGACAAGTTCAATGTCACCAAGCCGGTGGAGTACCTGAACGTGAGTGTGTCCTGCTGGGTCTGGAGCGCACGTTGCGATCCGGCAGTGGTCTTATGATGGTTTCTCTTTCTGCAGAATCCCATCATCACGCAGTTCTTCCCCACATTACTGCTGTGGGCCTTCTCGGCTCTGCTGCCCACCATCGTCTATTATTCGGCCTTCTTCGAGGCGCACTGGACCAGGTACGGCGGCGGCGGGTGGTGGCCGGACTCGTGCCCATGCGGTGCAAGGTTTCACCATCATCCTCACCTTTCTCATTCCAGGTCGGGTGAGAACCGGACGACGATGCACAAGTGTTACACCTTCCTCATCTTCATGGTGCTGCTGCTGCCTTCGCTGGACTCAGCAGGTGATGACCGCCGCTGCCTCCGCCATCTTGTCTCTTCCTGCCTCCGCCAGTAACCGCTGTCCTCTCTCTCCTCAGCCTGGACTTGTTCTTCCGATGGCTCTTCGATCAGAAGTTCCTGGAGGAGGCCACCATAAGATTTGAGTAAGTACAGCGCCCCCTCTGGTGGTCTGAGCGCCGTCACCTCCCATTCCCCGCTCATTCTCCTGCCTCCGCCAGGTGCGTGTTCCTCCCGGATAACGGGGCTTTCTTCGTCAATTACGTCATCGCCTCGGCCTTCATTGGTAACGCCATGGACCTGCTCCGCATCCCGGGTCTGCTGATGTACATGATCCGCCTGTGTCTGGCGCGATCTGCCGCCGAGCGCAAGAACGTCAAGCGGGTGAGCAATAATGGGAGCGTGCAGGATGTGGGAGGAGTCATGTGATGTGGGTGGAGCCAATACCGCCTTTGCCTTACCGTCCTGTGACTAGTCCTGTCTCCCCCTCTTCTCCCCAGCATCAGGCTTATGAGTTTCAGTTTGGGGCGGCGTACGCCTGGATGATGTGTATATTCACCGTGGTCATGACCTACAGCATCACCTGCCCCATCATCGTGCCGTTCGGTGAGTAAATCTGGAACTGGCTGCCATCCAATGAGTCATCCCATCCCCCCCCTCATCACCATCTGATGAGCCGTACCAATCACTACGCCCCCTGCACTCTGCTCTCTCCTCCCTCTCGGGTCCCCCCTGCACTCTGCTCTCCCCTCCCTCTCGGGTCCCCCCTGCACTCTGCTCTCTCCTCTCTCTCTCAGGTCCCCCTGCACTCTGCTCTCTCCTCTCTCTCGGGTCCCCCCTGCACTCTGCTCTCCCCTCCCTCTCGGGTCCCCCCTGCACTCTGCTCTCTCCTCCCTCTCGGGTCCCCCCTGCACTCTGCTCTCCCCTCCCTCTCGGGTCCCCCCTGCACTCTGCTCTCCCCTCCCTCTCGGGTCCCCCCTGCACTCTGCTCTCTCATCTCTCTCGGGTCCCCCCTGCACTCTGCTCTCCCCTCCCTCTCGGGTCCCCCCTGCACTCTGCTCTCTCCTCCCTCTCGGGTCCCCCCTGCACTCTGCTCTCTCCTCCCTCTCGGGTCCCCCCTGCACTCTGCTCTCCCCTCCCTCTCGGGTCCCCCCTGCACTCTGCTCTCTCCTCCCTCTCGGGTCCCCCCTGCACTCTGCTCTCTCCTCCCTCTCGGGTCCCCCCTGCACTCTGCTCTCTCCTCCCTCTCGGGTCCCCCCTGCACTCTGCTCTCTCCTCCCTCTCGGGTCCCCCCTGCACTCTGCTCTCTCCTCCCTCTCGGGTCCCCCCTGCACTCTGCTCTCTCCTCCCTCTCGGGTCCCCCCTGCACTCTGCTCTCTCCTCCCTCTCGGGTCCCCCCTGCACTCTGCTCTCTCCTCCCTCTCGGGTCCCCCCTGCACTCTGCTCTCTCCTCCCTCTCGGGTCCCCCCTGCACTCTGCTCTCTCCTCCCTCTCGGTCCCCCCTGCACTCTGCTCTCTCCTCCCTCTCGGGTCCCCCCTGCACTCTGCTCTCTCCTCCCTCTCGGTCCCCCCTGCACTCTGCTCTCTCCTCCCTCTCGGGTCCCCCCTGCACTCTGCTCTCTCCTCCCTCTCGGGTCCCCCCTGCACTCTGCTCTCTCCTCCCTCTCGGGTCCCCCCTGCACTCTGCTCTCTCCTCCCTCTCGGGTCCCCCCTGCACTCTGCTCTCTCCTCCCTCTCGGGTCCCCCCTGCACTCTGCTCTCTCCTCCCTCTCGGGTCCCCCCTGCACTCTGCTCTCTCCTCCCTCTCGGGTCCCCCCCCGCACTCTGCTCTCTCCTCCCTCTCGGGTCCCCCCCCGCACTCTGCTCTCTCCTCCCTCTCGGGTCCCCCCCGCACTCTGCTCTCTCCTCCCTCTCGGGTCCCCCCCGCACTCTGCTCTCTCCTCCCTCTCTGGCCTCCCCCCTGCACTCTGCTCTTGCCGTCCCCCGGTATACTCTGACGCGGTCCCCTCGGTGCAGGTCTCATGTACATGCTGCTGAAGCACCTGGTGGACAGGTACAACCTGTACTACGCCTACCTGCCGGCCAAGCTGGACAAGAAGATCCACTCTGCGGCGGTGAGCCAGGTGGTGGGGGCCCCGATCCTCTGCCTCTTCTGGCTGCTGTTCTTCTCCACGGTCCGGACGGGTAAGTGCTGGGATCGCAGCGGGTGAGGGGTGTTGGTGGGTGCGGGGCGGTGACCTGCAGATAACCCCTGGTTCTGTTGCAGGGTTCCTGGCGCCGACCTCCATGTTCACCTTCGTCATTCTGGTGATCACCATCGTCATCTGCTTGTCACACGTCTGTTTCGGACACTTCAAATACCTGAGCGCTCACAACTACCGGGTGAGTGATTGTGCCCCTGCCATGGTGACGCCCCCCTCTGGGTGCTCGCCCTCTCCGGATGCTCACCATGGTGACGCCCTCTCCGGGTGCCCGCCATGGTGACGCCCTCTCCGGGTGCCCGCCATGGTGACGCCCCCTCCAGGTGCCCGCTGCCCGCCATGGTGGTGCCACATTCTGCTGGTCTGGAGCTTCTGTCTGATCTTAATGTGATTTGTCCTTCACAGATCGATCACACGGAGGTGAACGCCGTGGACGGGACACAGCAGAACGGCCGCCCGCCCTCCAATGCCCCCTCCCAGAAGTCAGCGGTGAGTGTGAAATTGCCCTTTTAAATGTCTAACGCAATATTACCCTTTAAATGATTAGCCCCACCCCTACATCTGTATTAGCCACTCCCCTGAAATATCTGCACTGGTCACACCCCTAACCAATGTGCTGCTTTAGCCAAGTCCTTTAATTTGCATCCTTAGCCACTCCCCTTGGTTTATTAGCCCCACCTTTATCATGTGTGTTTGTAGCCACACTCCAGGACTTGTGACCATTGTCGGCCCCTCCACTTGCATCCTCTACACCCCCTCTGAATGTGTGTGCGCCCCCTCCTGACACAGTGCAGGCCATCTCCCCCCTCTAACACTGCAAACCCCACCCCCATTGTGCATCACGCCTCCCCTCCCCCACCTGACACTACCCCGTCCCTCTGACTGTGTGACCCCATCCCCTCTGTGTTCCCCCCTCTGACTGTGTGACCCCCCCCCACCCCCCTCTATGCCTGCCCCTCTGTGCCCACCTCTGACTGTGACCCCCCACCCCCACCCCTTCTGTGCCTGTCCCTCTGACTGTGTGACCCCCCACCCCCTCTGTGCCTGTCCCTCTGACTGTGTGACCCCACACCCCCTCTGTGCCTGTCCCTCTGACTGTGTGACCCCCCACCCCCTCTGTACCCACCCCTCTGACTGTGTGACCTCACCCCCTCTATGCCTGCCCCTCTGTGCCCACCTCTGACTGTGACCCCCACCCCTTCTGTGCCTGTCCCTCTGACTGTGTGACTCCACCCCCTCTGTGCCTGTCCCTCTGACTGTGTGACCCCCACCCTCTCTGTACCAGCCCCTCTGACTGTGTGACCCCCACCCCCCTCTGTATCGGCCCCTCTGACCCCAACCCCTCTGTGCCCCCCACCCCTCTGTGTCTGCCCCTCTGACTGTGTGACCCCCACCCCCTCTGTGCCTGCCCCTCTGACTGTGTGACCCCCACCCCCTCTGTGCCTGCCCCTCTGACTGTGTGACCCCCACCCCCTCTGTGCCTGCCCCTCTGACTGTGTGACCCCCACCCCCTCTGTGCCTGCCCCTCTGACTGTGTGACCCCCACCCCCTCTGTGCCTGCCCCTCTGACTGTGTGACCCCCACCCCCTCTGTGCCTGCCCCTCTGACTGTGTGACCCCCACCCCCTCTGTGCCTGCCCCTCTGACTGTGTGACCCCCACCCCCTCTGTGCCTGCCCCTCTGTGTGACCCCCACCCCCTCTGTGCCCGCCCCTCTGACTGTGTCCTCGTCTTCCGACAGAAGTACATAGCGCAGGTCCTGCAGGACTCGTCCACAGAGCAGGACGCGGCAGGGGACAGCGAGGACCCGGGCTCCCAGGACGAGGAGATGATCAGCGCAGACAACACGCAGGACGTGGAGTTCCAGTCGTGTGAGGACAGTCTGATCGAGAACGAGATCCATCAGTGACGGCGGCTGGAGGGAGACGCTACCGGTCCTCGCCCCGACCGCCATCATCTGCTGAGACTTGTGTCCCGGAGGGGGGGGGGGTCCTGCCCTCTGGATGACGAGGCAATAAGGAGCGGGAGGCAGCGGTCACCCCCACACTGGCAGCCGCTCGCACCGCCCGCCCCGCCGCCCCTGAACAGTGTCAGGACTCCATGTTTGCACAGACGCTGCCTGCTGTTATATGTTCCGTGTTCGCTACATCCATGTGCTCGCACCGTCTGCTCTGTGTGCTGTGGACACTGCTACGGCCCCGGTGGGATGGGACGTGTGGCCCCTGGTGAGTGAAGAGGGAGGAGCCATGCGCGGTCGGTCAGGACCTCGTTACTCTGGCGCTGTAGGCTCTGCTGTGTGATTGGCTCTCGCCCACCTGTTGTGGGTGGTCCAGGTCATACACATGGGAGTGCATGGCGCTGCAGGGTAATGTGTCTTCACCCCCCCATCGTCACTGTGCCAGGCTCCTCCCCATCATTGACAGAGCTGGACTCTGGGAGGGGCTAATCTCCTTAAACGCCGCCTACTTTGCACTGACTTTGCTCCTCCTCCGCGGGACTCTTGTATTTACGCTACACTGGTGTAAGGCCCCGCCTGCACCAACACATCAAGGGGATTGGCCCTTGGACTTGTATTTAATGTTACCCGGCTCCATGATTCGCTGTCAGCTCAGCCGCCCCCCTCAGTACTGGGCGCTGTAGGATTGCTGCTTTTTGATTGGTTGACGGGTAGAACCACACCCCCGAGGTTCATAAGGAAAGCTGCCTCTAATGAGCTGATGCCGTCCTTGCACGTCATGGCGCGTCCTGGCGGATGGGCCCCCCCGTGTGGCCCCTGGGGCCGGAGGACCTGCTGCACCAAGACCGTGGCCCCTGGGGCCGGAGGACCTGCTGCACCAAGACCGTGGCCCCTGGGGCCGGAGGACCTGCTGCACCAAGACCGTGGCCCCTGGGGCCGGAGGACCTGCTGCACCAAGACCGTGGCCCCTGGGGCCGGAGGACCTGCTGCACCAAGACTGTGGCCCCTGGGGCCGGAGGACCTGCTGCACCAAGACCGTGGCCCTGGGGCCGGAGGACCTGCTGCACCAAGACCGTGGCCCCTGGGGCTGGAGGACCTGCTGCACCGCACTTTCTTTCTTTGGTTCCTGGATTATAGGAATCTTTTTATCGCACGAATTTCAGTTTTTAATACTAAGATGAATCATGGCAATCGCTGAGCGAATGATGAGGAAAGTATGTGACCCCCACACTGACCCCATGTAAGGCCTGGACTCCGGGCCATCATTACTGCATTAAGGGAGGGGCTTCTGATGGGGGGGGCGGAGCTTGTGCTCACTACATCACCGTTACCTGCCCACGAGGTCTGATAACTGTGGACTGTCCCTTTAATTACTAATCTGAGATTTCCTGCTGTGAGGGTGTCTCCTCTTCTGCACTTTAATCCCACAGGTCGACCCTCGCATCAGACCCCCCCCCCCCATAACACTGAGTGACGCTCCTGTACTCTAGTCACAGCCGGAGCTGCAGGCGCACGCGTGCTGTAGATGATGGGGGTGTAGTGTCTCCCCCTGCTGCAGCACAGCGCCCCCTGGATGGAAGGGGCGGCACTGACCCATCAGCAGGAGGTCACCGCAGACTTGTGATTGCAGCTCCGGATGTGACACACGATACAATCACTACATCTTCATTAGCAGTTTGTAATTTTTCATAGATTAACTTTGTGGTTCTGACTCCTCCCCTGCGGATCTGGCCACACCCCTTCAGCTCTTGTCCCTCCCCCGCAGTCCCTTATACTGTGCACTGATTCCAGGAGACGGATGGACTGTGTAATAAGAGCACGTAGCAGGGACCGCACCGGCCGAGCACCGGAGAGCAGGAGCCGCCGTCCTCCATACTGTGTCCTGTGTGTGATTCTCTGCACAAACCGCGGCCGTGTACATTTGTATAAAATAATAAAGAGCTGTCGTTACACTGAGCCGCGGACTGTATGTGAACCTGCAGTCCTATGTAACACCACAGATAACACAGTGATATCTCTGAGTACAGATAATGTAGTAGATGTCACCTGCAGTCCTATGTAACACCACAGATAACACAGTGATATCTCTGAGTACAGATAATGTAGTAGATGTCACCTGCAGTCCTATGTAACACCACAGATAACACAGTGATATCTCTGAGTACAGATAATGTCGTAGATGTCACCTGCAGTCCTATGTAACACCACAGATAACACAGTGATATCTCTGACTACAGATAATGTAGTAGATGTCACCTGCAGTCCTATGTAACACCACAGATAACACAGTGATATCTCAGAGTACAGATAATGTAGTAGATGTCACCTGCAGTCCTATGTAACACCACAAATAACAGTGATATCTCTGAGTACAGATAATGTAGTAGATGTCACCTGCAGTCCTATGTAACACCACAGATAACACAGTGATATCTCTGAGTACAGATAATGTAGTAGATGTCACCTGCAGTCCTATGTAACACCACAGATAACACAGTGATATCTCTGAGTACAGATAATGTAGTAGATGTCTCCTGCAGTCCTATGTAACACCATAATGATATCTCTGATATAATACAGCTCTGTATTGAGCTGACTGCTGGTGCAGAGGGCTGTGTTGTAGAGGACATGTCCTCCTCTCGCTCCTCCACCAGGGGGCAGTGTGGGAGTAGTCGGTCACCTCCTGTGTCTGGAGAGCTGTTGGCACCTGCAGGTTCTGCACTCTGTCGCAGTGGTCAAGGCAGTGGTCGGGGCAGTACACGGGGGGCAGTGGTCGGTGCACTGGTTGGGGCAGTGGTCGGGGCAGTACACGGGGGCAGTGGTTGGTGCACTGGTTGGGGCAGTACACAGGGGGCAGTGGTTGGTGCACTGGTCGGGGCAGTACACAGGGGCAGTGGTTGGTGCACTGGTCGGGGCAGTACACAGGGAGCAGTGGTCGGTGCACTGGTCGGTGCACTGGTTGGTGCAGTGGTCGGGGCAGTACACAGGGGGCAGTGGTTGGTGCAGTGGTCGGGGCAGTATACGGGGAGCAGTGGTTGGTGCAGTGGTCGGTGCACTGGTTGGTGCAGTGGTCGGTGCACTGGTTGGTGCAGTGGTCGGGGCAGTACACGGGGGGCAGTGGTCGGTGCACTGGTCGGTGCAGTACACGGGGGGCAGTGGTCGGTGCACTGGTTGGTGCAGTGGTCGGGGCAGTACACAGGGGGCAGTGGTTGGTGCAGTATACAGGGGCAGTGGTTGGTGCACTGGTCGGTGCAGTACACGGGGGCAGTGGTCGGTACACTGGTTGGTGCAGTGGTCGGGGCAGTACACAGGAGGCAGTGGTCGGTGCACTGGTCAAGGCAGTGGTCGGGGCAGTACACGGGGGGGCAGTGGTCGGTGCACTAGTTGGGGCAGTACACAGGGGGCAGTGGTCGGTGCACTGGTTGGTGCAGTGGTCGGGGCAGTACACAGGAGGCAGTGGTCGGTGCAGTACACGGGGGGCAGTGGTCGGTGCACTGGTTGGTGCAGTGGTCGGGGCAGTACACAGGAGGCAGTGGTCGGTGCACTGGTCAAGGCAGTGGTCGGGGCAGTACAACGGGGGGCAGTGGTCGGTGCACTAGTTGGGGCAGTACACAGGGGGCAGTGGTCGGTGCACTGGTTGGGGCAGTACACAGGGGGCAGTGGTCGGTGCAGTGGTTGGGGCAGTACACAGGGGGCACTGGTCAAGGCAGTGGTCGGTGCACTGGTCGGGGCAGTGCTTGGTGCAGTACACAGGGGGCAGTGGTTGGTGCAGTGGTTGGGGCAGTACACGGGGCAGTGGTCGGTGCACTGGTCGGGGCAGTGGTTGGGGCAGTACACAGGGGCAGTGGTTGGTGCAGTGGTCGGGGCAGTACACAGGAGGCAGTGGTCGGTGCACTGGTCAAGGCAGTGGTCGGGGCAGTACACGGGGGCAGTGGTCGGGGCAGTACACGGGGGGCAGTGGTTGGTGCAGTGGTCGGGGCAGTACACAGGGGGCAGTGGTCGGGGCAGTACACGGGGGGCAATGGTCGGGGCAGTGGTTGGGGCAGTACACAGGGGGCAGTGGTTGGTGCAGTGGTCAAGGCAGTGGTCGGGGCAGTACACGGGGGCAGTGGTTGGGGCAGTACACAGGGGGCAGTGGTCGGTGCACTGGTTGGTGCAGTGGTCGGGGCAGTACACAGGAGGCAGTGGTCGGTGCACTGGTCAAGGCAGTGGTCGGGGCAGTACACGGGGGCAGTGGTCGGTGCACTAGTTGGGGCAGTACACAGGGGGCAGTGGTCGGTGCACTGGTTGGGGCAGTACACAGGGGGCAGTGGTCGGTGCAGTGGTTGGGCAGTACACAGGGGGCACTGGTCAAGGCAGTGGTCGGTGCACTGGTCGGGGCAGTGCTTGGTGCAGTACACAGGGGGCAGTGGTTGGTGCAGTGGTTGGGGCAGTACACGGGGCAGTGGTCGGTGCACTGGTCGGGCAGTGGTTGGGGCAGTACACAGGGGCAGTGGTTGGTGCAGTGGTCGGGGCAGTACACAGGAGGCAGTGGTCGGTGCACTGGTCAAGGCAGTGGTCGGGGCAGTACACGGGGGGCAGTGGTTGGTGCAGTGGTCGGGGCAGTACACGGGGGGCAGTGGTTGGTGCAGTGGTCGGGGCAGTACACAGGGGGCAGTGGTCGGGGCAGTACACGGGGGACAATGGTCGGGGCAGTGGTTGGGGCAGTACACAGGGGGCAGTGGTTGGTGCAGTGGTCAAGGCAGTGGTGGGGGCAGTGGTTGGGGCAGTACACAGGGGGCAGTGGTCGGTGCACTGGTCAAGGCAGTGGTCGGGGCAGTACACGGGGGGCAGTGGTTGGTGCACTGGTTGGGGCAGTGGTTGGGGCAGTACACAGGGGGCAGTGGTCGGTGCACTGGTCAAGGCAGTGGTCGGGGCAGTACATGGGGGGCAGTGGTTGGTGCACTGGTTGGGGCAGTACACGGGCAGTGGTCGGTGCACTGGTCGGGGTAGTGGTTGGGGCAGTACACAGGGGGCAGTGGTCGGTGCACTGGTCGGGGTAGTGGTTGGGGCAGTACACGGGGGGCAGTGCTTGGTGCAGTGGTTGGGGCAGTGGTCGGTGCAGTACACGGGGGGCAGTGGTCGGTGCACTGGTTAGGGCAGTACACGGGGGGCAGTGGTCGGTGCACTGGTTGGGGCAGTACACAGGGGGCGGTGGTTGGTGCAGTGGTCGGGGCAGTACACAGGGGCAGTGGTTGGTGCAGTGGTCGGGGCAGTACACGGGGGGCAGTGGTTGGTGCACTGGTCGGTGCACTGGTTGGGGCAGTACACAGGGGGCAGTGGTCGGGGCAGTACACGGGGGGCAGTGGTTGGTGCAGTACACGGGGCAGTGGTCGGTGCACTGGTCGGGGCAGTACACAGGGGGCAATGCTTGGTGCAGTGGTTGGGGCAGTACACAGGGGGCAGTGGTCGGTGCACTGGTCAAGGCAGTGGTCGGGGCAGTACACGGGGGCAGTGGTTGGTGCACTGGTTGGGGCAGTACACAGGGGGCAGTGGTCGGTGCAATGGTCGGGGTAGTGGTTGGGGCAGTACACAGGGGGCAGTGGTTGGGGCAGTGGTTGGTGCAGTGGTCGGTGCAGTACACGGGGGGCAGTGGTCGGTGCACTGGTTGGGGCAGTACACGGGGGCAGTGGTTGGTGCAGTGGTCGGGGCAGTACACAGGGGGCAGTGGTCGGTGCACTGGTCAAGGCAGTGGTCGGGGCGGTACACGGGGGCAGTGGTTGGGGCAGTACACAGGGGGCAGTGGTCGGTGCACTGGTCAAGGCAGTGGTCGGGGCAGTACACGGGGGGCAGTGGTCGGGGCAGTACACGGGGCAGTGCTTGGTGCAGTGGTTGGGGCAGTACACAGGGGGCAGTGGTCGGTGCACTGGTCAAGGCAGTGGTCGGGGCAGTACACGGGGGCAGTGGTTGGTGCACTGGTTGGGGCAGTACACGGGGGGCAGTGGTCGGTGCACTGGTTGGGGCAGTACACGGGGCAGTACACAGGGGGCAGTGGTTGGTGCAGTGGTCGGTGCAGTACACGGGGGGCAGTGGTCGGTGCACTGGTTGGGGCAGTACACGGGGGCAGTACACAGGAGGCAGTGGTTGGTGCAGTGGTCGGGGCAGTACACAGGGGGCAGTGGTCGGTGCACTGGTCAAGGCAGTGGTCGGGGCGGTACACGGGGGGCAGTGGTTGGGGCAGTACACAGGGGGCAGTGGTCGGTGCACTGGTCAAGGCAGTGGTCGGGGCAGTACACGGGGGGCAGTGGTCGGGGCAGTACACGGGGCAGTGCTTGGTGCAGTGGTTGGGGCAGTACACGGGGCAGTGGTCGGGGCAGTACACGGGGGGCAGTGGTTGGTGCACTGGTCAAGGCAGTGGTCGGGGCAGTACACGGGGGGCAGTGGTCGGGGCAGTACACGGGGCAGTGCTTGGTGCAGTGGTTGGGGCAGTACACGGGGCAGTGGTCGGGGCAGTACACGGGGGGCAGTGGTTGGTGCACTGGTTGGGGCAGTACACGGGGGGCAGTGGTCGGTGCACTGGTTGGGGCAGTACACGGGGGGCAGTGGTTGGTGCACTGGTTGGGGCAGTACACAGGGGGCAGTGGTCGGTGCACTGGTCAAGGCAGTGGTCGGGGCAGTACACGGGGGGCAGTGGTTGGTGCACTGGTTGGGGCAGTACACGGGGGCAGTGGTCGGTGCACTGGTTGGGGCAGTACACGGGGGGCAGTGGTTGGGGCAGTACACGGGGGGCAGTGGTCGGTGCACTGGTTGGGGCAGTACACGGGGCAGTACACAGGGGGCAGTGGTTGATGCACTGGTCGGTGCACTGGTCCTCTAATCTATTGATCGTCTGATCCATTGGTGGGTTGATCCATAGCTCGTCTTATTCATCACTCATCTGATCCACCATTCGTCTCATCCACAGTTCAGTTGATCTCACCAATCCTAAATGTTCAAACCTAATCCACTAAACTTAACCCTAAAGGGTCCGTTACACGCTTCAATGTCTCAGTGATCCGACCAACGATCCGACTTGGCCTGAATCACGTGAACGACGTTCAGTGATCGCTGCTGAGGTGTTGCATGTACTGATATCGTGAACGACGCAGCAACGATTCCGCTACAGGCGAGCGATACTTACGATCATCGATCACCTACGTCCTTCACTTCTTAATAGGCGAGATCATTATGGAGGTGTCACACAGCGACGCTGCAGGTTGGACAGACGATCAACGACTGATTTATGGTCCAGATCATAAACCTGCGATCAATGATCAGCCGCCTTATCACTGGTCGTATCTGTGTGTCACACGTAACGACAGCGCTCCGCCCCAAAAGCCGTGACGTACAAACGATATTGTAGCGTGTAACGGGCCCTTTAGCCTATGTTCATACAGGGTGGTTTTACTGCATATTGGAGGTCAGGCTTTGCCTTGGTTTTATGTTCATCTAATCCTGTGTTTCTAGTTCCCAGTGCACCCTGTGTGATCGGGGAGAAGCCTTGCTGCACACGTTGGGTTTTGTTCTCTGCAGAAAGTGTCACCACCACAGGTTTTGCTGCATTTTTTAAAGAATGAGCGTCAATCCTTTCCTGTGATTTTGGCATAATTCTATGGTAAAAATACGCAAAAAATGCAGGAAACCCACAGCAGGAAGCGCAAGATTACTCCTGCCACGAAATCTGGAGAGTGGAGAAACCGAGACACCGCTAAGGCAGCAAAACCTCAGGTGTCGGAACATACCTGTCACGGTGTAGTGAGAATGCTGATAAGGGAATGGCAGTTACGGGCAGGGTGACCAGGGAAGACTAGTCTGATCCCAGACATGGAACCCTGAATGGCCCTGATCCTGAAGGTATCTCTGATGGTGGGAAGGTTCGTGCCTCCAGCCTCTCCCTAACCTCCTCTATCAGGCCTGCACTATTCCCCCTCACCTCCCTCCACAGAACAGGGATACAGCAACTCCAAAGGAAAGGACATCAGCAACACAAACACAGGTCAGCACAGCACGGGTCCGGGCATAGAGTGAAACTCTATCAGCAGCACCACCTGGTGGAAGGAGAGGAAACTTAGAGGCCAGGGGCAGGGGAGTGCAGGTGAGTCACACAACCCCTCAGCCAGCAGCCGAACCTCAGTGACTGCAGTTCTGGAGCACAACACAGGAGGCAAAGACCTTCACAACTATCAACCATGCAGCTCTTAAAGACAAACACAGCAGCATCCAGCAATATCAGCGCCAACTAAGCATGTGACAGTACCCTAACCCTGCCACCATTGACTCGGTAAACCCTATTCTCTAACCCCCTACTGTAAATACCAACTAGTGCCTGTAGCGAGACCCTACTGACCCCAATAACACTGACCCTCCAATCCTCACCGCTCACCATAACTTGCATCCTTCTAACCCACCATCCCAGTTTCAGTGGCAGATTATTCCCTATGGATGGGCACCATGTAATGGCACACAAAGCACTCGCCAATGCGACACTCTGCCCCCCGAGGTCTGGCATCCTGACAGCAGCACATCTCCTGACAGCCGGCGTCTTGCTGCCAACAGTAGAGACATTTCTGAAGCACCCTGCTTGTTTGTAGGCGGGTTGGTGTCATGTTCACACGGACAAATGACCTTGAATGTGAGATCTTAATCCGCCCACCCTTGTGTTGGATGCAGTGGGCGGCTTTGCCCTATGGGGGGCGCACACCTGGCGGGGGTGAGAGGCGCCTCCATACTGTTCTTACAACATCCTCATGAGTTATTCACTTTCAGGACGCTGCAGGGGCTCGTACAGTGGGGCATATAGCAGGATAGAGCCCACCGCCATCCCACCACACGTCACCGCCATCCCACCAGATGTCACCGCCTTCCCACCAGACGTCACCGCCATCCCACCAGACGTCACCGCCATCCCACCAGACGTCACCGCCATCCCACCACACGTCACCGCCATCCCACCACACGTCACCCGCCATCCCACCACACGTCACCGCCATCCCACCAGACGTCACCGCCATCCCACCAGACGTCACCGTCTTCCCACCAGACGTCACCGCCTTCCCACCAGACGTCACCGCCTTCCCACCAGACGTCACTATCCCACCAGACGTCACCACCATCCCACCAGACGTCACCGCCTTCCCACCAGACGTCACCGCCATTCCATTAGACGTCACCGCCTTCCCACCAGACGTCACCGCCATCCCACCACACGTCACCCCATCCCACCACACGTCACCGCCATCCCACCAGACGTCACCGCCATCCCACCAGACGTCACCGCCATCCCACCAACGTCACCGTCTTCCACCAGACGTCCACCTTCCACCAGACGTCACTTCCCACCAGACGTCACCCGCCTCCCACCAACGTCACCGCCATCCCACCAGACGTCACCGCCATCCCACCAACGTCACCGCCATCCCACCACACGTCACCGCCATCCACCACACGTCACCCATCCCACCAGACGTCACCGCCATCCCACCAGACGTCACCGCCATTCCCACCAGACGTCACCGCCTCCCACCAGACGTCACCCCTTCCCACCAGACGTCACTACCCACCTCACGCCTTCCCACCAACGTCACCGCCATCCCACCAGACGTCACCGCCATCCCACCAGACGTCACCGCCATCCCACCACACGTCACCGCCATCCCACCACACGTCACCGCCATCCCACCAGACGTCACCGCCATCCACCAGACGTCACCGCCTTCCCACCAGACGTCACCGCTTCCACCCAGACGTCACCACCTCCCACCAGACGTCACTATCCCACCAGACGTCACCGCCGTCCCACCACACGTCACCACGCCATCCCACCAGACGTCACCGCCATCCCACCAGACGTCACCGCCATCCCACCACACGTCACCGCCATCCCACCACACGTCACCGCCATCCACCAGACGTCACCGCCATCCCACCAACGTCACCGCTCCCACCAACGTCACCGCCTCCCACCAGACGTCACCGCCTTCCCACCAGACGTCACTATCCCACCAGACGTCACCGCCATCCCACCAGACGTCACCGCCTTCCCACCAGACGTCACCCTGCCATCCATGACGTCACCGCCATCCCACCAGACGTCACCGCCATCCCACCAGACGTCACCGCCATCCCACCACACATCACCGCCATCCCACCAGACGTCACCGCCATCCCACCAGACGTCACCGCCATCCCACCACACGTCACCGCCATCCCACCAGACGTCACCGCCATCCCACCAGACGTCACCGCCTTCCCACCAGACGTCACCGCCTTCCCACCAGACGTCACTATCCCACCAGACGTCACCGCCATCCCACCAGACGTCACCGCCATCCCACCAGACGTCACCGCCTTCCACCTGACGTTACCGCCATCCACTAGACGTCACCGCCATCCCACCACACGTCACCGCCATACCATTAACGTCACCGCCATCCCACCAGACGTCACCGCCATCCCACCACACATCACCGCCATCCCACCAGACGTCACCGCCATCCCACCACACGTCACCGCCATCCCACCACACGTCACCGCCATCCCACCACACGTCACCGCCATCCCACACACGTCACCGCCATCCCACCACCACGTCACCGCCATCCCACCACACGTCACCGCCATCCCACCAGACGTCACCCGCCATCCCACCAGACGTCACCGCCATCCCACCAGACGTCACCGTCTTCCCACCAGACGTCACCGCCTTCCACCAGACGTCACTATCCCACCAGACGTCACCCCCATCCCACCAGACTCACCGCCATCCCACCAGACGTCACCGCCTTCCCACCAGACGTCACCGCCATTCCATTAGACGTCACCGCCATCCCATTAGACGTCACCGCCATCCCACCAGACGTCACCGCCATCCCACCAGACTCACCGCCATCCCACCAGACGTCACCGTCTTCCCACCAGACGTCACCGCCTTCCCACCAACGTCACCCGCCTTCCCACCAGACGTCACTATCCCACCAGCCACCAGACGTCACCGCCTTCCCACCAGACGTCACCCGCCTTCCCACCAGACGTCACCAGCCATCCCACCAGACGTCACTATCCCACCAGACGTCACCGCCTTCCCACTAGACCTCACCGCCTTCCCACCAGACGTCACCGCCTTCCCACCAGACGTCACCCGCCTTCCCACCAGACGTCACCGCCATCCCACCAGACGTCACACCCGACCGCCTTCCCACCAGACGTCACCCGCCATCCCACCAGACGTCACCGCCTTCCCACCAGACGTCACCCGCCTTCCCACCAGACGTCACACCGCCATCCCACCAGACGTCACCCGCCTTCCCACCAGACGTCACCGCCTTCGCCTCGCCTCCCACCAGACGTCACCGCCTTCCCACCAGACGTCACCGCCTTCCCACCAGACGTCACCCGCCTTCCCACCAGACGTCACCCGCCAATCACCGCCACCCACACGTCACCGCCATCCCACCACACGTCACCGCCATCCCACCACACGTCACCGCCATCCCATTAGACGTCACCGCCATCCCACCAGACATCACCGCCATCCCACCAGACGTCACCGCCATCCCACCAGACGTCACCGCCTTCCCACCAGACGTCACCGCCATCCCACCAGACGTCACCGCCATCCCACCAGACGTCACTATCCCACCAGACGTCACCGCCATCCCACCAGACGTCACCGCCTTCCCACCAGACGTCACCGCCTTCCCACCAGACGTCACCGCCTTCCCACCAGACGTCACCGCCATCCCACCAGACGTCACTATCCCACCAGACGTCACCGCCTTCCCACTAGACCTCACCGCCTTCCCACCAGACGTCACCGCCTTCCCACCAGACGTCACCGCCTTCCCACCAGACGTCACCCGCCATCCCACCAGACGTCACCCGCCTTCCCACCAGACGTCACCGCCATCCCACCAGACGTCACCGCCTTCCCACCAGACGTCACCGCCTTCCCACCAGACGTCACCGCCATCCCACCAGACGTCACTATCCCACCAGACGTCTCTATCCCACCAGACGTCACCGCCATCCCACCAGACGTCACCGCCATCCCACCAGACGTCACCGCCATCCCACCAGACATCACCGCCATCCCACCAGACGTCACTGCCATCGATCATTGTCCCCTCCACCATCACATGTGAAAATACATGTGATAGAAATCTGAGCTGTGCTCTCACCAACTACAGAAAAACCGGTTCTGTGTAGCCCTAAACGTGTCCCGGGGCCGACATTCCTACCCCGTATAGCGTCTAGTAAGTGGCCCCCGCCTCCGCCATCCCCGCACATCACACAGTAATGTCCAACTCTACACCAAAGCCTGTATGGACCTGACACGTCTCACAGGTGACGGTCTGTTACAATGTATCAGACACATCTCTATTGTCTAAACATCAGCACAAATTCCTGTCCTTATAGTTTGTTACAATGTATCAGAGAAAGAGTGTAAGTGTATGACCGGGTAGAGAGAGTGCAGCCGAAACACGGCATTAATGGTCATCACAACATTATTACCCATTCATTACAATTCATCAAAAAGTAACATTGTTCAGGTGTCTATAGTCTCTGCAGAAGTAACTGGGCCTCATTTATGAGAATCACCTCACAGTAAGATCGCTCTGGTGTCTATAGTCTCTGCAGAAGTAACTGGGCCTCATTTATGGGAATCACCTCACAGTAAGATCGTTCTGGTGTCTATAGCCTCTGCAGAAATAACTGGGGCCTCATTTATGGGAATCACCTCACAGTAAGATCGTTCTGGTGTCTATAGCCTCTGCAGAAATAACTGGGGCCTCATTTATGAGAATCACCTCACAGTAAGATCGTTCTGGTGTCTATAGCCTCTGCAGAAGTAACTGGGGCCTCATTTATGAGAATCACCTCACAGTAAGATCGTTCTGGTGTCTATAGACCCTGCAGAAGTATCTGGGCCTCATTTATGAGAATCACCTCACAGTAAGATCGCTCTGGTGTCTATAGCCTCTGCAGAAGTAACTGGGCCTCATTTATGAGAATCACCTCACAGTAAGATCGTTCTGGTGTCTATAGCCTCTGCAGAAGTAACTGGGCCTCATTTATGAGAATCACCTCACAGTAAGATCGTTCTGGTGTCTATAGCCTCTGCAGAAGTAACTGGGCCTCATTTATGAGAATCACCTCACAGTAAGATCGTTCTGGTGTCTATAGCCTCTGCAGAAGTAACTGGGCCTCATTTATGAGAATCACCTCACAGTAAGATCGTTCTGGTGTCTATAGCCTCTGCAGAAGTAACTGGGCCTCATTTATGGAATCACCTCACAGTAAGATCGTTCTGGTGTCTATAGCCTCTGCAGAAGTAACTGGGCCTCATTTATGGAATCACCTCACAGTAAGATCGTTCTGGTGTCTATAGCCTGCAGAAGTAACTGGGCCTCATTTATGAGAATACCTCACAGTAAGATCGTTCTGGTGTCTATAGCCTCTGCAGAAGTAACTGGGCCTCATTTATGGAATCACCTCACAGTAAGATCGTTCTGGTGTCTATAGCCTCTGCAGAAGTAACTGGGCCTCATTTATGAGAATCACCTCACAGTAAGATCGTTCTGGTGTCTATAGCCTCTGCAGAAGTAACTGGGCCTCATTTATGAGAATCACCTCACAGTAAGATCGTTCTGGTGTCTATACCTCTGCAGAAGTAACTGGGCCTCATTTATGAGAATCACCTCACAGTAAGATCGTTCTGTGTCTATAGCCTCTGCAGAAGTAACTGGGCCTCATTTATGAGAATCACCTCACAGTAAGATCGTTTGGTGTCTATAGCCTCTGCAGAAGTAACTGGGCCTCATTTATGAGAATCACCTCACAGTAAGATCGTTCTGGTGTCTATAGCCTCTGCAGAAGTAACTGGGCCTCATTTATGAGAATCACCTCACAGTAAGATCGTTCTGGTGTCTATAGCCTCTGCAGAAGTAACTGGGCCTCATTTATGAGAATCACCTCACAGTAAGATCGTTCTGGTGTCTATAGCCTCTGCAGAAGTAACTGGGCCTCATTTATGAGAATCACCTCACAGTAAGATCGTTCTGTGTCTATAGCCTCTGCAGAAGTAACTGGGCCTCATTTATGAGAATCACCTCACAGTAAGATCGTTCTGGTGTCTATAGCCTCTGCAGAAGTAACTGGGCCTCATTTATGAGAATCACCTCACAGTAAGATCGTTCTGGTGTCTATAGCCTCTGCAGAAGTAACTGGGCCTCATTTATGGGAATCACCTCACAGTAAGATCGTTCTGGTGTCTATAGCCTCTGCAGAAGTAACTGGGCCTCATTTATGGAATCACCTCACAGTAAGATCGTTCTGGTGTCTATAGCCTCTGCAGAAGTAACTGGGCCTCATTTATGAGAATCACCTCACAGTAAGATCGTTCTGGTGTCTATAGCCTCTGCAGAAGTAACTGGGCCTCATTTATGAGAATCACTCACAGTAAGATCGTTCTGGTGTCTATAGCCTCTGCAGAAGTAACTGGGCTCATTTATGAGAATCACCTCACAGTAAGATCGTTCTGGTGTCTATAGCTCTGCAGAAGTAACTGGGCCTCATTTATGGGGAATCACCTCACAGTAAGATCGTTCTGGTGTCTATAGTCTCTGCAGAAGTAACTGGGCCTCATTTATGAGAATTACCTCACAGTAAGATCGTTCTGGTGTCTATAGCCTCTGCAGAAGTAACTGGGCCTCATTTATGAGATCACCTCACAGTAAGATCGTTCTGGTGTCTATAGCCTCTGCAGAAGTAACTGGGCCTCATTTATGAGAATCACCTCACAGTAAGATCGTTTGGTGTCTATAGCCTCTGCAGAAGTAACTGGGCCTCATTTATGGAATCACCTCACAGTAAGATCGTTCTGGTGTCTATAGCCTCTGCAGAAGTAACTGGGCTCATTTATGAGAATCACCTCACAGTAAGATCGTTCT
This sequence comes from Allobates femoralis, assembly GCA_033576535.1. Classification (NCBI taxonomy): domain Eukaryota; kingdom Metazoa; phylum Chordata; class Amphibia; order Anura; family Aromobatidae; genus Allobates; species Allobates femoralis. The sequence continues at coordinate 630,094,852 of JARQOC010000001.1, forward strand.
GGTGTCTATAGCCTCTGCAGAAGTAACTGGGCCTCATTTATGAGAATCACCTCACAGTAAGATCGTTCTGGTGTCTATAGCCTCTGCAGAAGTAACTGGGCCTCATTTATGGAATCTACCTCACAGTAAGATCGTTCTGGTGTCTATAGTCTCTGCAGAAGTAACTGGGCCTCATTTATGAGAATCACCTCACAGTAAGATCGTTCTGGTGTCTATAGTCTCTGCAGAAGTAACTGGGCCTCATTTATGAGAATCACCTCACAGTAAGATCGTTCTGGTGTCTATAGTCTCTGCAGAAGTAACTGGGCCTCATTTATGGGAATTCACCTCACAGTAAGATCGTTCTGGTGTCTATAGTCTCTGCAGAAGTAACTGGACCTCATTTATGAGAATCACCTCACAGTAAGATCGTTCTGGTGTCTATAGCCTCTGCAGAAGTAACTGGGCCTCATTTATGGGAATCACCTCACAGTAAGATCGTTCTGGTGTCTATAGTCTCTGCAGAAGTAACTGGGCCTCATTTATGGGAATTACCTCACAGTAAGATCGTTCTGGTGTCTATAGTCTCTGCAGAAGTAACTGGGCCTCATTTATGGGAATCACCTCACAGTAAGATTGTTCTGGTGTCTATAGCCTCTGCAGAGGTAACTGGGCCTCATTTATGAGAATCACCTCACAGTAAGATCGTTCTGGTGTCTATAGTCTCTGCAGAAGTAACTGGGCCTCATTTATGAGAATCACCTCACAGTAAGATCGTTCTGGTGCCTATAGTCTCTGCAGAAGTAACTGGGCCTCATTTATGAGAATTACCTCACAGTAAGATCATTCTGGTGTCTATAGTCTCTGCAGAAGTAACTGGACCTCATTTATGAGAATCACCTCACAGTAAGATCGTTCTGGTGTTTATAGCCTCTGCAGAGGTAACTGGGCCTCATTTATGAGAATCACCTCACAGTAAGATCGTTCTGGTGTCTATAGCCTCTGCAGAAGTAACTGGGCCTCATTTATGGGAATCACCTCACAGTAAGATCGTTCTGGTGCCTATAACCTCTGCAGAAGTAACTGGGCCTCATTTATGAGAAATCACCTCACAGTAAGAGCGTTCTGGTGTCTATAGCCCCTGCAGAAGTAACTGGGCCTCATTTATGAGAATTACCTCACAGTAAGATCGTTCTGGTGTCTATAGCCTCTGCAGAAGTAACTGGGCCTCATTTATGAGAATCACCTCACAGTAAGATCGTTCTGGGGTCTATAGCCTCTGCAGAAGTAACTGGGCCTCATTTATGGGAATTACCTCACAGTAAGAGCGTTCTGGTGTCTATAGCCTCTGCAGAAGTAACTGGGCCTCATTTATGAGAATCACCTCACAGTAAATGACAGGCTGAATGAAGGGAAGCTGAAACATCTGATCACCGGGAATGTTGTCTTCAGGTAAAATGGATGAGACAGGCTAAAGCAAAGGCAGGTGAAACATATAAACATTGGGAACATCGTTTTCCAGAGAAATGGATGAGACAGGCTGAACTAAATGATGCTGAAACTTCTGAAGACGGGAACATTGTCTTCAGGAGGAATAGTTAAGCCATTCTGAATGGAGGGAAGCTGAACACCAGGAACAATGTCTTTAGGAGAAATGTATGCGACAGGCTGAATCAAGGGAAGCTGAAACATCTGAATGCAGGAGAACATTGTCTTCAGGAGGAATAGATGCGACAGGCTGAATCAAGGGAAGTGGAATCAATTGAACACCAGGAACGTCAACTTCAGGTGAAACGAATGAGACAGGCGGAATGAAAGGAAGCTGAAACATCAGAACACCGGGAATGTTATCTCCAGGAGAAATGGATAAAACAGGCTAAATCAAAGGCAGGAGAAACATATGAACACTGTGAACATTGTCTTAAGGAGAAACAGATAAGACAGTCTGAAGCAAAGGCAGTGTAAACGTCTAAACACCGGAAATATTGTTTTCCAGAGAAACAGATGTGACATCAAGTGAAGCTGAAAGTTCTGAACACCGGGAACATTGTCTTCTGGGGAAATGGATGAGACAGACTGAATCAAAGGCAACTGAAACTTCAGAACATCAGGAATGTCTTTTCAGGAGAAACAGATGAGACAGACTGAATTAAGGGCAGCTGAAACTTCTGGACATTGGGAAAGTCGACTTCAGGAGAAACAGATGAGAGAGGCTCGATCAGAAGCAACTGAAACATCTGAACACCGGGAACATCATGTTCATGAGAAATGGATGAGACAGGCTAAATTCAAGGGATGCTGAAACATCTCAACACTGAAGAACATCGTCTTCAGAAGACACGAATGAGACAGGATAAACAGCTGAACAGTAGGAATGATGTCTTCAGGAGACATGGATGAGACAGGCTAAATAAAGGGAACTAAAACATCTGATCACCGGGAATGTTGTCTTCAGGAAAATTGGATGAGACAGGCAGAATCAAAGGCAGTGTAAACACCGGAAACATCGTTTTCCAGAGAAATAGATGCGACACTAAGTGAAGCTGAAAGTTCTGAACACCGGGAACATTGTCTTCTGGGGAAATGGATGAGACAGACTGAATCAAGGGAAACTGAAACCTCAGAACATCAGGAATGTCTTTACAGGAGAAACAGATGAGACAGACTGAATTAAGGGCAGCTGAAGCTACTGGACATTGGGAAAGTCGACTTCAGGAGAAACTTAGGTAGACTGAATCAAAGGCAGCTGAAACATCTGAACACCGGGAATTGCGTCTTCATTAGAAACGGATGAGACAGTCAGAATCAAGGAAAACTGAAACAACTGAACAACGGGAATGTCATCAGGAAGAACAGATGAGACAGGCTGAATGAAGGGATGTAGAAACATCTGAACACCAGGAACGTCATCTTCAGGAGAAACAGATGAGAGAGGCTCGATCAAATGCAACTGAAACATCTGAACACTGGGAACATCATGCTCATGAGAAATCGATGAGACAGGCTAAATCAAGGGAAACTGAAACATCTGAACAACGGGAATATCATCTTCAGGAGAAATGGATGAGACAGGCTAAATCAAAGGCAGCTGAAACATCTCAACACCAGGAATGTTGTCATCAGGATAAACGGATGAGACAGATTGAATCAAGGGAAGCTAAAACATTTGAGCACCAGGAACATCATTTTCAGATGAAACAGATGAGACAGGATGAATCAAAGAAAGCCGAAACATCTGAACACCAGAAATGTCATCTTCAAGAGAAATTGATGAGACAGTGTAAATCAAAGGCAGGTGACACATAAGAACACCATCTTCAGGAGAAACACATGATACAGGCTGAATCAAAGATGGTGTAAACATATAAACTCTGGAAACATTTTCAGAAGAAACAGATGAGACAGGCGGAATCAAGTGAATCTGAAACTTATGAACACTGGGAACGTTGGCTTCTTGAGAAATGGATGAGACAGACTGAATCAAGGGAAACTGAAACATCAGAATACCGGCAGTGTCATCTCCAGGAGAAGTGGTACTGTGCAGTGTATATATACAGAATAATACAGATACTGAGGATTACACCCAGTATACAGGACAGGAGAAGTGGTACTGTGCAGTGTATATATACAGAATAATACAGACACTGAGGATTACACCCAGTATACAGGACAGGAGAAGTGGTACTGTGCAGTGTATATATACAGAATAATACAGATACTGAGGATTACATCCAGTATACAGGACAGGAGAAGTGGTACTGTGCAGTGTATATACACAGAATAATACAGACACTGAGGATTACACCCAGTATACAGGACAGGAGAAGTGGTACTGTGCAGTGTATATATACAGAATAATACAGATACTGAGGATTACACCCAGTATACAGGACAGGAGAAGTGGTACTGTGCAGTGTATATATACAGAATAATACAGATACTGAGGATTACACCCAGTATACAAGACAGGAGAAGTGATACTGTTCAGTGTATATATACAGAATAATACAGATACTGAGGATTACACCCAGTATACAATACAGGAGAAGAGGTACTGTGCAGTGTATATACAGAATAATACAGATACTGAGGATTACACCCAGTATACAGGACAGGAGAAGTGGTACTGTGCAGTGTATATATACAGAATAATACAGACACTGAGGATTACACCCAGTATACAGGACAGGAGAAGTGGTACTGTGCAGTGTATATATACAGAATAATACAGATACTGAGGATTACACCCAGTATACAGGACAGGAGAAGTGGTACTGTGCAGTGTATATATACAGAATAATACAGACACTGAGGATTACACCCAGTATACAGGACAGGAGAAGTGGTACTGTGCAGTGTATATATACAGAATAATACAGATACTGAGGATTACATCCAGTATACAGGACAGGAGAAGTGGTACTGTGCAGTGTATATACACAGAATAATACAGACACTGAGGATTACACCCAGTATACAGGACAGGAGAAGTGGTACTGTGCAGTGTATATATACAGAATAATACAGATACTGAGGATTACACCCAGTATACAGGACAGGAGAAGTGGTACTGTGCAGTGTATATATACAGAATAATACAGATACTGAGGATTACACCCAGTATACAAGACAGGAGAAGTGATACTGTTCAGTGTATATATACAGAATAATACAGACACTGAGGATTACACCCAGTATACAGGACAGGAGAAGTGGTACTGTGCAGTGTATATATACAGAATAATACAGATACTGAGGATTACACCCAGTATACAGGACAGGAGAAGTGGTACTGTGCAGTGTATATACAGAATAATACAGATACTGAGGATTACACCCAGTATACAGGACAGGAGAAGTGGTACTGTGCAGTGTATATATACAGAATAATACAGATACTGAGGATTACACCCAGTATACAGGACAGGAGAAGTGGTACTGTGCAGTGTATATACAGAATAATACAGATACTGAGGATTACACCCAGTATACAGGACAGGAGAAGTGGTACTGTGCAGTGTATATACGGAATAATACAGATACTGAGGATTACACCCAGTATAAAGGACAGAAGAAGTGGTACTGTGCAGTGTATATATACAGAATAATACAGACACTGAGGATTACACCCAGTATACAGGACAGAAGTGGTACTGTGCAGTGTATATATATACAGAATAATACAGATACTGAGGATTACACCCAGTATACAGGACAGGAGAAGTGGTACTGTGCAGTGTATATATACAGAATAATACAGACACTGAGGATTACACCCAGTATACAGGACAGGAGAAGTGGTACTGTGCAGTGTATATATACAGAATAATACAGATACTGAGGATTACACCCAGTATACAGGACAGGAGAAGTGGTACTGTGCAGTGTATATATACAGAATAATACAGACACTGAGGATTACACCCAGTATACAGGACAGGAGAAGTGGTACTGTGCAGTGTATATATACAGAATAATACAGATACTGAGGATTACACCCAGTATACAGGACAGGAGAAGTGGTACTGTGCAGTGTATATATACAGAATAATACAGATACTGAGGATTACACCCAGTATACAGGACAGGAGAAGTGGTACTGTGCAGTGTATATATACAGAATAATACAGATACTGAGGATTACACCCAGTATACAGGACAGGAGAAGTGGTACTGTGCAGTGTATATATACAGAATAATACAGATACTGAGGATTACACCCAGTATACAGGACAGGAGAAGTGGTACTGTGCAGTGTATATATACAGAATAATACAATACTGAGGATCTACCCAGTATACAGGACAGGAGAAGTGGTACTGTGCAGTGTATATATACAGAATAATACAGATACTGAGGATTACACCCAGTATACAGGACAGGAGAAGTGTACTGTGCAGTGTATATATACAGAATAATACAGATACTGAGGATTACACCCAGTATACAGGACAGGAGAAGTGGTACTGTGCAGTGTATATATATACAGAATAATACAGAATACTGAGGATTACACCCAGTATACAGGACAGGAGAAGTGGTACTGTGCAGTGTATATATACAGAATAATACAGACACTGAGGATTACACCCGTATACAGGACAGGAGAAGTGGTACTGTGCAGTGTATATATACAGAATAATACAGATACTGAGGATTACACCCAGTATACAGGACAGGAGAAGTGGTACTGTGCAGTGTATATAATACAGAATAATACAGATACTGAGGATTAACACCCAGTATACAGGACAGGAGAAGTGGTACTGTGCAGTGTATATATATCAGAATAATACAGATACTGAGGATTACACCCAGTATACAGGACAGGAGAAGTGGTACTGTGCAGTGTATATATATACGAATAATACAGATACTGAGGATTACACCCGTATACAGGACAGGAGAAGTGGTACTGTGCAGTGTATATATACAGAATAATACAGATACTGAGGATTACACCCAGTATACAGGACAGGAGAAGTGGTACTGTGCAGTGTATATATACAGAATAATACAGATACTGAGGATTACACCCAGTATACAGGACAGGAGAAGTGGTACTGTGCAGTGTATATATACAGAATAATACAGATACTGAGGATTACACCCAGTATACAGGACAGGAGAAGTGGTACTGTGCAGTGTATATATACAGAATAATACAGATACTGAGGATTACACCCAGTATACAGGACAGGAGAAGTGGTACTGTGCAGTGTATATATACAGAATAATACAGATACTGAGGATTACACCCAGTATACAGGACAGGAGAAGTGGTACTGTGCAGTGTATATATACAGAATAATACAGATACTGAGGATTACACCCAGTATACAGGACAGGAGAAGTGGTACTGTGCAGTGTATATATACAGAATAATACAGATACTGAGGATTACACCCAGTATACAGGACAGGAGAAGTGGTACTGTGCAGTGTATATATACAGAATAATACAGATACTGAGGATTACACCCAGTATACAGGACAGGAGAAGTGGTACTGTGCAGTGTATATATACAGAATAATACAGATACTGAGGATTACACCCAGTATACAGGACAGGAGAATGGTACTGTGCAGTGTATATATACAGAATAATACAGATACTGAGGATTACACCCAGTATACAGGACAGGAGAAGTGGTACTGTGCAGTGTATATATACAGAATAATACAGATACTGAGGATTACACCCAGTATACAGGACAGGAGAAGTGGTACTGTGCAGTGTATATATACAGAATAATACAGATACTGAGGATTACACCCAGTATACAGGACAGGAGAAGTGGTACTGTGCAGTGTATATATACAGAATAATACAGATACTGAGGATTACACCCAGTATACAGGACAGGAGAAGTGGTACTGTGCAGTGTATATATACAGAATAATACAGATACTGAGGATTACACCCGTATACAGGACAGGAGAAGTGGTACTGTGCAGTGTATATATACAGAATAATACAGATACTGAGGATTACACCCAGTATACAGGACAGGAGAAGTGGTACTGTGCAGTGTATATATATACAGAATAATACAGATACTGAGGATTACACCCAGTATACAGGACAGGAGAAGATGGTACTGTGCAGTGTATATATACAGAATAATACAGACTACTGAGGATTACACCAGTATACAGGACAGGAGAAGTGGTACTGTGCATGTATATATACAGAATAATACAGATACTGAGGATTACACCCAGTATACAGGACAGGAGAAGTGGTACTGTGCAGTGTATATATACAGAATAATACAGATACTGAGGATTACACCCAGTATACAGGACAGGAGAAGTGGTACTGTGCATGTAGTATTATACAGAATAATACAGATACTGAGGATTACACCCAGTATACAGGACAGGAGAAGTGGTACTGTGCAGTGTATATATACAGAATAATACAGATACTGAGGATTACACCCAGTATACAGGACAGGAGAAGTGGTACTGTGCAGTGTATATATACAGAATAATACAGATACTGAGGATTACACCCAGTATACAGGACAGGAGAAGTGGTACTGTGCAGTGTATATATATACAGAATAATTACAGATTACTGAGGATTACACCCAGTATACATGGACAGGAGAAGTGGTACTGTGCATGTATATATACAGAATAATACAGATACTGAGGATTACACCCAGTATACAGGACAGGAGAAGTGGTACTGTGCAGTGTATATATACAGAATAATACAGATACTGAGATTACACCCAGTATACAGGACAGGAGAAGTGGTACTGTGCAGTGTATATATACAGAATAATACAAGATACTGAGGATTACACCCAGTATACAGGACAGGAAAAGTGGTTACTGTGCAGTGTAATATATACAGAATAATACAGATACTGAGGATTACACCCAGTATACAGGACAGGAGAAGTGGTACTGTGCAGTGTATATATACAGAATAATACAGATACTGAGGATTACACCCAGTATACAGGACAGGAGAAGTGGTACTGTGCAGTGTATATATACAGAATAATACAGATACTGAGGATTACACCCAGTATACAGGACAGGAGAAGTGGTACTGTGCAGTGTATATATACAGAATAATACAGATACTGAGGATTACACCCAGTATACAGGACAGGAGAAGTGGTACTGTGCAGTGTATATATACAGAATAATACAGATACTGAGGATTACACCCAGTATACAGGACAGGAGAAGTGGTACTGTGCAGTGTATATATACAGAATAATACACATACTGAGGATTACACCCTGTATACAGGACAGGAGAAGTGGTACTGTGCAGTGTATATATACAGAATAATACAGATACTGAGGATTACACCCAGTATACAGGACAGGAGAAGTGGTACTGTGCAGTGTATATATACAGAATAATACAGATACTGAGGATTACACCCAGTATACAGGACAGGAGAAGTGGTACTGTGCAGTGTATATATACAGGATAATACAGATACTGAGGATTACACCCAGTATACAGGACAGGAGAAGTGGTACTGTGCAGTGTATGTATACAGAATAATACAGATACTGAGGATTACACCCAGTATACAGGACAGGAGAAGTGGTACTGTGCAGTGTATATATACAGAATAATACAGATACTGAGGATTACATCCAGTATACAGGACAGGAGAAGTGGTACTGTGCAGTGTATATATACAGAATAATACAGATACTGAGGATTACACCCAGTATACAGGACAGGAGAAGTGGTACTGTGCAGTGTATATATACAGAATAATACAGATACTGAGGATTACACCCAGTATACAGGACAGGAGAAGTGGTACTGTGCAGTGTATATATACAGAATAATACAGATACTGAGGATTACACACCAGTATACAGGACAGGAGAAGTGGTACTGTGCAGTGTATATATACAGAATAATACAGATACTGAGGATTACACCCAGTGTACAGGACAGGAGAAGTGGTACTGTGCAGTGTATGTATACAGAATAATACAGATACTGAGGATTACACTCAGTATACAGGACAGGGAAGTGGTACTGTGCAGTGTATATATATACAGAATAATACAGATACTGAGGATTACACCCAGTATACAGGACAGGAGAAGTGGTACTGTGCAGTGCATATATACAGAATAATACAGATACTGAGGATTACACCCAGTATACAGGACAGGAGAAGTGGTACTGTGCAGAGTATATACAGAATAATACAGATACTGAGGATTACACCCAGTATACAGGACAGGAGAAGTGGTACTGTGCAGAGTGTATATATACAGAATAACACAGATACTGAGGATTACACCCAGTATACAGGACAGGAGAAGTGGTACTGTGCAGTGTATATATACAGAATAATACAGATACTGAGGATTACACCCAGTATACAGGACAGGAGAAGTGGCACTGTGCAGTGTATATATACAGAATAATACAGATACTGGGATTACACCCAGTATACAGGACAGGAGAAGTGGTAATGTGCAGTGTATATATACAGAATAATACAGATACTGAGGATTACACCCAGTATACAGGACAGGAGAAGTGGTGCTGTGCAGTGTATATATACAGAATAATACAGATACGGAGGATTACACCCAGTATACAGGACGGGAGAAGTGGTACTGTGCAGTGTATATATACAGAATAATACAGATACTGAGGATTACACCCAGTATACAGGACAGGAGAAGTGGTACTGTGCAGTGTATATATACAGAATAATACAGATACTGAGGATTACACCCAGTATACAGGACAGGAGAAGTGGTACTGTGCAGTGTATATATACAGAATAATACAGATACTGAGGATTACACCCAGTATACAGGACAGGAGAAGTGGTACTGTGCAGTGTATATATACAGAATAGAATCTACATATGTATAATAACACACAATATAACCCCTGTCTTCGGGGTTGTGGGACATGGCGGGGGATCCAGTTGTCTTCTGTGACATGTTTTCTGGTTTGCAGTAAAATGCTGGAGGTTGTATGTTTTGAGCTATAGCTTTAAGATGAAGCCCCTCCCATTCTGTGAGCTCCGCCCCCTCTGGGAGTGACTGAGCTGATACAAAGTAGCAGACAGCAGCTGCGGGATTCCTCATATATATATATATACACACACACACATATATATATCCTCCGGGGCTCCGCGGTCACCGGCACCAGGCAGCGCTGCACAGCGGAGGAGCCGCACAATGTGAGTATCATTAACCCCCTGTGCTCCGCTGACACACCCAGTTGCGGGTTCTGCAGTGAATCCGGATGCTGTTAACCCTTCGTGTCCTCTTTGTGCTACAATGTAACTTTTGCTTCTTCCTCTTCTCCACCTTCTCCCGGTTAACCCCGTCCCTGCTGCGGCCGCTCTGCGTCTCTCTAGTTTATTTTTGGGTGGTGCTGATTACCCAGAATCCCCCGAGGCGGCTGGAGGGCCCGAACTGTATAACTTCCATGAAGACCTGAATGGAGCGAGAGGGAATTATCAGTGAGAAAACACACCCAGAATACTGCTACTGCTCCCTGTTATCAGCCATTAATGAGGAGCGACTGTAGACAGGTGACTAGACTCCTCTCCTCAGTAATGGCTGATAACAGGGAGTAATAGATTGTAGTCACCTGCTCTACAGTCTCTTCCTCCCCCAGTAATGGCTGATAACAGGGAGTAATAGATTGTAGTCACCTGTCCTACAGTCTCCTCCTCCCCCAGTAATGGCTGATAACAGGGAGTAATAGATTATAGTAACCTGTCCTACAGTCTCCTCCCCCAGTAATGGCTGATAACAGGGAGTAATAGATTGTAGTCACCTGTCCTACAGTCTCCTCCTCCTCCAGTAATGGCTGATAACAGGGAGTAATAGATTGTAGTCACCTGTCCTACAGTCTCCTCCTCCAGTAATGGCTGATAACAGGGAGTAATAGATTGTAGTCACCTGTCCTACAGTCTCCTCCTCCAGTAATGGCTGATAACAGGGAGTAATAGATTATAGTCACCTATCCTACAGTCTCCTCCTCCAGTAATGGCTGATAACAGGGAGTAATAGATTGTAGTCACCTGTCCTACAGTCTCCTCTCCCAGTAATGGCTGATAACAGGGAGTAATAGATTGTAGTCACCTGTCCTACAGTCTCCTCCCCAGTAATGGCTGATAACAGGGAGTAATAGATTGTAGTCACCTGTCCTACAGTCTCCTCCTCCTGTAATGGCTGATAACAGGGAGTAATAGATTGTAGTCACCTGTCCTACAGTCTGCTCCTCCAGTAATGGCTGATAACAGGGAGTAATAGATTGTAGTCACCTGTCCTACAGTCTCCTCCTCCTGTAATGGCTGATAACAGGGAGTAATAGATTGTAGTCACCTGTCCTACTGTCTCCTCCTCCTCCAGTAATGGCTGATAACAGGGAGTAATAGATTGTAGTCACCTGTCCTACAGTCTCCTCCTCCAGTAATGGCTGATAACAGGGAGTAATAGATTGTAGTCACCTGTTCTACAGTCTCCTCCTCCAGTAATGGCTGATAACAGGGAGTAATAGATTGTAGTCACCTGTCCTACAGTCTCCTCCCCAGTAATGGCTGATAACAGGGAGTAATAGATTGTAGTCACCTCTCCTACAGTCTCCTCCCCCAGTAATGGCTGATAACAGGGAGTAATAGATTGTAGTCACCTCTCCTACAGTCTCCTCCTCCAGTAATGGCTGATAACAGGGAGTAATAGATTGTAGTCACCTGCCCTACAGTCTCCTCCTCCAGTAATGGCTGATAACAGGGAGTAATAGATTGTAGTCACCTGTCCTACAGTCTCTTCCCCCAGTAATGGCTGATAACAGGGAGTAATAGATTGTAGTCACCTGTCCTACAGTCTCCTCCCCCAGTAATGGCTGATAACAGGGAGTAATAGATTGTAGTCACCTGTCCTACAGTCTCCTCCTCCCCCAGTAATGGCTGATAACAGGGAGTAATAGATTATAGTCACCTGTCCTACAGTCTCCTCCCCCAGTAATGGCTGATAACAGGGAGTAATAGATTGTAGTCACCTGTCCTACAGTCTCCTCCCCAGTAATGGCTGATAACAGGGAGTAATAGATTGTAGTCACCTGCCCTACAGTCTCCTCCTCCCCCAGTAATGGCTGATAACAGGGAGTAATAGATTGTAGTCACCTGTCCTACAGTCTCCTCCAGTAATGGCTGATAACAGGGAGTAATAGATTGTAGTCACCTGTCCTACAGTCTCCTCCTCCAGTAATGGCTGATAACAGGGAGTAATAGATTGTAGTCACCTGTCCTACAGTCTCCTCCTCCAGTAATGGCTGATAACAGGGAGTAATAGATTGTAGTCACCTGTCCTACAGTCTCCTCCTCCAGTAATGGCTGATAACAGGGAGTAATAGATTGTAGTCACCTGTCCTACAGTCTCCTCCCCAGTAATGGCTGATAACAGGGAGTAATAGATTGTAGTCACCTCTCCTACAGTCTCCTCCTCCAGTAATGGCTGATAACAGGGAGTAATAGATTGTAGTCACCTGTCCTACAGTCTCCTCCTCCAGTAATGGCTGATAACAGGGAGTAATAGACTGTAGGCCAGGTTTATCATTGTGATGAGTATACTGTTACTTTCTATATCTTCTCTGCTGTATCTGTGCTTGCTGATGTCACGGCTCATTTTTGGGTTCCGGCCCTTTAAGTATTTCATGTTTATGTTCTTTCAAAACTTGGAAAGAAACCGATACATTGTTCTGTATTTATAAACATCTCCCCCTGCCTGGAGAGAGCTCACATCATTACTTATATCAGTGATGTCATCACCGGGGGCAGGGCTGACACCTCACACATGTATACAGGCTGGTGCAGTAGTATAAGGGGTGTGGCCTCATGTGTGATGTCATCACTGGGGGCGGGGCTAACACCTCTCATATATACAGGCTGGTGCTGTAGTATAAGGGGTGTGGCCTCATGTGTGATGTCATCACCAGGGGGCGGGGCTGACTCCTCACACATGTATACAGGCTGGTGCTGTAGTATAAGGGGTGTGGAGGGGGTGCAACTGATATTTGTGGTGTGGGGTAAGGGGGGGTGATCTGGGGAGGGGTACAGCTGATGTTTTGGGGGGAGGTGGTGCAGCTGATGTTTGGGATGTGGGTGATGATTGGAGGTGCGGGGATGATCTGGGAGGGGGTGCAGCTGATGTTTGGGGTGCGGGTGATGATTGTGGGAGTGTGGGGGGTGATCTGGGGAGGGGTGCAGCTGATGTTTGGGATGTGGGTGATGATTGGGGGTGCAGATGATGTTTGGGGTGCGGGTGATTGGAGGTGCGGGATGATCTGGGGCAGGGTGCAGCTGATGGTTGGGGTGCAGCTGATGGTTGGGGTGCAGCTGATGGTTGGGGTGCAGCTGATGGTTGGGTGTTGCTGATGGTTGGGGTGTTGCTGATGGTTGGGGTGTTGCTGATGGTTGGGGTTTGCTGATGGTTGGGGTGTTGCTGATGGTTGGGGTGTTGCTGATGGTTGGGGTGTTGCTGATGGTTGGGGTGTTGCTGATGGTTGGGGTGTTGCTGATGGTTGGGGTGTTGCTGATGGTTGGGGTGCAGCTGATGGTTGGGGTGCAGCTGATGTTTGGGGTGCGGGGGATGATTGTGGGGGGTTTCGGGGAGGTCCATACTTCAGCCCCTGGCTGTGATCTCCTGGGGGTGCCTCAATAACGGTGTGATTCCAGATTCCTATATTGATGTGTGAGGCGTGAGAACCAGGAGGTGACGAGCGGAGACTTGTTCTCTGCGGTTTCCTGTGATATTTACCTGTGGCAGGTGAGGCCGCTCCTCTGTGCGAAGGTTCTCACCCCATCTTTATATATACATATATACACACTTGTCCAGCCACCACCGCTCCTATGACACACATGACGTGATCCAGCATCAATCACATTACTCATTGCCTACTACTCCCATTATCTCTATTTCAGGAGATATGAAGGTGACTGAACCATAGAAGCATTTCTTACAGGGAATTGTACCAATTCATTAATGCTGATGTTTAGGATCCTCCGTTATACACCCACATTCCCCGCCCTCCTCCAGAGCCCTGTATATGACGCGATGTATCCACTCCATACTGAACCTCCCCTCCCAGTACAGGACCTTCTGGGGTCTCCTGTGACGGTTTGTGCTCCTGGCCTCATGTCGGACCCCATTACGGTTCCACATCTTTGGATGTTTCCTGCATCTTATCTTCCTAGTCTTTGGGAGATCAGTGCAGATGTTTGAAGCCAGGGGTGGATTAAGACTAGCCGGGGCCCCGGTGGTAGCCCAGGTTTCCCTCATTATAATTTGCCTATGGTTGTAGCTTCCATGCAAATGAGGTTAATCCTGGAGCCTCTATACAGAATCCTGATGATGCACCATATATGTGGAGAGATCATTAATTTCTATTATCTGTATTTGTTTTCTCCTCTCGGTTGTAGTGTATATGCGGCTGCTGAGATCACAGGATCCTCGATGGGACCTTGTATAAGATGATCACATACATGAGATATAGAAGGTCTCCACCCCATAACCTCAGTCCTGTGGGGTGTGGAGACCGCGGTGTCTGTAATGATGGTATCCATTTATATAGGGCTATTATTCCACCGCACGTTCACACATCGGCTTATAATAACCGGCGGCTTTTGTTACTTTGTGACTTTCTTCTTTTCTCACCTTCTTTCATTTTTCTTTCTTCCACTCACCTGCAATCAACACCTCTGCGGCCTCCAGCACTCGCACGCTCCGCTGCTCAGGGTCCGCGCTCATGGCGGCATTCTCCTCAGGTATGTAGACCGAGACCGGGGTCTGGTGGAGGAACGGTAATGGTGGATTGGATAGAATGGCCCCGCGGGGTTCTATGTTGGTGTTTGTCTATGGAGACTGCTCGGGGGTGTGGCAGATGGAAGAGAGCATGCGGATTGGGTAGGGGTATGCAGGGTGTCGCCTGATGGCAGGTGGAGGCTGGTATGAAGCATAGGTAAAGGTGGCAGATGGAGGCTGGCATGGATGAAGGTGGCAGATGGAGGCTGACATGGATGAAGGTGGCAGGTGGAGGCTGACATGGATGAAGGTGGCAGGTGGAGGCTGACATGGATGAAGGTGGCAGGTGGAGGCTGACATGGATGAAGGTGGCAGGTGGAGGCTGACATGGATGAAGGTGGCAGGTGGAGGCTGACATGGATGAAGATGGCAGGTAGAGGCTGGTATGAAGCACGGTTAAAGGTGGCAGGTAGACGGTCAGATTTTGTGTTAGATCCATGATCTGCAGTGTAAAGATTACAGGAGCAATTGTGTATGGGGCATTACAGGTAGATAAAAGCAGGGAAGGCGACTGGGCTGGCGAATAATTGGGTGGGGGCCGAGGAGGTGACTGACTGGGCGGGGGCCGGGAGGTGACTGACTGGGCGGGGGTCGGGCCAGGGAGGTGACTGACTGGGCGGGGGCCGGGCCTGGGAGGTGACTGACTGGGCGGGGGCCGGGCCTGGGAGGTGACTGACTGGGCGGGGGCCGGGCCTGGGAGGTGACTGACTGGGCGGGGGCCGGGCCTGGGAGGTGACTGACTGGGCGGGGGCCGGGCCTGGGAGGTGACTGACTGGGCGGGGGCCGGGCCTGGGAGGTGACTGACTGGGCGGGGGCCGGGCCTGGGAGGTGACTGACTGGGCGGGGGCCGGGCCTGGAGGTGACTGACTGGGCGGGGGCCGGGCCTGGGAGGTGACTGACTGGGCGGGGGCCGGGCCTGGGAGGTGACTGACTGGGCGGGGGCCGGGCCTGGGAGGTGACTGACTGGGCGGGGGCCGGGCCTGGGAGGTGACTGACTGGGCGGGGGCCGGGCCTGGGAGGTGACTGACTGGGCGGGGGCCGGGCCTGGGAGGTGACTGACTGGGCGGGGGCCGGGCCTGGGAGGTGACTGACTGGGCGGGGGCCGGGCCTGGGAGGTGACTGACTGGGCGGGGGCCGGGCCTGGGAGGTGACTGACTGGGCGGGGGCCGGGCCTGGGAGGTGACTGACTGGGCGGGGGCCGGGCCTGGGAGGTGACTGACTGGGCGGGGGCCGGGCCTGGGAGGTGACTGACTGGGCGGGGGCCGGGCCTGGGAGGTGACTGACTGGGCGGGGGCCGGCCTGGGAGGTGACTGACTGGGCGGGGGCCGGGCCTGGGAGGTGACTGACTGGGCGGGGGCCGGGCCTGGGAGGTGACTGACTGGGCGGGGGCTGGGATGGAGTAAAGTGCTGACACTTGCACAGATCTGCCCTCTTGCACAGGACTGCAGGTTCTGATTGTAAATCTTTCCGTATTGGGATAATGGATGATTCCGCCTCGTCTCCCCCTGCAGTGATGGCAGCGCTGGACTGAGCCTGACGAGGGGAAACCCCAAAAATCACCAAAATAGAGTCAGATCCCCAAACTGTACAGATCATGTGACTGCGCCGTACAGCTGAGACGACCAATCACTGCAGTCCCTGCACGGTGTGATGTCATCGGCTCCACCCCAGGAGGATTATTACACAACAGTCACAGGAATCTGCATCATTCACTGCAGGGATTTGGCTCCAGATCAAGAGCTGACACAGGACCGAGCGGAGGAGGGGAGAGGGGCCCGAACATCCCGATACATCCTGCAGAGCATCGCTCCTCCACCTCCTGACACATACACAGTGATAGATCCTGCAGATTATTACACCACTGCCCTCTACAGATCTGCAGAGCATCGCTCCTCCACCTCCTGACAGATACATAGTGATAGATCCTGCAGATTATTACACCACTGACCTCTACAGATCTGCAGAGCATCGCTCCTCCACCTCCAGACAGATACATAGTGATAGATCCTGCAGAGTATTACACCACTGACCTCTACAGATCTGCAGAGCATCGCTCCTCCACCTCCTGACAGATACATAGTGATAGATCCTGCAGATTATTACACCACTGACCTCTACAGATCTGCAGAGCATCACTCCTCCACCTCCTGACAGACACATAGTGATAGATCCTGCAGATTATTACACCACTGACCTCTACAGATCTGCAGAACATCGCTCCTCCACCTCCTGACAGATACATAGTGATAGATCCTGCAGATTATTACACCACTGCCCTCTACAGATCTGCAGAGCATCGCTCCTCCACCTCCTGACAGATACATAGTGATAGATCCTGCAGATTATTACACCACTGCTCTCTATAGATCTGCAGAGCATCGCTCCTCCACCTCCTGACAGATACATAGTGATAGATCCTGCAGATTATTACACCACTGACCTCTACAGATCTGCAGAGCATCGCTCCTCCACCTCCTGACAGATACGTAGTGATAGATCCTGCAGAGTATTGCTGTACGTTCTGCAGACTGTCTCCTTTCTGCGGTTCATTGTCTCCTGTGTACACACGGGTTATTTCCTATAGGTTCGGTCGCCCTCTGTACATATTCTCTATTATCTGGTGTTGGGGCGGGGGAGGGGCGTTCCGGAATCAATAACTCCACATTGTGTAAATGTAGATTCCAGATCATTAGATAAACATAAGGCTCCGTTCACACGCTGCGCTTTTATGCCGACTGCACGACGTCACACTTCTGTCGTGCGGCTTGTGACGGAGGACGGGGGCCGCTGCTGGTGTATGGGGTTCATTATTGCCTATAGCAGGGGTAGAGAGGCGCTATCAATGTTGAGCCTTGTATTGAGGTGATTGACACCCGCTCCAGGGTCGGGGGACTCGGGGACCGGGCAGCTTCTTCTTCTCGGTTCTCTTCACGGGGGCTGAGCCCTGCTCCTGTGACCCTGGTGGTGTCATTTTAATAAATGGGGGTAGATGACAGGGGTAAGGGGTATTCGTGACGCCACCTGCGGTATGCAGCCAGGGCGGCCGCTGCTGCTTCACAACCTCTGGGGAAGATGACTGGCAGCTTGGATGGTTCCAGTCCCCGCAGGTGGAGCGCGGTCCCCAGGGCAGAGGGATGGAGGAGTCAGTCTGCACCTCGGTAGATGTTCCTCAGGTCCTCAGCACCCCGGGGTCTCATGTGGGCGGTGGTCGCCATTAAGGAAAGTCTCGCACACCACAGCTGGGGTTCTGTTACTTTTACCCAGTGGTTTCACCATTGCCGCCAGGTGCTATCATTGCCATCCTCCGGGTCAGTGTTGTCTCCAGAACCTGCACAGCGCAGTGGACCCTCGTCGGTGTTCCTGTCTCTTACTGGGTGTCTCTTTCTCTGGCGGTCCCTCAGCTCCTCTCACACCTCCACACACAGAGCTCAGGTACCGACAGCCACGGGTGCTCCGTTCTACCTCTCCCCAGCACTGCTCTCCCAACCCCCTCTGCCGTACCTGAGCTCTCCCAACCCCCTCTGCCGTACCTGAGCTCTCCCCATTCCCCCTCATACCTGAGCTCTCCCAACCCCCTCTGCCGTACCTGAGCTCTCCCCATTCCCCCTCATACCTGAGCTCTCCCCTCTCTGCCGTACCTGAGCTCTTCCCCCCCCCCCCCCCCGCCCCTCATACCTGAGCTCTCCCCATTCCCCCTCATACCTGAGCTCTCCCCCCCCCCCCCCTCATACCTGAGCTCTCCCCTCTCTGCCGTACCTGAGCTCTTCCCCCCCCCCCGCCCCTCATACCTGAGCTCTTCCCCCCCCCCCCTCATACCTGAGCTCTCCCCATTCCCCCTCATACCTGAGCTCTCCCCCCCCCCCTCATACCTGAGCTCTTCCCCCCCCCCCCCGCCCCTCATACCTGAGCTCTTCCCCCCCCCCCCTCATACCTGAGCTCTCCCCATTCCCCCTCATACCTGAGCTCTCCCCCCCCCCCTCATACCTGAGCTCTTCCCCCCCCCCCCCCCGCCCCTCATACCTGAGCTCTCCCCATTCCCCCTCATACCTGAGCTCTCCCCCCCCCCCCCCTCATACCTGAGCTCTCCCCTCTCTGCCGTACCTGAGCTCTTCCCCCCCCCCCGCCCCTCATACCTGAGCTCTTCCCCCCCCCCCCCCCCCCCGCCCCTCATACCTGAGCTCTCCCCATTCCCCCTCATACCTGAGCTCTCCCCCCCCCCCCTCATACCTGAGCTCTCCCCCCTCGGCCCGGTGTTTCTCATGTTTCCCCTTTTCTTGCAGCCGGGAAGATGATGCCGTTTGGGGGGATCGCATCAAAGCTGAAGATCGACCGTCTGAAGGCGTCCGGTGTGGGGTCTCATGACTGTGCTGTGAAATACCTGAACCAGGACTATGAGAGCCTGCGCCAGTCCTGCCTGGAGAGCGGGGCGCTGTTTGAGGATCCGCACTTCCCAGCTGTCACTTCTTCCATGGGATTCAAGGAGCTGGGTCCCGGCTCCAGCAAAGTACAGGGGGTCCGATGGAAGCGGCCGTCAGTGAGTACCGCCATGGGGTCTACACTTAGGCCTGCTTGTGATGGGCACAGCATCGGTATCCACATTATAGTATGGGGGGGATGGACAACACAGCTTGTCTCAATGCATGGTTGGGGTTAATGTTCTTAATTTGGCCAGACGTTTTGGTTTTTTTGTTTGTTCTCTCAGGTTTGCCAAGTCATTGTTTCTTGCCAGATGGAGCCTTTATTGTCCTGAGTTTGTGTATTGCTAATTTAGTGTAAATCGCCTCACTCCCTCTGTCTACATTACCCAGAGGAGAATTATGCAGTCGGATTGATGCCAACCAATAAGAGTACAGCCTTGTTCCACCAATCATGGAAGACCACAGTATACCCTGAGGTGTAGGCTTAGGATATATAAAGGTCACCATGAGGCATATACTAGAGACCCCATATATCATCCGCTCCTTGTCACCAGTAACCCCAGGTGGTGGGGATTGGGGGGTCTTGAGTCAGGGGAGGGTTCAGGGGAGGGGTTCAGGGGAGGGTTCAGGGGAGGGGTACTGTACTGTAACTGCCATCCTCTGAGCGTCCTGTAATGTGATGTTAACCCTTCTCTCTCCGTAGGATATTGTCTCGGATCCACAGTTCATTGTTGGTGGCGCCACCAGAACTGACATCTGTCAGGGGGCCCTGGGTGAGTCCGGTGTTCGAAAAGCTCCCCCCAATGCAGTGGAGTCTGGGCCTGCGGGGGGCAGCAGAGAGCAGAGGGGCCCTTGGCGTGTCTGGGGTAGCACTATTAATGTGATCACCCCAATCCTCGAATGTGATTGGCTGCTCCCAGGAATGATCTCTAAGTTTGGGGAGCGGCAGGACAGTGTCCGGGGCCCGGGCCCTCCCGTCCTCTGATCTGCATCTAATTATAGACAGAGCTTTACTGATTAATCCTCAACCACTTCACTGCTGGACAGAATGCCAGACTTCACCAAGGTGGGGGGACGGGTGGTAGAATAGGACCCCATCTCTCCTGGGCAGGGGGCAGCTGGCTGGGGCAGCCCGTTTTTCAGAAAACAGCCTGTACTCCGGGCCCTGATGGTCGGGTCTGACTCTTTGCAGGTGATTGTTGGCTCTTGGCTGCTATTGGCTCCCTGACGCTGAACGAGGATCTCCTGCACCGGGTGGTTCCTCATGGGCAGGGCTTCCAGGAAGATTATGCAGGAATTTTCCATTTCCAGGTACAACGTAGTGATGATCTGACCCCACACCGCGCCTCACTGGGGGACGTGTCTTATTGTGTGTGTCCTCCTCCCCTTGTCCTCGCTGTATGTTGTCGCCTCTTCTGCAGATCTGGCAGTTCGGGGAGTGGGTGGATGTGGTGGTCGATGACCGGCTGCCGGTGAAGGATGGAGAGTTGGTGTTTGTTCACTCCGCTGAGTGCTCAGAGTTCTGGAGTGCGCTGCTGGAGAAAGCCTACGCCAAGTGAGTGACTGCAGACCGCAGGCCACCAATGCAAGTGACACATTGGCCCTCGCGCTCTCTCTCTACTCTCGCCCCACGGGCCCTCGCACTCTCTCTCTACTCGCCCCACGGGCCCTCGCACTCTCTCTCTACTCGCCCCGCGGGCCCTTGCGCTCTCTCTGTTCCTGCCCTGCGGGCCCTTGCACTCTCTCTCTCTCTGTTCTCACCCCGTGGGCCCTCGCACTCTCTCTGTTCTCGCACCGTGGGCCCTCGCGCTCTCTCTGTTCTCGCACCGTGGGCCCTTGCGCTCTCTCTGTTCTCACCCCGTGGGCCCTTGTGCTCTCTCTGTTCTCACCCCGTGGGCCCTTGCGCTCTCTCTGTTCTCACCCCGTGGGCCCTTGCGCTCTCTCTGTTCTCACCCCGTGGGCCCTTGCGCTCTCTCTGTTCTCACCCCGTGGGCCCTTGCGCTCTCTCTGTTCTCACCCCGTGGGCCCTTGCGCTCTCTCTGTTCTCACCCCGTGGGCCCTTGCGCTCTCTCTGTTCTCACCCCGTGGGCCCTTGCGCTCTCTCTGTTCTCACCCCGTGGGCCCTTGCGCTCTCTCTGTTCTCACCCCGTGGGCCCTTGCGCTCTCTCTGTTCTCACCCCGTGGGCCCTTGCGCTCTCTCTGTTCTCACCCCGTGGGCCCTTGCGCTCTCTCTGTTCTCACCCCGTGGGCCCTTGCGCTCTCTCTGTTCTCACCCCGTGGGCCCTTGCGCTCTCTCTGTTCTCACCCCGTGGGCCCTTGCGCTCTCTCTGTTCTCACCCCGTGGGCCCTTGCGCTCTCTCTGTTCTCACCCCGTGGGCCC